>OY728140.1:1170313772-1171513772 GCA_963277665.1 Viscum album | reverse complement strand
ATAGGATAAATTTTTTAATCACCATATATTGGCATCATTACTGAGGACCCAAGTAATTCATCTTAGAATCTCACCCTCTATTGTCACCTCCATTTGTTTTATATTTTCCTCATTTTTTTGTGTGTGCCCTAATAATCTAGAATCTTAATTTCAGTATACTACAATGGAGTATCTAAAAAATTAACCCATCATAAACTCATGTTGGAAATAAAAAAGGGGAATAAATGTTGGGAAGCCCCTAACTTTTAAAATTTATTTGATAAAACCTCAAATGATTACCAAACCCATGGTGAGATATACAATCATTAGGATGATTAATGTTTAAATGATAAATTTAAATTCCTCTGAAGAATGTTTGAAGAGGTAAATCATGGGGAATTCTATGATGTTAAACCTCCTACCCATTTTTTTGATTGAAAAAATGTGTATTAATATGGAGTAAATGATTTCTATGATTTCATATTTGATATTAGAACTCCAAATAATTAAAAATTGTTGAGAACACATCCATCCACAGAGAGTCACTTATATAACATTATGTGTAGTGTCTAGTCTCTGAAAACCTATCTCGAATTTACTAAGTAACCATCTTATGTATTTGTGATAACTTAAGAGGATAAATGAAATGTTGAAGGGTCTTTAAATCAAGAGTAAATTGATTTTATGTATTTATAGGAGGGTAAATTTACATCATGGATTATGTGTCAAGAATATTGCACCATTGTAAAGTTTTTAAAACCAAACATCACTGAAATATTTAAAATATTATTGAAATAATAGTATGTACCAACCACAAAGTACAAAATTTTAAAATTTTTTGGATGAAACAAATTATCATAAGTAACCAATTATTTCTAATTTTTTTTATTAAAACTAACTTTTGATTAAAATTTCTATTCTTCTATAGGAAATATCAATCAACCCCAACTCAAAATTATAGTCTTTACTTCACTACTCTATTATCCCTTCATAGGGTATAACAATAACCTTGAAATTTTTATTTATTCTTCTCTTGAAACCCAAAAATGGTAAATGATCCTTGAAGTCTCAGGAAATATTCAATAAGTAACTAGATCAACTATTTCTAATATTACTTGAATTTTCCAACTCATTGTATAATATAGGTTTTTACATGAAAAAAATTCAAAGAAATTAAATCTAAATATTGTATAAATGTTGAACAATATAATGATTAAGATGCTGAAATTTGGTACTGGGTATTTTGGGGGGGGCCCTTGGGAAACGAATGACTTTAAAATAATCCCTTTCTTGTAGGAAACTGATTTTTTTTTCTTTAACTTTTTTCTTTTTTTTGTTTTTTAGTTAAGGTAACCCCTTGTGATTTTCAGCGTTCTCTAATTGTCATTTTTTATAATATATAGGGGATATTGAGATTGATGTATTTTTTGTAAAATCAATTTTTTCCAAATTATTGATTCAAAATATTTTATCATGGATGAGGTGTTTGTAAGTGACATAGAGGTCAAAGGATCAATTATTATCAGCAAATAATTCTTCTCTAAAATAACTGGTGAAATTATTTAATATTTTAAGTGTTTTGTTAACTCCTCTCCTCCACTTCTTCCCCCTTATAAATTTCATCTTCTTTAAACATAGGGGATAGTGTAATTCTATATTTGGTGTGGCTAAATGAATTAAAAAATATATTTTTTGTGTCAAAGAAAATTTTGTGTGTGGATATCCATGGTGAAAAATAAAATTTGTATACATAAATGGGAAAGAATTTATTTTCAACCATGAACATGATAATATTCTTTGAAAACATTTAAACTAAATATAAAATAATTTATCAGGCCTTGAAAATGATTTTAATTCATATTCATGTTCATGAGAATAAAGTTTTGAAATTTTTTTTGTCTAATGTGATTTTATTCTATTTACATTCTAATCCATTTAATAAAAATTTGATAATGTATTACCATTTTAATTTTTGTTTATATATGTGTTCAGGGGTCACTTTCATCATAACATAGGGTGTGGGACAACATTATGTTTAAATTGAATATCTAAAAAATGAAAAATAAATTCCTACATAGAGAAATTTTGGTAAACATTCATGGTATCAAACATTTGGGAATCATGATTCCATAGTTTTTTTCCCTTATTTTGTCTTTACATCTTTTTGTAGAGCATAAAATTGAAAAAATGTGTGGTGTTTAGCACTTGTGGATTGTAAATTAATATCTTCTTATCATGTAGTCATGATTTTCATATCTATTTTGGTTAAAAATAAAAATAAATCAGATACTCATATTAAGGACAAATGTGATTCCCAACATTCACTTCTATTTTTCCCCTTGAACAAAAAAATGGGCCTCGTAACTATTATGAAGCACATGACATAATCATGCATAATTTAAATTAAATAAAATGTTTCTATGAATTTAAAAAAAGTAATGTTTTGGGATTGGGATATGATTTTGAAATTATCTTGTGTTAAATGATTTTTATATCTTTCATGGTTGTTTCTCGTGGTGTCTTTTTATGAGAATCATATGTTAAAAGTTTGGAAAAGTGTTTTGTTTATAAAAAATTTGAGATATTGTTTGCTCAAGAGTAAAAAAATCTTCTTAAGGGTGTGATTAACCACCTAATGGAGTTAAATTAATTTTTTTATATATTGAAATCCATGGGTTTCAGTGTCCATAAACATAATGTTTTGTGTGTTTTAAAATTTGAACCTCATTTTAGATCATTGTGGAAATCATGTTTAATGTGTATTAGTTTGGGACCAATTAGTCATCATATTTTAGAATAAATTATTTTTATTATTTTTATTTTATATTTTATTATATAATTGATCACCCTTTTTGAAAAAAAATATTTTAGATTCAATTGATGGTTTATAAAGGGAGAAGGAGAATTTTTGACATGAATGAAAAAATAAATCTGAACAAAATAGAATGGTCCTTAGGCCCATAAAATAAATCATTACTCTAAAATTCAAGGCCAATAAAGCTAAAATTTTATTAATAGATAAGTAAAATTATGGGGAACTTTTCATTAAAATATGTTCTTATATAATTTTAAATATTTCAAGCGGATCCATGGATCCAAAGTTGTAGTCAAAATTATGGGATAGATTTCGAGGCCCAAAAAGTCATCCCACTAATTTAGTCATAACATATGAATCACATATCTAATTTTTATGAAATTTAAATATAAATTATATTAAATATATTAACACATATTTATATTCTAATACCATTCCAAAATGTTCCATATTCATTCAAATTTTCCAGTCAATAAGTAAGACGAATATGGATCTGATTTGTGTAGTTAACATTGAAAAGTCTACCTTACAAAATTCTCAACCACCTTTGACTGAACTGATTAATTAGGATTCCAATGAAAGAAATGTGATTGAAACTGGGACTGTAAACACCTATTTAAGGTGGTGGTGGTTATGTAATTAATGTTTTTATGTTTTACTCTTTTAATTGTAATGTTAAGATTTCATATAGTAATCACATGTTAATGTTTTCTCATGTATGTTATTTGGATCAAATTTCTTCTTAATAAAAGTGATTATTTATCTTATTATTCAATTTTTCTATCATTTTTTATATCAATTTGATACCATTTATTTAACATGTTAATTTATTATCACTGTAATGTTTGAAATTTCTCACACGACTGTAGAGTGTTAGTATTTAATTGTTTTCTCTTCTTCAATCCCACTTATTTAAGTCTACATCCATCTTTAATTTAAAGATTTACATCGATGGAAAGATATACCTTTTATGGGATTAACCTAGGATGTTTTTTGGGTATGTATTTAATATTATTTCATGCGATTTAATATTTAAATTTGTTCATTATTTTACGATTTCCATTAGATGGGTTGTTTTCTTCTTCATCTTCGCCAACTTTATTGATTACACACGTTGACTGCTTGTACGATACAATTCCTTTTATTTCTCAATAAATTGATACTTTAAATTAATTTTTTGTTAAACCTTTATTTTTATATAGATAAAATTAGAGAATAAAGATGGTTAATTATCACATTTTTTCAACAATTCTTGGATTAGTTATCTCAATTTTTCTAAGAAACAAAATGCATCCAATCTATCCCAAGTGACAGCCTAAGATCCACTCATCTTCTTTAATTGTTTCCATTAAAATATTTTAGTTTTTAATTATTTAATTCAATCCATTATCTTATGTTCTTTATTATTCTATTATAACAATTATAATCAACCCCAAATTTCCCCACTTTGTAGCCAATACTCCAAACAAATTTGTCTCAAGGTTACTTCTTAGGTCCTTCTAGATTTGACTCCTACATGTACTACAGTGACTTATTTTACCTATAAGGTATATTTTGGTGTCACTGGAATCTCTCTTTCTAGAACATGGATCATAATTAAAACAAAGGTATTAAACACAACCCTCTAAATCCATTTTATGGGAACTATATATAGGGGAACTTCAAGTGCTATTTCTAAAGTCCTTTATCAAAGTGTTCCTACCGTATTTTACAAAACATATTTATTTTTCCTCTATTTTGATGTTTAATTTTTTTTATTTTTTCTACTATTTACTTTGATAATGTCGCATGCATGAATTATATCACATACTCTTTTTTGTATTCTTTAAATGTGTTGTTTTGTTTTTAAATAGAAATTAACCCCACTCATACCATATACTCCAACCAATAATTTTTTATTAGAGATTATTGTGATTTTATTAAAAAATAAAATTCTTTTAAAAATAATTTGGGATTTTTTTATCAAAACAAAATCCTGACTGATTTCAAAGATTCATCTTTTTATAACATCATCTAATTCTCATTCACATGATCCCATTTTTTATCGCACTGATTATCCCTATTAAAGAAACAAAATTTCAACCTTTCTTTATAGAATTTGTTAACATTTATAGAATATAGTTATATGTTAATTATTTTCTACCAATATAATAGATGATAAATATACTCCCTATGGTATTTCAACATTATAATTTAATCGATAATCCATGAACTCTCTTTATTTCTAACTTCAAAAAATTTAATTTAATAATATATCTACTTGAAAAACTGATCATGATATATGAAAATTTCTTTAATTTACTCATATAGGAACCAATAAAATTAAATATACTAAACTATTCATGTTTAGAGAATATTTTTAAATCTTTTTTATGAATCCAAATGAATCTCTTACTAGTATGTTTACACAGTTTTCTAGTATTTTCAATGATCAAAAGTCTCTCAGTTATGATTTGTATATATAAATGCTCATGAAAAAAATATTATGTGTTTTTTCTAGTTTAAGGGGTCCAAAAGTGATGGAAATCCATGATTTTAAGGAAATAATTAAAATGGTGATGGGAGAGATAATAGGATTTCTAAGGCCACACGAAATATCTATGAAATTGAAAATAATAAAAGAATAATTAGAATCCTATAAAACCATGAAATATATTTATTTTAAATCAATCAAAGATGTTGATTATTACCAAAGTGACAACGAAAATGAATGTGAAATTGAACACATTACAAAAATACTGAACAAGTTAAACAAAAAAAATAAATCTATATTTTATTCCAAAAAGAATATTAAAAATGATGCATGGGTTGTGGCTTCATATAAGTGAAACACGAAGGCTCCTACTAGACAGAAATATATTATCTGAAAAAATAAGATAAAAGAAATGAATAAAGGTAAGAAATCACTTATTGACATGACATAGAGAAATATTAATTACTCTGTATAAGAAAATCAATTCCTAAATTCATTATAGACTATCTCGATGAAGACAATTAGGGTAGTTCTCTAATTTTTCATTTTATTAATCTTTTATCTTCTTCTTCTTGATCCTCAGATTAACTTAATTATGGAGCCCTAAAATATAATCATGATCAACAAAACAAAATTCATAAATTTAATTCTTAATAAAAATATCTCAACCAGATATAAAAAAAATTCTTAATGAAAATAATAAAAAATTCTTAATGAAAATAATAAATGTTCTTATAAAAATGATCTTCCTTCTAATGAAAATGACAATTTGATTTTAAAATTAAAAGTTCAACTAGATTTTGAGGTTGAAAAGATGTTAATAACATAAATAAAAATATCTCTTTCTAAATTCACTCATGGTGAAAAAAATAATAAATATATTTTTGGGTATTATTTTGTTAGAATAAATAATCATGGTTTTGGTTTTTTAAATAATATTAGTACCTATAAAAAATGTAACCTTTGTAAAAGGCATTACAAAAAATAATTTTTTTCATTATTATCATAAAACAATAAATTTAATTTATGAATATGATTGAAAAATGATAGATTTGGATGACCTAAATATATTCATATTTATTTTCAATTTAAATATCATACCAAATGAGTTTAGGCCCCTAAACCCTTATGTTCCAAAATGTTTGGCCCTAAATTTGTTTAATTACCCAATTAATTTTACAATAACACTATCAGACTCAAAATATAGATAATAAAAGTGTATAATGTTTTATAACTTTTAGTGAAATAATAAAATCCTAACATTATAATATATTTTTTCCATTAAATAATTTAATTTGTATGATATCTTGTTCCACAAGGAACACCAAACTTAAAAAAAATCTACGATATAGTTAGAAAAAATATAAATATTTAAGTATGACCATTAAACACTTAACCATCGAATTATTGGGAATTAACAGTCTACAAATTAAATTTATATTAAAAATAAATCATCGTTTTAATATGAGGAAAATTCAATTTTCTTACCAAATATAACTAATAAGACTATTTAATGTTTAGAAAAGTAATTTTATAAAAAATATCCTTTAATGTGATATGAATTATTATTTAAAAAAACATTGGATTAATGATAAAAAAATTTAAAATAATAAATGGTAAACAACAATTTGTTTTATAAATGATATGAAAAAATAATAATAGTAGTTAATATTTGAAAAAAATTTCTTCCAATTAAAATGATTTTTCAATTATATTGTATGATTTTATTAAAGATTTTAATTTATAAAAGTTTTAATTTTAAATTAATTTTTGAATTCCTCATATAAAAACTTTCTTAGTTTCATTTTTTAACTTCTTTTGAAAAAGTAGATTTTTAGTCGAAAAATACGGTAATCAAAAATTATAAAATTTGTATGATTTTATGGTTATATAATAATAACCGAGAATTTTATAAAACCTTTTATGTAATAAAATATGAATGTTATAAATAAAATTAATCATCTAAAAAAATAATCTAAACTTATACAACCTATAGAAAATGATTTCATAACTAATTAAAATGTAACTTTATTATAGAAATTTCTTTTTGTCCTTGCATTAAAACAATTAGATTTCAAGGGAGACTCAATTTTTTCTTTCCTTGGATTTTTAATATGATTTATTTTTGTTATAATAATTCGGTTTGTGTTATTAAAATACATATTGATTATAATTTTATCTTATATATATACTAAAATCTTGAAACATTATTTACAAAAAACTATTTTTACTCAATTTGGTGTATTTATTTTAAAATTAACATTATCTAATAATATAAATTTTATTTTGATAGGAGGATTTTAAAATTATTAGATATAAATATCAAATTAATTAATATGTTAATTATTCATATTTTTAATTAAAATTAATTATTATGGTTATAAATTAATTACCAAGGTAAATGTAAACTGAGGTAAATTTTAAAAAGTTGAATAAAGGCACTATAAATAACTCAAATTTGAATAAAAAGGATTGGTTGAAGTTATTTTCAAACTAAAATCATTTTTATCACATATTATTTCATTTTTTCCATTTTAAACATGAATTGTAACAATGTATTTTTGAAAATGTAAGGGTTACTCCAAAAACTACACTTTACTTCACATATAAAATGGTCACATCTCTTCCACTTAAAGACACTCTTATATTTTTAATTTATCCTTGAAACCATTAAAAATAAATCTCTTTAGTACCCAATCCCATTAAAATAATTCACTAGTCACTCATAGTTATCCTAACCCCTTCAAATTCAAGGAGACTTTAGAAAAAAATTCAAGTCCCATATGAGAGTATTATCAAGTACATAGTTTTTTTATGAATTTTCATATTTAAAATTTATTCATGACATAATATTATATTTATATTATTATATTTATACACTATAATGTTTCTATATTATTTTTATTATCATTATTTCTTTATATATTCCATCCTTTTAGAAAAACATTATCTTTCTTGCATTGTGAAAACTAATATTTCCATGATGTAATGTGTTTCATTTTCCATAACCTCCTTAAAAGGTAATATATAAGTATATAATTAAAAAAAATTATTTTTATGATATAGTTAAGGTTCTGGTATGATAAATTGGTGATCCAATTAATGATATGACCAAAAAAATGATATTTATTAATTTAAACCTTTAAAATATGTGTACGAAGAAGATAATATTTTATTAAAATTGTGTAATATCTCAATATACAATATTTATTCTCTTATTTCATTCCAATTATGATATATATCACTATTAAAAATTAAATAAGATAATTTTTCTTGTGTTATACTAATATTATAAAAAAACCAACTCATAATCTTTCATTAAATAAGTGTATGTCATGTTTGGGTCAGTTTAACAACATAATTGAAAAAAATAATTAATTTATAAAATCAAGTACTATGGGAAATTATTTAATTGAACAATATTACATAAATTTGTAAATGATGATTTTTTTGGTCATGGAGATTCCATCTCTATATTTATTTTACTATTTAACAAAACACCCTTTGTTTGTCAAAAATCACAAAAACATGCTTATTATCTATTTTATCTTCAATGATAAAGTATAATACACTCATAAAATTAATTTTAAAAACCAAAAATTATTATATTTAATCCAAAAAATAACACTAATGAATAATAAATTATTAAATTTTAAATGATAATGAATGTGAACATCACTATTACAATTTTTTATAAACAATCAAGACTATAATCACACGATTTAAAAAATCAGAATAATGCTTATGGAAAATGAATATTTATTAGTGTTATAGATGTAAATGGATATTAATAGGATTATATAATAATATAATAAAGATATCAATATTTTTGATACGGGGGTAAATAATGTTTGTGGAATTCAAGACAAGAGGTATGCTTTTTCATCTCAATTTCAATTTATTAAGAAAAGTATTTTATTTATACACTTAATTTCATTTATATGATGTGTATAATTTCTATTTTAGATAACATATCATTATTTATATTTCATTCAGGTAATATCATGTTCAAACAAAAAAATATACCTTTCAAGGTTTTTTTAATCAAAATTTTATAGAGCCACATGGGTTTTCTTGGCCTCAATTCTCATTCCTTAAGATATTGCATTTAATGCCTGATTTTTTCTATTTATGGTGTATTTAATACCAAAGGATATGTTTTTATAATACTCCTTGTCTTTATTTGTATTTTATGTCGAAGTAATCTCCTATAATTCATGTATCTATGGATATATTTTTTCCCTGTTAGTGTGGTTTTTTCATAACTCAATTTTTGAACATTGAGATATGATTATTATTTGAACTTATTTAACATAAGTTGGGAAAATTATACCATTTTATTATATTATTTTGTATTATATAATTTTTTTCTAAGGAAATATATTCTTACCACCTTAAATTATTGACAAATGTTTCTCACTTCATTAGATATGTTATATTAAATTAGTTCACCCTCTTAATCTAGATGAATTATGATCATGATATTCTAATATTGTCATATCCATATATAAATAACTCCTTAGAGTGTAAACATAATATTTATATAAATATGATTCGATGATGTTCACATATAAATAATCATGGGTGAAATTATTGATGTATAGTATATTTTTATTCCAATACAGATTATTATTTATATATTGATTTTAAAATGTTTGACCGTCTATCCTCTTTCTTAGGATGGGTTAAAATATTATTATTCTTTTATTAACATGGGTAAAATTATTGGGATTATTTATGATTATTGGATAATAACATAGTTATATTAATTATTTTATTTCTATATGTTTCATTTTATATAAATGAAAGTTTAAATGAGGAAGTAGTTACTTAGGAAATGGTATGAAATGTTTGGCTGACTATTATAGTGATTGAATTTGACATAAACTAGTGATTGGTGTGGACTAAAATTATATAGCTCCTTGATGTATAAACATGCAAAATAATAAAAAAAATATTTTTTTGTTTTTGGTGTTTTCCATCCCAATTAATCAAGATTTCTTAACTACAATCTCAACTACATGTAAGGTTTCTTGGAACAAGGCATTAACAGTTGATTTTTTATGTCCAAAATTTTTCATTCCATCAGTATGAAATTTATATTATTATCATTTTTTAAGAAAATATATATCCTTATCCCAATATAATGTTTATTATATATTTGTATTATTTAACATTCCTTCCATTATATTTTTACCATGATTTTTTCAGTTATATATTTCCCTTACTAAGCGTTTGAGCTCACCCCTTTAAATGTTTCCATTTCCATAAAATATAGAGAAAAATATTTCATTTAACATTTTTACAATTTTAACATGTGTGAATGAAATTATCGGATATATTTAAGTATTATAATGAATTATATAGTTTCATATATAATTGGAAAATTTCTATTTTACAAAAATAATAAGGGAATTATAAGTTTATGTTGAGTCTTAATTATATAAAGATCTAAACCAGAAAAGATACTTCAGATATAAGAGAAAAAATATTCACTTTTTCAAATAGTTATATCTATTCATTGAAAACAAGTATTAAGGAAATTTATTTAATGTATGTGTTTATGACCACGGGATGGAGGAGTTCTAGTTTAGGGTGTGACATTTGATAATAAAAGAAATATGAATATATGATTGGTTATTAGGATTTTTCTTGAGCATAAAAGAAGGATTGATATGTTAGGGTCAATCATAAGTTTAAAGTTATATTTAATCCTTTTGGATAATTATATGATTTAATGTTAAGGTAATAATTCACGTTTTTAGGTAATAGGGTTAAATAACCTAGTAAAGACTCTAGTGATGAGTCAAACTAAAGGATATGATCCAAATGTTTTTGTGAAGTCTTGAGTATGTGGTTTTCTTAGTAACACGTATCTATCAAGATATTGGTAAGGGTATATAGATGTGTAATTTAATCACCTAGGGGTAATCACTCTAAGAAATGTATTTTTGCATCGACTCAATCATCACTTGGATACATGATGAGTGAGCCTAAGATAGTAGACCTTCTGAGTCACACCTGAGCAATATAATTTCAAATATCACAATTTTATTATTAACCATAATGAAGGACTAATGAATTATGTCTTATTATGTTATATATACTAATATAAAAACACCATGGATAACAAATTATTGAACAAGGATATCCATAGGTTGATGCAAATGTATTATATGTTAAAAAATTCATCACAAATGAAGTTATATTCAAATTAATGTTTTCATTTTTATATTTTGTTTATTATCATAACCATTTTTTTAATATTTGGTTAGTACAAGATCACTGAGATGAAGTTAAGAAAATTATATAACTAGAAACTAATATATTGTATAACCAAATAAGAGAGGATATTTAAATGGTTCATATTTTAATTATATTTCTGTTATAGTGGATGAGTTGACATTCCTATTCGTATTAAAAATAATGTGGTTGATATCATAATAGAAATTTATTGTTGATACACTTATCTATTTGAATTGTTAAGGTGGTTTTTATTGATTACATTCACAAATATTATAAATGTTATTGTGGAATATGTGAGACATAAAATCTTTTTTCTTCATTAGTTTTCATTAATGGTTTTAAATCATATTTTAAATGGCATCAGTAACCATGATAAATTATTTTATGAAAATTATATATTTTTTTGATATATATATATTGAATAAAACATTTTTGATAGTTGGATATGTTTTATCTTTGTTTTATACATAGTTTATAGGTAATAAAGTGTTAATTTATTTTTAGAAATGTGATTTAGATACTATTTATAGACTTATAATTGATTTTTGATTTAAATAGAAATTAATCCATGGTATTATTGTTGGTGTTTATATAATTTTTGGATTATGTTATATAGTTACTACTGTGTCACCATTTTAAATAGTTGTTAATACTATTTTAGGGTTAAATATAGAGTAATTTTCTAGAGGAATATATATAATCTCATTTTGGTTTATTATCTGGGAGACTCAAATGTAGTTTGGGAAAGGCATATTATTGATAATATATGATTAGTGTATATAAATAAAATGGTATTTAGGAATGAATAATTTTTAATGGGGAAGGATAAGTTAGATATTGATAGTACATATTTCAATGATTACTTGTTTTAAAATATTTTAAGAAAGTTAATGGTAATTTTTTATATCTATTTTAAGGATTATGATGATAAATATGAGAGAACTTGACCAAATGTAATCTAGGTTTAGGTAGGAAAGATATATTCCAAAATGATATATAATTAGGTTTAACTAAAGGAATTAAAAGATAATGTGGTTATAATATTATTAATGTTGAATCCCTTTTATGTTAATGATTTTTATAATCCACCTATATTGACAATATTTCGCCACTCATGCCAACATTTTTGGATTTTGTAATGGATAGTACTAGAAGGAACCATGGGTGTGAGGGAAAATGTTGAGATTACCGCAAAAAACCTAGTGGAATGGAATAAAGAGTGATAATTCAAGTCATTATTATAAACAAGTTACCGAGAAATATGATTAACAAAGTGATTATTGTTGAAGTCTCACAGACACTAAGGAAGAGAAGAATGGATTCTGGTCAAAGAAAAAGTGATGAAGATGAAGAATAAAAAACAATTTGATTTTTGATATGTTAAAAACGTGGTATTAATGTAACAACCCAGATAATGATACAATAAATAATTTTCAGGTTTGCTAATATTTATGATTTAGATAGTTATAATCATTATAAATATATTAAGTAATTCAAAAATCAAAAAGTAAAAAAGATTGTTAAACTATTTTAATAAGGTTTTATTTAAATGTTTATTTATTAATCATAGAATTTAAATTTTATTAAATTAATTTAATTTTTTCAGTCACCATATTAAAATTAACTTTAGGAAAATATTCGAAGTTTTCAAAAAAGATAGACTTTTCATAAAACAGTTTTAATGTAAATAATGTTTCTACTGTTTAATTAATGTATATAACTCTTAGTTAGTAATTATTTAAATATATTATATATTATATATTTATATATCAATTTAAATTCATATAATTATTATTACTAGTCTTGGAGATAATATAAGATCATCTTATGCATGAAAGATACGTTTCAGGAAAAACTACTTTTTCATCATGTTTGTGGTTTATAATTTAATATATTCTATTTAAATATATTAATTAAATAGGGTAAAATTTATTTCATATTTTTAATCATCATAATTTTTATTATATAACATGTTCAACTTAATTTTGAGTCATAATTAACAGTGAAAATAATAAAAATTGTTTACTACAGTTAAACTGATAATAGGTCTACCTGGATTTAAACTAAACAGTTGATGGTTAAAATTACCAAAAACGTGTCTAAATTCTAATTTATATTCATATTTATACCTTATCACATTTAAGAATCAATAATAGTCTATATTTGAGCCTTTTGGCATATTTAAAATTTGGGTATAAAGTTTTCTTTTCAAAGATTCTATTTGGGGCCTCTCTCCCACTTAAAGAAGGCCACAACATCTACTCTCCTCATCACACCTTCAAATAATTTTGGTCAGAAAATAACTGACCAAATAACTTATTAAATTAAATCCTGACATCCTATATTCTTTTTATCAAATATCCAATTTATTAATTCTTTAGGTATAATAATACAAATATTTTCTAAAGAAGAGTTATCATTCATAACCAAGAATTTTTGAATGGTTTCTTATTCCACCTACATTGAATATTATTCAATAATGATGATAAAATAACACCATAAAATAAAATATATTTTTTTATTATGTTAATTTAATAATATAAATTCATCTCTTCTTTAAACAAATGGGAAATGAACCATCATTCGTGAGTACGATGGACTACCACCTCACAAACCAATTTATTCATTTATTTCATCAAATACTATCATGATTTGTTATAATTATGGAACTAAAATTTATATATGATATTAATGAAATATTTCTCACTCAAAATACATAATATATAATTTTATTTCTTACCTTTATTCTCACTTAAAAATTATAATTTCATTCGTGTATATGTGTGGATTACCTCCTTCATGAAGCGAATTGATTCATTTTTCATCACAGCGTCATATGGATCATATATATAAATGTATTTAAAGAAATTATATGAACTTTATAATATTATTATATTTATATACAGATAAAATAATACTTACCTTTTTTCCACAAGTATCACTGAAAAATGAAAACATTACTAATGTGTATATACGGTCTACCTTCTATATGACCATAATGTAGTTCATTTTTCATAAGAAAAATTAATGATTAGTATTAAAATTATAATTATTATACAAAAATAAAAAATATTTAATGATTTAATTTTTAGGATATGTTGATATACTTACCTCTTTGACCATATTCAACCCACTGAATCCATTTTGAATATATGAGTTCAATATCATCCAAGCATTCAACATATACTTAATTAAATAGGTAATTATATATAAAATTAAAATAATGGAAATAAAAGGAATCATAGACTATAGAACGATATAAAATTATTATTCGAAAATATAAATAACATAAATTATGAGTCTAACTCAAGTTAAGGAACAAATCTACATAAAACCCCTTTTTAAATGTTTTAATATTTATTTACTAAATAATTTTCCCTCATTTTTAAGTACTTAAAATTAATCTATAAATACATTTTTATGAACATAAAATAATTATAAAAGATATTTTTAGGCCTCCCTTCAGTTCATTTAGGGTTTTTTTAAAATTAAACTTTTTTCAAAATGATTTACTATATTTACAAAACATAAAATGAGTGTTCAATTTTAATGCATACGTGATAACGACTTTTTACAATGCCTTAAATGTCATTTTAATTTTGGATTACTCTACAAGACTTCATGAATTATTCAAATAAAAAAAATCCCCCTACCTTTTTCTATTCATTTTGGTGTTTAAAATTGGTTTTAAAAATAAATGGTTATTTTAATATCCAAAAGTGCTTTTCATGTTGGTTTAAAAGCGTTTTTTTGGGTTTTTACTATAGAAATATGAAAACATAATACTATTTATATAAGATATGGCCCTTGGATATTATTTATATAATATTTGAACCCTTATAGCCACAGGTTATCCAGATATATCTTATACGATGGGTGTTACCAGATAACACTCCAATACATTAGGTAATGATTATATTCTCTGTAGAATTATAATACAATTCAACTTTATGGTAATTCCAATTTGTAAGGGATTTATAAGGGTCATATTATATTGATTTAAAAAGTCATAAATGTGACTTTTCTATGCTTTTTAATGATTTTTCATGGAAATAATTTGTTTTTAAAAGGTAATATAAATGATTTTTTAAAAGAAATATGATTCCCTTTAAACATAAAAAGGTATGTTTTAAGAAATGGTTTTCCTAGATTTAATGTTTTCACTGTATTTATTTATTTATTCTTTTTATGTTTCTTAATATTCTTTTTTTTTCTCATCCATTATTTTTTATTGTGTTTTAGGATGGTTAATAAAAAAAATTTATGTCAATATAAAAGTCATAAATATTTTTCAATAAAAAAAATCATATCATATTTTAAAATTTTAAAATTATAGTAAAAATAGATACTGATCAAAATTGCTTAATTTGTAATATATGGTTTTGTTATATATGATTTATGTCTTAATTTTGTAACACTCTAAACAAAAAAATATCCTCCAATTTAAGATAAAAAAACTAATGATTTAAAACCCAAGATAAGGTAATGTTTAAGTTTGGGGAATTATAGTTTTTATTATAGTAAAAGGGTTAGATAACTTTAGATGTAAAGATAATGTAATTAAAACCCATTAAGAGATTTTAATATATGGTTATCGTGTTATATAATTCAAATATTACTATTTTGATTAACCCAAACTATTTTTTTAGAATGGTTTTCTATAATGGAAAAAGGGGAAGTAAAAATGATAAGGAACTGAGAGGAAAATATCCTTCTAATCAGCATCAAAAGATGATTAGAATTAAAACTAATCAATTTTTTATTATGATGGATTAGTTGAATCAGGATACAAATAGTATTGTAATCCATAATATAGAGTAGATATATCTTCCATATAGGAACATGATGATAGTATAAAAGTTATGAGACAAAATTCTCAAACATTTAGTGGATCTACAAATACAGTGGGAGATGAATGATGAATCAATGTACTAGAAAAGGTATTTAAAGTTACAGGGTCATTCGGATTTCAAAACTCAACCCTTTAAATTTATCATTTTTAAGGATAGGATGATTTATGGTGGTATTAAGTTAAGAATAATAAATAAAAATATAATCATAATTCCATAACATGAGAAGTATATAAGAATATTTTTCTAGAGATATATTTCCATCATTTTATTCTATAGTTTAATGGAGAATAAATCATTACAATTAAAATAAAAAGTTGAAGATTCATAGTTTCATTTAATGAAAATTTTACATTATTTTCAAGGTATATAATAGATTTTATCTGAGATTTTAATAATACGATTAATCATATTTTAGGGATAAAACCAATATAGTGAAGTCCTTTAGCTTACCATGAATTCAAAAGTTATGAGAAAAAAAATTTCGTGTGTTGAGAAGGGGTAAATAGAGTTTATTAATGATCATGTATTCCAGGACCACAAGTATAAAAAAATAGTACCACTAAAATTGGGAAAGCATTCATCAAAAAACTCTAAATGTAAGAAAATCAAGTTCTAATATTGTGGTACGGGTTGTAAAAATAATCCTAGAGGGTGAAATATAAATTTTTTGATCTGTTTCTTATGTTAAATTTTTGAATATTTGAATCAAAAATTTAATAAAGATGAATAAACCAATAATAAAAATCTGATTGAAAATGATTCAATTACAATGAGTTGAGGAATTATGATAATTTTTGTCCAAATTTAGTCACTCAAGGGGGAAATCATAAAGATCAGAAAAAAAAAATTAGGAAAAATCATTTGATACTACTATAGTTAATATTGGACTATCAAATGAAGTGGTAAAAGGTATATTTCTTGGTTTTTCAAATAATTATAACGATCTATTTGACTCTGGGTCTTTATATTCATTCATTTATATGAAATTTTTAAGAATAATAGGAATATCACTTCATCAAAATATGGTAGAAAATATGGTTTAAAATCTAGGTAGAAACATTAAATATACCAATATTTATATGAATATTACTATTATTATTAGTTGGATGGTCTATCTCTGAAATCTTGTTACACATTCCATAATATAAATTGATCTTATTTTTGTTATGGATTGACATTCTCTTTATCATGATATGATATTTTTCAAAGATAACAATGTTATGTTCAATGTCTTAATACATTTTATAACATAACTAGAATATGAGAAATTTATTAATGATGGATGGTAAATTTTTCAAGCTCATATTGTTGATCATATAGAAACTATTTAGAATAGTGATGTCCCAATAGTGAATGAGTTTATGGATATATTATATAATTATTTTATTCGTGTTATTCCAAATATGGAGGTTGAATTTACTAGTAAATTATTGTTTAATTATAAGACTATCTCAAAACACCCTTATCACATCAATCACTTGTAACTTTCATAATTAAAAAATCAATTTCATGAGTTTCTATATAAATGTTTTATTTGACCAAGTTCATCACATAGTGGTGCCCAATTTTTACTTTTTATAATGAAAGATGGTTCAATGATTCCTTTAATTGATTATTGATCCTTGAATAACATCACAATTAAGATAAAATATTATTTTCCCAATATTGATGATTGGTTTTATTACCTCTAGGAAGAAAAATATTTTTGAAAGTTTGGTCTTGGGTTAGGGTTCCATCAGTTGAAAGTGAATGGGTAGATAATACAAATATAGGGTTCTAGACTAAATAGGGATTTCATGTGTTTTTAGTCATGTACTTTGGGTTATCCATCCCACAATATATATTTATAGACATTACGAATAGAGTTTCACTAGAGCTCTTGGATAGGATATTGGTTATGTTTATTTATCTTATTTTGGTATATTAAAAATTTTATTAGGAACATGAAGAAAACCATAGGATTATTTTAAAGAATATAAAATAAAATAAACAATATTTAAATTTTAATAAGTTTAAATTTTGGTTTCAAAAAATTTCCTTTATGGGATTTTTTTTATAAAGACAACATAAGAAAAGATCATAGTAAAATAAAATTTGTTAAATAATTAAAAAGACCCAAAAATATCATAAACATTGATAGATTAATTGGATTAACTGGATACTATCTATGATTTTTTGAAAACATTACTAAATTTTATATCCCACTAACTTAGCTAACTAGGAAAAGAAATAAGTTCGTTAGGGAAAGATAATATTATGATAGTTTCTAGGAAATAAAAATGAAAATTGGTGAATACACCAGTTTAGTCCATGCCTTTATGAAATGGTGAATTTATCATCTGTAGTGATGATTCATTAAATGGATATGTATTTGTCTTGATGCGGAACGATTAGGTAATTACTTATTTGTAAAGTTAACTAAAACCTCATAAGTTACACTATCCTACACTTGATCTAGAATTAGATGTTATTTTTCTTACTTAAAAATTTTTGAGTCGTCATTTATATTGATTAAAGTGTGAATTATATACTAATAATAAAAGTTTGAATTATATATTCACTTATAAATTATTCAATATGAGAAAAATAATATGCCTAAAACTGATCAAGGATTATGATTGCATGATTCATTATCATCCTAAAATGGAAGTCAATGTATTTGATGCTTGTGTTAGAGAAATAATTATGTATTAACCATGTTACGTTCGGAATATGACCCTTTGGTTAATGATTTGATGAATTTTATCCAAAAATTTGTTGATGAAGGAAGCTCATCTATTTTGTTTCAGATGTCATTTCAAACATCTCAGACAGAAAGAATTTTCCAACCATAGAAGGAGGATCATGTTTTACTGAAAAATGAATAGTATATTAATAAGGGAAAGTTTTTTGAATACGATATTGTAAAATATGGTGTTTTATGATTCTTAAATATATTATATATTCCTTGTGATTCCCAGTTGAATAAATAATTATTGAGTGAAGCTCATAGGTCCTCACTTTCTACCCATCCTATAGGCACTATGATGTATAGAGACCTTTAAGGGTATTACTATTGGGATGGAATGAAAAGATATATTTTTTAATATACCATGAAATGATAGACTTTTCAATAGGGTAAATTATAAAGATAATTACCAAAGGGGGTGCTTCAACCTTTTACAATACCATAGTGAAAATGGGAAAACATATCCATGGATTTCAAGGTGCTATTTTCAAAGAATAATCAAAGTAAAAAATGAAAATTGGGGTATTTTTTATCGATTAACTAAATCTAAACATTTCATTCCCATTCAACATATTATACCTTTAGATCATCTTTTCCAACTGTACTTAAAGTATATAGTCATGTTACATGGATTTTCTCTCTCCATTGTATCGAATCATGATCTGAGGCTCACCAATAATTTCTATTAAGGACTTTAGATATCATTGGGTACTGAATTGAATTCTACTATAACTTTTCCTCCTCAATATGATATATATAATGATTGAATGATTTAGACCATAGAATATATTCTTTATTATTTTTCAATGGATTACCAGTGATGTTCAGATCAAATAGTTAGTTTTCTCTTTAATTATCATCTTTAAAATTTATTATAGAAAACATATTATAAATATATTATCATCTTTTATATAATTTAATTTAACTATATTTATGTAATTATAATTATTTATTTATATACACTATCTGTTGAGAAAAACAAAACCTTCGTTCATACATTGTGTAGATTATCTCCTCCTTGACATAATGTCTTTCATCACATCCTTACATGGATGGATCCGAAGATGGTAATAAATTATATCTATTCTTTTTCTGATATAATTATGTTTTTGGTGTAAAAAATTTGAGAACCTAAAAATGATATGACAAAAAAATTATCATCAGTAATACAATCATTTAAAATAACATTCCAAAGAGGATTACCTTTTATTAAAATTGTGTAATATTTTTATTTCCATTATATCTATATATATTCATGAAATTCTTATATATCACAATAATTTACAATACATAATATCATTATCATTTTTTTAAATTAATATTAAAGATTAACCCCACAATAATCATTCATTAAGCCATGGTATTTTTATGTCGAGGTAAGTTAAACCACAAAATTTAATGATGATAAGAATTTATATCATGAATGAATATGTGAAAATAAATAAATTTATAATATATTATTACTGTCTAAATAATTATTATTTTTTGTTCTGGATGTTTTATATAATAATTTATTTTATCAATTAAGGAAACACCATATCTTCATTAAAAGTGTCCAAAACATTCTTATTATCTACTTCATCTTCGTGGATAAAGTCTAAAACACACAAAAAAAAGTAATTTTAAACATCAAAAATTAGTATAGATCTTAAATAACATTATATTTAGTGATCTAGTAGTGATTAAATTTGAAAGAATAAAGAATAGGGATACCACTATTATAGGACTAGTATGAATGATAAAGACTATAGACACCTTATTTGTAAAATCAGTTGAATTCATATAGAGATCTAATATTTACGAAAATTGATAATTAAAATAGATATGATTTTGTTTCTAAATTAATTTTTTAACATGTATATATTTGTGATGATTATTTTAAATTATGTTCATTTAATTCATGACAAGGGGTAAGGTATTTTGTTTAAATTTTCCATCATTGAGACTTGTATTGTATTTATGTTCCTAGTTTCATTTATGTCATGCATATATTTCATATTTTATGTTCCATATCATGGATTATATTTTAATAATTATATTTGAATTATAATTTAAATCTAATTAGTTATAGTTATCTTGATACAAATTTTTTTGACTATTAGGGATTCTACTGGACTTAATTATCATTCCTTGAGACCAAATTCATTTTGTGCATAATGTTTTTCTTTTATAGTGTATTCACATCCGATCAATAAGTTTTTATAATACAAAATATATTTCATGGAATTTATCAGCCAAATAATTTTCCATTTGTCATGTTTCTATTGATTAAGTTTTTACCCAAGTAGTGAGGATTTTTGGTAACTCAATTTTCATTCATTGAGTTATGATCATTCTTTAAACAAATTTCATGTAATTTGGGTAAATTATACCTTTTGATTATATTATGTTTCATTCTATCAATATTTTATGGGGATATACAATCCTACCTCATAAACCCTTCGATAAATATTTCACATTTCTTAGGATCTATTACATTGAAACCATCCACCTTCATTCTCTAGAAGTCCTGTTATTGGGTTATTTCAGTATTATCTTAACCATAACTCCATTTCTCTATATATTGTGTTGATCACATTTTACATCACTTGGATTGGATAACGTTCACCCATAAAAATGATATTATATTAACATGGGGAAGATTATTACTGTATCTTATATTTTTATTCAAATATAGATGATTATTGGAAAGTTGACTATGTATAGTTTGACCATCCAACTCTTTTCTCTAGATGAGTTATGATCATGTTATTATATTTATTAACTTGGGGGAAATTATGGGAATTATGGTTGATTATTGGATAATAAATAAGTATTTTTGTGTATTTGAATTCTATATTTCTCCATGTGTAGATAGAAAAGTTCTATTGACAAAGAGGTTCCTCAAATAATGTTATGATATTTTAAATTGACTGTTGTAGTGAATGAATTGGACTTAAACAGCTGATAGGTTGGGCCTAACATTATATAGCCCATCAATACATCAACAAGCCTTTGGAAACAAAATATTTATCTGTATTTTTTTATTCCTAGCCATTTTAGCATGATGTATTGACTATGGTCTTAAAGTCAAGTAAAGTTTTGTGGAATGAGGCCTAGACCACATGTTTTTTATGATCTTTGTTATGCATTCCATCGGTACGTAATTAGTATTATAATCATTTTTTCATTTATTTTCATGGATATATAATTATTCTATTGTAAAGATAGTTTTGGAATTTGTGTTTTTTCATATTCCTACCATAATATTTATTCCATGATTATTCCTTGATTACTTCAATTATATGTTTCCCTTACTAAGTTTTTGAGTTCACACCTTCTTATATTTCCATTTCCCTATGATATAGGTAAAAGTAGTATATTTGACATGATTATAAGGATAAAATGTGTAAAATAATCTATTAGATGCATTTAAAATTTTCATGAATTATGTAGCCATGTATATAAAGTTATAATTTTCTATTTGATACAAAGAACATGGGATTTACAATTTTATATTGTTTCCTAATTCCATAAATCTATAAACCTGAAATGATCTTTCATATATAAAATATTAAATAATTTTTTTTCATTTTTTAATCATAGATGGTTATATCTAGGATTTATAATTGGTATCAAAAAAGGTATGTAATGATTGTGTTCATGATTACTAGACTAGAAGTGGGACTGAGTCATCACAACTACACCACCAAGCTTCATTATCACTTCATGTGGTTGTTATACTATAGTGGTCAAAAAATTATAGATAAATATTTTATCATTTTTTATTAATATTCATTATATATAAATACAAACAATTCCAGAACCATGATAGTTTAGCTTCATTGGAATCTTTGATACATAAAAAACTAGTAAATAAAGGATCTAAATCATTTCCCTTTAAGTTCATCACAAATATCACCTTTCATAGATGATATAATACATAAAATTTTTCTTCATAACTGAGGTGAAGTAAAAATATAGAAGGCACGCTCAAATGACTAGTAAAAATAATTAGATGAGATATCAATCAATAATCATAATTGATAATAATATAGGTATAAGGGTATGTAAACCTGATCATTAAATACATTAATACTGAAAAAAAAATTCAAATGTCATTAATCAAAAATTATGACATAAGTATTTATCATAATAATAGGCATACTCCATAAATGTGTAGAATCATTTATAATAAATCATGATCCATGAAAATATATCATACCTATAAGTCATAAATTTTATTATATACATTTTCATATAAAAATCACTTACATGGATATATTTAACACCTAATATAATCATTTTGGAAAGATTCCTATAGTGAAAATGCAAACCCAATCATTTTCAAAATTCTCTTTTGAGTAACTTCTATCAAGTTAACTCCATAATATATTAGGAATTTATTAACCCCATCATATGTTATGTGTTTTTCAACTCTTTTATTATTTACAAATTCATTGGAGGCCTATAATAATCCCACCCTTTATTATGATCTATATTGAGCCAACCCATCAGATAATGATAATCCATATATATTAATTCCAAATAATACATTCATTATTTCATCGAAGTATGACCCATGTAAAGAGAATAGGTTTCATAAATATTTTATCTTTATTATCATAAACTATCAAGAGAAATAATAAATATAGAAACATTGGATCATATACCCATTAAATTATTAGAATAATAAAAGTGTGATTTCATATATGAAAAACCTATAAAGTATCCCTATAAAATTTCATAAGGAAAATACAATTTTCAATTAGAAATTAATTATTTGAAATCTAAAAATTTGAAAAATATTAAGGAAATATTTTCATTGAAAAGAACCATAGAAACATGTAAAGGAATCATCAATGAATAGAGACTAATTCATCTTTTATATTTAAAAATTTATTCCTTTCACAATTTTTATAAAAAGTCAAAAATACCTTGTTTGGGTGATGGAAATAAGATTCCTCTAAATAAATTATATAACTTTTAAAATGGTGTAAAAATTAATTAAAAAACAAGTATGATTGTAAAAAATATTGAAAATGTTTTAAATAAAATATACACATAAAAAGGATAATATTCTCAATCAAGGAGAGAAACAAACATGATTTTAAACAACCACATAGAATATAATGAAAGCTTATTTTAGAATAAATTAATTCTTAAGAATAAAACATAATTTACATCAATTACAAACTCTATAAAAACTATAAAATGATTGTTAAGACATTTTATTAAATATATAATAAATAAATTTCAATAAAAACATAATCAATATATATTAATTTAATTTATTAGGATAAAAACACATGGCATATATAAAAATAGTTTTTAGAAAATTGTGTTTTTAAGCCCCAAATGAACTTATACCAAAATATAATATAAGGATTATTCATTTTTAATTAATTATAAAATTTATAATTAAAAGATTATTAAGTTGAATTAATATAAAATTCCAAAAATTATCTGACATTTATATAAAAATATATTATGGTTTTTTAATAATTGGTATTTTTTCTATTCATTGAGAAATAATCTTATTAGAGAAATCATTAAAATCCAACCTAAAAGAATATTCTAATAATTATATAAAAAATAATATTAACTGTGTAGAATAAAATTTAGAAATATTTTGTAAAAAATATATAATTTACTTATAATAAATTCTATAAAACCCATTTTTTGAAGACAAAATATTTTTGAAGTATAAAATGACTACCAAAAACTGAGTACTTGTTTATTATAATTTAATCAGTACAATTTCATTATTTAAAAAATTTATAAATATTTTTCATGATATGGTTATTACTATCCATACCTTCTTATTTAATAACTAGGTTATAATATTTTACTATATCATTGTTTTTATAGACTCAGAGTTATGTGTGTCGACTATTATTAAAAAACAGATGTTTATTTTTATAAAAATATTTAGAAAAAATTAGGATATTACATTCTACACACCTTAAAGTTATTTCTACATAAAAATTTCATATATCTGTTATAAAAATATAGTATATCTTTACTTCATCACATTTTCAAATTCCCATGTAGCTTTCTATAATTTCTTATTCCTCCAGAAAACAATAACTAGGAGAGTGGTATTGTTTTTTATCACTTTATCTCTATGATCCAAAATTTAATTATTTATTATTAATAGGAAAGATTATTCTTAAATAGTATAACATATGTTAAGAATAAATTATGTGATTTATCAAGGCAGATACATGGAAAATATCGTGAAATTAAAAGTGGTTCGATGAGAGTTGTCATGTGATAAGTGATTCTCCTAATCTGATCAAGAATAAAGAAAGGGCCAATATAACTATGGATTAATTTTACCTTCTCTCCAAATCTAATTACCTTCTCCCATTAGTAAATTTATAAAAATACATTCTCACCAATATCAAATTTAATATATCATTGATAATTGTCAACATAACTATTCTATCGAATATTAGCTACCTTGATGTGTCATTGAATGGATATAATATTCTATACCATTACCCTAGCTTACTCAGGTCCTAATAGGTTTCATTCTGTATCTTCTTCCCCATATTCTAGAGTTCTAAAAATATTTCCACATAGGACATCATAAGGATTTATCTGAATTCTCGAGGGAAAGATATTGTTATATGAAAACCTGAATAGAGAAAGGTATTGTTCCTAGCCACCATTGAAATATAGATAACAGGATATCAAAATATACTCTAGTGTTTAAATTTTCCTATCATACTAACTATCTATATAATGATTATGATAATTATTAAAACACATCTCGGTATCCATATATTATTATATACTTCTCTAAAAATTGACGTAGACCTCAGATCTCAATCGGATATAATAGTATGTATTAATCTATACAACTTTACTACTACCTAAATATATATCCTAAGAATATTATCAATATATAAATATTCTTGGATAGTGGTAAATTGTGATAACTTTTCATTGTGACCATATACAACCAAAGTAGAATTAAGGAATATAGATTTTTTGGCTATTCTGACAATGTAATCAATAGTGATCTAATCTCATTTACATTCCGGTATGGGAAATGTTTGTATCATCCTCTTTCACTTCTCTCTATAAAAAATAACTTTCTAATATACCAACCACCTAGACATATACTCTACAATATATCACTTTATTTTTTACCACAAAAAATTACTCTTTTATAACTATATATATATTTATATATCCATGATGAATTGGGAATGATGAGCTATGATATTCTTCCAATATCTATTTATTTAATTATATTATTTTTGGGAAACAAAATTAGCACCTAAACCTTGTCTTTCCATCATAATCAATATTGAACTTAGAATTATTTATTGCTATGTTTTGTGTCTTTACATCTTTTTATTTCACCTCTTTAATCATCACATGGATATATGGTTGAACACTAATTTGAGAAATATATGATTTCTCCTCTTCCTTTAAGATTTCAAAGTGTTCCCTTTTAAAATCTAGAAATATTATATTCTTTGTGACCATCATTATTGATAATCAAACACGATCATTTTGGTTCAAATCATTGGGCACCTAGTTTTCTTTACCATAGTGGTAATGTATTCAGAAATCAAAAATTTTAATTAACACTAACCATATTCTCTAGAACATATTCAACAATTTCATATTAAATATATACTTTAATAATTTATCATTATTATGTAAGTGAAAACATTCTCCATGAATATATTGTCGCCATATCCTTAATGAAAATTTTACCATGGTAACTTCAAATCATGAATTGGTAATTTTTCTATTGAACATTAAATTAGAGTGATGAATAAGAAATCACCATATAATGATACATAATAACACATCCCATTCCCTTTATTGAGGCATCTCTACAAATAAAAAACCCTTCTCCATTGTAGGGTAGTTTTAGCATAAGTTCACTGACCAAACTTCTCTTTGGTTCCTTAAACATTTCTTCACATTCATCATTCCAAAGGAGATATAATCCCTTCCAATTTAACCCAGTGACTGAATTAGATATCTATGATAAATACTTCAAAAAGAATCAATAATATCTCACTAATCAGAGTAAACTATGGAAATGATTCATAGTGGTGGGTCGAGGGAAATGTTCCCTAACTTTTATCTTTGATGTAACCCTTGATATACACTTGATTGAGATTATATAACCTAGAAATGAAAATTTATGTATCCAAAATTCAAACATGTTAAATGTTTTCCCCAAATTTTCTTTCATAGGGTTGTTATTACAATCATCATTTTATATCCATGTTATTCCTTACTCTAATAATATACAAGAATATATTCTATAAATACTACTATAAATGGATTAAGTTAATCACTAAAGACTCTTTTTATTTAATTAATAATGGTAGTGTGAGAATTAGTTAGAAAAAATGAAATAACTATAAATTCATAGTGTTCATTCATCAAATAGAAGGTTTTACTGGGTATGTATCCACTTTTGAACCTAAATTTATACTATCTAGATCAAAAATAAACCATGGAAAAATATTTTGACCTTTATAATTGATAAAACAAATCAAAAATGTTGAGAATGTGATAGTTATTATAGATTGTGATTTTTTAAGTTCTTAGTAATAAATGCATTGTCACATTTATCCATCATTTTTCTAAAAAAATATATGTTCACCCCATGGTGATGCACATCGAAGAGTGAGTCCCTTATCAATATTATCCTATAGTTTTTTATTTAATTTATACAACTCAATCAGTGTAATTCTATATTGATTCTTTGAAATATTTATATCACCTGGTATGAGTTCTATTAAAAAATAAACTTCATGATTCAATGTTAAACTAGGAAACTCGTTAGAAAAGACATCAACAAACTTTAGTGAAATATTATTATAATTACAGATGGATTTCTACCCAACCATATAAGATAAAAATTCCATTTTAATTGGAATCAAACCCATGCAATGGATGTTATTTCTAGAAGAATTACATATTTATCCTCACACTGATATAAATCATTTTTTTGTTTAAAAAAAATTATTTTACTTCCCATCCTCAAAAATTGATAAGGTATTTTAATAATAAAAGAAAATACATGACCAAAAATAACATCAAATTCAACTAGAAAAGGAAAAACAAGATTTTCAATGAGCACATTCCCACAAAATTGAATTTCAGAAGAATCGTAGACTTGATATGTGATCATTATACCATTAACTATTTTTTATAGTTAAACATTTAATAATTGAGGTTCAAATGTGTTACCATTATGATATTATTAATTTATAAAAGTGTAGGTAGAACAAGAATACAATAAAATTTTATAAATTCATTAGTGGATAAGTTTACCTTTCACCACATAATTATCTAAAAACAAATAGATAATAGTGATCACTTGTGATTTTCCATAGTCTATAGGATTTAGAGGTTTCAAAAGTTGATCATTCTAATTAACCCTAAAATTTGAGCACTGGTTTTCATATTCCCATGATCCTTGTATTTGAAACATTGGGGTGTTGGTTGTTTATTTGGTTGATATATTTCATTGCCCCTTTCAGTGACTAGCCTCATAACATCCTTCCACCATTATTTTTCATGATATAATTATTTTCCATACTTATAAAATTTAATATTATATTTTATATGATTGCCTCTATGCTTATTTCCATAATTCTAGCATAAAGGAAGATTCAATTTCTTCCCTTTTTGCTTTATATTATTCAAAATTCATTTGAATTCCATTGTTATTCTCTTATTTAAAGAATGAGATTGATGGGTGATTCCAATCTACATTTTAACATTTATGGAACATTGAGCGATTACATCCTTGCTACGAAATTAGATTTTGGGTAATGCCCTTCAAAGACTTATTTTGACCCATTAAAGAATCAATCAATATTAATTTCTAGTTAAATGAAAATACTAGAAGTGCACCTCCCAAGTATTGTTAAATTTTTTCAATGTAACTAATAGAATCGCCATCCTTTTTCATTATCTTATATAATTACTTCTCAATTTTCATAAAAATAATTTGGGGAAATCACTTATTTAAAAATAAGCTCCTAAAATCATAACACTCAATGAATTTAATTTTTTTATGTTGGATTGTATTCTTATTAAGAGTCTAACATTGATCTAATTTTTCATTCAATTTATAGACATCCAATATAAACTTTTAATTTTCTAGGTATTAATGAATAAAAAATATAATTTCGGTGGTACTTATCTATTACATAACAATTAGTGGATAAAGTGACAAATTACAAGAAGGTGGATTTCATCTCATAAAGGATGAAATAGTACATTATTCTATCCATAAATCACTTAAACCTTGAAATGATGTTTGGATTGATAATGTTGTGTAAGCATAAAAATACGATTTTTTCATTTCAACTCCCATTACATTCAATTGTTCAAGAGTAAAATAATTATATTTTCCTTCACATTAAGATTTAACATGATTACTTTTGGTTTTTCCATTGAAAAAATCCAAAAATAATGATCTAAACAAGAATAATTATAGTGTTAAATCATATAATCATGAAAATCATTTAATATATTCAAAAATATGGATATGTTAATTTCATTATATTACACTATAGGTTTAACCTAGGTAATCTATGGTCAAAATATATTCAAATACATCAGAATTGAATATAAATAAAATTTGAATTAACCTAATCAAATTCATAATGAGTGTCTATCCAGGGGTGTTTTCTCTATCCTAGTCATTATACACTAGTAATGATTGATTTAATAGTCAATCTCCCATTTTGAGTTATTTCACCATGGTGAATATATGACCATGAATTATTTGCTTGATAGTATCTAGATAGGGATGTCTTTTCTTTGAAAACAAAACAAATTTTAATACCCTAACATACGAAATTATCCTATACTTAGGCATATCCTATGGGTTCACAATTATGTTTTCTCATCTTAGATTCCAATGATAACTAAACCATGCTCTGATACCAACTATAGAAACCCAATACGTTCATAAAAAATATTTAATCATTTTAAATGAATATCCATTGCATATAAATATGATCCATGATAGAAATAAAAAGGTATAGTATCATTGGAAACATAGATAAAAAAACAACTGGTATATAAATGATCTAAATCATTTTTCATTATGTTCTTCACTACAAGAACACATATTTGTAATATCATAATAAAACCCATTCTTCATAACATGGGGAAAGGAAATATAAGATAAAGTAAACTAAAATGATCAGTAAGGGTAAACATATAAGATGTCAATAAATGATCCTAAGTTAGAATAATATAGGCATAAATGTTTGATTAAATTATCAAAAATTAGAATAATCCACTCTAATTTATTAATGATCATAAATCATAAGTCATGGAATAAGTATTTTTTACAATAATAGACATAAGTCATAAGTGTGTTGAATAATCAATAATCAATCATGATCTATGAGAACTTATAAAAAGAATAATACATAAGTGTTTAGAATACACATAAAAAAATAAAATCAATTCCTTAGTCATATTTCACTCACAATACTATAATTGTCAATAGATTCCCATAATGGAAATTCCTATCTGGTCATTTCCAATATTCTCTTAGGATTAACTTTCATCTAGTTAAATTTTTCATCAATTAGAGGATAATTAACTCCATATTCTCTTAGGTGTTTGTCAACACCATAAAAAATACCAAAATCATGGGATTGTTATAATAGACCCACCTATCATCATTAGTTATATTGATTTCTCCCTATTACATAATCATAATCCATACAAATGAGTACAATAATAAAAATTCATCATTTAATTATCACAAAACCCATAGAAAAAAAGATGGTTTTATAAACATTTAAATAGTATAATGATAAAAACATCCATATAATTAATCAGTATGGAAACATTGGATCATATACCTAGTAAAGTATAATAAATATCAAGGGATGATTGTATATATGAAAATTCATTTAAAAGGTCATAATAAAATTTATTGATTAAAACACACTTTTCATTTTGAAATGACTTCTTTAAAATATAAAAATTTATAAAATATTATGGGGGAATATTCTTTGAGAATAAAAATGGAAAATTGTAAAGAACATTTTTAATAGAATATTGGTATAATAATCTAGAATATATGTTCATCCGATGTACATTAAAATAAGGATTCCTTTCATATTTTCAGTAAAAAATCAAAAGTACCTCTTTTTGAAAATAACAATAATATTCCTTTCAGAATTTATATAGAAATCCAAACATGGGTAAAGGTGATATTAAAACTTATTCTGGATATATTTAAAACATTTTCTAAGAAATTTTAAATAAAATATAGAAATTTAGGAAAAAACTCCCAACTAAAAAGAAAAATATACTCGGTTTTTCTTAAAAAAATTCAATCTCTTGAGTACATAAAGAAAGAAAAATGAAAGGAAGACATATAATAACAAAAAATAATCATAGGATAATAAAATAAATTTTATTTTACATACATATATCATATAATTCAATATTTAGAAATTTAAGTAAGAATAATCCTGTTAAAAATGATATTTTAATATAAAACTATAACCTGAGGTCCATGTTTCTTCATAAGAAATTTAACCTCTTGTATAGTAAATTTAAATTTATTATAATTATATATACAACCATATAGATACATATAAATCCATAAATATTTTACTTATAAAAACTTATCAACCATTTATTAATAATATTTTAATATCATCATCATTTCGGTTATTAACTCCTTTATTTTTCATGTATGTTATGGTTTGGAAGTTAAGTTACTTAAACATTGATCATGGTTAATTATTCTATTGACTATTAATAATGATATAAATGGAATATATATTCATTATATACAAATTTATAACAATAAATATAAAATTTATTAGAAAAATGAATTACATCAGTATGTGGACACGGTAGTCCGTACGTATGCAAGAGTAAGGTTTCAATTTCTTGATTGGTATATTGAATGGAAGATAAATAATAAGTAAACATTATATAATAATATTTACATAATAAATATAGAATATATGAATTAAATATATTATAATAACTAACTATTAAATATGGTGATGGAAAATGAATCATATCTCTATGTGGATGTGGTATCCCACACATTCGCACGAGTGATCCTTTTTTCTCCCAACTGGTAGAGAAAAAAAGGGAAATTATTTTAAAATACTCATAATAAAATATCAATATATTGATGATAATATATTCATAATGATATAATTGATATAATAGGTTTATATTAAGTATAAGAATAAATAAAATTTCAATATATCTGTAAATATTTATACCTCTTGTTTGAGAGGCCACCCTTGGGTTACAACTTATGCCTTGAAGTATTAGTCTTAAAAGAATACAAAAACATATAGGATGAATGGAAGTAATCAATGAAGGTTTTGGAGAACCTATTGGTAGATCTAAATTGATAAAATTTTATAAATAAGTGAGGAGAATAGGTTTCCATTTGTTATTGAGGGGAGGGACACACGTGAATTTTCGTAAAACAAATCAATGATATAAGGTCACTTTCATGTGGAAATTGATCTAAATAGACATGTAATTGAAGGTAGGATATCATAAAGATATAATATTCTCAACTAATCAGAATTAAATTGTTTTTGTGGCATTTATACCCTTATCTCTTATTTTATCCCCACCCCACCCAACCCCCTACCCCTAGTAAACCTGTTTAAACCTTAATAGGGGTAACAAAATTTTACTATTTTTACTATTAGACATGAAAACATATATGTTGAAAATATTGAATTATATTATTTATTTAGATTCCAAATATGGATTCTATTTTACCAGATTCAATTTATATATGTTTTATATTTTATTTTTAAATATTTAGGAAAAATTCAATGAAAACTCATTTTAGAACAATGAATTTTAAGAATAAAACATATTATACTTATATTAATTGTCTTTAAAAGACATAAAATTAATTTTAAAATATTTTATTGAAAATATAGTTTATAAAATTAATTTAAATCATTAGTAAATATATAAAAATATCATTTATTAGGATAAAAACAAAGTGAACTTATAGAAACAGTTTTTAGAAAAAAAATATGTTTTTAATCCTAAAAATGAACTTAAACTAAAATCAATTATATTAATAATAACTATGTAATTTATAAAAAAAATTATAATTAATAGAGCCTTGTGTTAATTTAAGATAAAATTAAAATATAATGACATATTTACTTGATAATTAATAATTTTTTTAAAAAAAAAAATATTTTTCACTATTCAATGAAAAATAATTTTTCTAAGAAAAATTTTGAAAATTCACACTAAGATAATATAAACATACTTATTTAAAAAATTATATTCATTAAATCAAATAAAATTTCAAAAAAGAGTATTAATTATTAATAATTTTTATGTTTAAAATGAAACGAATCCATTTTTATGAATACATAATTTTTAAGTCTAAAATGTCATTACTAAAAATTAAGTACTTATTTGTTATAAATTTGTTATTATATTTTAATTATTTGAAATAGTTATAATTATTTATTATAATTTATTCATTAAAATTAGTGTATTTCAATTTAATATCTAGGTTTTAATGTTGTAAAATATCATTGTTCATATATACTCGGGGTTTCATGTAAGGAAATCTATCAAATACTTAAATTTTAATTCAAAAGAAATACATATAAAATCTTGGGGTGTTATATATACAATAAATGAAAATATATGGATTTTAATTTTTTATATAATATATAAGTATTTTCTATGTATAGTCTCTATTATTTTTATTTAAGGGGAGTTTTCTTAATGATCTATTATTTCCCCCTTTATCAACGCATGTTTTTTATTTTGTTAAGCATGTACATTCTTGAATATAATTTTCAAAATATATATCTCTTAACATAAAATTATTAGATATTTTCAAATATTTATAATTATTTAAATAAATTTTTACTTGTTTTAAGGCTTATAGGTATCAAAATTACTTTTTTTAATATTCCCTTCATGTCTTGTCTTATTTTGAAATGATATTAATTACTCATATCAACCTAACTTCTTGATTTTAATTGCTTTCATAAGTATATATATTAATGAAACATATATTTAAAATAAAATTGCTTTAATATGTATAACTATTCTAAATGGGGAGTTATATGATTTTATTAGGTTGTATTCAAGACCATGTTTGTATCATGCTTTATATAAATGTTTTTTTTATGTCATGTGTATATCATGTCATATTCCAAGCATGAAAGAAATAATTTTGAACTTTAATATGTTATATGTTATTTATATAACCTTATTTATCTATATTTATTTTTATAATCATAGAGGGGGAAGTTTTTGAGAAAAACAAAAAGAAAATAGAATATGGAGAAGTTTAAATAGTGTTTCTTCAAGGGGAAAACATTGCATTAATTCTTCATGCATCGAAGTTGGGAGAATATAATAATATCACAAAGGGGGTACTTATTCTTGAAAAGGGGATACATGGTTTCAAAAAAAATTGGTAATGATTTTCTTTTTATATTTTCCCTCCTCAATATCTTGTTTTTTACTTCTAATGCTTATGATCATAAAAAATATGGAACTTGTTTTTTATTATAGGTTTCTAAATGAAACAAAAACTATAATGTTTACCAATATTTATACATTTTTTAAGTGTTTATATTGATTTGTAGTGACACAAAGAAAATTGGTCAAAATAGTTGTTCAAATAAATATTAAATGACCTTTTTCTAGTCAAACGCATATATGAAGCACTAGACAATATCTAGGAGTGAAGTAGCCTACTGATAGAATAAACAGAATCACATTTAGCTTTAACACTATACTAGATATCTAGTAGTGGTTCACCAGCTAACCAATGAGATTTTTAGGTATATAATTCATTTTCCTTACACACCATCTAGTGAGTAGCATTGAATATCTATATGAGGGGTATTCCAAAATATTCTTAAATGAATTTATAATGATATATTGGGATTTTATTGGCTCATTAAATCTCCATATAACCATTAGACCACCCCATAACCCTATAAGGCTATAAAAATGGTATTTTGAGGTATTAAACTAAATCTAAAAAATATATTATTCTAACGAAATGTTTTTTATGACCAACGATTATAGATTCCTTGCTGATCTTCTAAGAGCATCAAAGTTCCAGAATTTCTATTCTATTTCCAAAAATGATCAAGTGTACATAATCTATGGGAATTTATGACATCAATAATAAATATTAAAAGTCATGATATTCATTGATAATCATAATGTTCCAACAATATTATTTTTTCTATCTTTAGTTTTTCCCTAACTATTCTTCTTCTCTTTAGACTCTGTACTTTCTCTTTATAACCCATTGGCTCTCTCTATTATATCATAACTCTCCCTCACATTATTTCATAATTATATCTTATAGTGAGAGTAGACATGGATTTGTAATGGGTTTTCTAAAAAGATAACAATATCTTTTTCCTCCATCTTCTATTTATTTTGTTTCTTGCTTTACTCATTAAAAATAAAGGGTTTTGGGTTTCTTTATTATCCATTAAAAAATATAATATTTTCTTCTTTGTTTTATTTGAACCCAAGGGAATCTCTATTTTTGGTAGTTATATCTCTATTAAATCCAAGGGGTTAAATATGACTCTCTTATTATTTCTATAGGGGGATACATATGGGAACTTCAAGTTCTATTATTGATCTCCATTATCAAAGTGTTTCTTTAATTTTTAATTATCAAATTTTCATTCCCATATAGATACACATATTTGTTTAATTTTTTAATATTTTTCTACTATTCTATTATTTTATTATTTCATGATATTACTATATATTGTATATAATCCTTTAAATATATAGTTTTATTTAAATGGTAACCCCCCACTCCATCCACTGCAAATAATATAATTTATTCAATAATCATCATTGAAAATGTCTTGACAATGGGTATTTATTCCAAAAAATATATTATAGTTTTTTTAATGTGTTGAGGATAAAATAAAAATTAATTAGATGATCATGTTCTTGATCTTGTTAACTTTTAATGTTGAAAAAAGTAAAAACTTCTAGAGGAAAGGTTTATGGAAAGTTTGTTAATGATTCTTTGAGAAGGAATTCATGGTCAATAAAACATAAATGAGATTTTAGGAAGGATAATGTTTTCATAATAAATAATTTTTTAGAATACCAAAATGGACTTTGAGAATCTATATAGATATTTCATGTTAAATATTAGTGTTATAAAATCAACTCTTCAACTTTAAAGATATATGATACCAAATGAATATTTTATAAATTTTATAAATATATATATGTTTAAAAACACGGAATGAATTTATAGATATTTTAGTTTATATGCAGATGAAAAGAAAAGGTTCAATAAATCATTGATTTCAATGTAATGGAATATTTCAAGCTACGGTGGGTCTAAATAGAGGACTTGAATTTTCATTTAATTTCACTTATGATATTATTGACGCCAAAAAATGCATCCCAAAAATTTTCCAAACGTTCCCATATATGATACCAGAGTGTATCTCATTCTGCAAGCTTTGATTTGACTGGTCGTGGAGCCTAAACGGAGTTACAGATCAGAAGTTATGGTTTTTTGAAGTTGGGCTGCTAGAAATGGCCATCCGGGATAGTTTTGAGGCAAAGTATGGGTTTGTGCATAAAAAGGAGTTTTTCACGGGAAACCATTTACGCGTGCAGAATATTATGCGCCTATCTTTGCATGCATAGAATATTATGCTCCCATCTTTGCGCACGAGGAATATTACACGCACCGCCTTGGGCACGCGCAATTTTACGCGCGCTGACTTGAGCACGTAGAATTTTAGGCATGCCGACTTGAGCACGGAAAACCCTTTACATGCATGGAAATTTACATGCACCACCTCATAGGTTTCCGCCTATAAATACAAGGGCACCCCCCCCCCCTTCTTCGGGGGGCCTCGGAGGTCGGCCACCGCTCTGATGCGTGTAATTCCGTATCTTCCGCGTCCGCGCGGAAAACCCCCCTCTCATGCGTAAAACATTATTTTTGCGCAGAAAAGGGCCAACCTATACATTTTTCTACGCAAGACATAATTGTTGCACGCAACAATGCCGCTGAGCCCAATTTTTCACGCGCTAGTGCTGCACTGATCCTCTTATGCGCAAGCCTTCTCTATTGCGCGCACCCCTTCCTTTTACACACAAGGTATTCCTATTGCCCACAATTCCATACCTTTTTCACATGTCGCCTCCTATTGGGCTCCTGCATCTGGTATTGTGTGCCCCGGCTCCAGTATTGTGTGCCCGCCGCACCTATTGCGCATCTGCGGCACCTATTGCGCGCCTGCAGCACCTATTGCGCGCCCGCCACACCTATTGTGTGCCCGCTGCACCTATTGTGTGCCTACCGCACCTATTGCGCGCACCGCACCCCTTTTTCATGCCCTCCGCACCTATGGCCCACACTGTGCCCTATTGCGCGCCGACCAGGTGTTTTCCATGCAACATCCCCAATTGCGTGCATGCCTTCCCTTTTTATGTGCAACAGTGTTCAGGCCTGCACCAGCTGGTCCATACCGCGGGGGCTGCGACCCCACACGAAAAATGGAGGGGCGCATCACACACTTCTCGGGCTGGGATTTTGGGGTTTTCCATTGTGCCCTTTTGCGCACCCACCTCCAACATGTGGAATACTATGATTCGAGATACTCCTCTACACACCATGAAACACCTTGAATTGATGCATTCTTCTTGGTTTGTTTCCTATTTCCTGAGTTGAGATTCTCATCATCAATTCCCCAAGTACCTTGAGTCGAACCATTCCTCAGGAAACTCCTCCAAACCCTATCACTTGGCTCCTATACCAGGTTGAACCATTGTGGTCTGCCCTTGTGTAAGACCCAACACCAGCCGTTCTAGGCGCCTTATGGAAATAGTCATATCTACATGACTTTAATCTGTAGTAATCCCTATGTCCCAAACATATGATTCCTCTTACTCAAGATAAGAGATGCCTTGTGCACCAAGCATGAGATGCCAATAGTCCTATCTACATGACTTTAAACTGTAGTAATCCCTTTGTCCCAAACATAGGTTGCCTCTTACTCAAGATAAGAGATGCCCTGTGCTCCAAGCATAAGATGTCAATAGTCTTATCTACATTACTATATACTGTAGTAAACCATGTGTTCTAAACATAGGATTCCTCTTGTTCCAAATAAGATATGCCTTTTGCGCCAAGCATAAGATGCCAGTAGTCCTATCTACATGACTATAAACTGTAGTAAACCCTGTGTTCCAAACATAGGATGCCTCTTGTTCTGAATAAGAGATTCCTTATGCTCCAATAATAAGATGCCTTATTCCATGATTATAGTGGCGTAATATCAAGAGCGTTGGAATCCGTTCAATAATTCCATAACTCCACCTCATGATTTGTGTGTCCTTCATTCGGATCTGCATCCACATCCATGTATGAAGGGACCCCCTAACGGTATGGATGATTGACCTACGGTGCGCCTACTGTAACAGTACGGATGATTGACCTATGGTCAGCCTACTGTAACAGTATGGATGAGTCTGCCTACTGTAACAGCACGGACGATTGACCTACGGTCCAAATGCTGTAACAGTATGGGTGATTGGCCCATGGTTCGCCTGCCATCCTGGGCCAACGCCCCAGAAGACTTTGGGAAACACTTTGAGTCAGGTCCTGTGTTTCGAACACGGTCAGTAGTCAACCCTCATTTTTTTGTCCCCATTTCAGGCTAACGTGACATGGATACTATGTTTCAAACACATTCAACAGTTATCCTCTATCTCCACGCCACCCTCATTGCATTCCAAATGTCAGGCGTGTGATTCACACTTTTCATCACCCTTTGTTCGGGCCGATTCCAATGCCCTTGGAATTATCCCGCTTGTTCACTACCGCATAGGTGAAGGCCTCAACCCACCTGTGGGTTGGGATGCCCTCATGGCCAGACATGAGGAAGACATCATGGGCAGCTTCCTTGCGTAAGCCCCATTCACCACCATTCATGGACGCACCTCTGCGTCATGATGATCAGGTCACTGCAACCTCTTGTTTCTCACAAAGAGAATGAATCATGTGGGCTTAGAGTAAGCACCAACTATGACACCATACCATCCCACAAGATGTTAAAATATACACCCTAACTACGTGGACTTTGATTCCCTACCACGGGGATATGTAGGAAGCCTCCATGAGGTTCAAGCACACCGCCTGATCGTTCCGACCTCTTCACGTCGGTTCACCAACCATTGTGGGCCACCTAAGAGTGTAATCCCCATCCATCCATCATTGTGGGCCACCTCAGAGCGTAATCCCCATACCACTTTGGGCCACCTCAGAGCGTAACCACATTACTACTTGGGCCGCCTCAGAGCATAAGCCCCATACCACTTTGGGTCACCTCAGAGCGTAAGCCCCATACCACTTTGGGCCGCCTCAGAGCATAATCCCCATACCACCGTGGGCCGCCTCAGAGTGTACGCCCCATACCACCTGGGTGGAACCCTAGCGTAAGCCCCATCCACTATTTTCGCTCCATAGCGGCACCTTGGAGGCACCCTTGCATAAGCCCCCATTCCATCCCGAACTACGTAGACTTTGATTCCCTGCCATGGGGATATGTAGGAAGCCTCCACGAGGTTCAAGCCTACCATCCATCAGGAACCCAGGTACACCTTCACGTTGGTTTACCGACACCATAGGCCTCCTCAGAGTGTAAGACCCAAATACCATCGAACTACACGGACTTTGATTCCCTTCCACTGGGATACGTAGGAAGCCTTTTCGAGGCTCAATCCCAACTTCAATGTCGCCCTTACGATGGTACCATTTCATTCCCCCTCCACTTCATTCATCCATCAATCACCCATCTTGATTCTTACCCAGGCCACCACATTCCAGTTAGATCAGGCCATTCATCCCAGCGTCGCTCCTTACGGAACCCGCGTAGCTAACCATGTGTAAGCCCCCGCATGTCTCTAGGTCAATGTCCTTTGTGTACACCCAGAATCATCACCCCTTTGAATTATGTGAGTTTTGATCCCTGTCCTCTACATAGGGTACGTAGAAAACCTCCATGAGGCTAAATACCATCCAATGGTAAACCTTGGTGTTCCCCCATTCTAGGGTGCACAATCCCTGATCCACCCTCATTGGTGTTCAGATCAGCCATTACGTTGTGACATCTCCCCTACATGGGGTGCACCACCTTGGATCTGTCCTCATTGGGCATTCTGATCCATTCATCTTCCAGGTGTTCCCTCCTTGGGATGTACCAATCTGATCCGTCTCTATGGGACGTTCTGATCATCCTCATTCTATCTCCGCAAGACATTAAACTCGCGGCATACCCCATGTTAAACATGGGAAGTTGAGGAAAACCTCAGAAGACATGCCCTTGGCATAACCATCTCTGCAAGATGTTAAACTCACGACATACCCCGTGCTAAACATGGGAAGCTGGGGAAAACCTCATAAGACATGCTCTTGGCGTAACTGTCTCCAAAAGACGTTAAACTCGCGGCATACCCCGTGTTAAATATGGGAAGCTGAGGAAAACCCTAGAAGACACGCCCTTGGCGTAACCATCTCCTCAAGACATTAAACATGCAGTATACCCTGTGCTAAACATGGGAAGCATAGAAAAACCTCAGATACATGCCTATGGCATATGATTCCCCGCATTCGATACGGGATGCCTCTGGTTCTGCACCCTTGAGATGCCCTCTTACGAGGAAGAATATAGATTCCCCGATGTCCACGCATCCAGTGATGACCCGGCATGCCTAATTCTGTCATCTACTCCAACCGAAGGTTTTTACCATGTTTGGATCCCATAGAATGTCCTCAAAGAAGTAGAGTAATTAACCAGTGTCCATGAAGATATGGCGCCAGGAATGAGATTCACGAGCCCGTCTTAAATATATGAGGGAGACCTGAACTTGGTGACGAGCTCTGAGGAGGAATCCATGGAAGGAAGAACCGACATCCCATCATCCTGATTTTGATCAAGGAGTAGACGTCCCTGAAGAAGGAACAGATGTCTCCCGCCTTTGGAAAGCGGAAATGTGGGGCAACAGCTACGTGTCCTCCTCCGTGTGATGGATGTGCGCGCGAGCCCCGGTGAAAGCGTTAGAAACAAATATGATAAGTGTTTTTAAACACACAATTATTAGGATTAACATGGGAAAATGGATTTAATATATGTGGTTTATTATTCCTCTGATATTATAACATATTTAAAAATAAGTAGATGATGAAAGAATTTTTATCTATGATAAAATATTTTTGACCACAATTAGTGGCCTATATTTATGAATTTAGACTTATTTTCATTAAATTTATCCAAAAACATAGAATGCCATATTTTATAGGGATGAAATAGTATATTTTTTAAATATTTTCATATGACTAATTAATTGTTATTTTATAGAAAAAAAATTGTTTTATATCATCACATGATATTCTCGAGAGAATCTAGTTTCTAAGAAGCTTACGGGGTATATTTAGAATTATATATGTTTGAAATTTAAATTATAAAAGATTAAGACAGTAAAATTTGAATATAATATCACTTAATATCCTGATAATTTTTTGGTTATTTGGATAAATAAAAATTTTAAATAGTTAAATTTGGTTACCGTAATGAACTGAATGTCACTTTATATCAAATAATATTTTATGAGGTGTTAATAAGGTTATTAATATAAGAAGTTATATTTTTCTATCTAATTATACTAAGTAAATTTATTGATATAAATGATCAATGTAATATGATGAACTTAAAAGGGGTTTTATGTCTACATTTTATGTTACAAACATCATAACATATGAAGTTATGAAGTAAATGAGTTTCATTATTATATAAAAAGCAATGAAAATTAAGAATATGATTCATAAGTGTCACTATTATTTAAAAAATATTACTTTTTAGATTTTACCCACTAAAAGGAGTATTTTAAGAAGTTTTATTAGATGTCCTCAAAAAGATGTGGTAGTAATTATTAGGAGATTTAATGAATTTAATAGAGACCTAAATGTACAATAGACATAAGGGCTCACTGGTGTTATATCATATTGGATATGATTACATTTTTTATTATATATGGTTTTTATTATTATTAGAACTATTTAAAATTATAAAATATTTCATGTTATATAAAAGGATTTATCCACTTTAACATTATTTAATATTGGCTAGATATATATTGAATAATGTGAAATAATAATTGATCTTTCAAAGAAAGATGTTCAGTGATCCCTACCAAATGTTTATCATGAAGTTTTATTGGTTGTGAATAAATGTTAGGGTTATCCTGGGAAATATTTTTTATTGAGAAATAAAATTTGATCATAAGGCACGAAATGAGTTTTGTGGGTTGTATGGCCCACGAAGTATACAACATGGATTGTCATATATTATGTCATTAGTATACCAGTTGTTCATGTTTCATAATGTATCCCCATATAGAGGTTGGGAAGATACTTAGAATGAGAACCTGTATATATTAACACAATTATTATATAATCATTGAGGTGTATCAAATCATGTGTGGTTGGTTATGTTTCTGAACATATCACTATTTTATCCTTAACAAAGATGAGATTTTCCCTCTTATATGATGTGTATTCAATTTGGATCCTCGATTGGTATAGATTAAAGAATTTTATGGCCTTGTATAGCTAAGGTTAATGTAATGTAATTATCTATCTAGATGAGAGAAATGTTATAATGACATGCATCATTACATGTTGGTGAATTTTAGATGAAATTTAATTTTTGAGCTCTAGAGTAAGTATTGTTTTGAGATTGGTGGTTTAGATTATAATTATAATGGTTGGAACATCCCATTGGGTTTTTTTGTTATGAATTGGGTGCTTCTAGAAGACTAAGAGGTGGAAAAGTGGTTCAAATAAATTAAGGGATATATAGTGAACAACATCATTATTATAATTCATGATGGGTACCTGGTAGCCAATATAGTGTCTCAATAAGGACTAGAGCTCCACTAGATGACTGATCAGAATGTACCAGATAGTTATTGGATCACTTAGTACCTAGTATAGGTCAATTGGGTACCAAATAGATCTAGTTTTGGTTTTTTAACTCGTAGAATATAATTCATTATTACCCCAATAATGTAAACTCACATTGGGGTTATTCTCCCCCAATTAACAAAAACTATGGTAGGGGGTTTTCTTTTCCATATAAATCTACACAAATTCTCCACTTAGATCCGAGGTTTACGAGGATTTTTAATTAGTGCCAAAATAGTTTTTTCTTCTTCCCTCTTCCTTTATTCTTCTTCTCTCTAGACTCTTTTCATTTTCAATAATATAGACTATGATTTTCATGGTGATTCCCTTAGATATTTCTATAATTATTCAAAAAAAATATTTTTTTTGGGAGTAGTGTCTAGAGGGTGTAAATAGAGGAGAAATTATTCCCTTTAATCACTATTTATAGAGAGATATTCCACCTACATGATTTTTCTAGAGTTTTTAAGTATTAAAAAAGAATTTAAAATTAGTTGAGTGTTGTGAGATGGAGATTTTTTCCATTTGAGTTTCAATGGAATTTCATAGCATATTGGTGTTGTTTTATCAAGTTTATATCCTTGTAAGGTCACTTGGTTAGATATAGATTACTGTTCCACTTTGAATTAATTTTTAAAATAAATTATAAATTTTTATAATTAATTTTTTATGACATGTGATATGAAATGTGGGATAAGAAGTTTGGTGATTAATTCTATAAGATTTTTGAGGTTGGATTCATATAATGGGATGGTAAGTCTATTTTTGAGTTAGGTAATATAATTAATACTTAACTAAATGTGTTTACCCAATTATATTTCATGAATTTACCATAGGTTAAGTTTTGGAAATATATTAAGGTGTTGGGTGAGTTTAAAATTGTGAAATAGATTTAGGTTAATCCTTTCAATTGTGAAATAGATTTAGGTTAATCCTTTCAATTGTGAATTGAGTGTTTCCTTCATGAGTTAGAGAGGTGGGTTCCAGCAAGTGGCTATAATTACAAGGTTTTGATGTTTATAATAGTTTAAGGGATCTCTAATCAGTATCAGTTTAGAAGATTATTTATGTTAGTCATGGGGTGATCCTTAGTGAATTATTGGATTGTATTTTAAGTGATTTTATATTGATAAATATATAAGTTACTGTTGGGAATTGGAAATTTTGTGGTAAAAGATATGGGGTGGACTTGGAACATTAGATCTCATATAGTGAAAATGGGGGAGTGATGGGTATCGGTCTAATAGTCATAGTAACTCATTTGGATTGGGAAGATTCAGTATTCGGAACATATAATATGATAGAAACTCCCTTTTAACATTCATATTGTCACTCGAAGATTGTAAATAGGGGGTATGATCTTCCTATGAAATGGGGATACTAATATAATAGAACAAGAACATCATATGGTATAGATAACTATATGGGAGCTATATAAGGCTTGAATAATATTGAATTTAGTATATCTATGTGTCAACTAGGTGTGTTTGTTAGCCTTCATGTGGTCATAGTTCATAAAATATGTTGGAAATATACCTATCATAAAGGTAGTAATGTGTTATTGATGTTTAAGGAATTTCATAGAGGACACAATGTCTGTTACTTCAAGGACCTAAAAGGTAGTGTTTTTCCTAAGTGAGAAGCTTACTGTTTTCGTGTGTATAGGCATGAACTTTGGGTTAATCTAGTTTTTAAGTTGTGTATTAATTTCCTAAGTTGACTAAGAGTGATGTGAGTCTACAAATTGGGTTAATATTTGTCCATATATAGATTAATAGGGGAGTTTTATATTGATTTGTATCTGAAACCCTCAAGTAGAGAAATAGGAGGCGATGTTTTTATAACTATCCCAGGTCAATGATATGGGATTTTCAAATATACAATTATTTTTTTTATACTTAGACAATGTTTTAAATTAGTTATTATTGGTATTTATTATTTAATAAAAGCATGAAATATATTGAGGTTCAAAAAATTGACACCATATTTATGGCATAATATAAAATTTAAGATGAATGTGCTAAATTATCAACACAACAATATCATGTAATTCAAATAAGTTTAAAAATAAATCAAAATGAAACCTCATTATATTTGAAGGTGGTGTTTTATATCACTCATAATCAGTGATAGTTACATGAAGAATTTGAAGACGGAACCCTCTAGACCATCCATGAGTAACTGAAAATTTTCTGGTTCATTGATCTGAGAACATCATGTGATATAGAATAGAATAAAAGTGGAATTAAAAATAATTATGACCACAAAAGCATTGATTACTTCAATTGGGAATTACATCATCAATTATTATATGGACCTTGACTTGAACGTTCTGTCAACTTAATCTTCATTAAATAATTCACTTATTACATTCTTAAAATCCTTTTTGGTTTCTTATTTTAGATAAATAGTTTATCACCCTTATATACAAGAATTTACATCAAAAAGTGCACAATATCACTCAGTATCTAGTTTTCCAACAATATAAAACATTTAACATAGAACTAGTCTTATTTTCTTGACATGTCTTCATAATTTTCATCATTACATCATCTTTCTTGCTAATCATCCTTAAAAACCTGGGAAAAGAATTTAAAAACAGAGTATGAGCACAAAAATATAAGGAATGTATAAAAATAAATATAGAATCTAGTTAGTCCAAGAAAAGTCACTATAAAAATCCTTTTTAATAATAAAATTTGATATCAAAATAATTATTTTATTACCCAAGAAATCATCTTGACTATCCAAATCATTTCATAAATAATTTGATAAAAATATAAAGGAAAAATAAAACATATAAAATTTTATTTACAATAATGAAAATCTCATTAATAATTTTTCACATAGTTAGACATTTCACCCTTAAGAAGAATCATGAAATTTCCATTAAACATAATCTCATTAGATTACCTTGATAAATCATTAGAATTTAATAAAAACCTATAGATACAATAGAAAACACATATAGGAAAAATAGAACATAATTTTCATATCACTATTATAATCAAAATTCCAAATGAAACAACCTACCAAGTAAATTGAAATAATCACTTATAATTAACCTATAACTATTTAACTTCATCCCATTACCCGAGGCATTAGATATAGATATTAGGATCACCCATTATCATGATGTATATTAGGATCATCCATCATCCAGAGGTACAGCATGATCAATCATCATTATAATAAATTACCAAAAACCATAAAATAATTAAAACCCATGAATTCATTCATTTCCGTCATTATACATATAAAAATATTCATTGTATTAGTAACAAAAATATTTCCATATAAATTAATATTCATTCCTTTTAAAACCCATTTATTAAAAATATCTAGAAAAAATGGGAAAAGACTTTTCTTTGAAGAAAACATTGAAGCTCATAAAGGATGAAAAATATCATATAATTGTTATAATGGGGGGAAATTGTTTTGACACAATATACACTAAAATAGAATATTCCATTTTCTTCTTTTTGAAACCATTCTATATAATACAAGTAAAAATATTCCTATAAAAAATATATTATAGGAATACAAAAGAGACATAAATTTTTATTTATAATTCATTTATATCAATATAAATATATTAATAAAATAATTTTAATAATATGGATAGAGAAAAAATATTTAGAAAATAAATCATTAAAATATATAAAATGGGTTATTAAGGAAAATTCTCCCTTAACAAGTGTCTAACTTGTCACATATGTTATTTATCTTTGTATTATAAAATTTTATAAATTATATAATTTATAAAGAACAGTTTCATAGTTTATTCTAATATAATTAAACCATTTATTACAAATAACATTTTTAAATTGTTTATTAGTAAAGTCCATGTAGGGTGTTATGAGGATGTGGAGTTCATAATTTCACATTTTCTTAGGTATATTGATCATGGTCAAAGATATCATCGTCACGTCATATCCATAATAAAAATCATGAAATATTTATCATTTTTATACATAAATTATACTTTTATAACCAACTATGTTTGGTGATTATAAAAAATGAATTATGTTATAATCATAGAGATTGTAGGTCACGGGTATGAATGAGTAACGTTTACATTTTTTCATGAACATGAGGGAAATAAGGTAAGTATAATTTTATGTTAATATAATATTCATTATATCAAAAATAAAATATTATATCTTTAAATTCACTTATATATACCATCCATGTGAGGTGATGATGAAAAATGAATCACATCACATCGTAAAGGTGGTAATTTAAGAGTCCACACAAATGATGTTAGCATTTTTTTAACGGATGTAAAGGTGAGAAAATATATGATATATTATAGTTAAATAAATATAATTATGTCATGGATATCAGATATATACTTTAAATCCATTATTATAACCAGTACTAGTGATGGAAAAAATATATGTTGGTTCGCAAGGTAGTAGTCTTCCGTACACATGAATGATGATTTCATTTACCATTGAGTGAACAATGATATAGAATAAATTTAATACATCAATATAATAACAAATTATTATATGAGAGATATTTATGATATTATATAATTCTGGTTTGAATAGTTTTAAATTATGTATCAGAAGAAATAAAACTAAATCATTTAGTTAAAATCCAAACCTATTATTCAGTTAACCTCATTTTCTTAACAAATATATCCCTCTAAGGTAGGTATTTTTTTCCAAACTATAACATATAGGATATTGGGGGATGTTATTAAGGGGTTTATATAGGTCTTGGATGAAATAAATAGACACCCCTTATTCTATCTTTGATACACTTCATTATGACCAAATGTTAAGTTAACCGTATTACCTAAAATTAATTATGCTAATTAAAAATATTGAATCCATTTTATCCTAGTTAATTAAAACAAGTTGTATAATAAAATATAAAATTAAACCAAAAATGAAACAAAATGAAGTTCTCTAGAAATAAATTAAGTATAAAATGTTTTCATAAAAAGTTCAATTAGATAATTGATTCTAATTTCCTTAATTAATATATTAACACTATAATTCAACTAATTGAATCCATTTTAGATACAAATTGTAACTTTGTAAATGATTAAATCAAAAAGCGTATTTTCAATAAATATCAATATTTTCACTATACATTAGACTAAATAATTATTTCAAAAAATTATTAAAAAATCAACCAATGATTATTTAAACATTATGAATTGAAAAAATTTATACTTTTTCAAAATTAAAATTCAAAAAAAGTAAAAATTTTCTATTAAAAACCCAAATAATATTTGTAAAAAATTAATACAAATAAATATATTTTATTTTTGATTGAAAATTGTTTAATTTTATAATAGTGATATAACTATATAAAATATAATTGATAAATAATAATATGAAAGGAAAATTGATTATTTTAAAATTACTTAAGTTGTTTCATTATTACCCCATTTTGAAATTATTTACTCACTATTTTATTTTTTATTTAATCAATAGGGGAATATTTCCCTCATAGGATTTCTTGATTCTCATGTTATATCTTTAATCATAGGGTTTTTCCAAAAACCCATAAAATAGGATGTCACGTTATTCTATAACACCTACTCTCTAATTTCAATAATATGGAAGTTTTTTTATAATAAGAAACCTTATCTTCTAATTGAATCACTTCAAGGTTCAAAACATGAGTTGTTGTCAACACACATTTTATTGATAACATAATAAGAAATATGGTATGTACCTATATAGGATCCCCAGTTTTCATATGATGATTTTTTTTTTAATTTTAGTTTAAACTTTTATTTAGGGGAAAATGTTAATTCTTGTTGAGTTCATGGGTGTGTCGAGGGTGTTTGGGGCTTATTCGGGGCCCAGAACCCAGATTTTTGGAAAGATAAGGTAGGTCATGCAGTTAGTAGAAACTATGTGGCACAAGCTGTATTGTTATTCCTAATCGTGTGAGGCTTGGTAGTGGGGTGCTATAGGTTTCATGGTTTGGGGAAATATTGCGGATGGAGTTGAATGCCCTTGTGGGGAACCTTCGTTTTTTAGTAGATCCAAAATTAAATTTTTCACATGGTTAGTCAAACCGTTCATAGTGACTATGTGGGTTCCCCTTAGCATAGTAGAGGGATCTTGGTTGGCATGTAGTTCGAAAAATCATACAACCTATAATTTTGATAGAAAATTAAAATTATCTCGTAAAAATATTATAACCTAAAATTTATTTTCTTTTCTTCATCCCTTAGCAGTAGATCATGTTGGGAGAGATCCTTTGAGGAAAATGGGTAGATTCTAATCCCATTATTTTTTCTGAAATTGGATTCAAGCATCGATGGTATCCTTATATCCTCTCTGATGAGTACTCCATTCCTTTTTCATCACTCTTTGTTTTACTTGGTATCAGTAGCACTACTTAGGTGCAAGATAATATGCCCTAATTTCAGGTTCTTCATCCTTTCTTTATTTTTCTTCTATTATGAGTTAAATCAGAAGTCGATGCTAAACTAGCACTCTACTATATACCAATAATATAAGGTCTATATTTTTTCTAATTGGTTTCATTATTAATAGATTTATTTTACATTATACAACACATCTTACATTCTGGTGTCATCCCTAAATTGAATTGAATGCTTGACTTTTGCTTGGGTTTAGGAGTATGGGAGAATAAGACCAAAATGGGGCTTCGGATTATATCTAGAGATAATAATTTTTATCATTTTTTATTTTGATTCATGTATTTTAACTTTCCTATATACCTATTTTGGTTGTTTTGTATACACATTACATGATCCTCATTGTATATGAGATTACTTTTGGCATTATCGTTATATATAATGGCCATGATTATTGTCTTTCATCTCGATGATTTGTGGATTTCACTATTTGATTGTTATTATTATTTTGATGTGTTACACTATGATAATAGGGTACATTCTCTTCAAATACAAACCTTAATCCCTCACAGCTTTTTATAAACCTATGTCATTTGGAGAGATGCACTTGAAGCAAGTGTGGCCAACCGGGATTGGGGCACTATTCAGTGTCATTCGGGTCTGGGGCATTAAAAAGTGGTATCAAATGGGGTTATTTTTATTCTTTTAAATTTGGAGAAAATATAAAGGAATATGAATGACTTGTAATTTTGTAATGATTTTTTCCTAGGAGTATATATCCCATGTTTGGGGATAATATAAATTTCCTTTAATGGATATTGTTTTTTCTTGATTTTGACTATTACCATTGATTTGATCCCACCGTTGGGTGATACACTTGAGTTGTGATGTTATCATTGATATATTTTTGGGTTTTATGTTATTGAAACCCATTAATATGAGGGTATTCCAACGCATTCATTATTTTAGGCACTTTATAGTAATCACATGACATTTATTATGTGATTCCAAATATGATGCATTTCTTGTTTTCATAACATTGAGATATGTTCCTCATGTTATATACCAATTCTTCTAATGGATAATAAGTGCATGGAATTGGAAAAATGGTTAATACTTAGAGTTCATTTCATAAGCTGAAAGGTTTTGTCCTAATTAGGCTATAGAAGACAACCTGAGTAACCAATTATGGCATACTGAGTCATGGACCATAAGCCCCATGGACTAGAACATGTTATGTTGTGGATTAAGTGGATTCCATATTTCAATTCATGAGGATTATAGTCCCTTATGGATCAAAACGGGTTGAACCAATTGTTTTAACAATTTAAAATGAATTTGAAATGAATATTAATTCAAATGGAAATTAAAATGTGAAATCGAGAACTTGACCTTTACCTGGATTTTGAGTAGGAAGTATGCAGTGTCGCTAGTGAATTTTATAGCTATTTATTTTTACTACTCATAGATTTAGGACCAGGCTAAGTGGTAAGACCTATTTATAGGAATTTTTCTAAATTTATTATGAGTTTACTATGAACTTTGACATCCAATATTTCCAAGACATGTGTTTGGTATTGTAGAGACATGACACTATGATGACCTCCAGTTGTACGCCAGGATGGTAGTGATGGAAATTCTCTATAGGTGGTCGGCCATGGGAAACAGGTGGATCCTCCTATATTTCCAAATAATAAACCTATAGTTAAATTGGGCATGGGTTCTAATCACTAATTATGTAATGGGTTTTTCTAATTTATTCAAACCTTCCAAGAAGATTTGTATCATAACTCATCTATAGATTGAGATTATTCTTATGTTCCAATAGAAACATCCTCCCATGTTTTAATAGGATGGATTTCTATAGGCTATTGATTTATGGATTGATCATATTCTAAAAAGCATCAAACATTTGGAGACACCTCTTGAGAGGAGAGGGAATCTTATATCTTATATGCTTTGGGGAGCAGCAAAGCACTGGTGTGATGTTTTGAACTACCCTAATGTGATACATGATATGTATCAGTGGTACTTTTAAACAAAATTCTATGACTATTTCATCCCTGAGACTCTAAGACTAGAGTGTGCTAGTGAGTTCATGCATCTAGAGCAGGGAGCTATGAAAATGATGGGGTATTCATCATGATTTATAGAGATTCGTCATTTTTTGTTGATATATATCATTGATGAAGTATCTAGGGAGATATACTTTTGGGAATATCTTTGACCTTTTTTTGATCTTAATTCAATGTGTTCAAGTTTTCAACTATTACTTTGAAGGTAAATAAGGTTCTAATTATAGAGCAGAACTCGAGCGAAGATGGGGGCACATATGAGTAGTGTAGTCTCCCAACAAATTTATCTATCATATTTAGGTAGGAAGTATAGTTTTTAGTATTCCCATGAGATTACTACCTGACATTTTGTGAGTATTGGTATATCATTTTTCGATCATTAGTTTCAAAGATAGGTCCACATGACAAATCTGTGTGATCATGTCCTAGGAAAATTTCAATATTGTGGTAGGATGGTCCACATGAGATGTTTCTTCAGGACCTTCCCTCCAGTGTTGTGTGGTAGGGGTCAGCTTCAACACTATGTTTAGGAGTGGGTTTCATAGCTCTATGTTAGGTACAGAGCTATAGAAATTCCAATCGATCAGGTTTAGGAGCTGGTGGTCATGGATAAGGAAGCCAGACACCAGTTGTGCAGAGATAGCATAGTTGTCCCACATTGAGTAGTGAGGATGTGTCATTGGGTCACGGTTTGGGTGAGATCTATTCTATAAATCCTACACCTGAGGAGTAGTGCAACATATTGTCTATAGTGAGAGACATGATCTTATTAGCCTCTACAATTGTATCTACTCTCTTAGATACATGTGCATCACATAGTTTCATATATGTACCTATTATAGAGATCTGTGGCCTTGTAATTCAATTTTATGAGGGTGTTATGATGTTATAAACTCTTTTGGGGATCAAAATAGAGGATTTATTTTATTTAATGGTGTTCTCCCCTGAAATTTTTAGGTGTCACATTGAATGGAGTATTTTTTTCATGATATTACTAAGTTTAGCATCATACTTGGGATGGGTTGGCTGGTGGATTATTTAGCCAGTGTTTATTTCTATCATTGTAGGTAGGCATTCACTTCACCATAGGGTGAAGTTTATATTCCCATGGGTGAATGGTATGTCCAGGAAATCTGAGATAAAACAGGGAATCATGGTTTTGGCAGCACGATAGCCCAAATTTCTAGTTTATACCTTGACGATTAGGGATCACATCATGTAGATTTTCCTCCATTAGTTAATCAATTTATGTATTTTTTCCCATAGGATATTTTTGGATTACCTTCTGAGATAGAGGTGGATTTCTCCATCAATATAGTTCCAAGGGCTGCACCAGTATCCATTCCTCCTTATAGGATGGCAACTATGGAGTAGCAGGAGCTCAAGAGTAAGGTAGAGGAATTGGATTTAAAGGGTTTTAAACAAACCAGTACTTCTCCATGGGGTTCGCTGGTCATTTTGGACAGAAGTTGAATGGTAACCTAAGGTTATACGTTGATTTCTAGAAATTTAACTAGATAATGGTTAATAATCAGTATCCATGTCAATGGATAGACAACCTATTTGATCATATCTGAGGATCTTGGGTGTTCTCAAAAATTGATTAGTGGTTCACATATCAGCTGGTTCATTCTCAAACTATATTCATACCTCATATAACTTTTCATAGTAGGTGTGTTCTATAAGATTATCTTTTTATGTTGTTCAGGCTCACGAATGTGCCAGTAGGTTTCAAGGTGGTGATGAACTATGTTTTCCATACTTGTATATATTCATTTGTGGTGGTTTTCATAGATGGTATCTTCATGTATTCTATTAGTTACACAACCATTACAAACATATTGAGATTGTTTTGGAAACACTAAGAGAGTATCAGTTATATTCTAATACCACAAACTTCCATTTGTGGATGGATAATATTCACTTTGGGTCATATTATCTTATACACAAGAGTTTCATTTGACACAGATAAGTTGGCTATTATAGTTCCCTGGGATAATCCCATGAACATCTATTATATATAGATTTCCTTGGTTCTAGATGGATACTACATATGTTTTATAAAGGACTTATCAAGCATACCATCATCATTGATGGGCTTGACTAAGAAGGGTTTGAAGTTTGTATGGTCAGATACATGAAATACAGCCTATCAAAAGCTAAAAAGAAGATGGACTTCCACAACAGTCTTAATTCTTCTAGAGTAGGTAAGAATCTACATTGTGTACTATGATGCATCAGTTATTATTCAAGGATAGGTATGGTGTAGGGAGATATATTCAGGGAATAGGGGTCACAGTAGATGAGGATACATGAGGGGAACTACCCAACGCATGATCTCATGTTAGCTTCAGTTGTTTATGCTTTGAGTTGTTGGATACATTATTTAATGGGTGAGAGTATTTTTGTGTACGCTGACCAAAAAAGTCTCAAGTACATATTTATATATCATTATTTGAATATGAGGCAATGAATTTAGTTTGAGTAGTAATAGTATTTCGACTTTATTCTTTTCTATATGCATGGTAAGGGAAATGTAGTATTCAACACACTAAGTAGTAGGACTCAGACATAGGCACTTCTACAGACCAATAGTGACTAGAATCTTATGGATTTGTTTTCTGAGATACACTTGGATGTGCCAGATATTCAGGGGTAGACCTTTCATTCATCCTTAGTTGTGATATCTACCCTATTTGATAGAGTGAGGATGAGGAAGCTATCAAATTATGAGGGCCTAGACCTACTATAGAGTTTGGTAGGTTAGGACCCACCACCTGGTTGATTGTAGGTGGGGATGAGACCCTACATATCAATGGTTGTGTTTGGGTTCTGAGGGATATACCTAAAGAGATGATGTTGGAGTTCCATGCCTCATTTTATGTAGTGCATCCCCAAGTCACAAATTTTTATTATCATTTATGTAGACATCAATGGGGGTCTGGTATTAATCATGGGGTGGCAGGTTTCGTTATTAGGTGTTACTCTTTTTTGCAGGTGAATTTGGAACCTTAGTGACCAGCGAGACTTCTACAGTAATTGCTTATTTCGGAGTGGAAATAAGATAATTTCATGATGGATTTCATGACTAATTTTTTAAGCTCTCCTCAACGTAGTTATTTTTTATTTTTTATTGATAGACTCATCAAGGGTTGTTATTTTACTTCCAATCAAGGATACCTTCATTGTGGATGGCCTTGGGAAGGTTTATAACCATGATATAGTACGATCTCTTGGGGTACCTTGTACTATCATTTCATAAAGGGATGCCTAGTTTAAAACTCTATTATGGAAGAGTTTATAGAGGGAACTGGGTACACAGGTGATTCTGAGAACATCATACCACCCTTATACTAATGGCCAATCAGATTGTATGATATACATTCTTGAGGATATACATCAAGCATGAGTTTTGGATTTTAGGGACTCTTAGGAGAGGAATATTCCTCTAGATGATTTCACCTATAATAATAGATATTGGGGAACTATACATATGGTACTCTATGAGGAATTGTACGGTATGCCCTACTGATCACCCATGGGTTGGTTAAAGGAAAATGAGGCTACTTTATTGGGACTACATCTCTTATAGGATAATTATGAGCATTTTTAATTTATCAAAAAGTGGATGGATATAGAATAGTCTTGATAAAAATCTTACATTGGTCACTATTTTTGACCTATAGAGTTTGAGGACAGGGATTGGGTATTTTTTACATATATCATCTTGTCTAGGACACTGATAGATCAGAATATAGGGTAAACATTCACCAAGATATATAGGGTCATTCAATATTCTAGAGAGAGTTAGGCTGGTAGCCTATTAGTTATAGTTACCTCAGAGGTACCAATCCATGCTTGATGTACTGTGTATCTCGGCAGTGTCATTATAATTTGGACCTATCTCATTCTTTTCATCCTGACGTGGGTCAGTTATATTTTGATCCATCCTTTGAGGAGCATCTAATTCATATCATTGATAGGATCGGGATGGTTCTTAGAATACAGTCAGTTCTTCCAGTATGGGTTCTATGGAAGCACATATGTTAATAATATGAGACTTGGGAGTGGGAGGTAGACTTACATGCTCAGTGTCTTGAGTTATTCTCTATCTATTGTTGACCACCCTTAGGATAGAAATTTGTGGATAAATTTCTTAAAGGGGGGAGATTATAACAGTCCAATTTTTTCTATGAGGAATAAATCTTTTTAATTTCAGTCCAAATGATTTTTTATAGCCTAATTTGAATACCATTTGAGGAAATTGTTATAATGGGGTTGTCTAGGAATTTTTTGAAGCCAGAAACCCATATTTCTGGAAAAATAAGGCAGGTTTTATGGTTAGTTGTAACCTTGTGAGGCTTGGTTTTGGGGTTTTATAGGTTACACAGTTTGAGGAAACATTACGGATGGAGGTGCATGCCCATATAGGGCTATTGAATTTTTTATTAATTCCAAAATGAATGCTTTGTGGATGGGTAGTCAAACCATGTACAGTGATTGTGGGGGTACCCCCTTAGCATAGAAGAGGCTGCACAGTTCTTGCAGAGTTTATTGAGCCATGTGGCCAAACTAAGCAACCCATTGTCTTTCAGGAAAATTACCATTTTTTCCTTCAAAATATTATAACATAAAATATATATTCTTTTTGAAATCTATTAGAAGTAGATTATTCTGTGAGATATCTTAAGAGGTAAATGGGTAAAACTTGATCCCGTTATTCAATCTAAACTCAGAATCGAGCATCATTAGTCTCATGGGATCCACATCGATGAGTTCTCTATTATTTTTATTCATTATTCATTTCATTTTGTAATGGTTATTCTATTTAGGTTCAAGATAATATTCACTTTTTATAGTTTCTTTATTCATTTTTTCATTTTTCTTTTGATCTGAGTTGAATCAGAAGATGATACTAGATGATCTCTCTACCACGGACCTATGGTAGGTGGTCTATAATTTTCCAAAGTGGTTGGATGCTTTATAGTGCTAGTTTACATAGTGTAAAATATTGGACTTTCTAGTGTCACCCATAAAATTTATTGAATGATTGAATTAAACATAATGGAACTAGTTAAGGAATCCCAATAGTTACATTATACTTGTTGGAGGTTTTTTCCCTACCAAGGTCACCCATGGTATATATTTGAGATTTATATTAATTATATCACCCATGGGGTGTGTGTTTAAGATTTCATAACTATAGAAATTACATTTATAAATATTTAGAATTGAATTGATTTTCAGAAGATGGTGATTCCACCTTTTCCCCGTGTTGACATTCTATTTATTACTTGAATTGATTAAATGGTTTATAAATAATTGTTATATGTGTTGTTAAACTCATTGAATATATTTGAAATAAAATTTTCATACGGGTGGGTAAAATCATTGAATGTATTTGAATGGGAATTGATATATGAGTTTCTAAACTCATGGAATTAAATTCATGTTAGTTTGTGAATTTAATGTGTTGTGAATTGAAATGGTAGTGGAATACTTGGTTAGTATACCCTACATCATGATTCAATTTAGATTCCATGGAAATTTCACCCATAGGTATTGATATATAGTAGGAGATACCTTTAACCTATATGCTTAGTGGATATTGATTATGTAGGATGCCAAGTTCATTTCTACCTCTAGGATATGGCTTGTTGGACTCACGTTGGACATGATCTGCTGACATAACCCATAGACTCCACCTTTTCCATTATCAAGTTTCCGTTAAGATTCACCGAGGACTCGATGGGGGTTCCTTGTTATTTTATAACTTATAACCGTACTTGTGGGGTCTGACACTTCTAATTATACAACACGACCAGGGTAAATATGATATAGTTGATTATACAGCACTATCATGGTAAATTGTGACACATCTTTTCATATGGTGTGGCTGTGATGGATATGGTGTACAGGTTATACAGTAAGTCCATGGGTGATCTGATATATTTTCTGTATGGAATGGTTGTAGTGTTTATTTTCCTCTTTCCTCTATATCTTCCTTATGGTAGGATATTGAAACATATTTTTTCAGGAAGACTTATATGGTTGAACATGATCACTTTTTTTCATAGTTTTTCTTTAGGCACTATACTATTAGTATTTTCATACCTAATATATTATACACTCTACTTTACCTTATACTGAACATCCATGATTTTTTATATAATCTTTGGGTGGTGACCTAATAGGATTTTATCTCACACCCTGTTTGGGCGTCGATGGGTACCTAAACAGACTATTTGGTTTCAATTAGGTACTTGAGAAAGCACCCATACAATGATTCTTAAATTTGTGCCATGATTTTCTACAAGGGAGAACAAGACCATGCTAAGGCATATGATACTATCTGGAGATAGAATTTTTTGTCCTTTTGGTATTTTGATGCACATATTTTACCATGCATGTATAATAGTTTTGGTTGTTTTTCAGATACATGGCATGATCATTATTGTATATGATATGAATTTTGGCATAATTGTCATATATACTTGTTTTGATTATTTTATTCTATATTGATGATTTACGACTAACTCTTTTATACAATTATTATTATTATGTTGTGTTACACACTAATAAGAGGGAATAATCTCCCCACAAACACACCATAGTCCCTCAATTCTAGTATGAATCCTCTAGCGTTTGGGAAGACGTTCTAGAATCCATGTGGCCGACCAAGATTGGGAAATCATTTAGTGGCATCTAGATCCAAGACATTATAACCTACGATAAAATAGAAGGTAAGTACACTCAGTAAGAAACCAAACCAATCTTCATCAAAATTTCATATGGTCCAATGAACCATGAACTTAACATTCCCTTTTTACCAAAACGAAAAACACTTTTCCTTGGATATAATTTTATAAAAACATGATCACTTACCTCAAATGAATGATCTTTCCTCTAATTATCTACATTAATTTTTTGCCTACATTAAGTTTTCCTTTTATTTTTTTGAATCATATTCACCTTATCAACCATTTCATAATCAAATTTTTGTACCAACAACTTTATTTCCCCAACATCATCCAAAAAAGATGAGTCTGAAACCACATTACATATGATCCCTCAAAAGTTGTCATCAATATATTAGAATGAAACGTTTTATTATAACAAAATAGAACCAAAGTAAGATACTGATTGATAATTCCAAAGATAAACCATTGAAAAAGCTCAAATAATATACTCCAAATTCTAAATCATTCACTCTGAATGACTATTAGTTTGAGGATGAAAGGATATGTGCAAATTTAATTTAGTTCCCAATAAATTCTAAATTATTTTCTAGATATTATAGGTTAATTTGGGATCTTGATATGTAATAATGGAAAGTGGGAATCTATAAAATCTAATCTCATATTTAATATAAATTCTATAAATTTTATCCAAAGGAATGTTATCTAAAATGGGAAGAAATAGAGAATATTTAGTTAATCGATCAACAATGATCATTTTTGAATTATTACCTTGATATGTATTTAGTAATCCCACCATTAAATCTGTGAATATATTCTCCCATTTCTATTACGTAATTGGAAAAGGATGATTCATCCCCTTCATTAGTTATATTTTTTGGTTTAACCTATTTACCAGTAAAACATTTCATAGAAAAATTAGTAAAATCCTTCTTAATTATTTCCCAAAAGAAATGTTCTTGAAGGTCTCTATAATATTTTTTACTACCATGACAAATTGAAAATTGAGATATATGACCCTAACTCAAGAGTAATTTCTTCAACTAGAGACCACATGAAACACATAAATTTTTTCTAAATCTCTAAAAACATCTTTACCTATATTAAACTCTCACAACATACCTTTTTTGATTCGTTTTTCATTTTCCAATAAAAATTATCCTCCTAAGATTTATTAATTATATATAAAATTTAAAATTGTGCAGACACATGAAACAAAACAGAGGGAGATCATGTATGCACAATTTTTAATAGAAAATTCATAAAATTGAAGACAAAATTTCCATGTTCAAAATGTAACATGGTTAATATAAATTATCTTCATGACTCAAAGAATTAACTATTATAATTTATTTAAATGGATGGAAAATAATAGGGAAGTAATACTCATTTATAAATTCCATCAATCTGTTATATTTCATGCTTAACTCTTTCTAAGTGAATATATACATGAAAAAATTTGATAAGTATATATTTCATAATTTACTCCATGTAAATGAAGTATCTATATTTTTAAAGAAAACATTATGGCTTCCTATTCAGTTTCATATGTTGGATAATTTTCTCATTGGGTTTTAATTGTCATAAAGAATAATAAAGTACCCAAATAGTATGAATTTAAACATAACCCAATACTTTAAATAAAGAAAAATTATAAATAAAAATGTCACTATTTCTGGATGGTAGGGAAAAATTTAGATCATTCACTAATCTAATTATCAATTCCTAGAAACTTGAATCATATTTTTTTTAAAGATAAACCTAACTACATATCATGTTAACTCAGTTAGTGGGATAGATAACCATGAAAATTATTCAACAAACCACTGGTAATATCTTATTGATCCAATAAAACTACATATATCTTAAAAATTTTCAAACCTAGACATTCATCAATGACTTTAGTTTTAAAAGGATCAATATTTTTTTCATATTTAACTTTGATATGTTCAAGTAAGGAAATCAATTGTAACCAAAATTTACATTTGTTAAATTTTCCATACAGAATATTTTCTCTGAAGGTTTTTATAACACTCCTTATATTTTTTTTGTTATCCTCATAACATTTATAATATAAAAACAATATACCAATAAACACAAAAAAACATAAATATTCATGGAAAACATTATGCATAAGATCCGTGAATAAAACATGAGAATCCATTTTACCAAAATGTATAACCAAAAACTCATAATTCCAATGAATAGTATTAAAAACTATCTTATGAATTTCATCCACCTTTAATATCATCTGATGGTACCCATACCAGAGATAAAACATCAAAAATTATTGAGCTCTATGGATTTGATAGAACTAGTAATATAAATTAGGTAACAAATACATATTTATAAGATTTATGGTATTGAATGCTCTATAATAAATATAAAGCCTTTTGAAACCATATTTATTTTTAAAAAACAAAATAAAATCACCCCAAGGTGAACTGCTAAGATAAATTAAACATTTATCACAAAATTATTGTAGCATCATTTTTAATTCTAGAAGTTATAATTGTGTTGTTAGATAATGGGGTTCTAAAATTAGGATAACATTTTGAATTAAAGTGTTTTTAAATTTAACTTCTCAATCATGCATAATACTTGTAAAATCATTAAGAAAAACGTCTGAATATTCTTTTACTACTGAGATGTCATTAATCTGAACAATTTCCTTACTTTCAACAAAATGAGAAATATAGATTTAATTTCTATATTTTATTAGATTCTATGCATCTTAATATGTTATCAAAGATATTAATTAATTATTTTATAAAAAATAAAACTCTATTTAAAAAATAAATTTAATGGCCCTACAATCTTTCTTAGCATGATAAATTTAAATACAATCAATACCTATAATAACATTGATTTCTATAAGGGTAAAGAAAATAAGGTTTTTAGGGAAAACCATTCCATATATTATAACTAGATGGTATCAATAAATTATTGTTTCTATGATTCTACCCTAGTGTTTTTTTTACCAAAACTCTTGAATCATTTCTTGAGGTGAAATTCTCATTTTACCAATAAATTTCCCAAAAATAAAATTTTTTAATCCAAAAATCAAACAAGACATTATCATAATATAAATAAACAAGTATCATTAAAATTACCATTACCACTTCAGTCGATGTCCAAATATCTTTCGAATAAGTTTCAAATGATTTACCCACACCCTTCTACTTATAATCATTACGATTCCCACTATTCATGCACTTATTTGGATATGCATCTTTATAATGACCCCTTTCATTACACTTAAAACGTCGTATTTTCTATTTATCAAAATTTTATTTTCTACTACCAAGATCATTTTAATTTAAATCACGTGCCACATTACCAAACATACCACATTTGAAGCACTTAAAAAAATTTAAAACACATTCCCTATAGTTTTTTACCCCAAACATCACAAATGAGAGGAAATTTTTATTTCCTTCATATGTATTTGAGGTATTTGAACCATTTTCCTTCCACCACAACCTATTTATATGATTAATTTCATAGGAAATACAATCATTGGAACCTATATTTCTACCTTCATAGCACAACTAACTAGTTTTTCATAGATTTTAAATTCTTGAGAGGCCAGTTCCCTTTGGTGTCTTGGCTCCAATCCTGATTAAAATAGACTGATTTTACTATAAATACCAAAAAAAATATTTATTTCATACCATTCCAATTAGGGTAATTTTTATTCATATATGGCCTCAGAATACTACATATTCTACCTTAGTTCCAAAAATTTATTTTAAATCCTATTTCAAACAACCATAGAAAAATACATCTCAACATAAATATTCCTATATTCATCAAATTCGAAGGCATCAATCTCTTCTCTTCCTATAATATTCATAACCATTGACTGCCAATAGTTGGATCAACCTTCAAAATGGTAAATAACCAAAGTTAACATTTTATTCTCTAAATAACCCGATACTTTTAATTTGTTTTCATGATCATTAATCCATCACTTATCTACCATTAAGTTATATGATCCACTGAATATTATAGAGTATTTTTTTATAAAATTGTCCACTATTTTCATGTTCCTCTTTGGTAGATCTAGTTTCTCTCAATCATGGATTCCACCACAATTTAAAAATGTTGTAAAATAATCCATGAACAAAAATCTAATAATTTCCAATTCAAACCATTCTAGGTTATTTAATGGAAATGATATTATCCTCTTGGTTCTTTCCTACATCAACTTTAATGTTTCCTCCATAGAAAACCATTCTAAAAATATATCTTTTAGAAGAATCACCATGGTAATAATCCAATACTAAATCATAATAATAATAAATTTAAAACTTTAAAGAGAATTTACATACATTATCCGAACCTCTAAAATTATCTAAATATTCACACTAATAACAACTATAAAGAATTGTCCTTACATAATATGTAAATTTTATCTCCACAAAATAGTTCACATTATTTCATTCCTAAAGACCATTTAGTTTTTTTGTTTTATAGAATTATTCCATATACCTCATATAAAAAATTATTACATTATAATTTCTACAATTCCACTTAGAGTACATTTTTTCTATAATACAAAACGTTTAATATATATAATGTTCTTATTTCATCAAATATCTTCAAAATATTATCTTGACCTCGTCTTTCTCCTTTTTCAAAATTAAATTAATGTGAAAACACTTGAAAATATTGTATTATCAAAAATATAAATAAGGGACATATAAAAATAAACAAAGAAACTCATTAGCCCAATAATAATAATTCTAAAAAAATTTCATTTCAGAGTACACTTTGAGCTCAAAAAAACTTTTTCTTTCCCAGGTAATCAAATTCAAATCCAAAAGAATTTTGTACAACATTTCATATAAAATATTTAATTTAAATAAAAAACATAACAGTTTTTTAGAAACCATTAAAATCTCATCAATACATTTTCAAAACGTTACACATCTCCCCCATATGAAGAATAATAGATATAACTTTAAATGTATGAAAATTGTCTTACCTTGTGAAATAATAATATTTTTATAAAACTTTATAATAATTATTAATAAATTATGTAGATAAATTGGTAAAAAATTCATATCACTCTTAAAATCAGTCTCTCAAATTGAATAATATACTAGTTAAGTTCCAATAATTTTTTAGGATAAACCTACAATAAGTTAATTATATCCCTTTGCACAATACATTAGAGAGATATATTGGGCTCAAACATCATCATGAGCTAAAAAAGGATCTCCCATCATCCTATACTATATTAGGATCACCCATAATCATAAAATTTACTTGAAACCATAACATGATTATAACTCATAAAATGTTTCATTTTCATTTTCATACTCATAAATATATTTTTTTATCTATAAGAAAAACATTTTTTCATATTGAAATATCCATCCCATTTAAAACCCATCTTTGAAAATGTAAAAATATATGGATGAATGGTTTTCATTGAAAAAACATGGAATATTTTAAAATATTCAAAATAACATATAATTTTTTTGATTGATAGAAAACATTTAACACTATATACATTAAAATTAAAAAAATTATCTTTCCTCTTTGTAAAATAATTCTATATAAAATAGGTAAAAAAAATTATTCTGAAAACTATTAAAAAATCAAAAGGGACAAATATTTTACTGTAAAATTAATTTATAAATATATAAATTCATTAATAACATAATTTTAAAAGTTTGTATATAGAAGTAAAATATTTTTAACATAAATCATTAAAAAATTTGAAAATTGGGTTTTAAGAAAAATATATCATTCCTTGAGTCAAGCTTATCACATAAATTATTTATCTCTATTATAATAAAATATTACCAATTATTTAGATTCTGATGAAACTATTATTGGTTTAATACCTTATCATTAATCCATTTATTTCAAATTATATATTCACTTACCTAATCAGTTATGTCCATGTTTGATGTTATGAGGATGTTGCATTTATAATTTTGAAATGACCTTCGTATGTTGAACATGGTGAAAGAGGAAATTATTAAATAATCTATAGAATAATAATTATAACATATTTATAATTTATATACATTAATTATACTACTATAACCAACTATTTATGATATTATTGAAGAATTAAATATGTTTCAATCATAGATAAGGTCTGTGTACGAACAAATGAGTAACATTTCCATTTTTCAATAAACACGAGGAAAAGAAGATATGTATCATTTTATCTTTCATAAATTATGATTATATCATAATTACCATTTTATATCTTTAAATATAATTATATATACCATCCATGTGAGTTTGTGATCAGAAAATCGCATTGCTTTGGGAATGTGGAAATCTACATGTACATAAGAACGATGTCATCATTCTTCAATGAATGGAATGGTAATAAAATATATGATATAATATCGTTAAATAATGGTAATTATTTCATGAATATCTTATATATCTATATAATTTAAATCCATCATTATAATCATTTATGATATGAGTTTATGGAAAAATAATTACATCAGCATGTGAGATTGTAGTCCTCTATACACAATAATGATGGTTCTGATTCCCATTAGATGAAGAAAGGGATGGATTTATGCTAAAACATAAATATAATATATTATTAGTAAATTATAGATACATATTTTATTATATAATAATTTTTATAATAATTTTTATAAAAATAGGAGAAGAAATAAGACTAAAACATTTGGTTAAAAGATATACCTCTCTGTTGTAAAACCTACTTTGCATGACACCTTATTAAATCTAACATTAGTATTATTCAAAAAAATAATACCTATAAGATATGAGGAGTTATATTAGGAAATAATTTAGTTAGGGATTTCTGGAAATAAAAAATGTGACATGGATGGGACTGAGGGTGCCCTTTTATAAGTTGGGGATAGGAAATACATTGAATTTTTCAAATTATTAAAATATATTATGGAATTGATCAAGTAAAATGGATGAAAATTGGAAATTTTGAAATATTATTTGATATAGGGTATAAATATTGATTTTCAATATGGTTTAGACCTGTTTGTATATCATTTGTACTCTTATAACTTTAGTCTTACCCATATTAAACATTTTCAAACCATAACCGTAATGACATATTTTTATAGTTTTTATAATTCATTATGACCAAAAATTAAGTTGAAATTATTACCTAATGTTAATTATTATAATTAAAAATATAGTATTCATTTTATCAAATTCAATTAATAAAATTCTCTAAATTTAATTTAAAATTAAACCAACATATTGTGATAAAATGTTGTTTTCCATAAAAAAAGTCTTCTTATGTATAAAAATATTTTATACCAAAATCAAAAATAAAATTTCTTCCAATAACATTAATTAAATTGTTATAAATATAAATAAATGACATTTAATTTGAAAAATATTTATAAAAATTAATCTTTTTAGATTATTGAAGTATAAATACAATTTTCAGTAAAAAAGTAGTATATTTCTCTATTTATTGGAAAAATAAAACTTCTTTGAAAAATATTAAAAAAATAATCCTATGATATTTTTAAAAAAATTGATTCAAAAATGATATCCATTTTTCAAATTAAAATTCTAAAATTTTTTATTTATAATTTCAAATAAAATCATTTAATATATGTAAAAAAATTTAGTCAGAATAAAACTATTTCTTTTTGAATGGGAAATTACCTAATATTATTATAGTAAAAATTAATCTATAAAATATTATTGATGTATACTAATACGATGTGATAAGTAATTATTTTAACATTACCTGTGTTTTTACAATTAAGTAACTCTAAAATCTTCTTCTCACTCTAATAAAATAGGGGTAATAGAGAGGCCCTAAAATTCATGGGTGAAATAGTACCCTAGAATTTGGGATAATTTAAACATAAAAAGGTGGGTTAAAAATTATTTGAATTTATCCTTATTCTATTTAAAATATTACCCTTATAAATAAACAATATAGTAAATTTATGATCTAATAAATATGTTATAATTTCTTTAAATATTTTATCACCTACATGTCACATCAAAATTTTGTTACATGATAAAATATAATTCCTTAACTGGACTTCTTTCTCCAATAATATATTTAACAAACCTTGAATAATAAATATTCCATGGAAAAATATATATATATTAACTTAATAACATGGGATAAATTTTATAAATTCAAAATTTATTATTATAAGCTCGGATAATATTGAATTTATGTATTTTCATATGATTATTCATGTTTTGATATTAACCACCCCCTATCATGGTGCCTGTGATATCCTAAACTCTAATAAATTATAATTTTCTATTATTTTTAAGTCACTAGGTGTGTGGACTTCTAGGAACTTTCCTTGATAGGAATAAGTGTTACTCACAAACCATAATTGGTTTCTAAAAACACATAAAGGAACACTTTATGATAAGGCAAAGTCATAGAAACTCTAACCTATTCTATGAATATGAACTATGTAATGTAGTATCTATGTCACTTGATATTTAATAAAACTATATGTATATATTATATCAACATCCATAGATGATTTATTTATTATTTATTTGACCATATCATATGGACTTACCTTCATTTACCAAGGACATAGTTTCATTAAAAGCGCTACAATCCTGGATAATAAGTCCCATGATTTATCTTTCTATACTCAGAAGTAAAATATCCTTTCTTGATTATTTAATCAGTTTCATATCCCTAATGATAAACTTGATGAAACCTACATCACTATTGATATAAATTTTCATGGTCATTATCATGCATCATTTATGAGATCAATTATATACATTGATAACTATCTAAAGTATGGAGACTAAAACCCATAATAAAATATAGGAATAATAAATTGGACCCAAAAAAGTGGTGTTTGTGTTGGTGGGTTTCTATACATGATTTCATAATCTCAATATCACCAATTGAAAATTTTAGGAAAAATATTTCAACGATTATGAGCCTTTGTGAACCTCATAGTCAATCATCATATGTATCCTTTCAGAGAGGTGTATATACATCATGGTAAATATGTTGAATAATATTATCATGGTATCTAGAATTTATCATTATATCTTAGAATAGTTATAACCATTCAATATGACATGTTATATAAGGAAATTACCACATATATAGTAATTTTATAAGTTATATTACAGTAGTGGTAAGTGGAGAACATGTATATATCATGTTTTATACATGTAATTGAATTCAATTTACACATTCAAGGTTGGTCTTAGAAGCCCACTCTCAAAAATCTCCCATATACACTAGTTCTAACTAATAAAATCTCTGAATCCACTAGATCTCACCTGAGAATCATGATTTAATTTAGATATGGATTTAGTCACAAAGACTTATTCTTTATCCTTTGTGGAAACTTTTCTAACTATGAATTCACTTATTTTGGAATAACCTCCCAGTATATGAAAATTATAAATTATATTAATTTTCCTTTAGTGTGAGCTGAGATCCTTGAAGTGTACCACTTATACAGTATTATCATAGGATATAGTAATATGGTAATCACTTATAGGTATATTACTATGATCTAAGATAATGTTTTATATCCAAACTACTTCCTAAGACACGCCCAATTCCACAATATTCTTATATTCTACTTCAGAATTGATGTCCATGGGTTTATTTTATCTTATCATACTAATTACCCAACTATTTGGATTAAGTAATTATCCTACCTATAATTTAATATCATCATAAAATTTCTAGAAGTTATAATCTATGTATCCCCTCACCACCAGCTCCTTATCTCCATTATACATTAGGTATATATCATTTTTACATCTGAATTACTTTAGGATAGTTTTAACTACTTCCTAATAATAATCTCTTAGATTATATTGATATAATCCTACCATTATTAAAGAATATACAACACAAATCCTAGTACATATAAGGGAATACATGATAGATCCCATTGTCAAAGTATAAGGAACTCTTAAAATTATATTTTTCTCCTCTTATGTTTTTCGACACATTTTATTTAAGGGACTAATGATAAGTGGAATTGGAAAAAATACTCAATTGTATTGTTCTGTATTGTATATTTTTAGTTCTTTGTCACTATATGACTTTGACGTAAGAAATAAAGCCTTTAAAGTCAATATATATATGTTCCAATCCCTAGAATTTAAGTTACTTCACCAATGTATTTAATGGGATGGAAATAATTTATCCAAATATAAACTTCCACTAAAACTTTTATTCTATTTCTTATTAATAATATATCATAAATATTTTTACTAAGAAAACTAGGTAACTCCCATTAACCTTCTTATAGTTACATGGATTTCCTTAATTCAAAGTGTAAAAAACTTTTATAAGGGCCTCATCAAAATGACCACTTCCTAACCAAGATCCTTGAATTAATGTAAAAAATGATCTCAACATATTCCATACATTATTGGATATCTTTGACATTAAAAACTCTTATGTTTTTTTCATATATATGTCTTAAAATAACATACCATTTCTCAAATTATTCTTTAACTCTATTTTTCTAATCTTATAATCATGGAAATATTCTACTGTAAGTATTATTAAAAAGGATTATAGTATTAAAAATGGTGAGAATGTTTCATTAGAGTTAATTTTTTGATGTTGTTTAAAACCCTTTGTAATCATTCCTAATTTATAGGTATTTACTCTAACATCCCTGTCCATATTTTTTAAAAATTGACATTCACACCCAATATCTTTTATATTAGCAGGGATTTCCTTTAATTTTCAACCGTGATTTTGGTACATATAATCCATTTCTGAATTCATGAATTCTTAATATTTTGTATCATCATTGAAATTTATAAGCTTCCTTATAATTTATAATTTAAATTCCCTCATTCATTTTTGTTTCAATTGAATTGTAAAAAATAAAACCATATGTCTCTATTTATCTTACTTCCCTTATATACATACACAACACCTCTATTTTAGGAACTACATCTTCACCCACTCTCCCTTATGGAGTTTTTTCCCTTACCAACTCTGTTTGAGCTGGATTATGTGTACCATGTAATTTTCCTTAAAATCCATGATACGGTCCTTATTTAGAAAACCCAAGTAATTTGTGGGAATAAAATTTTCTTTGGTCCTAAAGAATATTTATGTGGGATCACCATGTTCTGCATAACTTCTCACACATCGAGATGTGGAGACCCTTCAAAACCATTTCCAAATGTTTTGATAATTTTTTGATAAATTCCCATCAGAAGTTGACCGTGTATTTTATTCATTTCTCGTAAAAAATTAAAACCATAAAGATCATTTTTAGGTTCTTCTAAATACTTTTTCACTTGGAGAAAACCTTTTATGGGGGCACCTAATATCTAGGGTGTTGATCATTTCAATAAATTCAATTTTCATACTTTTTGAATCAAAACTAACTTATGGAAAAACATTTACAATCCTATTAACCTAGGATACATATTTTAAAGAATAAAAAGGGAAAAGGGAAATTTCCCATGAAGGAAATATTCTTTAAATCCATTGGCATTTGTGTATGATTTTTAGAGATAAGAAATAATTTTCAGAAAAATTGAGAACTTCATTCATAGATATATAAAAACGTTATTGACACATAAATCCTTAATAGTTGTGAATAATTTTGGAAGATAAGTGAAAATGTTTTTTTGTCGTAAGAAATCCATTTCATCTATATAAATCCTTTGCAGTTAGGCATCATTTATGAATGAACAATGAGAATAATTTAGGTCCATATAAAGCCTCCAGGGTTAGGAATCATTCGAAAATCCATGTTGAAAAAGTTTTTAGTATAATAACACTTGGAGGCCACAAATAACCTATATTAATTCATATTTTGAGAGGTTTTTTATAAATATTTTTCTATAAATACTAGCATGCACTTATACAAAAGGACCATCCTCTTTTGCATCTAAAATCTATGAGGAAATTATTTCATCAGTGATGTAATCTTTATGAAAATAATCACATCCTTCATGACTCATTCAATTTGGGATGTAAATTGATGAAAAAACAGTTAGGTTACTATTTTTTATCAATAAGATAAAATTTGGTAGTAACATGATAGAGCTTTGTAATAATTCCCCCTCCCCTTTGTATAAAACTTTCATTGGATTATCCTCATAATTCCTTTATAATGAAATACCATGAGAATCATTTATTTAGGGATGCCCATGTAAATCACATACCAATAATATTTTAAACACTTGACTTTAAAAAACATTGTCCCTTCACATGGAACCTTAATTTTATGCCAATTTAATGTTTTTTGGTTATTTTTTCCTCTTTATAAGTTTCTCAAACCACAAATACCTAAATAATGGTGGGTTATCTCATGATGGAACTATATTATGTGTAAATGGGCCTATAAAAAATTTCCTCAACTAGATAGGTAACCTAAATTGGATGAATTGATCCTAATAACCACATTGGATTCCTTAGACCATGGTTAAATCCTTGATAAGCTCGTTCTAATAAGGCCTAGTCCATGGTCCCCTGAGATACTTGTTTGGGACATACAAATCATAGTACACCCAATAGATAATGTATTCCTATGATAATGAATATCCACTAGTTCCGTCCAATACTAATAGGACCCTTAGAGTAATATAAATAATATATTCACTTGATTTTGGGGAGTTCCTATTACATGGATACTGGAGAGACCTCCCTTGGCTCATGGTGTTCATTCGGGATTCTCCATATCAATAATCCTATCAAAACAGTTATCAAATGGAAATTTTTTTCACTCAATGAGGAAAATATACAAATGGACCCCATATCATGTTTATTCCCAAAAAAATCATCAATGATGACCTTGTCTATATAGTATATTTATTGATCTATCCACTACTACTAGGTTTCCCCTACAAAAGCCTCAATTCAGCCGCATTGGGATATATCCCCTATGAGAGAAGTATTATTTCTTCATTAAGTTACCAATAGACAAGGAGATATTCATCTTTATAAGAGCCTCCTACTAGATTTATGCCCAAATAATCCACTCTCCCATCTAGTTAGCAATAGATAGGGGGTAGAAAACCCTATATCATCAACCTACTAGGTGTAAGCCCCAACGGTACCTTTAATTATTAATTTTACAATCTATAGGATATACCATAATAGACCACTCATTTGTATGTCTCAAACCAACTCGTTTCATCGTAACTTTCTCCAAGTTGTCATAAATTCAAAACTTTAAACAACATGAAATAACATCCTTACCACAAGATGGTATACATCATGGAATGGTCTTACCACATAACATTAAACATTGTAACTTGAACTACATTTGTTTTTATTTATATTAATTATTATAAAAAAGGACATCACATCAATGTTCAAATACAATTACCACATAGGTCCTAAATGAATTACCTTTAAAGGTACTTCACTTATTTATTAATCCATGACCTAAAAATTCTCCATAATAGTCAATGTCACATGACCTTAAAATTTATAAAATGTCTTGATAAGTAGAATTGATATATGTGTGATTAAATTCCCTTCATATAGATACGTATAAATATTCTATCAAAGGTTAGATCCCTAATCTGAAACACCTACCACCTCCCTAGATTGTAATTAATTATAGAGATCCAAATGGTACAGATTTAAGAATGGAATAATCATTAAGTTAAAAATGATAGATAACCTATGTTATATATTGAAATTCACTTTGAAACATAGTTTCATTTTATTTGTATCACATAAGTAACTGGAAGTAATATTAATACTATAAATGATTAAAAACATATTTTAAGTCATTAATAATGTCCCGAAATAGGAAAAAATTACACCACCCCCTGGGTGAGATGAGCTCAAATGCCCGTTATCTTCAAATTTTTAGGATAGAAAGCATCACAGTTAAAGTCTTAATGATACCTATTCCTTGTAAAAAAGGTCCATAATAACTAAAAATATTTCACTGGTAAAATAATGGTGAATTTGATGTGAATATGTTGCTTGTGAAATCATTCTATCAGTTTTTTTATTAATTATGTTGTTGTATTAATAATTTTCTTATTTTTGGTTGTTGATCCTAGAGACCATTAGGAACTCCATTTGATTCAAATAGTATAACCAAATACACATATTAATGTTATACTCTCTATGAAATCTTGTTCTAGTCATAGAGAACAATGATCCATTACACATAACCAACTCAAAATATAGACATATTCTTCAAATAACATAAATTTCATAACCTCGGAGCTTGCACTTAAGCATTCACCAACCCATCACCTCCTTCACAAGTTGGTGAATGTTCTATCTAGGGATTTCCATATCAATAACTTAATGTAAACATTAAAGAAAACTCACCAAATCATAAGGTAGATGAATCCCAAGGAACCTTCTTACCAATAATGATCCAAGAAGAATAAAGTGTCCCATATGGCCACAACCAACCATTTTGGGATATTTTCCTTATATCAAAACAATAAATGTATTTATCATCTTAAGGTGGTGAAATAGAGTGTCCACAATGTCTAGAAAACCTCCCATGAGCTTCATAGGTGAACTCTTATCCTGTGTTTTAATCATCATCATCAAGTCACCATGATTCTATTAGAAGTTACAATGTATATTTTTCTCACTCCTATCGTCCAGGATAAGGTTACTATAAAGAGTTCTAGTTAGGTGATTTCCACTAGTACAAATCAAAAGTGGGTCCATTAACTTTTTTTTCTAACACCCCTGAGGTCTATTAGTGCATCCTAAAAGTGTCCCAGTTGTACTACCTGGAAAATATTATTTAAAATCCTTGAGCATTACTAAATAAAGAATTGATGATGACATTAACAGACCAATCACCAATGTGGAAGATTATTGACCTACATAGAGGACATTTTATTGGTTTCTCCCTATATATGGAACAAAATAGAATATCGACTTGACAATAAATGGATGTTTTTTTAAATCTATAACATCAATGTGGAAAACCTAGACCAAAATTATTGGTTAATTTTTACCTCACACCCACCCTTATTATCACACACTAGAATGTAATATACCTAGATTATGGGAAAAAATTCTCCAAATAATTTTTTGTTTCCTATCATAGATCTCATATCAGTAAAAATCACACAATTGACCCAACTGATGCTTTAGAAAATGTTGTTGTAGAAAATGAAAAAAGATGATGAATTCTAAGAGAATTTCACTCACATAGAAGCCCATGAGGAAGGAATATATACCTAAAATAAAAGATAATCCCAAGATTTGGGATAACCATTGATTTTTTTTCATTATCTACAACACGAAGTGCTACCATGAATGAAAAGAAAAGAGTTATGGCTACATCCAATACCCATCAACGACCCAATAATGGTAAATATGAATCAATAAAATAGAATATTTATTAACTCAATACTATAATACATTTTCCTTTGAATTTCATTAACAAATTTAATATAGAATCTATATGGAACCATGGTTTTTTGGACCTCATATTTTAGAATAAATTTGTATTTTGTTTATTTCAAATGCATGTAAGAGGTAAAATAGATTTTTTTACCTCGTATATGATCTCAGATAATTTTTTTTGACTACTTTATTTTTCCTAGAATAGGGTTTTTATCCTAGGACAAGAGTTTGGGGGAAATCTGAGAAATTAGAATTTTACATGAATAATTTAATTTTTAATAAATTAAATATTTATTTATTTGTGCAGTTTTTTTTGGTTGTAAATTTTAAATGAATCATTAGATTGAAATTATGTCTCCGCTATTGAGTCCATAATAGGGAGTTCATCCTAGGTGAGTCATAAACTTTATTTGGGAGATGGGGCTGGCCCAGTCCCCTTTTTCTTTTCATTTTCTTTTCATTTTCTTTTTCTTTTATTTTTCTTTTCTTCTTTTTCTCCTTTTTCATTTATTTCTTCTCATTTCTTCTTTTTCTTCTCATGTGATCCCAGAAGGGGATCCTCTTACACATATTGACTGATAGATAAGGGAGTGGAAGATATGGGGAGAGAGATGAAAAGAATATGATACCATCATGGATCTCTCGACACAAATGATCATTGTGTGACAGTTGTGGACCACAGAATTGAATAAAGATTCAGAGTTTCTACCCAAAGGTAGTCAATTTTTACGATTTACCTCAAAATCCTATTATATTCATCTTTTTCTAAATTTAATACCCTATTATTCTTTTTAATGGCTCATAGAGGCATAATCTTTTATTTTGGGGACAGAAACAGGGGGTTTGGGTGATCTTGGGGTTTTCCGTTTGAGAAAACTCGAAAACACGGCTTGTAGTCCAAGGTGACTTGCCATGTGTTCATTGTATGTTGGGAAGATAAATTTAAGGGAGTATACACCATGTATTGGGTCATGTATTCACTATATTGGTACTCATCTGTGTAGCTCAGTGCCTTACCAGGAGAACTTATGCATGGGTACATGGCCACATATAGTACATAGCCAGACCCTATATGGGTGGCATACCATGTAAAAGTACACATCCTATCCCAGTATTCATCTAGTCTATTTGAGGGACATTGTAATGTACTCATTTTGGTTACACATCGTGTACCCACCTTACACACGATATACGTGGGGTTTTTAAATGCCCAGTCTGACAGAAGTACATGCCCAGGTGGAGATCCGAGGGTGCATGTTGTGTATGGTCTATACACACCGTTTACTCCTCCCATGGTACCCTTGGAGGGTGTTTTCCTATTTTTTTCTTTGGTGTTGTAATTAGACATGTTATTAGTCTATCCGAATTATTTTTTCCACATCTATCAAAACGGTGATACTCATACAGAATTCTGAGGGCTTCTAAAGGGTTTTTTGGGGATTATTTTTAAATAGTTAGGTTATTCCTCTAGTTTTTGAATTTTTTCATCTCATAAGAGAGAACTAAAGTTTGAATAATAAAATCGGGGTTCAAAACAAACTAGTTTGGTATGCTATCCTGATATGTTCAATGAGATATGTCTTGTGGATAATTCCTTCATGGAATTCTTTTGTGGAAGTATCCCTTGTGAGATGTATCCTTCTGGACTAAGAGGCTATGAGACTAATTGTTTTTAAGTATCCCCTATGGGATGAATTTTCATATGAGATAATCTATATATTCCATTATAGGTCCCATTACGTGTATACCATTTTGAGGATTACGTGTAGGATTCCTCTTCTTCTTATATTATCTTGAGGGTCCCTTGTAGGATTCCCTTTCTTATGCATCGTTAGAGGATCCCGAGTATGATTCCTCTTTTATTATCATTTGAGGATCTCATGTAGGATTCATCCATTCACATTTTCAGATAATGATACCAAGTAGGATTCCTTCACTTTTATTTAGTACTTGAAAATCTTGAGTAGGATGCCTCTCAGTGTTTTATTTGAGGGACCCAGCGGGTCCCCTTTGTTTGACCAACACTGATTTTTACATATGGTTTGGTTGGAGATAGTTTTGTGTATCACCATAGAACTCGTTCCAAACATTTAATCCCATAGGATATGGAATAAGTTTTAGGTTGGGTGTTCAGGCCACCCACACTCCATTTTTAAGTCTTCACGTGTTTATTGTTAATGAAACAATGTTTACTGGAGGTGCTTCTTAGTTAGTGTCTATTAAGCCTGATGTGAGGAATCTTTATTTCTTATTGAGATTCCATACATTCATCATGGGATCCATTATGAATTTTGGTATTTTTTTAAATGAATTATAAGTATTTGGTTTTTGAACCAAACTATTTCATATGTGTTGTATACCTAGAGGTACTGCGTGGGACTAGGCTGTGGATCCTGGTTGTATATATTGTTATTATATATATTTTTGGAATGTCTAGAGGTGTTTCCTTATATTTTGATTTTGAGCCTATTATTACTATATACGAGTAAGGATACCTATGAATCATGGATGATTATGGTCTCTTGTGTGGTGGGGACGATTACAATCTCCTTAGCTTATTATCAGGAAGATTACACTCTCGTAGATCCGTTACGAGACTCGAGGGGTGTAAAATGGTGTCTCATTGATGAGTTCTCTCTATATAGGTATCACATGAAATACATGTGTTATATTATTCTCTGCTAAGTGTTTGGGATTATTATGATCTCCTCGACCTATAATAGGGATGATTATGCTCTCTCGGATCAGTTATGAGACTCAAGGGGTGTTTCATGGTGTCTTGCCAGTGAGTACTCTTTATATAGGTATGGTACCCAAGACTCATTGTAGATTACACTCTCCCAAGTTGTGGGGATGATTATTATCTCCCAAGACTGATATTAGGCATCATATTTGGTATGTAGGATTCACATTATATAAGACTCCAAATGAGTGGATTTTACAAATGAGTGAGGCCTTTTCTTTTGGGAATGCATACATGTATAGATTGTATTCTAATGGTAGGTCATGTGGATCTACGTTGAGTCATTTTTTTTAGGATGACGACTCAGTCCATGTGCACAGAAGGAACAGTGACCAAGTAGGGTGATATGGCATGTGATTAATTTCTATTTTACCCCTTCTAGGGTGTTCTTTCTCATGTTGTGGTTATCTAATCAGATCATTGAGTATGATGTCGATGGATACTGGGATATTTACTATGAACAAGACCTCTAGGGAGTATTTTAATACATGAATTCTCGATGTGTGTTAATTTAGTTTTTCTTTTGTTTTAGTATTGTGACCTCAAGAGAGAAATTCATTGTGAGGATGCTTAGAGAAGATGAGACCCTTGTTGTTCATGTTTTCAGATTTCACCTCATAGATCATTGTGAGCTTTACCTTCTTTTGAGTGGTTTGACCTTTTAGGCTAGGTGGTGGGACATTATGACCCAGTTATGTGGATTGTTTTGGGGGATGGGTGGGAGACCAAGAGGCCCTTATTTTTTACATGGACCCCGGTAATTCAACATCTGCTTTGTTTGAGGGAAACCTATGATAGAGGCTAGTCCATTTTTTTATATGCCTTTTTAGGTAGTGTTCTCTCTTTTACACTCATTTTGAGACTGAGGAATGGTACGTTCACATGTTTCTCATTTTAAAAATATTGATTCCTTTATATTTTGATTAAATTACTATGATGTTTTGGTGTCAATAATATCCTTGATGAGCAGGACTTTTCAGGTGTCTGGCCTAGTCAACTAGTGTTTTCATCATTGATAATGTCTCTAGAGTGTGGGTGGATGCTCATGACTTGAATGACGTTGGGTGATGGGTTGTCATGGAATAAATCATATAATAAGTTAGGTAATCAATTTTGAAGAGGATTTATAATGGAGCTTACAAATTTATGATACTGATGTTCTATGTAGCATGGTAGGCTTAGAATTGTAATAGATGACTCACTAGAGTATGAGTCGGTTGTAAAAGATACACACTGGTTGCATGTGGTGTTTTCTGAATCTGAATCGATGGGTTGGTGGGTATAAGATGAGGCTCAATGGTTTTAAGACTCTTCGTGGGATTTTTATCTCAGGAATTATGGATAATGTGATTAATGTCCCTTTATGGTAGAGTAGGCATCATGTTTGAATTTGAACACACTTTTTATGAGACATGGTGTCGGGTGTTGGCTAAAGGAAAATATTTCATATTTTGTTGTGAGCGTGGATCAGAGGGAATTGTATATGCCTTTCAATGAAATATTAGTGTAATAATTTTAGATATAGTCATGTTATATATTTATTTTTCAATAGTATACTGAGATAGTGTCTACCCTATATCAAGATATTTTTCTTTCTAAATTTTCTCCACGGTTGATGAAGGAACCTAATGAGGTTGTGATCGAGGAGCATTGTAAGGTAAACCATATGGTGGGGAGTACACTAGTGTCCATATTAGGGTGTTGACCCTCATTTTTAGTTGATCTTATGTTTTTTTGTCATCTAATGGGATTAGGTATTTGTTTTTGAGATGACAATAAGGGTATTCCTATAGTGGGGATTACCATATCGATCACAGTTAAATGTCTTCCATGTATAAGATGGTTATTGATGTTATGAGGTTAGTCATAGAATAGTCCATATAGCTATGTATTGTAGATACTAAGGTTAATATCATAGAAACTAGTCTTTTCACCTGGATTCTCAGGGATGAGACAGTTTATAGTGGGGGGTTTGTAAGGACCCGTGTTTTTCTAGACTGCAGTTTTGAGTAGAAATGTGAATTTTTATTTCATATGATTATAAAGGATAAAATGGTATTTTCCCCAATAATATGATCTCAGATAATTTTTTAGGCAACTCTCTCTATCCTGGAATAGGGTGTTTACCCTAGGACATGATTTTTGTAAAAATATGATCCATTCGAATTTTTTCTGAATGATTAATATTTAATTTTTTATAAATTAAATATTAATTTATATTTAAAAGTTCATTTAGTTATAAATTTTGAACAGAGCATCAGATTTATATTCTATATTCATCTTTGATTCCATTATGGGGAGTTTATCCTTGGTGAGGCATGAACTCGATTGGGGATTATGGCCTACCCAGACCCCTTTTTTCCCTTTTCTTCTTTTTTCATTTTTTCTTTTCTTTCTTATCCTTTACTCAATTGATTATACTGTATTCCCAGGAGGGGATCCTCCTATGCTGCTCTACCAAGAGATAATGGAGTGGGATATTGAGAGGGGGAGAGGAGGAGAATAGGGTACCATTTTAGAGCTCTAAAAGCACTGGATCATTGTACGATAGTCGTGGACCACATAATCGAATAGAATCTTTTGTAGATTCCACCCAAAGGTGAATAATTTTTATGATTTACCACAAAAAACCCTTTAGATTTTTCTTTTTCTAAATATAATCTCCTATTATTCCTGTTAATGGACCTTAGAGGCATGATCTGTTGTTTTGGGGCATGAAATGGGGGTTTTTGGTGATCTGAGGGTTTTTTGTTAAGGAAAACCCAACAACAAGTGTGTAGTTATGGGTGACACGTCGTGTGTTCCTTCTATTCGAGGAAGATGATGTTTTGGTAGTACACACCATGTATGGGGTCATATATTCCATGTAATGGTACTTAGTTGTGTAGTCATGTACTCATCCATGAAGACCCATGTAGGCGTATATGGTCATGTAGAGTACATGGCCAGACCTTGTGTGGGTTGCAAACCATGTAAAAGTACATGTAGTGGAAAAATATTTGATGAGGATGGTTTAGGGACATGAGAATTTACCAAGTGTAGGGTACACACCATGTACCTAAGGCATTTACATGCTTATTCTGGTGGGTGTAAACACCCATGTGGCGATCTGATGGTACAATCCATCTATGGTCTCTATATGCCATGTACACCTCCCTTGTTACCCTTTGATGTTATTTTCATGTTTTGTGCCCCCATATTGGAATTGAACTCAATAGTAGTCCATATTGAGTAGTTTTCAATATATATTTCAATGGTGAAACTTTTGGAGTGTTCTGAGGAATCCTAATGGTTGTTTTATGGACTCTTTTTAAGTGACGAGGTTCTTTATCCAGTTTTCAAATTCAGTCATCTCCTAAGAGAGATCTAAATTTAGAATGATTAGTTGGGTATTCAGACCAATTTGGATTGAAACCCTGATACAATTAGTGCCATGAACTATCTCATGTGAGTGATTCCTTTATATATTTCCTATGAGGATGTCTCCCTTCTGATATGTTACCTTCTGTCCTAAGAGTCTTTGAGACTAGTTTTTAATGAGGATCCCCTAAGGGATGACTTTTCTTATGAGATGATATAGGGATTCCCTTATAGGATCCCTTACCAATATAAAATTCTAAGGATATTGTGTAGGATACATCTACTTCTTTTGTTATCTTAGGGGTCCCATGTAGGATGCCCCTTCTCATGTATAGTTAGAGGATCCCGAGTAGGATGCCTCTATTGTTTATCATTTGAGGACCCCGTGTAGTATTCCTATGTTAAATGTTTCAGCTAAGGATCCCATGTAGGATATCTTCACTTGTGTTTAGACCTAGAAAATACCAAGTAGGATACTTCTTAGTGTTTTACTGGAGGGACCTAGCGGGTATCCATTGTTTGATCGACCCTGTGTTGTACATCAGGGTTGGGTAGAGATGGTGTCGGGTGTCACCTTAGAACCTATTCTAGACTTCTAATCCCATGTGGTTGTGGCGGTATTGTGGGGTTGGATGTTTGGGCCACCATCACTCATTTTTTATGTCTTCACATGTTTATAACTGATGCAACAATGTTTACCAGAGGTGATTCTAGATTGGTGGTTGTTGAGCCTGACGTGAGGTATCTATCTTTATATTTGGGATTCCCATACATTATTCCTAGGATTATTTATACTTTATGGGATTCATAGGCATACTTTCCCTGATCCATGTTATTTAATATGTTTTTTATACCTAAAGGTATTACCTGGGACTCTGCTGTTGAGCCTGGATGTATATATTGTGATTATATAATTTTTTGGGATATCCATAATTATTTCCTCATATCCATATATTGAGTCTATGTTTAATATGTTTGAGCAAGGTGACCCAATACTTGTGGATTATTATGATCTCCTAAGTGGTGGGAATGATTTTGATCTCCTCAGCCTATGATCGGGATGATTATGCTATCACGGATTAGTTATGAGACTCGAGGGGTGTATTATGGAATCTCACTAGTGAGTTACCTCTATACTGGTATGAAACCCAAGACACATGGTATATTATTCTCTCTCGAGTGGTAGAGAATATTATGATCTATTCATCCTATGGCCGGGATGATTACACTCTCCTGGATCAGTTATGAGGGTCAAGGGGAACTTTATGGTATCTCATTGGTGAGTTCTATTTATACGGTTGTGGCACCGAAGACTCATGGAATATTATACTCTCATGAGTGGTGGGGATGATTATGATCTTCTAAACCTATGATCAGGCAGATTATGCTCAACCTGATCGGTTGTGAGACTCAAGGGGTTTTTCATGTCATCTCCTTGATTAGTTATATTTACAGCTCGCCTAAGGGTAAGACCCTTAGGGTTCATCTGAGTTCTGAATTTCATGACCGCCTATGGACCAAGACCTAGGGAAAAGACATTGGACTATATTTACAAGCCTGGGAATCATAGAGATTGACTTGGTGAACTTTATAGGATGTTCGGATTTACACTCTAGATTCCCCCCTTCCATGATTGACTATCAATATACAATATGCTTCATTATAGAACTAACCATCGGTATATGGTATCCTTTTTAATGATTGGAGGAGAGTATGGGTGAACCCAGGTATAGGATGAGTATCCCCTAGGGTAACGTATCTTTCTCAGGGAAATAATTCTGGCATCGTTAAAATCAAGTATATATCGATTGGGATTATGGACCCAGATATCGACTTAATGATACATTGCTTTAGTGGTATGACATCCATATCAATGCCCTTGCACTGGATGTCTAGGAGATTAGGATTATAGGCCTAAGTATTAAATACATGTTGGTTTTCATGTTATTTTTTCACATACCATTGAATATTCATATTTATGTATATATGTATAGATATATGACCATACATGTATACATATATAGATATGGATATCCATGGTGGGAATTAACCTTTTGGTTGGGATTACAAACCTGGGGATCGAATATGGTTTCACATTTGGTTAAATTTATTTTTATTGTGCCTCATCTAGGCTAGGTAGTTTATTTTTCATACACTTATAGAATCATAATTTATAGGTTTCATGTTGGGTTGGCATGATGAAATTATTTATCACCCCTTCATGTGAACCTAGGTGTATGTGTAGACCTTATGTATGATTTTAAGTTGAGAATATTTTCATGGTGGATAGGACTAAATCCTAGAGTTTTATGTTCAACAAGAGCTACCCATGTAAGTTATTCTGATTAGGACATTGTAGATCGACAGTGTCTAGAGACTGGGTATGTATTCTAGCTCAGGGTTATTATTAGAGCCCTATACTTTTAATTTTAGATTCTTTTTGTACTCCAATATCTGTATAGTCGACCCAGTGGGTGACCAATGTTGTATTTTATTGGCGAGATATTAGGGATTTTATAGATTTTTCATTTATTATTACATCATTTTATTTTATTGTTTACTTATTGCTTCTGCACACTTTTCAGTTTATGATGTGTATGATACTTATCTATTTATTCTACTTAATTACTATGATATGAGGTAGAAGTCTCTTGACTATCACATCATAGTCCATCACTACTAGTTTGTATCCTCTAGCATACAGGGAGGCACACTTGATGCATCATAACACACCTGCTTGGGGAACCGTTTAGTGACATCTGGGTCGAGATATTACAGCAGCCATTCCCACATAGTTTTCTCCTTAAGATGAATACAGTGTTCCTTCTTTTTTTATCATTATCAATGAGAGGTGATTTCTCAAATCTTGATGGCATAATCAAGACACCCTAATCTTTTGAAATCATATAAATCTACTCATTTGAATACCAAATTAATTTATTATCAATATTTCTCATGACTAAGGAAATATGAACCAATAGTTTAGAAAATTCGTCAAATACGGACTTGGTGATTTTCCAATCACCAATTCATACAATCCAACAATACCATAACTTAGTTTAAATTTAGACTCAAGTGTTAGTTTACGAAATAGTATCTTAGGAGATACTGGATTCTCTTATGGATTTGATGTATTTTATTAATGTGAGATGTTTTCTTGTAGAATCAGAGAAGAATCACTATATTGAGTGGGTGGATTTGACTTCTCTTCCACCAAACTTCAAAAATACCATCTTTATAAAATTGTAGGTTATAGGAAATCTAGGGAAACATAGAACCCATTTTTCTTCCAATTTTGGCCCAATATTATAAAACATATAATAATAAGAAGTATCCAAATATTGATTATTTATAAAAACCTCTGAATGTCATTTTTTTTGTACAATAACCTTACAAATTTTCTACTATGAGTTGGGAATATATCTGTTAGTAATTCCTCCATAAATTTTTCATTATGAGGAGGAAAAAACTATCATTTTACTCTATAATAAAAATAAGTATTCAATGAGAGAGTTATATATTTCATTGGTATGAATAATTGTATGACATACTATACAGATATAAATATTCCCCATTAACAATTGTTAGAGATCTGTGTGGAGAACCAATATGATGAGTTGTCAACCACATACATCCCCTGAAGTGTCTAGGTGAATTCTAAGATATTATGACTTTAACAAAACATTTAAATGATATAATTTGGAAAACCAAATAAATAAATAATAAAGATCCACGACCACCTATAAGAATATAAAGAAAACAAAAAAAACAACTACTTTCACTATCATGATGGAAAGGTTGAGTTTGTGTTACCTTTAAAGTATGAAAAATAAAAAAAATCCTCCCATCATGATTAGGTTTTGTAGTAGTTAATCTATTCCTTATAGAAAACCCAAATTGTCATAATGAATGTCAAGAATCTAGAAGATATATCTTATGATGTTTATAAAAATTACAATACATATTATCCCATGATGTGGCACATAATCTACGAATTCTTAATCTTCAAAGATATGTTGTAAAGGATAAATAATGATGATGAATCACCATTGAACTATCCCAGGTAACACATTTCATTTATATTATCCATTTTCCTTGAAAAATAATAACATGAATGGTGAATTCCCCATATGGGGATACAAAAAAGTATGATGATTTCTTAATCCTAAAATTAGTGGATCATGAACATGAAATCATTGAGGAGCAAACAAATTGATTAATCTTGACATTAATTCCCAAAACCACTCCAATACTATTATTTTTTACTAACCCACATCACATGATTCAATATAATCAATATAGTTTATTCAAATAAAATTAAAAATACACATGGATTCTGAAATCAGTCGAGGTTCATATAGAATTTTTTCCCCCAATATTGGGATAATGGGAACCATCCCACCAAATAAACCATTGAGAACTGTCCAAAAATGATATTCTCTTAAAATGAGTAGCAATTGTTTACTACTAATAGTTTTATATGATTAATAGATAGTTTCTCTAAATAGAAGGTATTTTTAGAAATAGTAACCTCTATTTCCATCAATACAGTGTCCATTGGTTTTGAAAAATTCTCACCTAGTCCTAATGAATGAACACTTAACTAAGATAATCACAAACATATAAACATAACATTAGGGTCAAGAGGATTCCCCATTCTCTATTCTTAGGATTGGTGAATAATAGATTGATGATATACCAACTTCCCCTAATGAAGTCTTCTTCAACCCTATTGATTCCTCATACCATAGTGTCGATAGGGTATGTTCTTGTGGTAAAAGGTATATCAATCCATTGGGATGTATTTTTAGACTCTCATTATCATCCATCTATCATACCATTATTAAATTCAACGGAACCATCAGTTATTCTTCTCGTTAAACCCCTAAAGTTAACAAGTACACATCTATTAAAAACTATATCACTAAATTTCAATGAGAAAATGAAAAAATATAGAGAAATAAATATAGATTTTGTTCTGGGGTATTTAATCTATGGTGAAATTCTATCATCCTACTAAAGTGGTCATAATTATAGTGATGTACCCTAAACCAAATGTTTATAGAAATTTTTATATTATTCACCATTTTATTAGATGGATTCTAGATATCATTTTACCATAGTGACCACCACATAGTCCCCAAAATATTCATAGTTTTATAATCATGGGGTGTCACAATTAATGTTACAATCACTAACTTATTTGATATCTTCTTAAAAATTGATTGAGTTTAATACACCACCAGCAAGATCTAAAATCACCAACTTCTTATTCTAATAACGGAATAAGTTTCATGTAGGTGGAAAAATAATTTCCTCCTTCTATTCTTCATATAAAAATAAACATATATTTCTTGAAACTAAATTTAGTTTTCTGGTATTTCACCATTTACAAATAGAATAATTTAGTCAAGCTCATGATGAACATGATGAAAGGACTTAAGGATGTATATTTTTGTGGTCATGATAACTACTTTCTCTATATTTGATTATTTGGAAAAAGTAATTGATAGATTCTTTAAATTTAGGGACTGGTTTTTAATATATATTTATGAAGGTATAATGGTGTTAGTGAATCCCAAGTCCTTATTTTAGCTATATAAACTCCCAAGGAGTAGAAAATGTGTATGAAGGAATTGAGGTTTTTCATATCTCAAGGATAGATTAAATAAGGCTTATTAATTTAGGGTGGAGCATGTGGAAACAAATTGCATCTATACACTATAGTTTAACCATTTTAATCTTTTAAAGGTCAAGAAACCCAAGGAGGTATTTATGAGTTATCATTCTTGTTGTTATCTTTATTATTTATTTTTATTAAACAAGATCATGGGATGATTTATCATTAACTTTTGGCTTTAGAACCCGATAGAACATGTCATGAGTGAGTTAAGTAATCCTTAGATGCATGAAACATGAACAAAGGTCATTCTCACTCAAATTGAAAAGTATTGTGTTTGATATACCATGTTCTAAAAATAAATTCAATTCCACATGACTCTAATACACTTAGTGATAGTACAAGTCATATGAACTTAAAACTAAATTTGAAATAGTTTTATCCATTTGTCTATAAACTATAGGATGTGTGGTCTATTAAATGGGACCTTAAACTACTCAGAGTTATCCATCCCATTTGATCTCATATTTGAAAATTCTCACTTACATAAGAGATTAATCTATGTAAATATTTTACCCCAAAATCTCTACCAAAATTTCATTGATCAAAAAACCTATATTAAAGAAATCATATTTATAGGAAAAATATATGGAATGGTTTATTTTCTTAAAAGGGTCTAGAGTGATTCATAGGTCTCCAATTTTGGTCTTATACACAAATGTTACCATTATCAATCCTCCTCTTTGAATATAGTCTCTTAATTTACATCATTTATTTTTATATTAAAAGATATGCTTGGATGACATGTTATATTTAGAAACTATGTAATTATTTAAGAATATTCCCATTACATGTGTATAAATGTCTAGAACTCTTACTATGGGTCCATCCTAAAATTCAGTCAAATTATTATAACATTAAACTATGTAAACCTAATAATGAGATTGTCTATATTAGCATTAGGATCTCTAGTTTACTTTGGGTGTTCCTTTCCCTTTCTACCATATATATTTCCCCAAATTTTGGTCAAATTTCTATGACCTTAAATTTCATCCATATATGGTTAACATTGCATAAACATAAACATTAGTCATTAGATTTTGGTTTGAATTAAAATACTCTTAAAAAATATACAAAATAAACTTAATGGATACTAACATTGAAAAATTATAAAGGGATTCCTGGGTAAAAGTAATATATTTACTCAATATTTCATCCCTTTTATGGATTGGGAAAAAATCTAGAGTAAAAAATTTAAAATACATGAATCTTTTTTAGACTAATAGTTGTCTCTAGACAAAATCCATGCATTGCACACTAGACCAAACTACTCGAGGAAACTTTTAGAGTAGATCTTAATTTTCCACTATGAGTGAGATTAAATTATGTAATTTTATGTTATAATTCAGGATGATTCCACTTATTTATATTGATAAGGACATCCTTTTTCGATGATCATGTACTCAAGAAATTTCATGTTATATCTCTTCACCCTGATAATGTAATCAAAATTAAATAGGTTATCCTATAAATTTATCTAATAATTCTTGAATACATGTTTCCCTATCAACCTACTTCATTACATTGTTGTTTTAATCATAACTAAATCAATTCATTGAGTATAGATACTCATCCTGGAAACCCATTATATTGAATGAATTCTCATGGTTCCCCTTTTCAAAGATATTAGTAATATATTTGTTAACTAATATAAAGAGACCCCCCCCCCCACACACACACACACTATAATTTTTAAAATCATAGTTACCTTTGATTTACTGAGTAAACATTAGTGGGTTTTCAAGTCTGGGGTAAAATGAAATTCTTAACCCCATGCACTATTTCAAGACTATGTGAGTGTGGTCCCTCTATTACTAATATTGAACCTATTATCACATGGATCATTTTCCCATTAACATAGACATTATTTAGTTATGGTTTTCCATTTATATAACCAAATTATTCAAGTATATTCAAATACAATGGATGATAAACATTTTTTGAATCATACCCATTATCAAAGAGAAATTTTGACATTTTATTCTTATAACCATTCATACCTAGGTATTCTTGTTCTTTAAAGAACAAAGTGTATTGAATCAAGATAATCCACATGGAAACCATAAGACCTTGGTTTGATATTCCCCTTATGGAAATTATTATTAAACAAATATCCCTCAACATATGACCCTAAACCAAATGATACAATAGCTTGGATTATAGCATTATAAATCTATAATGATAAGAGTCGTAGTAATCACAAAGTTAAAATACTTAAAAATTAATCAATGTAACATTTATGTCTCTACTCACTAAGAATGAACCTTTAATTACCTAGGAAAAAATAATTATTTGAAAAAGAAATTAGAGGGAATAAAATTTATCAGGTTTAAAACCTATAAAGGGAGTCTAAATAAAAAAGCTAAGTTCATGCCCCCAAGGCCTCACTATTAATGGTATAGAAAAAGTTTAGGGTAAATATTAAAAGATATAAAGCTTTTTTTTGTACCACTATTCATCCCTAGAAAAATAAAATTATGCTTATTGGATTTATCATCCCAATAAAAGATTAGATAATCCTTATGTCCCACATATGCACATGAGTCGCAGCCCAGTTGGTGAGGACTCCTTAAGTTCATCCAGGTGACCTAGGATCAAATCTAGGTGGAGGCATAATTTCTGGTACTACAGTAGTATTATAGTAGGTACTGTAGCAGTACTATAAAATGAACTGTAGTTTTACTATAGTAGTTATTGTAGTAGGTAATGTAGAGGGAACTGTAGTAGGTGCTATTTGGAACTGCAGTAGCCGGGAATATTCCTCTGTTTGGGCCTTCGGGCAACCGATTTGGACATCGAGTCCTTTAAGGCCTTCGGGCCACCCAGGACATTGGGTCAGTAAGGCCTTTGGGCCACCTCAAGGCCATGGGGACACCTTAAGGCCTTTGGGACACCATAAGTGTTGATGGAAACCAGAAAAATGACAAGGAACAAGCTCCAGAAGGATGATAAGGAAGGAGATTTCACCATAGAATAAGAGAAAATGATTGCAAGAATGAGATGGTATGGCACCTTCCATCAGGACAATCCTATGCATGTATGAGAAAGCCTAGATGGACAAGCATTCTAAGTTTGAAAGATGATTTAACGATGAAGATGCTGGGCAGAAGTAGTTACAAGTAGTTAGTCTGGGATGTATGTAATGTTTAAAGCCTACGCGCATTGAATTCCTTTAAGTCCAACGGGCCATGTAATACTTATGCATATGGGCCTCGTAAGGGTTCCAAATCACCCCTTGAAAGGTGGATTATCAAAAATCAATAAAAATGAAAGGCCTTCGGGCCATTGGAGGAGGTTATGTCCCACATATATTTTGGTTTAGATTATACATACAAGGGAACTTGATCCTCATCTAATGACCCTAAATTTCACGACATATGTTCCATCCTATGAAATAATAGACTATTTAGAGTATTTTATTCCATATAACCAAATTCAATTACTGATAAAAATTATCTTTGTAATTGTTTCTAGTGTATAGTTTTACTAACCGTTGTTGGGAATTTTAAAAAAACCCAACAATTGGATGGGACCATTTTATTACTGCTTATGAAAGATCAAAATTATCATAAATAGTATCTTACAAGAATTATTCATACATTCATTCTTGTTCTTATATTATATATAGTGATGTATGGGTCACTTATCTTAGACCTATCCATAAATATTACTTTTATAAAATCACTTTCAGTGTATGGTATCTATATTCGGGTTAGTTATCCTATATATAATGGGATACTATATAAAGTAAATCAGATCATCCATCCTACATATAACCATGGAGATTCATCTATTTATGATCCTAAAAAATAATAAAAATTCCTCTATCAAGAACTCTATCTATCGTGATTATTGTTCTCATAATATTTTTTGAGATTTCATGATATTTTATCTAATATCCAGTTGAAAATTTCACTTTCTTTTAGTACCTCATATTATCCAAGTATTGAGTCCTACTAATTAAGGTTATATTTTCATCCATTAGTCCTATGTTAGAATCACACAATCCTTATGTTTGTTATTCCTTATAGAAAATACAAACCATTATAAAATAACCCCCTTTAATTATTTTTTGGCAGTGATTATCCATAAGGAAATTTAAGAAATTTCAAAAACATCTCCTAAAGTCCTCTAAAGAACGTAACAGAAAGTTTAGATGTGTTTTGGGGTAATTATGGAGTAATTATATATATATTAAATGTTCTATAAAATTATATAAATTTTTATAAGTCCATATGTATTAAAAAATCATACTCCATATATAAAGGTAATTATAAGGTTATTTAAAATATGTACTAAAGGACTGAACACCATCCATATATAAGTAATATTATATTCTAGATGAGGAAAATAAATATGGTTAAGTCATAGAGACATTTTTTGTATTTAAAAATATAACATTCGATAGTTGAGTGGAAAACTAAAAAAGTACATATATATATATAAATTCCAATTGGTTAATATATAAGAGTAATGAAGATAGAGGTAGAGAAAATGATAAATTCTATGAATGCATAAATTTCAAAAAATCAATATGTAAGAGTAACTAAGATACAAGGTATAGGAAATGGAAAATTAATAGATTATCTAGGGGTCATCAAACTGGTAGGTATGATGTCTATTGTTTACACATAATGTATTTAAGGGAGGAATGAATGGTAAAGTACAGGAATTCTATGTATGTGTTGGAAGTTTCAGTGATATATAATATATTTTCTCTAGAGTGTAGAACACTGTAAAGGAAAGGACCCATGTATAAGTAAGATGTTGTTTTATGCATTAGTTAGTTAACACATAACATGTTGGGTGATACATATGATTCATTTTGTGACTCATGGAAAAATATAGGATCCATTTTAATTAACAATAGTGAATGATTGTGTCATTTTATGACTCAAGGGTGATGTATAAGATATATTTTGTAGTATATGGGGCCATATATTTGATTTATTTTATAGAATAAATAGGATTCATAATGGTCAGGTCGTTAGCCATTTGATATGGAGGCTCTTCCAACAGAAGTAGATTAAAATAAATTTTATTAATCATGAAATATGATTAATAGTTTAGCTCATTGAAAATGGACTAATAATTAAAAAATTAAAGGAATATTGTTTTGGATATTATAATGATTTGAATCCATAGTTTATGTAGATTTGGTGGATCAGATATTTTACAAATTGACACATCACAGTAAATGAATTAACACCAAGTATATGATAGAAAGAAAATTTTATTAAATTAAAAATTTGGGATTTGAATGAATAATAATGATAAAATTATATACAAGGTGTTAAAGGATTTTTTTCATTCTATGTGGGACTTAATCTCATAGGTGTCTTTATATTTTCCATATTCTAGTATGTATAATATTTTATGTGTGAATATTTAGTGAAGGAAATATTAAAATGTGAATGAAAACAAATATATGTAACATAGAAATTATCTTGAATAATGTAGATAAGTTATGTTTTCTTTCTATTGATAAAAAATGAAAAAATGTGAAAAATAGAATAGGGATTAAATTTTCCAAAATCAAAGGAGTGAATTATAGACAGGAACTGGAAATACATTGAAGAAGAAGAAGGTGTTTTAGGAGTCCATCTATTTTTAAGTTCATAGAGTCAATGTAGATTTCTACATCACCCCTTGTTTAATTTTTATTTCTAGTTTAGGGAATGAAAATATAGTTATAGTAAGAGTATTGAGTTTTGTATTTTATGGGGAAGAATTATTTATTTAATGTTTTGTTGATGGTTATGAATATAAAGGTTTAGTGAAAAAGATCTCTATTGTAAAATAAAATTATTGAACTTATTATTTTGGGTTCATTAACACATCATTGTTTTATACCCCTTAGATTATCCAAATATGGGTGAAAAAATTTAAATTTCCCATATCCATTTATTTTACTTCATTAACACATTATAATTGTTTATAGGGAGATATATTTTATGATAATTTTCAAAAATTATTTTTGGTGTGGTTTGATTGAAAAATACACAAACTCTTATTTACCCTCAACCACACATAGGGTATTAGGCATGCTTACGACTAACAAAAATGCCTTAGGTCAAGATCCATCACATGGACACCCAAACACCTTAAGTCAAAACTATCCACTTAGTGACATAAATCCTTCATATGATGTCCTCCTCTTTGTCAAAACCCTCTTATTGGTGGTTCAAATCCAAAATCCTAGCATATGATCATGTAATGTCAAAAAAAACCTATATTACCTTAGATTTGGATCTATTTAATTCTGACAGAATACCTCTCTTAGGGGTATTTTTTGGAACTGGAAGGTGTATTACATGCACTTAGACATTGAAGACATGATATTATCCTTATTCAAACAAAACAAGATATTTTTACATAGAAAGGTATCCCCTTTTATTGAATAATATGAAATTGGTATCTTCATTGGACGCATGACTAATCACACATTGATGGGTGGATACCCTTTAAAATACTTTCATAGTCTAGTAACAAGGTTGTGAGAACATCCCACTTGGATTAGGTTATGTATTTCAATGAAAATATAAAAAAAAATTGAAATATAAAACCATTTGTATGAGTCTAATGTATACTTTTGGAATTATAAACATCTATTATTGGTAAATCTTATAAATATGGGAATATTTTTTTATCACTCTTCAATTTGACTACATGTGAATCCAAAGTATACTTTTACATAAAAATATAAGTCATTTTAAGTTGAGATTTATTTTAGCATGATAGAAAAATGGGAAATGGTAAATTCCTATAATAGAAGCTTTCAATAAGCATGTTTCTCACCAAATAATATTTTGATATATGCATAATATTTTTTCACATAATGGTAAACTTTAATTGTAGATATATATTTCCTTCATACTTGAGAATCATTTACAAAAAAATATTGAGCTTTCTTATTAGATTTGGAAATCATTTACAAAAGCATTAAAACATCATGGTTATTCATTACTTGAAAATCCATGAAATTAATACAACATCAATACATAAATCCTTTGTCTTAAAGTACCATTTCTCAAGCTATGGTTAGAATCATCCATACCCATTTAAATAAGGGTGACTGTGAACATATTATGTGACCAAATATCTCAAGAGTGATGTTTTAAAGTGTTGTATATATATAATGGAATGACCATTGAGAAAATGATCATCCTCTATTTTGGAAAGAACTTATAGATGAAACTTTTCTATCCGTAGTTTCTCTATATGAGAAAAATAAAAAACTTTATCCATTGTCACATTATTCAAAACATTAAGGAAAACTAATATAACATACTAAATTTTATCAAGATTAGGAAAGAGAGTATCATCACATAATAACTTCATGATAAGTATCCCCCTATATTAAAATCTTATTGTGTCATCTTCTTATGTAATTTTTGAATGAATCCTATGATACCCCTTAATGAAGGGCCACTTGAATAAATCCATTTACAAGTATATTTTACAAAAAATATTTTAGGAGAACATTTCCCTTAATATAAAATAAAAATTTTATAAAACTTTTGGGTTTATTATGTTTATTTTTAGCCACTTAATTTCAGTCCCAAACCAAAAAAAATAAATAACATATGGTGGATTATTTTATAAATAAACTTCATTATGGGTAACTATGCCTCCAAAAAAATATCTTCTTCTGGACAGGTAAACTACCAAGACTGAATTGAACTAAATTATTTCATTGCCTTCATTTTTTAATAGTCAAATCTTGGAAAATCCCATTTCATAAAGGAATCCACAATGACCTCTAAATATATACGATTGGACCATGCACATAACTATTCACACCATCGATTGTCTATTTTTTTATAACATATTTATACTAGTTTTCCTATTAAACTATTCAAATCCTTTAAGAAATAATAACCAGTTATTCCCCTGGTAATGGGGGATCTTATAATATGGATACTAGTACAGCCTCCGTTGGCTCAAAATACTCTCCACGGTTGCCATGTATCGAGAATCTTGACTACCCTAACATCCAGTTGACCATATTTGTCCAATTACAATGCCAATTATACAAGTGGGCCTCCAATGAAGTGTAAACCCAAATAATATCACCATTTTTGGCCTCATCCCCTTGATCTACTCCGTGAGTCGTCTACCCATACTATGATACGCAAATATAAGCCCAAACTCATCATCGTTTGGCCACATCTCCTATAAATATTTAAAATCACATCAATAAATGAATTAGATGAAATAATGACAAATTAGAGAAATTTAAATTGGATTTGAGTGAATCAATGGTAAAATGATTAGAGATTTTAAAATTCCAACTTCTGTGAATGAAGGTTATAAAGCCAAAAAACATGGGTTTCTATGAATGGGAATTAGAATTCATTGAAACTTGAACATCTATGATAGAACCCATAATTCATGAAACATCACCCATGATAAGGATAATTCATAATAATAACTCATTAGCTTCTCATTTTTAGGATTTAACATTTAGAATTTTATGTTGGCTCCATCATCTCACAAAATATATGATTTTATGAACTCGCATAAAAAAGAAGGTAATTGATTCCCATATTTTTGGTTATTACATAAATTGCCTCAAAGGATTCCTTAAAAGTATCCACGTCTATTTAGGATACATTTAGTGTAATTCAAATCTATAAAGAACATAAATTATAAAAGATGCACATGTTTCATGTAACTCAATGATTCATGCATCATACTTCCATAAAACTGGTACCATAGACATCTATAAGGAATAATTGTATAAGTGACCCTAGTCATACAAAAATATTGGATTCATGTAAGTCCCATGTTTCTCAAAACTAATATCAGGTGCCTCTATTTGATTTCTCCTTTCATCCAATACAGTTTCACAAATTTGGAGTTCTCATACGCCCCAAATCCATTCGATCTGGTATTACCCATAAAAAATTCATTTACATAGTAGTGATCTTAGAAACTTATTTCCAAACCCTCGACACTAATAATGGGTTGGTAAATCCCCTCACTATTTTTTCCTACAAATAGTCAAACTCACCCCATATCATTCACACCAAGAATGATCTAATAAGTAATCGTGCTAATTTCTCATAAGAAATGGGCGAGAAACAAAACATATGTGTCCCCCCATATGGTCTCTAAATTCTTGAGTAACTTCTAGGCCTCATATTAGGTATAATTTCTGATTATTGAACCATAAAGGGAAACTATGTTGGTCTACATAATAATTTATTCTATCTTTTCATTATCTCAATTCATAATCCCTACTCCATCAATCATTGTTTACCATTTCTCAACATGAATTTTCACACCTTGAATTTTGGAATATATTTTTTAAATTTAATACAATGTTTGATAGTTCACAACACACATATCAACAAACTAAACCAATTTTTTCCATGTTAAAAGGTTTCATAAGTGAAATTTAAGAATAATGAAACAAATAGAAAATAACAATATTATAATCAATTAAAAATTTGTATGGAATTAGATTAAAAACCCCTAATATTTTAAAAGGGAATTTTTCAATAAAATTGGTCATTATTTATATATTGTATTTTCAACTAAAATATAAATTTATAAATTTTAGAATTTAAATTTTGTAAAATGAGTTCTAGTTTTTTAATTCAAAATATCATAATTATCCTAAAATGAATTTCTGATACTTCTAAAATAATTTATTTTTAGGCAAACAGTTCAAAGCATTGTTTTTACTAAAATCATAGTGTTCATGATTATATAAATAAGTAAGTGTAACATCAAAACATATAAAAAATTTTCCATCATAATTATTATTTTTAAGTAGTAAAAATTTATATTTAAAAATTATATTGTTAATTTATAAAACCTATGTTTAACCTTTTATTAACTTATAAAATATTTTTGGTTTTTTCTTGTAATTAAATATTGTTTTTGGTAAAATTTGATTTATTTTCTTTATTTTAAATCCTCTTGAAATTAATTTGGTTTATAAAAAACTAATTTATCCCATGAAAATCAAATATAGTGATAATTCTATCCTACATAATAATTTTATGCTTAAAAATACACTTTTTTTTAAATGGGGTTTTTACGAGTTACACGAACTTATGTAAAAATTGAAATTTACTACACAGAAAAATTTTATATGCAAATATGGATTCTGTATTTTTAATAATTAAATAAAAATTATTTAATAATTTCTTTTTTCTATATATCATTAAAAATAAATTTCTTAGCTAAAAATTAGTAACCACTGTAAAACCAAAAAAAAAGTAAAAGTAAAAATTCCAAGACTAAAATACTTTAAAACAAGTTCAAAACATGTAAAAAAGAATGGATTAGTAATTATAGACATTATGTCATAAAAAAGTCTATTATTTTCCATTTTTTATTGACTTGACTTGTTTAACATGTGATCACTTTTTATTAAGTGGTTAAAATTAAATAAATGTCATTTTCGCTATTATAAATGGGGCATCTCACCACCTCATCAAGAACCCCCTAAAAATTTAGTTTACTCTTTATTATATTCCATTTTACCTACCCTATAATCATGTTCCTTCTTCTTGAGACTATAATCATAAAATATTTCATTAATACCTTTATTTTTAGTGAGTCCTCAAAGGGAAATCGCAGGTCCTCAATGTGAGTTCTTTTTCCCCAACTTCATTTATTTTCCTACTCAGTTTCCAAAATATAATTTTATATTTCCTCTAAATTGAAATCTTAAATGTTTTAATACATAATTATATTATTATATGATACTATATATTTACTTACATTCCCCTTTTTAATTAGAAAAAATGAAACTATCATTCATGTATTGTGAGAACTACCACGTCCTCGAAGCGAATACTTCATTTTTTTACCATTAGATCTCTTCACTAATTATAATGGTGAATTTTGCTAAGATATTTTAAATATAGAATATAATTATTATTATTATTAATATACAAGTTATTATATTCCTTTTTTCATATCATTCATAAAAAAATAAAATGTTTTATTGTGTTTGTGTGGGCTGCCACCTCCAGGAAGTAAAGTATCTCATTTTATCCTATAGAATCAGTTATTTATTAATATCCATTAAAATATATTTCACCACATTAAAATTATCTAAATAATATCAAAATTATTTCTAAATAATGATAATATTTTAAAATAAACCTCTTTCATAATCATAATAATCCATTAATTATAGCGTGTTCATGTTTTGGTCAGTCTAACAACCTTCATGAACAGTGATATATAATAATATCACAGATGAATATGAGAAATTAATTATTAATAATTATAATATTAATAATAAATATAAAATTTATTTTTTTATAATGTTAACATTAATATTAAACTTAGTAATTAAGATACTATCATTCATTTGTTAAATACCTCTCAAACATTATGGTTACAAATTTTATCTCTAAGAATAGTGACTAAAAATATTCTTGAATGTAATTATAAAATTATAAAATATAGTGAAAAATAAATTATATTAACTTTCATGATCTCATAATGTTAGAATTTTGGATAATAATGGATGAAAATTCCATTATTATGAAACTATTTTAAAATAGTCAATATTTCTCACATATGATATTAAAAAAAGATAATTGATTACTAATATACATATATAGAATAACTATAAATAATGTATATTAAAGGAATTAGATATGGATATTTTTATCAAATAGGTTATTAAGATAGTTATTTTATATACACTAGATTAAATTTTTGTATTGAATACCAGTAATTAAGGTAAGGTGGTTCTTTGTCTCAAATTTAATTTCCTGAGACATGTTTCTTATTATGTAACATGAAATAATTGATACTATGTTGTTAAAACATAGTGAATGTATTTTACTATATTAAATTAGTTCATGTTGTTATAGAATACATATTTTTTATTTTTTAAAAATGAGTTTCGATTAGAATTGTATCAATGTTGTAAGATTTTTTGTTAAATCAACTCCATTTATTGAGTTATAATGTTAAATTTTGTACATATTTCTTCCAAGATTGGTATCATCCACTATAATATTTTTTCATAGTACTTTATATTCCTATATAGGTGAAATGAAACTTTTGATTAAAATATTCCTCCTCAATTAATTTATTTTTCCTAAAAATTATATAGTTATTGAGAATAATTCTCATCTTGATTAATGATGGTTTCTCCACCTTGTCCATATTTTCCTTTCCCTCTATTTTCATCCTTTATATATGGGAACCCAATTATTTTTTATCTCAATTAACATCATATTTCCCTTATCCTCTATTCAAATTAAGTTTTTTTACTTGTTTTATGATGTAGGTTTTCAATAATAGTATTTCAAAATATTTTTATATCCTTTCAAAACAAAATGTTTTATTTACCACTCCATGTTTATTTTGATAAAATTCATGAAATTTAAAGGATATAGTACTGATGTATCTTTTTAAGAAATTAACGGTTCTAAAAATCTTTCACTTAATATTTCAAAACAATTATTTCCTTTTCAAGGATCATTTTTTGAATATTATTTTTCAAAAATAAAAAGTTTTAAAAAAGTAATCACTTCACCTATTTGAAACCATTATGTATTTTTAAAGAATCATAATTGATATTTACTTCTAAATATTGATTTTTAAACTTCATTATTTTCAATTTCTCTAAAGTAACCTCTCTAAGAAAAATAGAATCTCAAAATAGTTGCGACTCCATACTTTAATCCAAATATAAATTTGTTTTATAAATAATCTTTTATGATATCAATAAAATTGGTTCTTTATTTATAATGGATTTACATCCTTATAAGTTATTTTTTAATGAATCATACTCTAGAGGGAAAATACTAAGACCCTATGATGGTGGCCCCCCTTTCATGATTATTATGATCGATGCATCACCCCTAGTGGGGGAGGGACCTCAACCATCTTTAAAGAGTGAAACCCACTCTTTCCACAAACTCTCTAACCCCAAATTCCTTCCTGATTTCAATAAAATATTGTTTATACATAAATTCCTAGATCTTTTAAAAGTATTCACTTAACTTTTGATTTATACCACATATCTTAATAAGGCCTCATCTCTTATGAATGTCATGTTGATTGATCGGTTCAAGTAGCATTGTTCTTCAGTGGATACCTTCAAGATGACTATTTTTGGGTCATTGGATTTACAAGATAGACCAATTATGGTTTAACGTGACAACATAAATATAATGGTCTAGATTTCTTTGAACCAAGACCTTGTCAAAGAATGGTCTAATGCCCCCCACAGCTGCAACGGTTCCCATTTCTATCTTTTTTAATGGACATAAAACTTCCATATGAAGCATGACATCCCAATAGTGGTGATTTGGGATAAATTTCATGAACACACATTTCTGTTTCAAAAACACATGATTTTTAGAATGCGATGGAATATCATTGGTAGATATTTGTGCTCTAAGAGTATAACTATATTAGTTTTCCACCCTGTTTCTCCCCAAAATTGTGTGGAAGTAGGTATCTCAAGATTCTAAATAGAGTACATTTGGATTTTAGTGGGGGAGTAATTATAATGAAATAAGGTTATAATTTATGAATCATTGTAATATTTATACTCTTATATTAATAAAATGGGTCACTAAATGGTAGTAGGTAGGTTTGGTATTAATAGTAGTGATCAATATAATGTTGTGGACTTTGGATATAGTGGGAATGGATTGGGGTCCGGTGTTATTGATGGTATGATGGGGAAAATCTAGTTTAGTGTATCTACTGACCCATGTAAGGAAAGGTTTCTACAATGTGAGACATAAGAGGGAAACCCATTAGTGGATAATAATTTTAGTCTATTAAGGAAGAATCTGGGGGATCCCTTACCTTTTATGAAAGTCCCTTCTAGACCAGTGGGTACTAAAGTGGTATGTACTTATACTGCTTTGGATTCTTCATCCAAGAAATCAATTGAGGGATACCATGGTGGGTATGTGAAATTTTTTAGTGGTAAAAACCATGGAGTAGAGACACAAATGGATAATGAGAGATGTTCAGGGATCCCAAGGCTTCATCCTTTGTGGATGAAATGATTTCAGGGTATGAAACCATTGAAATAGGGGGATCCCAAGAGACTAAGACTCTATGAGTCCATGTAGTGGTGTCTAATGTGGCAAAGGAGGGTGTTCCAATAGGTGGAAAGGGTCATGAGTAGTCCATAGAGAGTGATAATGTTATCAGGTAAAGTTCAAGAAGCTAATGGATAGCTATTAATCTTGGAAATTTCTTTGATGTATTGGGGAGTGAAGGGTTGGACCAGGAGTATGAAGCAGCCCTGGTAGAGAACTCCAATGATGAGTAGGGAGTCCCCAAGGATGAGTCTAATAATGAATCTTATTATTAGTTCTTAGGAAATAGTATATAATATCTTCAAGGTAGATTTTTTCTTTTCTTAAGGAGGAAGGGATAGAAAGACAATAAAAAATGTTAAAAGGAATATTCCTACATTCCCCATCCAATGGAGACTAAATCCACTGAAAGGTTAAAATCCAGGACACTAGAAGGAGATCCCAATGTATTTGGAATTTCTGATTGGGAAGAGGATATTGATTATGGGGTTGTTCCCCTTAAGGGTTCTCCAACTTATTAGTAGTGGGATAAAGTTATGGTTTTTTTAGAAAACACTAGAGCTTCTCATGCATTCGAAAGAAGAAATGGTGGAGGATTTTCTCATGATTAATTCTACACAATTAGAATTTAATAAGATGATAGGAAGATTAAAACGTGTGGACACTAATCATGAGCAGTGTTCACGGATTGACAAGAATGATTTTATACTGATAAGAGGATTCAATGAAGTGAAGATAAAAAAATAGGATTACATTAAAACTTGGGACAAAGTAGCATATCATATTAAAGACCTTATAAAGGTTGATCCATAAATACAGGTAACTAGTATATCATGGAATTTATATATAGAGAAAATTTCTAGTAGGCTTAAGAAATACTTTAAGGATTATGTGGTTTATTTAATTTTTCGTTATGGGTGAACATTGTGGTATCTCAATTTTCCCTTAAAAGTGTTTTGAAAAGTAAAAAAACTAAAATTCTAATTAGTATGAATCACCATATAATTATTCTAAAAAAATAATATTTTTATGTGATTTTGATGTCGGTACTAATTGTTTACATTTCTAAGAAAAAAATTTATGATACCATCTTGAAATGTGGTGAAACCCATTTTTCATCCCATAGGTTCTTTTTTATGTGATGAATAAAACCCATTTTCTCATATCGATTTCCCTAATATGTTTAATGATTGATATATTATAGCACACATATGGATGGTTTTCCATTATGTGATTATTAGGCCCCATATAACCCTTTAATGCATTAGTGAATGATTTATATCACATTATATATTGCGAGATGAGTTGGTATGCTTGATCCAACAATGTAAACAAGTGAGTAAATATAAATCCACTGAGGGGAACCTGTGATTGAAGTCTAATCTACCAAGGGAAATCTTTGAGCAATGCCTAATCCATTTAGGAAAATAGGTTATGATGTCATGTCAACTATGTTATGATTATTATACTCATGATTTTGAAAAAATATAATTCTTCAAAACTATTAGACCCTTAAAGTGTATTAAACCCTAGGAGGGGTGAATTGAAGTACAAAGGTAAAATAGAAATACTTGTTTTTAAGAGGACCATATTCTCCCACGTTGATGAACACCTCAATTTTTCTCAATTTTTCTTCTCAGTGATTAGTTAAAGGAGAAAATAATATGTGGTATTTTACTTGGTTCACCAATACTAAGATAATATAAAGAGCATGTAAAACAATTCCCCTTTTTACAAAATTCATTAAATCTCATAGTTTTTATGTGTACAATTTTTTAGCGATCTCACTGAACCTCTACATCAACCCATACTTTTAATTTCATATTAATATATGAATATTCATTCCATAACAAAATGATCCACACTATAATCATATAGCTTTAGTTACATTGGATTCTTGGAAACACGATCAACCAGTTTATAATAGTTCTACATTGTCTCCAATATATATCTTCATAACTAGAACCCTTATTAGATATATCATACTTTATATCATTATTATTAACATGTGGAAACGAAAAAATAAGAAATGGGTCTTCTCATATGCTTATTATGGGTAAAAAATACAGATATCAATGAAAATATAAGCATAATAAGAGAAAAATGGGTATGAGAACATGATCTTAATAATTGAAAAGTATACCTGTATATCATAGATCATAATCTTGAGTCATGTAAAATATCATAGAAGTTTATAGGACATGAATCGTAAAGAAATCAAGGTATATGGACCATAAAATCTTAACATAGGCATAATACATTGTTTTTTGTCACACATAAGAATAGAAAATAATTTATTTAATAGTGGAGGATAGTTTCCAAGGCTATCATAGTGGAATTGGTTCACTCCCCAAACCATCATAGTATACAAGTTTCACTCCCAAGACTATCATAGTAGACATGGTCCCTTAATAAACTCAGATAGTTCCCCATTATAGTCATATTTATCTCACGATATATCAATATTTAACTAATTTATTGTAGGGAGATATAGTTCCCACCCATCACATAATTAAAATCATACAAATGTGTTACATAAGATCATAAACCATTCAATAAATCATAATAGATGAATAGAAATGGGTTTTCTAAACATTTTATCATATCATAACCCATGGAGAATAAATGGGTTATATAAACATTGTGCCATCATATTCCTAAAGTCCTAAGAAAGAATAATTATATAATCCATAGAGAATATCCTTGATAATTCATAAGTTAAATAAAGGGTAGTTTCCTTTAACAAATATAAATACCATTAAAATAACATTAAAACATTCATGAGGAAAATAGCCTTTTTTATTTTGAAGAAAATTATTAAATAAAACTCTAATATAAATGAAACCATTTTAATTTAAATAAACCATGTAAACTTGAAAATGAAGATTCATTAAAAAACTAGTCATCGCGATGGGAAAATCCATTCATGCCATATAAATTAAAAACATTCCTTCTATTGTTTTTTTAAGAAAAGTCACAAGTACCTAATTTGGAAAATGAAAAAAATTATCCTTTAAAAACATTTTCTAAAATGTAAAACATGGGTAAAAATAAAATTAAACAATAATAATAGAATATTAAAAAACATCTTTAATTTTTTTTATAAAACATGGATAGGGAATAAAAATGTTTTTTGACAAAAGAGGGAAATTAATTTGACTTTCCTTAAAAACATATTTTCAGTCTCATAAATACAGAGGGTGAGTAAAATGAAACGAAAAATGTATTTTAAGGAAATAAATATATGAAAATAAAATACATTATTATCATTAGTGGTAGATAATAAGATTTGATCATCAGATTCATAGTCACAATCGATCTCGAAAAATAATGATACTGTGACATAAAACCCTTATATCGAGTTCGCCCAGCTTCAAAATCACTCTATCCTCCTATATAATAAATATAAATTTCTTATAATTATATAACATAGTGGTATTAATACATATTATATCATGTATGATCTATTTATAACATTTCAACACCCCCTTTTATCAATACTAAAGAAATTAAGGATTTGAACATGTCAGGTCCTAAATTTTATTAAATATAAATAAAAATATTAAATTCAAGAATAAATTGAGATATAAACTAATATTAATGGATTTAACCATCCATATATTCCCCTACCAATGTTTCACAATAGTCAAGAATAAAAAAGGACCACATCATACATTTTTTTTAGATCACCCTTTTCAAAATAGCATCCACAACATGAATGGATTCTATATAAGAATGTTAGACAGTCAAATTATGTTGGATAGAAATTTGAATCCATTTAATAAATTGAGGTATAAAGTGATAGGGGGAATTCATAGTTCAAGTACTGAGTGCATCAATGTCTAGTTTTTAATTAGATTCAACCTAAATATATTTCCATCCATAATGGAGAGTATGCTTAATGGCATAAATAATGGCCCAAAACACAACTTTGTATGTAGTACCATTCCCAATAAAATGATGGAAGAAGAATTTAACTAAACCATAGTGTATGTGAAATAATCCCCCACATCCTAGAATAACTAGAATTTATAAGACCGCACCACCAATATTAACTTTAATTTATGTGGGGATCGGGGAAATCCATCACACAAATTTGAACACCACAGGCTTCTTTTACCAACTATAAACACCCAAAATATGTAATATGTTGGATTCATTGACATTGTTTCTCATCACAAAAAATTTTAGCTTATATGAATAAAAAAAAAATATAGGTTCGTTATGATGATTCCCATATTAACATAGGGTTTCTAACTATTTAATTCTACTTTGTTTCTATCCTTCAATGTTAAGCCAATAACTGAGGTTGTAGCTATAAAAACAAGATTATAAACATAGTAAATCAAATAATCATTGAAATTGGATATTATATTATTTTATAGATGGATACAAATGTATATGTAAATCTAAAACACATCCTATATGTATCTCTAGATTTGGAGAAAAAATCTATGGCATATAAAAACAAATTGAACATATTCTTTAACTATATTCCATAAGTAACTGGATGAAAATAGTTTTTGTCCATACCTATTCAATTATTTATGAGTGTAAATTCTTCCCTTACAGATTCTCTATGGAATAATTAATATTTAATGCTACATCAAGTTTGATTTAAATTTCATAAACCACACTACAAATATGTTTTATGCATAACCATCCAACCTATAAAAGTCCTTGATAATGAAATGAGCATTTTTATTTGGATTCCAGATAAGGGTGTCTCTATCTATGAAGACATACAGTTTCAATTAAATATAGTTTTAATCTAGAAAGATTACTTACTATTTTTTTATATGATGAAATCAAAAATGGAAATTTTCTCCCTCTTTGTAAGGATGTCCATAATGTCATTCATGAGACTGTCCAGCCAGGGTTTGCTCCACTAGTTGAAGTTAGATTTCATAGAAACCATTAATTTGGAGTTATACATGAGATATTTAAAATATTTTCTAATAAAAATCCTAATATAAGAGGTATGATAGTGATATAATCCCTTTAGAAATCTCATAATAAAACTATTGGACAAAATATAAATTGAATAATCATTAGATGTCATAAGGTCCCAAGTGAATTTTATAAGAAGACCATAATTTAAATACCTAAGTCATTTGATTCTAATTCCCCCAAAATAAATAGAGTTTATGAAATATTTCAATGAAATGTTATTACATTTCATTTCATTAAAAGACCAATTTATGATAAATTTTCTAACCATGTCTTCAAGGTAAATGATGTGACTTTTGGCCTATATATATAGGGGAATAGATTAGAAAAATTTAGAATTGTTCACTGAGTTAACCAAGAACATTATTCCATCCTGGAACAAATAATTCCCTTTACACTGATCCAGGTGGTTTATTATTATTTTATAAATACTTCCAATATATAAACTCTTGTTCTTTCAAAAAAACAAATGGACATTAATGTTTTTAAAAGGGAGGGATACCCTCTTCACACCAAGGTCATTGGTGATCCATTTCTTCTTGGAGATAATAACTCTATCTTCAAACACATTGAGGGACTTATTCTATCTAATTTCAGGTCCTACCACCTCATCATGGTGATAAAAATGTAGTTGATGACAAAAATTGTTTTTTTAGAATATTGGAAAAATAAAAGAATAATATCAGCATATAAAAGTTGAGAGTGGGTCAATATGTTTCTTCCAACCTTCATTTGTTTATAAATACAAGTTTGTGTAATCTCATTAATTCATCTACCCAATAAATCTTTAACAACAAAAATGATAATACCTAAGATATGGTATCCTTACCTCTCCCGCTTGATATAATTAAATAAGACTCTAGGGGATTAATTAATGAGTATTTAAGGCCTTATTGAGTGGATAATGTTATTAATTGTTTTGATGAATCAAATGTTCAATATATACTCACATAGAATAGAAATAATGAGTCTATACTAAAATTTTTCAAAGTCTAGGAGATTTAAATTTTAAGGGAAAAGTTTATATCTTTCATCTTCATCTTCATGAGGTTTACACATTATAAATCTATGAACAAAAATTTTTAAATACACCTCTTAGAAAAAAAAACCCAGAATTGATTAGGTGAAATGATGTCTCTAATAATCTTTCCCAATCTAGTAATAATTATTTTTATTATCATTGTATTTATTTTATTAACCAATTTAATTGGATTTAAGTCTTTAAATTAAATGGAATTATCCTTCTTGGGTATAAGGGAAATGAAGGATGAATTAACTCTAAAAGGAATAGAGGCATTAACAAAAATATATCTGATATAATTAGTCCCCTAATCATGAAATATTTCCCTATAGAACATGAATAATTTTCTAGATAATACATCCAGGCCGGAAACACTTTCAATGTTAAAAGAGAATAGGGCTACCCTGGCTTCATAATTAGAGGAATTCATGTTAAGTCATATGTTTTGATGTTCATCAATTCTAATAGGGATATTTTCAACTAATATAATTGTGTTGTCCACCCCATCATCAAAATAAATCTCTTTTATATAGTCTAACAGTTCATTATATATGCCACTTTTAGATATAAAGATACACCCATTTTAGATGAGGCAATTATTCCCTTACCCAATCCATTTCTCTTTTTGAAACCAATAAAATAATTTGGAATTTATGTTCCAATATTACATCCATTTGAAATAGACATAATTTCTATTAGACCTTTCTTTCACTATCAAGAGGTTATACAACTTGAAAAAGGCTTTAATTTATTCTATTTAATGATAGTTCTAATATGGATTCATTTTTTAATAGTAGGTAACATGATCATCAACAACTTTGATGTCAGAATCATGTCTAGAAAATAATTTTTTCCTCCACACCCATATAAGAACATTAATGTTCCTAAGTTTTTCAGTAAGACTATGGAAGGGACTACAAATTGTTACTAACCTCCACGCATCTAAGATAACTTCCCAGAATCCAGGAGTTATAATCCATCTATTTTTTAATTTAAAAGGGTGAGGTTTCCCTGAATGTTGTGAAGAGGTCTCAATAATGAAGAGATTATGATCAGAGTGGTATTTCAAGAGGGTGAATCCATAGATACCAATGTAATAACCTCTATCATCCATTTGAAAAAAAAATATCCAATTTTATTTCCTAACTTCCATTTCTAGACTACCTACTCTTTGTAATATAATCTTTAGTAATTAACACTTTAGTGAGATGACAGGAGTCAATACAAGATGAGAATTCATTGGAGGATATCATATTGAGGTTGATCGTAGTTTTATCATTATTTCTCAAAAAAAATTTGAAATCACCCAAGATAATACACTTTTGGTTTATTCAATCATATAAAATTTCAATTTCCCTCCATAACACTCTTCTTCTTATGTAGTAGGTGGAGATAGTAAGTCATGTATATGCACGAGTGATACTTTCACTTATTTTTTGATGGGAAAGATAGTGTATAGTTGTGTAATCATAATGATAATAACAATTCATAATATTTATAATACTAAATTTATTATTTTAAGATAAATAAATTATATTTTGAGTAAGTAAAAATAATAGAAATGAGAGTGATCGGTTAAGGACATCACCTCTTCTTTGAAATGAATCATTTAGATATCCTCTAAAGGGATCCATGATTGCTCTTTTAGGATGAAGAGAACCTATAGAATGTGTCTAGGGAAGTTGAGAAGACAAATTATTAGATTTTGGTCAAGATAAAATGCTCAAAGTTTAAATAAGTGAGGGAGGAGGGTCATTTTATAATTGAACTGTAGGGAACATTTGAAATTTACTAAAATATTATATTATAATAAATTAATTCTAAATAAAAATGCCTCAAAATATATAGGGAGTCAAAGATAATTTATGATATGGTCCTAATATAAACAACCAAGAGAATATAGACAAGTTTTGGAGTAATTTTAATGCATATCATTAGAATTAATCCTTTATTAACCAATTTTAATTTTAACTATTGTAACAACATTTTCTATATTAAAGTTTTCTAATTATTAAATATAAGGTGGAAATTGGCCCATAAATGGTAAATTTAAGACATTTTAAACAATACCATATTAATAATAACTTATATCAAGATTTTTATTATTTTTAAATAATTTAATTAAATATTATTTTGATGAAATATCATTGTTGTAAATTTTGATTCTTTTTATTTAATTTGACTTAAAAGACATAAAGAAGATGTTTGTATTTGAATAAATGCTTTTAAAAATACTAATATGTCATATTAATCTATAACATTAACATTACACCATAAAGTACTCATATTATGTCACTTATTATAATTTCAAAATAATTTATGTTATTTTTCAGTAATTGAATAAATACTATTTTGGTGTTGTGTTAGTATTTCAGGTAATTATATAATAACTAAAAATTAGAAATAAATTTCCACCAGGAATATAATTACATTATACAAAAAATTAATATTAATATTTTTTTCATTACTAGTTTTTGTCCTAATGTAAACACATAAATGATATTTAAAACTAAGAGAGTTATATTTTGTAACCTTCTTTGATTTAAATAATATATAAGCCTTTTTCATAATAAAGTGTCTATTAAACTAAGAAAATTTGAGACTGAAGTGATAAGAGTTGATTCCAATTTCTCTAATAGGAATTAGAAAGAAAAATTATGCCTTCATTACTAATTTTTAATCCAGATTAACCTGATTTTCCCTTTTTTGAGGTGATAAATTTTACCACAGATACTGTTCATATTGACAAAAAATAAAAGGGTATTATTTAAAAAAATTGAACTTTTTGATTCTAAATTTATTGTTTATTTTATCTAATTCAATACATATAAATATAATGAATTGATTTTAAGTTAAGGGACAAATTTTACAAGAACTTTCTTTTAGAAAAAATACATTTTTAAGCATAAAACTAGATATATTCTTATCCTATTTTTTATAAAACAAAATTAAATATATAAAATATATAATCAAATAAATAATACATATATTTATTCAAGATAATTCACTAAAAGTTATTAATTTAATATATTATTAAAAATATATTGTGTACATAAAAATAATTTATCAAAAGAAAATCACTTTTTTCCAAATATTTTTTATTTTCAATTTTATTCATTTGATAACTAATGAATTGATTTTATATAATTTTAGATAGTATTTTTTTATAATTTATTTATTCTTATTCATACCCTCTAATCCAACAGCTAGAAGATAATGGTTCCATAATATTTTACTAATTTTATGTGGTTTGTATATGCTCGATATTGCATATAAAAAAGATATCTAAAGAATAAAATTATTTAAAGAGAAATATTTCATAAAATTATGGGGGTGCTAAATTCAACCCCCCCCCCCCATAGAATTTATCTCTTGATATTTTTCAATATGATAAAAATTTATGAGGATACTTTTTCCTCTCCAAATCCTTATGTTAACTTATAACTTCCTTATGTGACGTCTCGGACCCAGATGCCACTTAATAGGTGCCCAGAGACTGATGGGTCACATGGGCTAAAGAATATCTCCCCGAATTCTAGAGGTTTCTAGAAATAAGTGAGGGACTATGTTGTGTCTTTAGGGAGACTATTTTATCATTACAAAAGTGTAGCACAATGGAAAAATGTAAACTGAGGTAAATATCTAAAGCAATACTAGTAAATGGGATGAACATCAGAAAATAGAGACAACCATAACAATTACATAAATAACTAGAATAAAATACAAGTATACAACTAATTATGTTGATATTTCATGTCACTATAAAATTGGAAAACATGGATATAATACATAAGGCATAACATGTTCCACAATAAAATAAAGGAAATCAAAATACTATCTCAAGCATCTTGAGCTCTGGCTCGGTCATCTTCTGTCAAGAACCATTTTAAATAGAATGTAATCAAGTGTTTAAATCTATATGATTCCCTTTATTAACACCTACATTCATGTAATCTACTCTGGGTACCAAATAGTGCTTGAAGAGGGTGTGATATAAATCTCAGCGGGCCACTTCCAATGATGTCTATAATATCCATCTTAGGTAATGGAAATGTAACAGTGTGAAAGAATCCATATATAAAGTAAAGTAGTACAATGTAAATAAATACCCAATCACCTGCTTCATCCCTCGACTGGATTTTGAATGTAATTAGTTCATTAATTGATTATTACTTGCTTATAAATAAGTCACATGTTAACAATAGTGATGGTTCAATGTTTTGAAAAGGAAACTTTTATTGACATTTAATAGTGAAGTTCCATTGTAATAACCAAGGAAATGTAGACCTCAAAGGTCTCAATATTATGAATAATTATAGTATAACTAAGTTTAATAGTATAATCCAAGGATCATATTCCAAGGCATTCCACAATAATATGCATGTTGAATCCAAGGTGATCATCCAAGGTAAAATGGGGCTAAGTGGAGATAGGTCCCTATGAGCTGTAACCAAGGGACCTACTTATCAATGATGGATCTAAGGAGTGTACACATGGAATACTTCATTACTATCTTAGGGAAACTATTTTTTCATATCAGGAATCCAATAATAGACAAGTATTGTAATTGAGGTGGGTATTAAGAAAAGAAATCCCTATCCTTGAACCGGAATGGGGTTCTGGAGTTTTCATGGAATTTCCCGATAATAATCCATGGAAACAATGAGTCAAGACACTCCTTTAAAATTTTAAGTCATGTAAAATTTCATTTGGTTCAATCCTTTCCTTTCATTAGTGTGATAAGGTCACATATCATTCAACCTTTTAATCTAGTAAAAATTAATCAATAAGTCCATTTGGTTCAGGCCTTGCCTTTCATTAGTGTGATAAGGTCCAGTAGCATCCAACTTTTTAATTTCCATTTATGGAATATTAAATATTTAAGGTCCATTCCACTATCATCTATTAATTTAGTAAGGGGTTCTATTAACATTCAACCTATATTTCATTAACATTTAATAACGTCGAGTCACATACTTGGTATACTTTCCAATTTCCCTTTCACATTTAATATTCAATTTGATACACTTACCTTAGGTAGGTAAAATGGAATGGGCATGGTACTTTCCATTAAACATTACATGATACAACAATTATTCATAATAAGGAGTTCTACCATTAGTGTGGTCCATCTCGAGCACATCCGAACAATGGCTCAAAAGTGTCAAAACACAAAAAAAATGAATTATGGAAAATCATCCTAATGAGGTAGATGGAGTTGTGGGTGTAACCACTAAAAACTAATAACATATATGGTAATATCATAATAATTTGGTTCTAATAATTATAATCATGGAATATAAATTCAATAAATGGAACCCAATAAAATCAGTGGGCCCCACATGACAATTCCAAAATTAAAGAACTTGAGGGGAGAGTTATAAACCACCAACATTTGGTTTGTATGATCCTTATCCTCTGATATTGTCCTATATGTTTTCTTATAATGGATTATATCTAAGAAAATGGGAAAATGCTCACACCTCAATTATTAGGTTGAGAGCAAGAGAGGAGAAGAACATCTAAAAAGGACTCGCGTACTTATCGTTGTGCATCTAACATGATGAACAAAATCTTGATTTCATTCCAGAGGAAGTAGATCTTCCAATTACTAGCTTATCCCTTAAAAATATCCAAAAGGGAACAATAATAGGTCAATCCTGCATAAACTCAGATTATCAGGAAGTAGGGGGCTTAATTAGATCATTAAGGGAAAAATAGTAAAATTGCCCTGAAATTTTCCTTTCCTCGGTTTGTTTACATGGTTTGAAAAAACATGCGCAAACCATGCATGGGTACCTAGGGAGAAGGGGTACTCATATGATTAGGTCACATGGCCATGTACCAATTTTTCGATATGGTTCTACTCAAAAATATATCATCCATATGGTTAGGCAAATTGTGCGCCAACCGTGCATCATGGCCAGATTCCCAAAAAGATGGGTTTTGTGCTTCGAACAATCCCCAGACAACCCTAATACATTTTATAACTCATTATAATTACATATTAAGTCCAAAATAAATAATTAGATGTAAATTTAAAGGATCCTTACCTAAGTAAAAAAACTATGCACTTACAATCTTCCACATTAAAAGAACTCCTCCCCATGTTCACCTTCCAAGGATGTAGAAGCACTATCTGAGAACAATTATGGCCACTAAGTAGGTATGTTAACCTCCCGCTCTCAAGTCCCATTCTGAACATGGCCATGCTACCATAGAACCCATACTAGAGGGATAGACTGGGCTTAGAGAACCTTCATCCTCCAATCAATGATCTGTAATGGAAACTCCTCAAAGGTATCATCGACATCTAACTCAACTTCCTCTAGATCAAAGGAATGAGATTGGTCATGATGATACTACCGAAGATATGAAATATGGAATATATATTTTATGGAATCGTACCTCTGATGTAGTAGAAAATAATAGGCTACCAGACCGACTCACTCAAGTATTTCAAACTGACCTACATAATGAGGTGAAAACATCCCAAGCTTTTGTAACCATATATACCCTAGCCTAGGCGATACCCAAAGGAAAACATGATCCCTGACCCTGAACTCTATAGGTCATCAACTATGATCTAAATAAGATTTTTTTATAGACTGGTCAGTAGTAATACATTTTCTAATCAATTGAACCAGCTATGAAGTCTCCAGAACAAGACAAGGACCTAGTAGGGCTACCTCACCTACCTCTAGCTAGCACAAGGGCGAACAAAATGGCCTAAAGTATAAGAAATCAAAGGGATCCATCTGAATTGTATCCTGGAAGTTGTTATTATAGGAGAACTCAACTGGAGGGATATTTTTTCCCAAGAACTGTCAAAATTAAGGACACGTGCAAGAAGTATGTCCTCTAGGAACTGTATTGTCCATTCCAATTTTCCATTGGTCTAAGGGTGAAAAGATATACTTAGAAGCACATGTCTTCCCATATCCTTTTGCAAACCCAACCAGAATCTTGATGTGAAACAGGAATCCCTATTTGAAATAATAGTATGTCGGACCCCATGGAGTCGTATGATCTAACAGACAAATAGTCTTCCCATATCATCGACTGAGAAAGTCTCTAAATTGGAATAAAGTGGGATGATTTAATTAGTTAGTCAATGACAACCCATACAGTATCACTACCTCTGACCTATGTAAAAAAAATACAAAATCCATATAAACATCTCCCCATTTCCATTTCAGGATTGGAAGTGGCTGTAACAAGACTGTAGGTCTTTGGGGTTCTGCCTTCACCTGCTGACAGGAGGAACACCTAGTGATAATTCCAGCTATCTGACATTTCATCCCAGGAAACCAATACTAGTGTCACATGTCTCGATACATATTGGAGGTGAATTTATTAACTTCCCACATAGAAGCATGGTACTCTCACATCAACTCCTCTCTCATAACTATATGAACCTAGACCGTCCACGAATATGCAGGATGTCATCTCGGTCCACAAACCAATCCAAAGGTAGGTTATTTCCAGATATACTCTCATGGAGAAACAAGACTTTAGGGTCGGAAAATTTTCTACTCTTCACTTTCTCAAGGAGGTAGGAGGTGAATGCCAAAGATTATAGATAATACTACTCATGACTATCATGAAACTCTAGGTGTAGCTCGCAAAAGAGGTAAATTAACTTCTATTCATCATTGGCTTCCCATACTACATGTGCCTGAGTTTTCTTACTCAGTGCATCTGTACCAAAATTTCACTTCCTAGGAATATAGGTAAGCTTAAAATCAAAGGATTCTAGATATTCAACCCATCTATATTTTCTAAGGTTCAATTCATACTATGAAAAGATATATTTTAGTCTCTTGTGGTCCATGTACACCACAAAGCACTCACCTAATTGATATTGCCTCCAGTAACGTAAGGCGTGGACAATTGCTTCTAGCTTAAGGTCATGAATCTGGTAATTTCTCTCATGAGGCCTCAACTATCAAGATCCATATGAAAAAACTATGTATTCATGCATTATAACGACTCCTAGGATGATGTTTTATGCATCATATAAATGATATAACTTATACCTATCTTGGGAATAGTTATAATAGGTGCTGAGGAAATCATCCCCTTCAGCTCCTAAAAGTCTTTCTCACACACTTCTAAACAGAGGAACTTGACACCCTTCCTTGTAAGTCCAATGAGAAGTGAAAAAATATGTGAGAATCCCTGTATGAAATTCTTGTCATATTCAACCTACCCCAAGAAACTCCATATATCAAACACATTCATAGGTTTCTCCTAGGAAACTACATCACTAACCTTTTTAGGTCAATAAATATGCTTGATTATGAGATAAAATGTCCCATGAATTACACTTTTGTGATCCATAAGTGGAATTTAGCAATCTTGGCCTAAATCTAATGTGCTCTCAGTGTACTCAGAATGATATCAAGGTGTTTATCATGGATGTTATGAGTATGAAAATACACTAATATTTCAACCACAAAGACCATGAAAAAATAATCCAAATAGGGGTGGAACACTCTATTCATCAAATCCATGAAAATGGAGGGTTTGTTTATAAGACCGAACAACATAAAAAGGTACTCATACAGATCATACCCTCTATGAAAGTTGTATATGCTATGTCAGACATTCTAACTCTCACATGATGATAAACCAATCTCAGGTCAATATTAGAGAAGAACCTAGATCCCTGAAGCTAGTTTAATAGATCATCAATTAGAGGTAATGGATATCAGTTATTAACCGTAAGCTGGTCCAACCATCTGTAATATATACATAGGCATAAGGTTCCATCCGCCTTCTTGAAAAAAAAAAGCATGGGTGAACCCCAAGAGGATGTACTGGGCTGTATAAAACCCTTGGCCTCTAAATCCTCTAACTATCTCTTGACCTCCTGGAGCTCTGTAGGTGACATTCTGTATGGAGGAATGGACACTATAGCTACTCTAAGAACAAGATAAATTGTAAACTCTACCTCTCTCTCAGGAGGTAATCCATAAAAAACAATAAGAATTAAATCCCAAAAATAATTTGCAACTAGAGGGAAATCATCTTTCCCTAAACCCTAATCCTCCATAAAGATATTTGAAATCTAGTCTATCACTCCACCACGCCCATAATACTCTAGTCTATATCTACCATCCTAAACATCCCACTCACCCTTATATAGATAACTACTTCCCTCTAGTGATGTAAATGATACCCTATAGTTATAGCATTCTACAAAACCAAGATACTGAACCAACCAATCCATCTGAATAATGACATTGAATCCTATCTTCTCAAGAATGAAGAGGTTCCATAAGATAGATATAGATATAAAAGAGTTTGAGGCACCTATATCAAATAAAGCAGATACTATGGTAGATGTGACCTGAATAGTACCTCTTATTGTAGATAGTCTTGTAGCCTGATCCTCAGGTATTGAATGTATTGTATACAATTGACCTAATCCACATCCTTGTGCAATAGATGGATTACCATGATCATAAATACTCTGTTGGTGTACTAGTGATCAGGGGTCTGGTTTCCACAGCCACAAATTCATCCTCAAACAGTCCATTCAGTACTATTTCAACTCCTAGCCTAACATGGTGCAAAATAACCCACTCTGAAAGGTGAAGTTGACATGAATCTTTTTACACTAAAATCTAATGTAAAGGTTCGATGGAAACTCTAGAGATTCCCCATACATTTTCTAGCCCGACACTCTGTTGGGTCTCTATCACAATAAGGCTTGAGGTGCCCCTGTCATCCACATGGATGACACACATTGGAGATATCTAAACATGAACTCTGGTTGTCACTGCCCTGATAAGAAACCTAGGGGGAATTCTTCCTACTACTAGAAGAACCACTGGCCTGATGTAGCACTTTTCCATTATTCCCAGCACTATTGTTGTTCCTCAGGTTACACTCAATGATAAGAGCCTAATTTACGATTGCAAAAGAGGTAGGTAGGTGAATGACATTCACCTATGTATGGATGGCATATTGGATCCCATCTTTGAAATGTCTAGCATGTGAAATATCATCACCATCTAGAAGAAGTGAAAAGAGCTGAAACTCCATGAAATCTGCTGAATATTTGATAACATATATAGAACCATGTTTGAGATACATGAACACTCTAGCTATATAAACTCTTAGCATCTAAGGAAAACACTTATCTTAGAAGGAAGCCAGTAAATCAACCCATAATATCCCTGATGATGATCAGACAAGGTAATCATATCCCACAAATTCTTGGTCAAGTCCCGAATCATGTAAGTATTAAGCTTGACCCTCTACTCTATAGGCATCTCCAGATGCAAAAATATAGATAGGGTGGCTTCAAGCCAAGACACAGCAGGATACAGACCTCCATATCCTGAAAAAGGTAGGAGGATTCTACTTCTAGAACTCACAAGTCAAATAAACCATCGTAGGTTCAAGTCATAGAGCACCATGCATGGACTACATTTGATGTATGAAACTATCATAAACTTGGGTATTAGTACCTAGATCAGGTATAGTAGGCAGCGCCTCGAGTGGAACTCCTAGAGGTAAGAGTGGAGGATCATGACCCACCAAAAATAGATCATGCTCATCACCATACTCCAAGCATATGATAAGAGTATGTCGTAGTGGCATTGGTCTAAAAATTCTAAGAACACACCTTAGAATAAGCTTGATCAGAAAGATAGCATCACTAGAAGAATATGAACATTGGAAAACTCACTACCCAAGGCATACTACCCCAACTACCCGATTAGATGTCCATGTATCGGTAATTTCTAAAGTATAAGTTTCATTTAATTTATATTAAACTACCAGGTTCACTCTTTTACCATTCATAAACATGATAATGCGGGATAAGGATATGCAACCAATTCATTTTAGATATCATGATTCACTTTATAATTGATAGTCATTTCCGAAAAATCAGGTACCAAACACCTTATCACTAGAAACAACACCCATTTATTTATATCATAATCGATCGACTTGGTAGATTACTCATCCCAACCCATGATGGCCTATACACCTCATGAATTGAGATAGACAATCACTCAATTTCAACCATAAGTAATACATGTACAAGATAACTATTAAAGAATCACTAAATAATCAGAAGCATATTAATCAATGAAAAACTGTGAAATTCACCTATATGGAAGGGTAATATGCATGACATGAGAATTATAGGTGCCTAATATGATGAATGTTACAATGATCATTTCCCTTATATCATCAGACCAAGAATGAAATAAATCCTCAGTCAGAGTAATAATCAAAAACTCCACAAAACATGTTCATAACCCAATGGTGAAATAATGTCAACTATAATAGGAAAAATAGAAAAACATTCATATTTTGGTTAACGTGGAATTTTCCCTGAACCTAGGTTAGCAATGCCCAAGCATGGCTTATATACAATTAAAAATAATTCATAATCTCCAATATATTGTCACTAAATAGTAAATTAATAATGGAACCTCCCTTGACACCACTTTGTGACATCCTAGGCCTGGATTCCACTTAATAGGTGCCCTAAGCCCAGTGAGGCACATGGCCTCAACCACATATACCCAAACACTAGAGGCAGCCGACTAGCAATGAGGGCCTAGGGTGTATCCATGGGGAGACTATGCCTTCATTACCAAAGTGTATCATAGTGGATAAATATAAACTGAGGTAAATAGTGGAAGCAATACAAGTTAAAAGAATGCATAGCTAAAAATAGAGACAACAATGACAATTACTAAAATAACTGGGAAACACATACAAGAATACAACAACTAATAATGATATTTTATGTGACTAGAAAAAAAAATATACAAGACATTGGGCATAACATGTTCCACAAAAGTATTAAGGAAACTAAAAGACTATCCCAAGCATCCAAATATCTGGCTCTATAATCTGCTATCAATATCTATTTTAAACAGTAAGTAATCAAGTGTTCAAAGACATATGCTTCCCTTTATTAACACATACATTAATGTACTCTACTTTAGGTAACAAACAACACCCATAGAGGGTGTGAAAAAAAAATTAGTGGGCCACCACCAACAGTGTCAATAACATTCATCCCATGTAATGGAAATGTAAAAGTGTGAAATCATTCATATATAAAGTAAATAAGTATAATGTAATTAAATACCCAAATACCTAATTCATCATATGACTAGAATCTGAATGTAACCATCCCATTAATTGATTATTAGAATTTTATAGATAAGTCACAAGTTAACAATAGTGAAGGTTACAAGTTTTGATAAGGCAACCTCTAATGACATTTAATTGTGAAATTATAAGGAAATAACCAAGGCAATATAGACCTCAAGGGTCACCAAATCCGTACTAATTGTATCTTGGATAAGGTTAAGAGTGTAATAGAAGGATCATATTCCAATGAATTCCACAATAAGAGGCATATCGAATCTAAGGTGATCGTCCAAGGTAAAATGGGGCTAAGTATAGACTAAGACCTATGGGATATAACCATGGCACCTACTTATCAGTGCTAGATCTAAGGATTATATCCATGTTATCCTTTAATACTATGTGATGGATCCTATGGATACATATCAGACATCGAAGAATATACAAGGATCGGGATCTAGGAGGGTCTCAACTTAAGCAAGATGTATCCATGAATCAGAATTGGGTTCCTGGGTGCTCATGGAATTCCCCTATAAGAATCCAAAGTGTGCTTGAGTTAGGCTGCTCATGTTTAGTTATTAAGTCATGTAATATTTCATTTCGTTCAATCCATTCCTTTAATTAGTGTGATAAGGTCATGTAGCATGAAGCTTTTAATCAAATCATAATTAATCAATATGTCTTTTTGGATTAGATCGTTCCTTTCATTAGTGTGATAAGGTCAACTAGCATGGAACCTTATAATTCCAATTTAAGGAATATTTAATAATTAAGGTTCTTTCTTATACCTTCAATTAATGTGTTAAGGGGTGATACAGACATTCAACCTATATTTCATTCACATAAAACATTGTCAAGTCATATACTTAGTATACTTTCCAATTTCCCTTTCACGTTTAATATTCAAATTGATGAACTTACCTTAGGCAGGTCAATTTGAAATGACATAGTACTTTGTATTCACTGTTAAATTATATCAAAAGAATTTATGATATGGAGGCCTACCATTAGTGTGGTCAAGCTCGAGCACATCCAAACAATGGCTTAAAAGTGTCAAAACACTAAAAACTCAGTTATGGAGTATCATCCAACATGAGATGGATGGATTTTTGGTCATAAGCACCAAAAACTAATCACATAAATGTAAAGAGAATAATCATATGGTTCTAATTATTATAATCGTGAAACATAAATTCAATAAACGAAACTAAAAGAAATCGGTGGGACCCATACAATAATTTCAAAATCAACAGACTTTAGGGATGAGTTATACACCACCAACATTAGGGCTGTATGATCTTTATCCTTTGATATAGGCCTCTAATTTGGCCTATAATAGAGTAGATATGAGAAAATATAAAAATCACCCATACCTCAATAACTAGGTTGAGATCAAGAGAGGAGATGAATGGATAAAAAGGACTCAATTACTTACCGTTGTGAATCCAACGTGATGAATGGAAGATCAATCAGATCTCGGATGAAGGAGATATTCTAATCCATAGATTAGGCCTTCAAAGAGCACTAAAAGGGAATAAAAATATGTCAATCCTGTATAAACATGGATTATGAGGAAGGAGAAGGATTAATTATATCATTAAAGTAAAATAGTATAATTACCCTAAAATTTTCCTATGCATGACACATGGATTGAAAAATCATGCACTAACCATGAAAAGGTACCTGGGGAGAAGAGGCACTCACACAGTTATTCTACATGGTCATACACCAACCATGTGATATGGTTCTACCTGAAAATAAACCATCCGTACAGTTGGGAAAATTGTGCACCAACTATGTGACATGGACAGTTTCTTAAAAAAGGGTTTTGGGCTCCAAAGAACCCTCGAACACCCTTAAGAGCCTTTCTAACTCATTAGTCATCTATATTAGTTAAAAAATAAATAATTATATTGATATTTAAAGGATTCATACCTGATTAAAAAATCAGGTTCTTACACCTCGAATATATAGTTCTCCCTAAAACATTGACCCTGTGAGTAGTCCTTTTTCATAAAACTTTCTCTCTATGATCTAGAATCTATACTGATTGTTCATTATATGAAATTTCTTTTTCTAATGGTACAACCTCTAAGTTCAGTACATCTAATGGATCTGGTATGTACTTCCTCTGGAGATATACATGGCACACATCATGAACTTGAGATATATTTGGTGTAAGTTCCAATCGATAAGAAATCGTCCTGATATGATTTTGAATTTCAAATGGATTGATATACCTAGGTCTTAGCTTCATATTATTTCTAAATCTAATCACCCACTTCTAGGGAGATATTCATTGGAATACCTTATCACTAATTTCAAACTCTAGATATATCCCATGATATTTAGTGTAACTTTTTATAGACACTGAGCTACTAATATATGTTATTGAAAGATTCTAACCTTATGTATCATTTACTCTAATATATCATTTCCAAATATCTTTCTTTAACCAACTTTATTCCATCATATTGGAGTTTTGAAATCCCTACTATATAGGGCTTCATAAGGATCCATCTGAATGATAGAGTGAAATCTATTGTTGTATGAAATTTAACCAAAGAAAGGTGTCGATCCCAAACACCCTTGAAGCACATAGATCAATCTCTCACTAATCCTTATGGAGTTTTAATGGTCCTCTCATACTTACTATCTTTTTTATAACGATAATCAGTGTTAAAACAAAACTCTATATCCAGATCTTGTTGAACTCTTCTCAAAAAAATTCAATGTGAACCCTAAATACCTATCAAGTATAATTGATAATGGTACACCATGAAATTTTACCAATTCATTAATATAAAAATGAGTAATTTGATCAAGATATAAATCTTCTCTAATTTTAATGAAGTGTGTTGACTTTGTAAGGTGATCGACTAAAACCCAAATAGAATTTTACCCTTTATATTTATTGGGGAGTCCACTGAAATATCCAAGGTGATTATTTCCCATTTCTATTCTAGTATGGGTAATGGTTATAATATCCCCTTAGACATTTGTATCTCCGCCACAACTTGTTGATATACTAAGAACAAATAAACGTACTCTGTAGTTTTTCTCTCTATTCCATCCCACTAGAAACCTCTTTCAATTCATTATCCATCTTCGTACATCAAAGATTAATAGAGGAAGAAGAACTATGGGATTCATCCATCATCTCCCTCTTTAAATACAGTACTGAAGAGACACATACATGGTTCCTAAACCTTATTATTCAATTTAAATCATGGTTGAACTTGGGAAAATTTCTCACATTATTTTATAGCTCTATATCTTCCTTTTCTGTCTCTTTAATCTTCACTTGGATATATGATTGAATACTCATTTGAGAAAGATAAGATTTCCCCCATTCCATAAGTGTTTCAGGATGCATCCTTTTCAATTCCATAAATATCAAAGCTTTTATAATCCTCATCATAAACATGTTAGCATAATCTTTTTGACTTATATAATCTGCTACATTGTTTACTTTCCTAGGGTGGTAATGTGTTAATCAGACATGATCTTTAATAAGCTACCACCATCTTCTTCAGTGCATGTTCATATCTTTTTGATTGAAAATGTAATTTAAATCTTTTTTATCATTAAATATGCCATAAATTTATATATATAGATAATGCCTCCATATTTTAATTCAAAAATTACCATAGATAAATCCAAATCACGATTTAGGTAATTTTTCTCATAGACATTCACTTTTTGTGATCCATTAGTGATAACTGTATTGTTCTACATGAGGATACATCCAAGTCGCTTCATTGATGTATCATTATAGAATAAAAAACCTTCTCCACTAAAGGGTTGTGTAAGAATAGGTGCACTAACTATCCTTATCCTCATGTCATTAAAACATTCATCATATTCATCTTTCCAAATATCTTGGATCCCATCTAAGTTAACTTGGGGAGTGGACTTGATAGATGTGAAGAATTCTCCACAAATAACTGATAATTTTCATCCAGAACCAAGAAAACTATAGATCTTAGTCATATTTTTTAGTCTTATCCAATGTTAAATAACTTATTTATTTGAAGGTTCTACTGATATACCCTCACTTTAGATTATATAACCTAATAATGAAACATTTTGAAGTCAAAATTAAAACTCATAAATTTTACATACAGATTCTTCTTCCATAGGGTGTTCATAATAATTCTCAAATGATATTCGTGTTATTAATTACTATTTAAATATATAATAATTTCACATATAAATACTACCAAAAACTAATCAAGTTAATCTTTAAATACATAATTCATTAAATCCATGATGTATTCAAGGAATTAACAAGACAAGAAGGCATCACTATAGATTCTAAATGTCGATACCTTGAACGGAATCTCATATTGGAGATATCATCCTTCTTCAACCTCAAATGATGATATCTAGAATGAAGGTCAATCTTATAAAATTATTTATCTTTGTATATTAAATCAAAAAACTCATTAATGTGAGGTATAGGATACTTGTTCTTTGTTGTGATCTTGTTAATATATCAATTGTCAATATCAACTCACAATGATCCATATTTATTATTAACAAACAAAACAGGTGCTTCCCAAGGTGATGAACATGGATGGAGGAATACCTTTTCAACATTCTCCTATATCTTGTGTTCAATTATTTCATCTCAATTGGAGGCACTCAATATAGAGTCTTAAAAATATGTGGAGTATTATGTATGTGTTCTATTGAAAATTTAACTTCATGATTCAGTGGAATACCAGGTATCTCTTCTAGAAATACATAAATAAATATCTACACAGTAGGCATATCTTCAATGTTGAATTTTTTCCTAACCATATGACATATATTTCCCTTTTTAAAAATAATCATGACCCATATGATGGGTGTAATTTCAACTATAATTTCATTTTTTTCAACACACTAATAAGAAATAAAAGGTTAGTTCGGGATATCAAATGTAACTTCCCTTCCTTGGAAATTTAATTGTGATTTATGTAAATAAATATAATCCATTCCTGCAATAACATCGAATTCAAATAGAGGAATAATGAAAATATTTACAAGAAACACATTTCCAAAAACTTTAATCGGAGAAGAATCATAGACTTGGGATGTAATCATCATACCATTGGGGGTTTTTACTACTTACTCAAAATATATTTTTTGAGGTGGCACTATGATAACATTAGAAATGTTTTTAAATATAAAATAATAGGAATATCCATAATCAAATAATAAATTATTATTTCTATAATGGATGGTAAGTTTACCTTTCACTATGTAGTTATCATAACCCTCATAAAAAATAGTGATTCATGAGAATTCCCTTATATCTCGTATTAAGAGGTTATTAGAATTGATCACCATTTTTATCCTTCATATTTAGGAACTAGTTAGCATAATTCCTATAACCCTTATATTAAAAACACTAGTGTGTGGGTGGTGAATTCTGTTGAGATTTCTCTCTATTCATATCATTAGATAACTTATTCCTATTAGTTTAGCATTCAATTTTTTAATGACCCTCATTTCTATATTTGATACATTACTATATCTCTCGAGAAAACTAACCTAGTTTTTCCTTCCACATTTCAATCATAAAGCATTTCTCATCTTCCTCTCTATAGAGTTTGCGTAATTATCATTAAATTTTATTTTTCTTTTCTTATCAAAACAATGAGATTAATGGGTAACTCCAATCTCCATTTCCAACTTGATACCACATAACATGATTTATTCATAGTTCTTGAAGTCCCTTATGGATAAATCCCTTCAACGATCTGGTTTTAATCCATTGAAAAATCTATTAACCATACTTTTAGGTTGGATGATAATGGAAAAAGAGTACCTTGCATGGCTCGTGAAATTTTCTAAATAAGTACCAATAAAATCATCATCCTTCTACTTTAACTCATCAAATTAATTATAAATTTTTATAGGAAGTATAAAATGAATTTAATTTTCTAGATATAATATTTTAAATTAATCCCACTCTATAGATTAAATTTCTACTTATTCTCTCATGTTATTGATAAGAGTCCACCATTGATCTAATTCTCCTTTTAATTAATAAATCACTAGAATTAATTTATCATTTTATAGACACTAAATAATGGATAATATCATTTCAAAATTACTAATCTATTGTTTGGTGACTAGCGGATCTCTATACCTACTAAAATAAGGTGTATATTGCCTCATTTAGGACATAAAAAAACACCATTCCCACTTTTTCTGGTTTGGAAGCTGCACGTGATGAATATCTTAAGAAATTTTTATGAGAAAAATTAAAAAAATAATTCAATCTCCCAATACATTTGGTTTCTTAAGAATACAATAATTTAATTGTATGTCACAAACAGCATTAACATGATTCAATGAGGTTCCATCTATTGAATAAAACCATATATCATAGTGAGTATAACAATAGTCATAGCAGTAAACCACAAAATCATGATAAATAATTTATAGGATGTCTAAATCATGACACATTTCTCTATAAAACCTTACTTTTAACCATTTTCATTAATGATCATTACCAAAACATTAGGGTTTTATCCAATAATTAGAATTATCCCTCGTATTCTTGCTAAAATTTACTAATCCTAGTTTCTAAAGGTTAATTAAACCCTACTATGATACCTTATATAGTGACCCAAACTTTTCATACCAATATATTACATCTTAATAAAGGAATATTCATTTCATAAAATAATTATCCATGCCAAAATAGTATATTTATACTACCTTGGGAATCTTGAAAACATAAAATAATGGTTGATAATAATTTAACATCATCTCCCACTTGGATCTTCATAACCATCACATTTATTAGATCTATCATAATTAATACCTTTCTTCATGCCCTGGGGAAAGGAAGCAAAAGAAAAGTGTGAGTCTGGATGCTATGTAAAGGGAAAAAAGGGAGATATCAATGATTATATAAGAATTACATGAGAAAAATGGATATGATAACATTAGCTTTACACTTTTAAATCATACCCAATTTATCATAGATCATAATATTGTTTCATAGAATAAATATTTTTAGTTCATAAGACATGAATTATATAGGATTCAAATTATACAAACCACTAAATCTTTCATATGAATAAAACATTGATTTTTTCATAAACATAATCATACAAAATCATTTCCTAATAATTAAGGATAAATTACAATTCTATCATAGTGGAATGGATTCACTCTCTAAACCATTTTAGTAGTCAAAGTTCACACCCAATACTATCATAGTGAACATATTCACATACATAATTGGTTTTACTCCACATTACAATCATTTTTATATCATGATATATCAATATTTTCCAAATGAATTTGAGAGAAAGATAGGTCCCACAGATCACGTAATGAAAATAATACTTATGTATTCCATAATTTTTATAACCATTCATTATAACATAACCCATGAAAAGAAATGGGTTTTATAAACATTTTATCATAACATAACCCATTGAAAATAAATGGGTTTCAAAAACACTGGGTCATCATATTCATAACCCATACAAAGAAAGAATAAGTATGCTATCCTTGGATGATATCCCTCGTAAAAAATTAGTCAAATCAAGGTTTTTTCAAATTCATGAATACAAATACCATTAAAATATCAATAAAACATTCTTGAGTAAAATAACATTTACATCTTTAAGCCACTTATTAAAAAAACTATGAAAATAAAAAGGAAAACCATTTATTTGAAAAGAACTATATAAACTTGTAAATGATTCTTCAAATAAAAAATTATTCATGATGGTGAGGAAAAACATTCTTGTCGTATAAGTTAAAAAACATTCAATCCATAATTTTTTTGAAAAAGTTACAAAGAACCACATTTGGGAAATGAAAAAAAATATTCTTTAAAAAAATTAAAAAATTTAGACATGGGTAAAAATGACTTCAAAAAATCATATGTGAATCGTAAAAATCTTCTTTAAAACATTTTTAGAAAACGTAGATGGGGTAGAAAATTGATTTTTGATTGAAGAGAGAAATGAAATTGATTTTCCTTAAAAACATATTTTCTATGTCATGGTTATATAAGGTGAGTAAAATGAAATTAAAACATGTTTTTAAAAGAATTATCCATTGGATAAAAAAATGTTAAGATTATAATTAGAGGTGGATTATAAGAGTTCATCATCTATATAATAGTAATAATTAATCCAAACAAACAATGATATGGTGACATAAAACCCTTACTATGTGTTCTCCTTGCATCAAAAGTAGTCTAAACTCATTTATAAAAAATTTAAATTTAGTATAATTATAGAAAAGATTAATTTTAGTAATTATAATATCATGTATGATCCCTTTATAAGATTTAAACACCCAATTTTATCAATAATTCCATATTAAAATCATTATTTCCACGTGTTAATAGTTTTTTATCATGAGTATTTCATCTCAATAAATGTGGCACTTATACATTTATCTTGGTTCCATCATATCCAAAATATTAATCACAATATAAATATCACATATATTAATTATATATATATATTCATCTATAAAATTTAGAAATAGAAAAATGAATTACACCATTTATGGAGACGGTAGGTTATTCATATGCATGAACGTAGTTTTCATTTTTCAATGGTTGGAATAAAAGAAAGATAGACATTAATTAAACTTTCAAGGATCATTATTGTATTATATATATTATATATATTCGATAAATTCAACCTCATTACCATCCTATAAAAATATAAAAGTAATTACATCACTTTTGGAGGTGGCAGTCCACACGTATGCATGATAAATGTTATCCTTACCCAAAGGATTAGATTGTATGAAGGTATATATGATATATTTATTCCAAAAGAATAATTATGTTTTAAATATAAAGTATGAAAATTAAATCCTTCATAATATCCATAAATAAAATATAGTGATAAAAAATGAATTATATTGTGACGTGGTGACTATAAGTCGTACATGCACATGAGCGATACTTTCACTTATCATTCGATGGAAAAGACGGTGTATAATGGGGCTTTAATAATAATTATAAAATTTTATAATGTTTTGGATAATTAATTTTTTATGTTATGATAAATACCATAGATTTATCATCGGTAAAAAATATTATAAAATTAATTGATTGGTTAAGGTGATTACCTCTTTATTGAAATTACTTATTTAGATCTATTCTAAACGGCTCTAGGGTAGGTGTTTTGGGTCAACCAAAACCTATAAAATGAGACTAGAAGTGCATTGAAGATAAATTTTTAGATTTTTTTTGAATCTAGAATGCTTAATTTTGTGTAAAGATGTTAGGGAGGATGTGTCCTTTTATAATTTAGGTGAGGGAAATGTTTGTAATTTATCTAAAGAGTAAATTATAATAACTTCATTCTAAAGAAAAATTTTATAAAATGGATAAGGATTTAAACCTAATGTAGCATGATGTTTTAGTTCCGTAAAAAATAAAATTTAATCAATTTTTGATTTTAAACCTTAACATTTATATTAACCCAAAGTTAACCAATTTTAATTTTAGCTGGAGTAACAACTTTTTCAATATTAAAGGGTTGTAATTTTTACTTATAAGGTGACAATTTTTTAAAAAAAATTATATTTGATGAAATTTAATACCATTTCATATCCAACCTATCTTATTTTAAGATTTTATTTATTTTCAAATAATTTAATAAAATATTATTTTGATAAAACATCATTAACGTCATTTTCAACACTTTGTTTAATTTCACTTAAAAGACATAAATATGATGCTTTAATTAAAATATAGTATTTTAAAACAATAATAATATATTTTATTCACCTATAAAAATCATGGAACACTATAATTTTCTCAAATTATATCACTTTTAATATTTTCAAGAAAAAATATTTTATTTTTTTATTAATTTAATTAGTATTGTTTTGGTGTTGTGTAAGCGTTTAACATAATTACATAATTCCAAAAAATTAAAAATAAATTTCCATCATGAATATAATTAATTTATTAAAAATTTAATATTATTATTCATTCATATCTATTTTTTTCCTCTGTGAACACATCAAGGGTATTTAAATCTAAGAGAGTGACATTTTGTAACTTTCTTTTTTTTAACAATCTAGAAGTCATTTTCAGGGAAACATGTCAATTAAAATAATAAAATTCAAGAATAAGGTTATAGGGATAGAATTACCTTAACACACTAATAATTACGATAAAACATATGTCTTTAAAGCTTATTTTTAATCAAGATTAATTCAATTTACCCTTTAATAAGATGAAGACATTTAACTTAGTTACTATTCATATTAACCAAAAATAAAAGGGAATTATTTACAAAATTAGATCCTTAAGATTGTAAATATTTAATTAATTTTAACTAATTAAACACCTATAAATGGAATAAATTAATTTTAAAGTAAGTTCACAAAATGTGACAAAACACCTTTTTAGAAAAAATGCATTTTTAATCATAAAACTATATTTATTCATATATTTTGATTAGAAAATAATATTTTGACTGTTTAAAATATTTAATAAAGTAGGTAATACATAAAATTAATTAAAATAATCCAATAAAATAGTTTAATTTAATTTATTAATAAAACTATATTGTGTGCTTAAAAATAATTTTTCATAAAAAACACCAATTTTAGTTCTGTATAATTTTGGTTTTTGATTCTAATCATATGATAACTAATGATTTAATTTTATAAATGTGTTTTGATGCTCCTTTCTTTCATAGAGTCTAATGAATGGAAAAGTGGAATACCTTAAGCACAAGAAGAGTCATCCTTTGAAGAACATCAAAAATTGACAAAGGCATGAACAAGGAACCCTTTAAGAAGAGGTTACGCAAGTTTCCTTCTCGTGAAAGTCACTTGCGCGCCACATATGGGTCATGAAAGTAACTTTCGCACCCTATTACTTTTTTTTAAGGTGCCCAGTGGCCTATAAATATCCCCTATAGGCCACCCATTTCAAGGACAAATTTTCCAAAATATAGATTCAAGCTCTGGCCGCCCAAGTCTTTTTCGGATGTCTTCCTAACATTTCTAAGGTAATTATTTACCTAGAATGGAAGCTCTAAAGAAGAGGAATAAGGCCTAATTATAAGAACCCATCAATACTTGTGTGCCTAAGTGTACATCCCTTAAGGGAAGTGAAAACACTTGCGCGCCGCCTTTCCCTCTCAAGGAAACTTACACGCCACCCTTCTAGAAGCCTCTAGGGATGATACTAAGGGCTTGAGTTCAAAGTCACCCAAGTATTACCCTATGGATTCTTCATTGCCCAAGGTGACTCATGTCGCGCATGTATACTTGCGTGACCAGGACTTGCGCGCCAGAACAATACTTGCGTGCCTTCTTACTAGTCACCTCCTTTCTTCAAATTCACCTCTCCTCTTCAAAGATAGCCTTTAAAACCCTCTTCAAATCCATTTATGGAATGGTTCCTTCATTGGATTCCATATCTGAGAGGAATTCATATGGGCCTCCTTCTCAGGATTAATTCCCAATCATAATTTCCCTTAATTGGGCCTCTTTCTTAGGAATATGCCCCAGCCTTAATTTCTTTTGATTTGGGCTTCCTTTTCATAAGTAAGTCCCAGGTTAAAATCCCAAATCTCCATAAAGTACAAATACCTTTATGGAACCTACTCTTGGGCAGTCATACATATGTAAGCCCCACATCATTTCTTATGATTTCATCTTTTGTTTCACAATTGTTAGTTTTACTGATACCTATTGTTTCTCACACCGATCATGACTCACGTGAGCTTAGAGTGTAAAATTAATTATGACATATATCTTTGGGCCATTAATCATGCATAAACATCCTACTTATTCACCCAAACTACATGGACTTTGATCTCTTCCTTAAAAGTAGAGTACGTAGGAATCCTTTCTATAGTTCAATCCCATATTTCATTAATTCTTTTCTGTCCCATATGACATTAAACTATATCCTTCTTATCGAACTATGTGGGTTATGATTCCTTTCTTTTAAATAAGGATGCGTAGGTAGCCCATCTGTGGGTACGATCCCAACTCAGAAATAATCTTGTCTTTCTGAATGACAATAAACTTCAAGTGCCCCACTTAGTGACTTTAAAACCAGTATGGTCATCATAATGACCAAGAGATTTCTATATAATGTATGGAAGGATACCATTGACTAAGAATCTCTAATTCATTTAGATGATTCTATATTGATGAAGAGCCTCAAATACATATAAAATACTCTCTAAGTTCCCTACATATTAATCATTGATTGCAAGATCTAAAAGAAAAACTCATTTTCATGCTTGGAAAATTAGTGAGGATTCATAAATATAACTTAAATCTATAAGAGAGTCCCGGAGTAGAAAATAATTCCCCCAAAAAAGGTGTGAGGAGTCTGAACTCCCATCCTCTCAACCAATGCAAATTCTTAAGCCTCATCAGTCCACAACTATTGGGCACCTACCTTTGGAAAGTAGGTCCGAATGGATATAGAATCATTAGATGTTTCCGGTTCTACGAATAAACCTCTTATAAACCGATTGGAAAGTTTAAACCTTAAAACAAACAAGGTCAACCTCATTTCTGGAAGGAACAAAAAATGGTGAACCCGACATGAATCCTTAACCAAGATAAATGATGTTTTACTTATTTTTTAGGCCCCTATTTAACTTAATTTGAGGACCAACAAAGAAATCAATCACATATGTGTTCATCCAAAATATTTAGTCTAGCCAAGATTATCTTGATTATGTCTGTTATATCAAACAGGCACTCTTTTCCAGGATCTCTTTGTAATAAAAAATGGATTCTTTAAAGTTCACACCTGTGAATGCCTCGGCTACTACTCCTGCTGGATCCTCATTCGCTCTGAGGATGAAATCACCTACTCAGCGTCTTCAATGTTGGGTCTCAAATGCATTGGTGAGGGAATATTGTCAACACGGTACCATCCCGACTCTGGAGGCCGCTCGACAAGCCCTCCAAGTTAATAACTCACCCTGGTTGTCTGGACAGTGACGACCAGTGGTCAAGAATCAGGTGGTGCCAACCACCACCTCCAACCATTTTGGGTCGATATCCCCAGAATTCAATCACCAGTCTCTCCCATATTATAGGGAGTTGAATTAATAGTTCACCCAAAGCCACAATTCAAGAAGACAGGAGTCATTTCTAAGGTCAAAAATTAAAAATCGCCACCAGAATCGTGTGGTAGTGTACCCTCAACATAATGAGGGTATCACCTTTAGGGGTTCGGCTCAGGTTCCTCAAACCCGAGCACACAAGACGAACCACCAGAGGCGAAATTCAGACAACAGGGAGCAGGTTCTTACTTCTTCCCCCTTCGAAGAAGTCCATCAAGCTAACTTGATGGAAAACAACAAGCAGGCATATACACCCGTCCGTCCTAATTTTACTGCCTGGCAGACTCATTTAGTAGTAACATGCCAATCCCGCTAGGAAATTCTAGCAGAGTATTATAGGTAGGCATATACACCTATTTATAATTCATCAGTTAGTCAGCAGGCTCGTCTGACTGCAGCCAAAGAAACTCTCCAATTAAATATGGTGGAGAACAATCAGAAGGAACATACACCTTTAATTCATCAGGTCAACCAATAGTCTCATTTGGTAGCACCCAGAGATGTCAATCAGAAAGCTCTAATGACAAGTAGGGGGAGACACAATTTTATTCCCCCATATATGAGTACTGTCAGAATTCATTTACAGGAAAAGGAGGATAGGAGAAGGCACATACACCCACTCCAAACACGGAATAGACGTATATTCCCATTCCGGAAGCTGATGTAACCAAGCACATTCTGACAATAGTGAAAGAGCATAAACAAATCCCTTCCCATGTTCTGGATACCTATCAAAATATTATAAAAATTTTAGTAGCATCATAGGGAAAGAATCAAAAATCTAAACCTATCAGTGGAGTGACTCGTCAACATATCACTTCGGAGAAGATACACACCTATGTCCTAGTCCAAGAGGGTTGTGGGGAATACTCCCCCATGTTATACGGACAATCAAGTCAGGCACATACACCCGATTTAGCTGGAGATAATCAGTCTAACCTGACCATTTATTCTGAGCACGCACATACACCAACCCAGAATAACCACTTTCGTCAACAAGTGGTTTCCAAAGTCAGTGAGAAGGAATCTAAGAGAAAGACTCGTCCAGCACAGTTGAGAAATCAAGATCCAATCTTCAATAGGGCCTTACTTGATGCTAGAGTTCTTGATGCGCTCCGACAATTGTCTATTGCAACTCAAGATTCTACTCTATCATTTACAAATTCTGGAAGTAACAACAATAATTCAAAAGGTTTTTATCAGACATTTCCTCATGAAGGCTTGATTCATGACAATTCGATCAATCTCGAAGTATCATCCTCATATGAGAGCCATAATAACCCTCTCTGTGGACAAAAGACCAAGGATCAAGAGGTTTCATCTTTTGTTGTAACCCACCATGGTGTTCCTCCCCATGATGATGAATTTAGCTGCTAAAGTCCACTCCATAGTAATAATTCACATTTTCGGGAAAATTATTCAATGGACAATGCAGTAACGAGAAATCCCTCTTATCTTCAGGCACATGAAAATGTAAATCCAGTCATGTCTGATGCTTTACCGCTAGAAGGTGAAATAAATTCACAATCAAAAGATAGTCTGTGGTGTAGGTCATTCTCTGAACCACCCTTGGGTCATTCATCTTCATATTTGATAAATGAATTCTCTACCAATCTTGTAGAATCTGATGAAGCAACAAAGAAGCACCAGCTTTGGTCTAATCAGGTAGAATAATCTTCATTGAATGATAATGAGGAAGTAAAAAATATGAGAAAACAAGTGGTGAAAGGTGAAGTACCAATCATGTTTTGGCCTTTGGATAACTCTCAGTATGATATTCCAGAAATTTTTACTGAATATTGTATTCACGATGTTCGTCTCAATATGTGGAAAAATATTTGTCACTTAAAAGAGAAAATATTACCTTATGATGAATATCAAAATCATGTTAAGGTAATAGAAGGGTTGCAAACCAAATTGACTTGGCATCTCTATCAGTTTCCCGATATCCAAAGGCTGAAAAGTAGCAAATAGACATTCAGCATGCATGCTTTGGCGCACTAAAAAGGTTGCGCCAGTTAATTACCAATGCCCCATCTGGTATTCATATCAGGGGATGGTGTGTTCATGGAGAACTACATTTAATTGTACTCTCCAGTCAACAAATCCCGCCAAAATTGGTCTCATTCAATGTTATTTCCCATGGCTGGCCACATCTTGATGGTTTTGTGCATAATCAAAGACTTTCCCAAGAACATCTTTCCAAAGTCAGGCATATAAAGAACAAGTTTTTGAATTACTCCTGCATCAATCTAATTAGAACATCTAACAAGCTTCTTGTTTAGAGCATGCACATCATTAGGTGATAGAAGTGTCAGAAATAATCAAACAGTCATCTGAGCCAAGTGATTTGAGTGGATGTTGGATGATGCATCCGGCTAATTTCCGGACTAAAGTCCACAAAATCAGGAGAGCTTTTTAGAAAGTTTCAGATGTAGCAGCTCAAGAGCCACCTCAGCTTTCTAGACTGGGGACTCTTTTAATCCAACCCTTTGGATCAACACATAGGATTCGAAGAGTTGATCATGAATAGCAGGAACAGATTCAGTCCACCGGACTGGTGACTTTTTCAAATTCTCAATCTTTTCCTCAGTGAAAGTCATTCTTCTCTCAATTAGGGAATAGGCAACAAGAGGAACACAAAGCTGAATTATCATGAGATTTCCTTCAAATTATGGTTAATCAAGAAGTTCTTGAGGGATCAACTTAACAGGAAATGTCTCATAAAAGACATGGAAGATGACAGTATCGCAGAAATGTCGACAGAAGGGATGCAATGCGTTACGCATCGATAAATTTCACCAATGCCATATTTACTAATCCCCTAGAACATGAGGCTCACTCAGAGGGATCAGATGAAGAAGTTCCTGTTCAAGAAGCTGTACACATAGAAAAAAATGAAGAAGGTGTGCGTACCAGAAGCCAGAGGACTGCCCATAGGCAAGATATTCCTTCGGGTAATTCCCTTCCATACTCTAGAAAGGCACATGCTAGGGAAAAGGGAAAAAGTAAGGTTACATCCCACCCTACCTCTGGAGAAGGCCAATCACTCTCGTTGGATGAGATGTTTGCACAACAAGAAGAGATGAAGGAGTTAAGGAGGTTAAATATAGAACTACTTCAAGGTAGTCTTCCTCTTAAGTGTGCTGGAGTCAGTCAGTTAAGGGAATTTGTTACAGCTACAAGGATGGATCATGAATATACTCCTTTACAAGTACACCCTCACAGGTCCAATCCTATGGTTCATGTGTGACAACAACCTGTAGTACTACCATCAGTTGTAGTACCAGTCACCACACCCGTCCAAACTCCAGTTATTGCACCTACTCAGGTCTAAGCTCAACCAGATGTTTCTCAATAATTAATAACCACCATTGAGTCAATAACAGCTCGGTTGGAAGTTATGGAGGGAAAACATGAACAAGTTCAACTGGAAAATAAAGATTACCATGAAAGGTTTGATGCAATTTCTCCCCCATCAAATTGTTCGAATACCACATTCCCAATTTTTAATGGTTCAGGAGATCCAGAACAATACTTAACACATTATCTTTCTCGTTGTGATCCTATGATGGGAACTCCTCAACAACAAGAATCAGTTAAGCTCATGTGTTTTGTGCAGTCATTACAAGGGCATGCTTTTGTCTTGTATACAAGTTTAAAGTCTTGGTCAATTACTGGGTGGGAAAATCTCCGTCAAATATTTCTTCTTCAATTTAGCTCAACGTTTCCAAAGACAACAGTTTTTGATCTTACAAATTGTAAGAAAAGGTAAAATTAAAGAGTTTCAAATTTCATTTCTCGATGAAAGGTATTAACTTATTCCTTAACTTTATAACTCCCTTAAGAATAATTGTTGTCAATCTTTGTGGAAAATTTGTGTGATGAATTACGCACACCATTGATCCCTGTGAAATACATAGGAGGGTTTCAATACCTTACTTCAATCGCTCAGTAGATCGAAGACTCTCTTACAAAGACTAAGGATAAAACTCGTGTAATTCCATCAGTTCCAGGAAGGAGAATGGGGAAAGCAGATACTGCTATAGTTACACATAAACAAGAACTTGTGCCTACTTCCACTTCAAAAAATTCATCAAATAAAGGGCTCTACCTCCTGAGTGTTAAAAACAATGGTTGCCTCATCAAGATGATCAAAGTGATCAAAGGCATAAATAGTTTGAAGATTTGAAGAAAAATTTTATTCTTCCCAGAATGAAAAGGTTTTTGGCAACTTCTCTTAGCTCTGGAAAACAATCTGGTTCAGTTTCCAAGGCCTAAAATGTAACATCCCAGGTAATTAAAGAATAAATAATTTTCATATTTATTAATATTTGAGAATTAAATATGAATTTTAATTAAAAGTGGTTGCTATGTTCGATAGCGTACCTGATACGCAACGATGAGTTTCTTTGAAACTTACGTAGCACACTAGTAATATAATAATATTATTTTAAATGTTAGTTAACAAGTAGCCGTTGTACTGGCGGGAATGAATAGAAATAACTAAAATATGAATAGATATGTTTTTAAATGTTTATACATTTACCCAATAAAAGATAAAGGCTTAAAATACGGAAAGAGTTCAATTTTAGGCTTTTATACTCTAATTTTCACTAAAGGTTCACTTATCACCTTTTAATGGTGAACCGTCATTAAATATAGTTTTGATCACTCTTATACTTTCTATTGGACCAAATATAACTCTTCTTTAGAATCGGGACATCAAAATTTACTTTGTGTAAATTTGTGGTACCTTTCTGATAAAGTTCATTTTTTTTATGAATAGTGTAAAATGTTGTATTTTAATTCAAAACTGCTTTCTAACCTAATTTATTTATATGATTAGATTATGTTTTGAATTGGTTTTGAAGTGAAATTAGAATATATTTTTACCATTTTATCCAATGGTGGTCATTAGAATCAATTTCGATTTGAAATTAGACTTAAACTGGTGTCAATCTTTTGATACTTATTGTTTTGTAAAAACACGCTATTTGATCTGGAAGCGGGAATTAATTATTAAATTAATTAATGTGACTTATATGATTTGAATTTTGTAAAATGGACTTCATTTTTGAATTCGGAATATCAAATATAGCTTAGGGTGAATTTTTGGTAATTTTCTGAAAAACTTCAATTTTTGATGAATAGTGAAACCACTAAGTGGTAATCAAGCAAACTGATTTTTCGGTTAAATGAAATTTTACCACTAATGTGTGTTGAATTTTGAAAATCCGACATACATGGTTGTCATTAAGAAGTAAAATGTGGTTCAATGAGATTAAAATAATTTTTTGGTGAATAGTAACTTATTAAGTTCTTAATCGCGATTAGTGGTAATTAGGGTAGTTTAATGTATAAATAATGCTTTAATAATATAAAATGACTTAGACACATGTCCCAACCTCATTGGTTGTGTCATGGCCGACCAAGACAAGTCATGGCCTAACTTGGGGACCCCATGTATCCACTTTTGTTGGGAAATAACATAAATTACTTTTTATTAAATGTTAAAGTGAAAATGACACAAACATAATATGTTTTGCGAAAACAATTTTTAAGTGGGGTTATACAAGTCCAAATTTTGATTATAAATATTCAATGGAAAGATAAAAAGATTTCCTACATCATAGTATTTGTTTTATAATTTTTAGACATTAAATAAATTTAATTATTTATGACATAATAATGATGCAGCGATGACATCATTATTTGACGATTTAAATAAAATGGAAAGATAAAATAAAATCTATGAACTACACATGTCCAAAACCAATTGGATGAATGGATTTAGATGCCTTATCACCTTATCCACGAATTCTATCAATGTGGGACCTTTTAAAACCGAAACACATTTTCAAATAAAGTAATGTTTCTTTACATTCCAAAAGTGCCCCTCCTCTCCTCTTATAAAAGGCCCCACCTCTACCTCATTTCACACACTCTTCAAGCCTTTGGCTCGGCCAACCCCTGACCATTTGCTCTCTCCACATCCCTCTCCTCATCCTAGAGGATTCCCTTTGGGCAGAATCCTTTCCAAGGAAGCCTTTAGGCTCAAACCAAAAGAAGTTACACTTTTTAAAGGTAATTCATTCTCTCAAGTTCATTTGTTTTATTTTGCTTCTCCAACCCCCTAAACTCTTTTTATTTCCTTCTTTTATAACATCACCAGTATCTTCAATATACTAGGATGTTGTTATAAGATTTATTTTATCTACACTCTCACACAACTACATCAAATGGTTAAAGAACATACGGTTTCCGTGGATGGCGAAATTCTGCCTCCCGAAACGATGATTGTTCAATACTCATTTAACACCTTCAAAGGTGGCCATTATGATGTCACTATTTTTATATATGATATGTAATATGTTTATGTTTTACTTATGCTTCTGTATTTTTCATTTGTGTCTTACCTTTATGTCTTCCATTATGGGTATACGCGATATCTTCATTTAAGGAAGTGCGGACTACCGCCCCCTCAAAGTGATGTGATTCGTTAATGCCATATGTGGGACGTGTAAAAAATGGATTTAAAGTTATTATATATAATGTAATACTGGAATTATAATATACCTATATATATCATTATCATTTATTTCCATTAAAGTATGAGATAGAAATGAAAGTAGCGTTCATGCGTACGTACGGACTACCGTCTCCATGAACGGTGCATTTCATTTCTTATCCCCAAATGTAATGTACTATTAGAAGTACATGTATATAATGGATATATATAATTAATGATATATCTAAATGATGAATATAATTCTGGAATTAAAATATACATAAGTCTCATTTAGTTTTAATTCCATTAATATGACAAAGAAATGAAAGTAGCGTTCATGCGTACGTACGGCTTACCGTCTCCATGAACGGTGCATTTCATTTCTTACCTCTAAATGATTATGTAATATTTTAAATACATGTATGTACTATATATATATGACATATATGATATCTACATCATGAATACTATTCTGGATATAATGAACCTTTGACCAAATTAACAACTTGTAAGTATAAGAAGTCAATTTTTGACTTAAGAACCAAATACCGACAAAATGAACATTATTAACTTAAATGATTACATGATGTTCATAACATGGTATAAAAGGAATAATGAACTTGGAAAAGATTCATAAGAAAGTAGAGATTAACTCAAGTTTATTATTCAGGAGTTTAAAGAACGGTCGGGTCAAGTCAGATACGAGGTATGGGAACTTCTTAACCCAATTTCCATTCTTTGGGTTAATCTCCTACTTTCAAATTATGTCATTATATTATTATGTCGTATCTTGTATTTGTACTTTATTTATGTGTACTTATAGTGAATACACATAATGTATCTATTTTATTTTAAAAATTATCTTTGTATGGGACTTCGTCTCAATCTCCTTTCGTTGAGGCATATTTTATTTTATACACAACTTTCTTTTATACGGTGTATAAACCCCTTTGACTTTTACGTTTACTCAAAAGGAATCTTTTTTATACGAGGCATTTACTAAACGACAAAAGGGAATGTTTTTGTCGTACGTATGCGGAGACAACGACTTCTCCGCCGTCGTAACCGTTATTTGAGTTTTGGCTTCCTCTACAAGCCATACCTTCTTTTTAAAAGAAAAATAAATACCATGTTTTACTTTTCTTTTATTTTGGTATTGAAAATGGTTTTCATAATGTTTTTATTATATCAATGTGTTGTATTGATATCTCGTGATTGAAATGTGGAAATGTTATGTTTCCTTTATGCATGTTTTATGTGATATGATTATGTTATGGTTCTTGGGCATTATTATGAAGACGGGTGGTTCCGTGATAAACTAAGGGCGGGTGAGCCCGTTATAGCTCTCCAATGCATTGGGTAACGCGAAGGAGTGAAACGTTAAGGTTTCTCCGAAGAGATTTTAGGGAATATACTGTGATGGGTATTCCAAACGTAACCAAGAGGGTTACCCCCTACGTAAGAATGTTATGAATGCCTCAAGTTACCTTTACGTATTATGATTTATATGATTTATTCATGTTTTTATGAGGTATGTTAAAGTGCCTATGTTTTATGGGTAAAGTATGATTTCATTCTTATGTATATATGAACTCATGTTTCCTTTCCATGTTTTTATAACCCATACTGAGTTTTTACGCTCATCCCAAGTTTTTGAAATGTTTTTCACAGGTCAAGGGAAAGGTACATGATAAGATGATAGAGTCAAGGATGTGTCAAGAAATAATCCATGTTTTATTTTAAATGTGTTTCCATTGATGGGAATGAAGAATACTATCTTTATGTAACCACTTTGTTTATATGTGGAATGTAATGCAAGTTTTATGATCTAATTCTCTAAAACTCTAAACCCGAAAAGATCCTCAATGTGTAATCTTGTAATAACTCAAGATTAAGTAAGGTTTAAGGCTGGGGCCTTATAGTTGGTATCAGAGGTCGGTTTAGACAACTTTAGGAGTTAGAAAATTGTTAAATTATAATATGATTGAAATGATATAGCATTTACGGATTACCATGTTGCTTCGCCTAAGATATTTCCATGTTCAGAATGGTTTTCCGCAGAGGAAACAGGGAAGCAGTGCTAGGAAGGCATACAGAAGGAAATAACCTTCCGAATCAGCATCCAGAAATGGTCGGAATCGGAACTGAACAGTTTGTTGCAGTGATGGCACAGTTGACTCGGGCTATAAATGGCGGTGGTATCCATGCACGAGATCAGCCAGATCAACCGCAGAGGAACATGTCAGTGGTGGAACATTTCATAAGGCAACATCCCCCATCATTCAGAGGATCATCTGACCCTGTGCTAGCTGAAGGGTGGATTAAAGCACTGGAGAAGATTTTTGATGTCATGGGGTGTTCAGACAATCAAAAGGTTAGTCTTGCTATTTACCGTTTGGAGGGTGAAGCAGATCAGTGGTGGTCTATGGTTAAAAATATCAGGGATGCCGATGAGATTGATGCTCTTGACTGGGATGAATTCAAAGGTATGTTTCTTGAGAAGTATTTTCCTAAGGCTGTTCGACTTAGGATGGAAAAGCAATTCTTGGAATTGAGGCAAGAGGAAGACTCAGTGGCTGCCTATGAAGAAAGGTTCACTCGATTGGCAAGGTATGCTCCCAATTTTATCCGGGACCTTGATAGTAAAATCAATCGTTTTTACTCAGGATTAAAGACAAAGTATCGAAGGGCATTGGCTTCTCGTGAGTTTAAAAGTTATGAAAAGCTTGTTCGATGTGCTGAGAAGGTGGAAATGGAGTTTGCCGATGACCAAGTGTTCTATAACAACCAGCAGAAGAAGAGACCGAGGTGGCAGGAGAAAGGTAAGAATTCTTCAAAAAAGTCTGATGGTAAGAGAACTAAGTTTCCAGTTTGTGATAAATGTGGCAAAAGGCATGCTGGGGAATGTCTTCTGAATTCTGGGAAGTGCTACCGATGTGGTAAGATGGGACATAAGGCTCGTGATTGCACTGAAAAGGATCAAGGTGAAGGTAAGAATAAATTTGATTTACGGTTAGTGAAATGTTATAAGTGCAATGAGATGGGTCACTATGCAAACGAGTGTCCGACAAGGATCTTGAGTGATGGGAAGCAGTTAGACTACAAGCAGAAAGGGGTGGTGAAATCCTTTGCAACTTCAGTAGATGTTGGGCCATCAAATGAAGTGGTATCTGCTCCAGGGAGCTCAGTATTTTTCGAAGATTGACTTGAGGTCGGGGTACCATCAGTTGAAAGTAAAAGAAGCAGACGACTGCGTTCCGTACTAGATATGGCCATTATGAATTTGTAGTTATGCCTTTTGGGTTAACCAATGCACCTGCTGTATTCATGGACCTTATGAATAAAATTTTCCATGAGTTCTTGGATAAGTTTGTGTTTGTGTTTTGAGGTTTGTGAAGAGGTTATGTGTGCCTTGTGATTCACAGTTGAAGAATGAGTTGTTTTTTCATCCTGGCAGTACTAAGATGTACAGAGGTCTGCGGGAGTATTACTGGTGGGATGGAATGAAAAGAGACATTGCTGATTTTACTGTGAAGTGTTTGACATGTCAACAGGTTAAAGCAGAGCGGCAGTTACCGAAAGGGATGCTTCAGCCTTTACCAGTGCCAGAGTGGAAATGGGAGAATATATCCATGGACTTTGTTGTTGGATTACCGAAGACATCTCGAGGTAATAATGCAATCTGGGTTATTGTTGATCGCTTGACTAAATCTGCTCATTTCCTTGCTATACGAGATACTTTCTCTCTTGATCAACTTTCCCGTTTGTATCTTAAAGAGATAGTCAGGTTACATGGAGTTCCCCTCTCCATTGTATCAGATCGTGATCCCAGGTTTACTTCTAACTTTTGGAAAGGCCTTCAGAAGTCGTTGGGTACTGAATTAAATTTTAGTACAGCTTTTCATCCTCAATCAGATGGGCAGTCAGAACGAACAATTCAGACATTGGAGGATATGCTATGAGCTTGTTCTATGGATTATCAGGGAAGTTGGGACCAACATCTTTCTTTGGTTGAGTTTTCATATAATAACAGTTTCCATTCTAGTATACAGATGGCACCATTTCAGGCATTATATGGGAAGCGGTGTCGAACTCCAGCTTTCTGGGATGAAGTGGGTGAAAGAAAGTTGATGGGACCAGAATTGGTAGAAGAGATGGCAGAAAAAGTTCAGTTGATTCCGAAACACATGAGAACAGCTCAGAGCAGGCAGAAGAGTTATGCGGATAACCGGAGGAAGGATCTATCTTTCGAGGTAGGTGATCATGTTTTTCTCAAGGTTTCTCCTTGGAAAAGTGTGATGAGATTTGGTAAGAAAGGAAAGTTGAGTCCAAGGTTCATTGGACCATACGAAGTTCTAGAGAGAGTTGGATCAGTTGCATACCGAGTGGCTTTACCTCCGAGTTTATCTCAGGTACACAATGTTTTTCACGTTTCGATGTTGAGAAAGTATATGCCAGATCCATCTCATGTTTTGAGTCCAGAGGTAGTTCAGCTGGAAGAGAACCTATCTTATGAGGAACAACCGGTCCAGATTCTTGACCACAGGGAGCAAGTGTTACGGAATAAGGTGATTCACCAGGTAAAGGTTTTGTGGAAAAACCACATGATTGAAGAGGCAACATGGGAATCTGAAAATGCTATGAGGGATAAATACCCCCACTTATTTTGATAAGTGAATAAAATTGCGAGGACGCAATTCCCAAAAGGGGGGAAGGATGTAACATCCTAGGTAATTAAAGAATAAATAATTTTCATATTTATTAATATTTGAGAATTAAATATGAATTTTAATTAAAAGTGGTTGCTATGTTCGATAGCGTACCTGATACGCAACGATGAGTTTCTTTGAAACTTACGTAGCACACTAGTAATATAATAATATTATTTTAAATGTTAGTTAACAAGTAGCCGTTGTACTGGCGGGAATGAATAGAAATAACTAAAATATGAATAGATATGTTTTTAAATGTTTATACATTTACCCAATAAAAGATAAAGGCTTAAAATACGGAAAGAGTTCAATTTTAGGCTTTTATACTCTAATTTTCACTAAAGGTTCACTTATCACCTTTTAATGGTGAACCGTCATTAAATATAGTTTTGATCACTCTTATACTTTCTATTGGACCAAATATAACTCTTCTTTAGAATCGGGACATCAAAATTTACTTTGTGTAAATTTGTGGTACCTTTCTGATAAAGTTCATTTTTTTTATGAATAGTGTAAAATGTTGTATTTTAATTCAAAACTGCTTTCTAACCTAATTTATTTATATGATTAGATTATGTTTTGAATTGGTTTTGAAGTGAAATTAGAATATATTTTTACCATTTTATCCAATGGTGGTCATTAGAATCAATTTCGATTTGAAATTAGACTTAAACTGGTGTCAATCTTTTGATACTTATTGTTTTGTAAAAACACGCTATTTGATCTGGAAGCGGGAATTAATTATTAAATTAATTAATGTGACTTATATGATTTGAATTTTGTAAAATGGACTTCATTTTTGAATTCGGAATATCAAATATAGCTTAGGGTGAATTTTTGGTAATTTTCTGAAAAACTTCAATTTTTGATGAATAGTGAAACCACTAAGTGGTAATCAAGCAAACTGATTTTTCGGTTAAATGAAATTTTACCACTAATGTGTGTTGAATTTTGAAAATCCGACATACATGGTTGTCATTAAGAAGTAAAATGTGGTTCAATGAGATTAAAATAATTTTTTGGTGAATAGTAACTTATTAAGTTCTTAATCGCGATTAGTGGTAATTAGGGTAGTTTAATGTATAAATAATGCTTTAATAATATAAAATGACTTAGACACATGTCCCAACCTCATTGGTTGTGTCATGGCCGACCAAGACAAGTCATGGCCTAACTTGGGGACCCCATGTATCCACTTTTGTTGGGAAATAACATAAATTACTTTTTATTAAATGTTAAAGTGAAAATGACACAAACATAATATGTTTTGCGAAAACAATTTTTAAGTGGGGTTATACAAGTCCAAATTTTGATTATAAATATTCAATGGAAAGATAAAAAGATTTCCTACATCATAGTATTTGTTTTATAATTTTTAGACATTAAATAAATTTAATTATTTATGACATAATAATGATGCAGCGATGACATCATTATTTGACGATTTAAATAAAATGGAAAGATAAAATAAAATCTATGAACTACACATGTCCAAAACCAATTGGATGAATGGATTTAGATGCCTTATCACCTTATCCACGAATTCTATCAATGTGGGACCTTTTAAAACCGAAACACATTTTCAAATAAAGTAATGTTTCTTTACATTCCAAAAGTGCCCCTCCTCTCCTCTTATAAAAGGCCCCACCTCTACCTCATTTCACACACTCTTCAAGCCTTTGGCTCGGCCAACCCCTGACCATTTGCTCTCTCCACATCCCTCTCCTCATCCTAGAGGATTCCCTTTGGGCAGAATCCTTTCCAAGGAAGCCTTTAGGCTCAAACCAAAAGAAGTTACACTTTTTAAAGGTAATTCATTCTCTCAAGTTCATTTGTTTTATTTTGCTTCTCCAACCCCCTAAACTCTTTTTATTTCCTTCTTTTATAACATCACCAGTATCTTCAATATACTAGGATGTTGTTATAAGATTTATTTTATCTACACTCTCACACAACTACATCAAATGGTTAAAGAACATACGGTTTCCGTGGATGGCGAAATTCTGCCTCCCGAAACGATGATTGTTCAATACTCATTTAACACCTTCAAAGGTGGCCATTATGATGTCACTATTTTTATATATGATATGTAATATGTTTATGTTTTACTTATGCTTCTGTATTTTTCATTTGTGTCTTACCTTTATGTCTTCCATTATGGGTATACGCGATATCTTCATTTAAGGAAGTGCGGACTACCGCCCCCTCAAAGTGATGTGATTCGTTAATGCCATATGTGGGACGTGTAAAAAATGGATTTAAAGTTATTATATATAATGTAATACTGGAATTATAATATACCTATATATATCATTATCATTTATTTCCATTAAAGTATGAGATAGAAATGAAAGTAGCGTTCATGCGTACGTACGGACTACCGTCTCCATGAACGGTGCATTTCATTTCTTATCCCCAAATGTAATGTACTATTAGAAGTACATGTATATAATGGATATATATAATTAATGATATATCTAAATGATGAATATAATTCTGGAATTAAAATATACATAAGTCTCATTTAGTTTTAATTCCATTAATATGACAAAGAAATGAAAGTAGCGTTCATGCGTACGTACGGCTTACCGTCTCCATGAACGGTGCATTTCATTTCTTACCTCTAAATGATTATGTAATATTTTAAATACATGTATGTACTGTATATATATGACATATATGATATCTACATCATGAATACTATTCTGGATATAATGAACCTTTGACCAAATTAACAACTTGTAAGTATAAGAAGTCAATTTTTGACTTAAGAACCAAATACCGACAAAATGAACATTATTAACTTAAATGATTACATGATGTTCATAACATGGTATAAAAGGAATAATGAACTTGGAAAAGATTCATAAGAAAGTAGAGATTAACTCAAGTTTATTATTCAGGAGTTTAAAGAACGGTCGGGTCAAGTCAGATACGAGGTATGGGAACTTCTTAACCCAATTTCCATTCTTTGGGTTAATCTCCTACTTTCAAATTATGTCATTATATTATTATGTCGTATCTTGTATTTGTACTTTATTTATGTGTACTTATAGTGAATACACATAATGTATCTATTTTATTTTAAAAATTATCTTTGTATGGGACTTCGTCTCAATCTCCTTTCGTTGAGGCATATTTTATTTTATACACAACTTTCTTTTATACGGTGTATAAACCCCTTTGACTTTTACGTTTACTCAAAAGGAATCTTTTTTATACGAGGCGTTTACTAAACGACAAAAGGGAATGTTTTTGTCGTACGTATGCGGCGACAACGACTTCTCCGCCGTCGTAACCGTTATTTGAGTTTTGGCTTCCTCTACAAGCCATACCTTCTTTTTAAAAGAAAAATAAATACCATGTTTTACTTTTCTTTTATTTTGGTATTGAAAATGGTTTTCATAATGTTTTTATTATATCAATGTGTTGTATTGATATCTCGTGATTGAAATGTGGAAATGTTATGTTTCCTTTATGCATGTTTTATGTGATATGATTATGTTATGGTTCTTGGGCATTATTATGAAGACGGGTGGTTCCGTGATAAACTAAGGGCGGGTGAGCCCGTTATAGCTCTCCAATGCATTGGGTAACGCGAAGGAGTGAAACGTTAAGGTTTCTCCGAAGAGATTTTAGGGAATATACTGTGATGGGTATTCCAAACGTAACCAAGAGGGTTACCCCCTACGTAAGAATGTTATGAATGCCTCAAGTTACCTTTACGTATTATGATTTATATGATTTATTCATGTTTTTATGAGGTATGTTAAAGTGCCTATGTTTTATGGGTAAAGTATGATTTCATTCTTATGTATATATGAACTCATGTTTCCTTTCCATGTTTTTATAACCCATACTGAGTTTTTACGCTCATCCCAAGTTTTTGAAATGTTTTTCACAGGTCAAGGGAAAGGTACATGATAAGATGATAGAGTCAAGGATGTGTCAAGAAATAATCCATGTTTTATTTTAAATGTGTTTCCATTGATGGGAATGAAGAATACTATCTTTATGTAACCACTTTGTTTATATGTGGAATGTAATGCAAGTTTTATGATCTAATTCTCTAAAACTCTAAACCCGAAAAGATTCTCAACGTGTAATCTTGTAATAACTCAAGATTAAGTAAGGTTTAAGGCTGGGGCCTTATATAAAAGGCCGAATAAGGAAGGAGATGAAGACCTCCCAACTATTTCCCATTTCATCAGATGTTGGGGCATCCCAATCTAGAGTGTTTTGTCTTCAATAACCTCCTGAAAAATATGGTGGTCTCTGGACAGGTAAAACTGAAAGGTTCTTTAGCCCAGGTAGAATGTGTTACTGCTACTGATCCAGAGGAAGAAGGTAGGTGGAATTAAGTAAAAAGTAAAAATGTGTAGAAATATGATGATTGGATGGTCAGGAAAACGATCAACTGAACTCATGCCATTTTACAAACAATATTTAATCAACCAATTGTGTTTTTTACAATGAATTCCACAGCAAAACCCCCATCATCAAAAGGAAAATCTTCAAATAGGCAACATAATTAGAAGAAAGAAGAGCTGTCAGAAGGAGATGAGTTAATGTCAAAGCCTAAATTATCTTTGACTCTGGAAGATTTTTTGTCATCTTCTTCAAAATCACGGGCACCACCCCACTAAATGGAACAGGATGAACTGGATAATCAGGAAGAATTTTCATCATATGAAGAGTTGATCTTTGGTTCAGTTAACATGATTCATTTAATAGATCCTTATGTCATTCACAGTTTTGATCTTGATGATCCTATGTTCCTTTTATAAAACAGAGGAATTAGAGGAAGATACAGAGGTCTAGGATACAGGGGAAGATGTGGATATTCCAGAAGCCACTATTTCAATCCTACCCCTGCTAGAACTGTATATGCGGCAGAAACTTGTGGAAAAGCCCTTCGACGGGCTCAATAGGAATAATAAAGTTCTTCCACACATGATAGATTCAGTCCTGGTACAGTTGTTTTGGAAGATTGGTTAGAGGTTACACCTCCTTCCTCTAAGCAAATAAATAGACCTATTTGGTCTAATCTGTCGAAGCCTTGAATATTTCCAACTCCTACCCTGATACGAGATGCATCTACTTCCAAAGTATCAACTTCTAAGGCACCTAAAAAATAATAGTTTCTTGTTTTTAAATTAAGACCTTTGGACCAAAAGTATAATGTCTTGAAACATTTGGCCCAAGTACCAGCCAAGTTATCAATTATGGATGCCTTGAATCTATCAAACGATCTTCGAGAGGTGCTTATTGAGGCTTTGTCAAGTCCTCAAGAATTCGAAACTAAAATTTTTGCGGCTGAAGTCTACCATATAGAGAATGATCTTTTAGAATGTCATGCAGTGATATCTTTTACAGATGAAGATGAAGATGATGTTGTACATGGACATATTAGACCTTTTTATTTATCTTGCGTGGTCAATGATGTAGACATTTGATGAGCTTTCATTGATAATGGTTCAGGAGTCAACCTCATCCCTATTCATACACTTCGTCGATTGGGCCTCACTGAATCTGATTTATCTCCTTCTACTTTGATGTTGCAATGATATGATAAAAATGAACAAGAACCTCTGGGCGAGATTACACTCAGAACTCGTTTTAGAGACCTTGTGTCTAATTTAGATTTCATGGTTGTTCATCATGACATAGACTTCAAAATTTTTCTTGAAAGACCCTGGATGCATCAACATGCAGTTATACCTTCATCATACCATCAATGTCTCAAATATTGTTTCAATGGTCAAATTGGGACATTGTATGGTGTTAAATCCCCATTAAAAACATGTGAATATCAATACATTGAGGCAGAATTCTATCACATGGAGGGAAAAGAGAAATCCACGACAAAGGAGGTTACCAAAATTAACGCTCTAAATGGTTTGGAAAAAATTCTAGTAAACCCATTCATACATGTGAGTACAGATTATTGGTTGCCTATCAGTCAAATTGAAGGGATTGACCCAAATCCAAAAACTCTTATAGAAACTTCCATAATGTTAATTACAGCAATTGAGCTAGAAAGAATGGGAGAAATTGTTGATTCACCAAGAAATGATGAAAGTTTAAATGGAGATGTCTTCATTTCATCTGCCGAAATACAGAAATTCTATACATCATCAACCATTCCAGAATAAGTTATAGCAATGTCAGAGGTGAACAATGATGTTGATTCTCAATCTATCATCTCCTCTTTATTACCCAAGGAAGACCCTTCATCATCAATAGGGTTAGAAATGATAGTCTCTTCTTCAAGATGTTCAAATTTTAACTTATCCCCTGGTCATGAAAATTCTACTTCATCATCTACTATGAATATAGAAACAAAAGAAGTAACACATATTTAAGAAGAAGAGGAAGATATCAGGGATTCTCCTCCAGCATTTGAAGAGGGTATCTCTACCACTTTGGATGAACTCTGAGAAATAAATCTGGGTACAAAATAAGATCCACACCCCACTTTAATTAGTGTGTCCATGACTCTTGGATAGCAAGAAATGTATATTTCATTTCTAAAAAAAATCGAGATGTATTTGCTTGGAATTATACAGAAATTCTAGGGCTTGATCCAGATGTTTCTACTCATCGTTTGGGTTTTCCATAAGAACATAGAGGATTTGAGAAAGCCGCAAGAAGAACACACCCAACTTATGCCTCAAAAATTGAAGCTAAAGTGGAAAAGCTTATCAAGGCTAACTTCGTCATAGAAGTTCAATATCACAAATGGATGTCTAACATTGTCCATATGAAAAAGAAGAAAGTACAAATTAGAGTTTGCATTGATTTCATAGATCTTAATCGGCATTGTCCCAAGGATGATTTTCCAATTCTGATCACAGAACTCTTAATTGATGGAACAGCTGGATACGAAGCTCTTTCCTTCATGGATATTTATTCTGGGTACAATCAAATATGAATGTCCCTAAAGGATGAGGATTCTACAGCTTTCAAAGCCCCTCAAGGTGTGTTTTGCTATCGGGTAATTCCCTTTGGCCTGAAAAATGCAGGTGCAACGTATCAATGTGTCATGCACCATATCTTAAAACCCTTTTTAGGGAAATTTTTTTAATGTTATGTAGATTATTTGGTTGTTAAATCCAAACAACGTTCTAATCACTTGGACGATCTATAAATCATATTCCACAAACTTCAATAACACAATTCGAAGATGAACCCCTTGAAATGTGCTTTCGGGGTAACCTCAGGAAAATTTCTCGGCTTTCTTATACGCCATCATTGTATCAAATTTGATCCTGAGAAGACAAAATCAATCCTTGGTATGTCACCTCCTCAAAATTTGAAATAATTAAGAGGACATCAAGAACAATTGTCCTATATTCAGAATTTCATCACCAATCTGGCAGGCAAATGTTTACCCTTCACCAAATTAATGAATAAGGGAGTCACTTACCAGTGGACTGAAGAATGTCAAGAAGCATTCAGTATTCTCAAGAAATATCTCTTGAGACCACCTTTATTAATGTCGCCCATTTAAGGAAGACCACTTATTCTCTATATAATAGCTTTAGAGAGATCATTGGGGGCCATCCTTTCCCAAAAGAATGATGTTGGGAATGAAAACAGCCTTTACTATCTTAGTCGGACTATGCTTGAGGCATAAATTCGATATTCATGTATTGAAAAGTGTTTCCTAGCATTAATCTTTGCATTTCAAAAATTAAGACACTACCTGCAACATCATTAGGTTCAATTGGAATCTCGCAATAACCAACTCAAATTTATCCTTAGTTGTCCAATGCTTACAGGACTTCTGGAAAGGTGAGTACTAATTTTGTAGTAGTTTGATATCCAATATGTGTCTCAAAAGTCAATAAAGGGCCAAGCACTGACTGATTTTCTTGCTGAACACCCTTTAGTAGAAGATATATCTTTAGATATTGAACTTCCGGATGAGAAATTATTCTCTATTCATGATAATCCTAAAACGTGGGAAATGTACTTTGATGGTGCTTCCAGAAGTCCAACAGGGAAGAAAATGGAAGATCCTAAATTCAACAAATTTGGGTTAGGAATTGTTCTTATTTCCCCAAAAAAGGAAGTGCTACTCTATTCCTTCTTATTATTGAAATGTGGTACAAACAATGAAGAAGAATATCAAGCTCTCATCACAGGATTGGAGTTGGCGCTTCAGGAACAAGTGAATCACTTAAAGGTAAAAGGTAATTCATATTTGGTAATCAAACAAATCAATGGGGACTATGCCATCAAAAAAGAAGAGTTAATCCCTTTGTATGACTATGTCAGAGAGTTAATGGAGGAGTTTCCTTCAGAACCGACATTTTCTTATGTCCTGTGATCACAAAATGCCCAAGCTAATGCACTAGCTAATGTAGCCATAGCCCTGGCAGATCCAAACCGGGATGAAACAATCATCAGTATTGCCCAATGTCGTACAGTTTCACCTTATGTTCAAATCATAACGGAGGAAATCAATGAAATCAGTCCCATTTCTAAACCATATGTTCATACTACATGATGGATGACACCTATCAGGGAATACCTTCAAAATGGAACACTCCCACCTGATAGAGTCGGTAAAGAACAAGTTCGGCGACGTGTGGTAAATTTTACTCTTTATGATAGCCCATATCACCAAAAAATTCTCTACAAGCGAGGTTTTGATGGAATTCTCTTCAGATGTATTGATGGTGAAGACACAATGGCTATCATGAATGAAGTGCATATAGGAGTTTATGGTGCCCACCAGTCTGGACATAGACTATCTGATCAAATTCGATGGCTTGGATACTTCTGTCCTTCAATGATACAAGATTGTGTTGATTTCACAAAGAAGTGTGATTATTTCCAAGTGTATGCCAATTTCATTCATCAACCCCCAGAGTTTCTTCATATATCTAAATACTCATGGCATTTGCCACATGGGGAATGGATGTAATAGGACCTTATCCTCTAGATACATCCAAACAGTTTAAGTGTATTCTTACTGCTACTGACTTCTTTTCCAAATGGGTAGAGGAAATACCTCTTAAAGAAGTTAGTTCTAAAGGCATTGTTAGCTTCATCAAGTCTAACATCATTACCAAATTTGGTGTCCCTCATACCATATTGATGGAAAATGGCACCAACTTTTGTGCATCTGAGATAAAAAAAATTGTATCAAGAATACAACATAAAATCCAACCATTCATCTCGATATCATGCAGCGGCCAATAGCCAAATTGAAGCCTTCAATAAGAATCTTTCAAACATACTACAAAATATGGTGGACAAAGATAAGAGATCATAGCCTGATAAACTTTTTCATGCTTTATGGGATAACCGGACCACCACCCGCACTGCTACGCGGTCAACTCCATATTCATTATTATATGAAACAAAAGCAGTATTGCCTATTGAGGTTCAATTACATTCGCTCAGAGTAGACATTTTTTATCAGTCATCTATAGATGAATAATCTCAAAAGCAATTTGATGAATTGGAACGATTAGATGAAAAAATATTGTGCACCCTGCACCACTTGGAAGTCTATCAGAATCAAATAGTGTGGGCTTTCAACAAAAAAGTTTGTCTTCGTTCATTCATTCAAGGAGAATTGGTATTGGTCCTCATAACTCCAATGATACCTAGAAAGAAACCTCCAAATCTTGAGTCAAAGTGGGAAGGACCTTACTCGATACATAAGTTCTACTCCAAAAAAGCTTATTTTTTAATTTCAATGGATGGAGAACTCATCACGACTCCAACCATTGCCAGATTTTTGAAGAATTATTTTATGTAACACAAATACACCTCATAGTCCTTACTGTAAGACTTTAAACCGCATGGTCCATTTTGTCCTTGTTGTAGGACATTAAACTGCATAGCTCCCTTCATTGTCCAACACAACATTAAACTGTGTCTGGTCCCTTATATGTCCTACATGACGTTAATCTGTGCATTGTTAGGGTTGTTGCTACCTCTTGTTTCTCACACCGAGCATGACTCACGTGAGCTTAGAGTAAGCTTCAATCATAACACCCTCTCTGGGCCACTAACCACACGTAAGTCCCAACACCATCTTTAGGTCATTATCCTCAAGTACAACTCGATCACCAATTCATTCTTCAATCGAACTACGCGGACTTTGATCCTTGCCTTTTAGGCTGGGTACGTAGGAAAACACTCGAGGTTCAAGACCAAACCCAATATATTCACATCGGTTCACCTCCATCTCATACGATGTTGATTTGTGAAGTCGTCCCCAAAACAAATATCTTCACATCGATTCACCTCCATCTCATACGATGTTGATTTGTGAATCCACCCCCAAAACCGATAACTTTACATTGGTTCACCGTCGTCCTTGCTATATGACATTAAACTATAAAATCCCCCATTGTCTTCACTGAAAAACATTAAATTTCATAGCCATACGTCCTAGCTACATGATGCTAAACTATGCAGCATCGGTCCATGCATATGACCTTAAACTATTCACACTTTTTTAATGTACGACAATAAACTACAACATTCTTTGACACCCTAACCTGAGAGGGAATCATTATTTACATTGATTTCCAATCATGTTATATTCAAAAGACTACGTGCATACATGGAAATTCCTGAACCATTAATCTTGGATCCAACCATCATTGCACTAAAGTCCCCTTTCACCCTTCACATGTACGAACCAAATCTGTACAGAGGGTATTTCAAGAACTATGTATGGCTTGATTCCTATCCTTATGTGATACGTAGGAATTTTTGAGCATCCCTCAAACCCAGCCCAAAGTCTTTGGTCCTAACCGAAAATTCTAATTTCAGTCCCTTGGATGAAAATTCCCCCTGTGAGCACATGAATGTGGAATGAAAACCCTGTTCTTTATTCACATCAGGTTTATAACAAACACACAATGTGTCTCCCTCATTATGGTCTAAACTCTACGACCCTAAACTAAGATCTCTTATGCATTCGTCCCATGTGACGTTAAATTGTATTTCAAGAACTACATATGGCTTGATTCTCATCCTAATGATATATGTAGTGAAGTCCAACATCTCAATTCAGGACCCAGACACAACATGATTATAGTCAGCATTGGTCTATGTATCTCCTTCATGCATTGGAAAATAAGCATTTTCACGTGTCATACTCCTAACCTTAAATACTTCCATATCTTCATAACCCTTTTCTTGAATTCTGGTCACAAAATGTCAGATACCCGACAATTCGTTTTCCTGACTATGCAGCATGTGCCCTTAGGCGGCCTTGCATAAGTATTCTACATAACGGACCTGTCAGCCAAAAGATGATATTATTTGACTATGCATCCAATGCCCTTAAGTGGACCTGCATAATTCAACCCCCTAACAGGTTTGTTAAATAGTGGTAACTTCATTCTTGTGGGAAAACCTCTTTTGTCCTTATTGGTCTTAATGACATTATGTAGGGATCTACAAAAATATCCATCCTTAACATATTTGTCCCATACTATTTTTCATGATCTAAAAGTATTCAATTCTACGGTTTATATTTCTCTTCCCTGCATTTGGGTCAGACCTTTGCAGGAGTGACATTCATCCAATTATTTGACAATCTTGATTGGGAATATCCTCTCTATATTCAAGTACCTCTATCCATACATCAAACTCTATGATTTGTAAAATTTGAATCTCCATAAACTTTCATTGTCTTTTAGGAATAGAAAATTAAAAATTCTGAGACTTCTTTTACCTGACTATGCAGCACGTGCCCCTAGGTGGCATTGCATAAGTAGTCTACATAATGAACATGTTAGCCAAAAGATGATATTATTTGACTATGCAGCCAGTGCCCTTAAGTGGCCCTGCATAATTCAACCCCCTAACGGGTTTGTTAGATAGTGGTAACTTCACTCTTAGGAAATAATTCCTCTAATTATTTTTATCCCTTTTTTCATATCATACCTCATATTTAAAATTTCTTAGGTTACAGTTTACATGTTTCCCCCCATACTTTAATGTGGTAATATATCTTAAAACAAATTATCAAGTAATTGAGTCAGTTTTAATCCATTTGGTCAAGGTTATTTTACCTTAAACATTAGCCTTTTTATGTCCGACATGCATGACTCTAAACTGCCAACAAGAGACAAGTCACTCATTAAATTGGGAACCTGTAAAAGGAACTCTGAATAAAAGTCGAGTCCCAGCTCTCTAAACATACATATTGTATGATTTAGGCAATATTGAGAAATAAAAGATGAAAAATTTGTGGGGTTGTTTTTATAATCCTAGCACAAATCAAACTCTGCTCTTACTAGGTCCATTGGCTTAGGTAAAAATATATATATAAGTAACTAGAAAGTGAATGAAGGTACAAAAAATTGAAGATGAAGTTTCTTTTTAATTGATGCACAAAATTAGAAGAACATCCACAGATTGGATTATCTTCTCTTTTTCAAGAATTACAAGAGGCTTTCAACATAACTCTTCATTTGATTTACGACATCCTGAGCTTCATTAGTATCCACTTGAAGTTCATTCACTCGACCAGTTTCACTATTTTTAGCTTGATGGAGTGCTTTCTTGGTATCTGCGATGGATCTCATACCATTTGTTTGGACTCCTTCCAGTGAATTATTAAGCTAGTCAAGTTCCCCAGTAATGGCATATAACTGTTGCTGAAGATGCATCTACTGGAAAAATTTATCCTTGATCTAATGCTTCAGCTCCTTCAACTTTGCAGCATGATCAGCCTCAGCTCGGGACACCGTAGCCTTGAATTCACCAATATTGGTCAACAGCCTCACTCTGGTTAGATCTTGACGGTACTTTGTCTCTTGTTCCCTCCTTAAGAGGACTTGTTTCACCGTGGCATGGATCTCTTGATATCCAAATCCACCAAGTCCTAACACGACGAACAAGGATGAAAGTCGCAGGATCTTCGAAGACAGCTCTCCAAGAGGCACATCAGATATGATCTTCCATATATTCTGCAATGAATCGCGACATGATAATTGGAGTTCCTTATTCTCCTCTAGGTCTGACTCAGCATCACTATCACACTGGGGGAATATGGTCCGGGACTAATGCACTTAAAGAAGTGCCATGTTCTGCTCCTTCCCCCCTGACCCTTGGTACCTCACTTTCTACTCCCGTTAGGGTGGAGGTTGAGGCTTCACCTCTAGATTTAGCTACTGAAATTGACGGCCCTACATAGTCAATTGAAAGCTTTGGTTAGTTCCAAAGGATAACAAAATTTGTTTAGCTGTCTTGCAAATTAAGTACAGCCAAAAATATTATTATCTCTTACCCAACGGTAGATCTGCAGTATGAGAAGGCTCCTACCTGTTTTCCTAGCCTCAATAAGATTTTCAGGACAGGTTTCAGGAAGCTCTTCTGGGTTAAGTTCCACTTGAGCTAGCATCTCTGCAATGATAGGGTTGTCTTTACCCCCTTAAGGCATTGGCAGGTCAACAGCTTGCTCAGACGGAACTGCACATTTCAACCAATCATGGTGAGAGATGTAATAATAATTTTTTAACAGGATGAAAGATAACACTCACATCCAAAATCTTCTAAATTACATGGTAATTTAACATGATCTAAGATTTTTTCAAAAGACACGCCAATTTTCATCATTTCATCTAGTGATATCTCAGATTCCTGGTTATTCTCACCAGTGGGAGCATTTGATATGTCTTCCTGGTGACCTTCCTCCTGCGACCTCTGACCCCGGACAGCTTCTTCAGAGAAAATTATGGAATCAATTGCAGTGGCCACCAAATGTTCTGGTGTAGTTGTTGAACCTAAAGCATCATATAATGGAAGTCAGTTGATGTTTTAATTTAATGTTCTATGAAATATTGTTAATTTACCAAAAGCAGGTTCTTCTCCCCTTGCAGTAGCAACAAGAGCAGTACTAGGAATAGATGTTGGCTCTTCTTCTCTCACTATTTCTTCAGGAGCAGCTAGGTCAGCATGAATTTGAAACTGCTCACCAGCACCCTCCGTCTTCCTCAGAGGAGGGTCAGTCCTCTCCCTTAGAGGAGAAATTGAAGAAGCCCCTACAATCCCAAGATATATGAGCAATATTTTCATGAGTTAGGATTCATGACTATCTGAAGGACTTACGACTAATGATGAAGCGTTTAGATATGGAATTATTCCTTAGATTCCTTTGATTCTTTTACTTTTTGGGTGTATTGACATCGTCACCTCCAAATACAAGAATTGGAGAGTGAAAAGCCCTTTCTAACTCCTCGTCCATGGCTTATCGGCCTGGAGATACCTCTCTCGGCTCGTGATAAGATTCAACGACTCCAATAGAGGTGTCACCAGGGCTATACTATGGTGAAGGGACCTCATTAGTTCCTTTCTTAACAAGCTACAGGATAAATAAAGTAATTTCCTTGAGTAAAAAATCTTTAACTTAAATCATGTTGCAATGCAAATAAAGAAAGAAACTTACATCTTCGGGAGCCACGTAATCGTGCCACTCTTCATCTACTAAAGCACCAATCCCCTCAGTCGTGCCACGATTCATCATTTCTTTCACCCGCTTGGTAATAGGAATGGAATCATTAGTAGCATATATGATCATTTCTAGCTCTCTGATGCAAGCCCGCACTTCATTGGGGTTATCCTCAAAGTAGATATCCATATTAGCCCGGAGATTCCCCACTCCAGGGATATGTAGCCCTTCGCATAAGTCCATCTAAGCAGTTTTAGCATCATAATATAAACTCTACCATGTATGGACAGCCTCTGGTCGTAAATATTCAGCATGTGCACCAGAAGGTCGTGAGGAGGGTCCTACAATCTGGGACTTCAACTTCTTCCCAGCTCCTGCAATCACAGATAAAGGATAAGAAAATGAAACTTGTTCTCTATAAAATAATGATGACTAAATTTCTAAAATGATATAACTAACTAGGAGTCGATGGAGTAGGTATCTTGACTATGGCAGGAGGATTATATCTGGCATGAGGCCACTTTGAAGCATGTCATGCCTCATCATCCCCATCCTGGGAATCTGGTGAATCATCCCTGGGTGAGGAACCCGGTGAATCAGCTCCAGGTGAGGAAGAGTCACCTTCCAGACGAAGGGTTTATTTTCGAATAGTTATCTTTTTTGTCCCCACCCGAGGAACTGGATGATTCAATACCCCTTTAGAGTATGATGCTACTCAGTTCTCGGCATACCATGTAGTCAATTGACTCACCACTCCAACAACTTGTAGATCAAACACTACCCTGGTCTTCTCCATAGATATTAGTAACCATAGTTGTGGGCAACCATTGGATGCTTCTCTAACCTGACATGCACAGAAGGGGATCCAACAATCTACTGCAGACACTAGAAATGGCGTGCAAATCTATATGGATCATAGGACTCGCATATAATCTCTCCATCAATTCTGGTGGCCAATACACCATCTCTATAATCCAGCATATACAACCTCAATTCCAGGCTAGTTGTTCCATCATCAACAAACCACCCGATTGGCGGGTTTCCATAAGGAAAGAAATGAAATTCCTTGAACATGCTCAGTCTCACCTTTAGATCATAAGGATTGAGGGAAAATGGAAAAATTCCAGAAAAGGCTTGCACCGATGGCCTAAAAGAACTTCCAGGAACCTGTACTCCACTCTACAGAGCATAAGTCCTGAAGTGAGTGGAGATCCATCCCCACAAAACTTGGAATGGTCCCACTATTCTCAAAGGAGACTTACCCATATAGACATAGAGTAATCTCCTGTGAATCTTCGCCAAAATTGGGGTGGCCAACCCAACCATTTTTCTCTCTACCAACTTGGCTGCAACAACAAAGGTCCCTGGCCTGACACCTCCCTTTGAATCCCTAACTGGTAGAAGATAAAAACTGAGTCACAAATCTAAAAAACCCACCAGATGAGTCTTCTCTGGGATTCTTTGATCCACTTTTACCCCCACCTTTCAAACTCTCCCGCTTCCAAAGTTGGCCATAATGTGCCAAGATCACCCCTCTTCACTATTCTGGGGCAGCTGGTAGGACGAGTACAGGTAGGACCCTTTTCCTTCTTCTTGATAAGAAACATATTCATCCACTCCTCTGGATTAATATCCTTTCTAGAATGAGTTTTGGTGGACTTTGATTTCTTGAGCTTGTGGAAAATTTTCAATAACTCTCGAGCCAAAGCTGGAGTCTTCTCTGAATCATTCCATGTCACCTTGGGGGGAATGAATTCATCATACATATCACCCAGAATTAGAGCCCCTGAGATCTTATAGACATCCCACAAGCTGATTCATACTTCTCCATGAGTCAGATAGAGAGAATTGGTATCTGGGGTCCAGCGGCTGATTAGATCTGGCACAAAATTATCATTCCTATAGACATATGTTTTCCCAGCCCAGTCGGCTTCATATATTACAGCTCCTTTCATATCCTCGACAAACTCTGCATAGGTTTGTCGTACCCAGTATTCCCACATCCAAGTTTGCTTCACACCTCCTCCAGGACATAAATCCCAACTCTTTTTTCATCATTTGGATTGATCCATTTGAGAATTTCAGAAAATGGAGGGATAACAATGCGGCTGCAGCTCAGGCTTATGAGGTTTCAGATCTGGAGTACATGGGCTATGAGGCATTATGTATGCCTTCTCCACTATTCCAGAATTAACAAATTATCCTGCAACTGAGACATTTGCTGAAGCGAAATTGGGGTAAGTCTGAAACTAGGAATGAGGAATATAGTTCTTTGCATATGGAATGTTGACTCCTTGTAGATGACCATGGCCATATAAAGGCAAGTAAATACTCCGTGGGAAATTGACATGATATTTATTCAAGTACTTGGCCAAATCTGGGAGAGTACTATCGTAGATATCATAATAGTCATGGCCAACAATGTTCATCATATCATCAATTCTCTTGCTATCCAACTCATCAGCCGATCCAATTCTTTTGGGAGCCATTGAATCTGCACAAAGATCTAACAGTTAACTTTTAAATAAGTCTATTTTTTAAAAAATACTTTTGAAGAAAAAAAATGTCTAAGGAATTAAGGCGCGCAAGTGTTGTCGCACAAGTGTGGTCGCGCAAGTGTGGTCGCGCAAGTACTGCAACGCAATTCAAAATCTTACTGGAGCAGTGTGACACGGGAAAAAGTGAGTGACCGAAGGGATGCAGACAGTTGCACGACGAGAGATCAAAAACTCAGAAGTCAGGATGATAAGTGTGAAGTAATACCCATAAATATAGGCGATCTCGCAACCCTACACACCGGAACCTGCACGCCAGAACCTGCGCGCCTACCACCTGCGCGCCGCCGAACTCTTGTTTCTCATTTTCCTCAGAGTCAAATCCTATTTCCTTTTTCAGATCCAACTCTAAGGGGGGACTTTTATTGATGCTCCTTTCCGTCACAAAGTCTAATGATCGGAAAAGGGGAATACCTTAAGCACAAGAAGAGTCATCCTTTAAAGAACATCAAAAATTGACAAAGCCATCCACAAGGAACCCTTTAGGAAGAGATCACGCAAGTTTCCTTCTGGTCGCGCAATTCACTTGAACGCCACATATGGGTTGCACAAGTAACTTGAACGATAAATTATTTTTCTCTACCAAGGTTCCCAGTGGCCTATAAATAGCCCATGTCGGCCCCCCATTTCAAGGAAGAATTTTCCAAAACTCAGATTCAATATTTGGTCACCCAAGTCTTTTTCTGACGTCTTCTGAACACTTCTAAGGTAATTCTTTACCTAGAATGGAAGCTCTAAAGAGGAAGAATAAGTCCTAAGTATTAGAACTCATCAATACTTGCGTGGCTAAGTGTCCAGCCCTTAAGGGAAGTAAAGACACTTGCGTGCCACCTTTCCCTCTCAAGGGAAGTTGCGTGCCACCCTTCTGGAAGCCTCTAGGGATGATACAAAGGGCTTGAATTCAAATTCTCCCAAGTATTACCTTATGAATTAATCGTCACCCAAGGTGACTCATTTCGCACAAGTATACTTGTGCGACCAGGACTTGCGTGCTAGAACAATACTCGTGCGCCTCCTTACTAGTCACCTCCTTTCTTCAAATCCACCTCTCCTCTTCAAAGATAGCCTTCAAAACCCTCTTCAAATCCATTTATGGCATGGTTCCTTCGCTGTCTTCCTTATCTAAGAAGAATTCATATGGGACTCCTTCTTAGGAGTATGTCCCAATCATAATTTCCCTTAATTGGGCCTCCTTCTTAGGAATAATCCCCAGCCTTAATTTCTTTCGATTTGGGATTCCTTTTCAGGAGTAAGTCCCGGGTTAAAATCCCAAATCTCTATAAAGTACAAATACCTTTATGGACCCTTATCTTGGGCAGTCATACTTACATAATCCCCATATCATTTCTTATGATTGCATCTTTCATGGAACAATCGTCAGTTTTACTGATACCTATTGTTTCTCACACCGAGCATGACTAACGTGAGCTTAGAGTGTAAAAGTATTTACGACATCTCTCTTTGGGCCATTAATCATGCATAAACATCATAATTATTCAACCAAACTATGTGGACTTTGATCTCTTCCTTAAAAGTAGAGTACGTAGGAATCCTTTCTATGTTTCAAGACCATATTTCATTAATTCTTTTCTGTCCCATATGACATTAAACTATATACTTCTTATCGAACTACGTGGATTCTGATTCCTTCCTTTTAAATAAGGATACATAGGTGGCCTATATGAGGGTACGATCCCAACTCAGAAATAATCCTATTTTTCTAAATGACAATAAACTTCAAGTGCCCCACTGAGTGTCTTTAAAACCAGTATGGTCATCATAATGACCATGAGATTTCTATATAATGTATGGAAGGATACCATTGACTAAGAATCTCTAATTCATATGGATGATTCTATATTGATGAAGAACCTCAAATACTTTTAAAAGACTCTCTAAATTCCATAACTATCAATCATTTATTGCAATATCTAAAGGGAAAACTCTTTTTCATGCTTGGTAAATTAATAAGGATTCATGAACATAACTTAAATCTATAAGAGATCCCAGGAGTAGACAATAATTCCCCAAAAAAAGGTGTGATGAGTATGAACTCCCATACTCTCAACCAATGCAAATTCTTAAGCCTCATCAGTCCACAACTAACGGGCACATACCTTTGGAAAGTAGGTCCAAAAGGATATAGAATCATTGTATGTTTCTGGTTCTATAAATAAACCTGTTAGAAACCAATTTGAAAGTTTGAACCTTAAAACAAACAAGGTCATCCTCATTTCCAGAATAAATAATGTGTATAATGTGTATTTTTTATAATTTATTTATTATTATTCATATCCACACATCCAACAGCTATGTTATAATGGGTACATAATATTTTAATAATGTTACACGGTACATCTAAACTCCTTATTGCATGCAATGCATGCTATCAAATAAATCAAAATGTTTAAAGAGAAATATTTTATAAAAATATTGGTGTGTTAAAAACTAATAGTTCACTACCACAAAAAATTTAGGAAATCATTTTTCTCCTTCAATAAGTAACTCACTACTATGTCTATTGAATCCTTTCTTCATAACTTGAAGATGATATAGACATACACCAAGGATTTTGTTTCTCATCAGCATAAGTTTTTTCAAATTCCAGAGAAAATTAGACTCATATAGAGTCACACTATTAAACATAAAATTTTATAGATCATATATGGAAAAACCTCTTTAAATTACTCATTTAATTCTCTATATGTTTTCTCCCTTTCTTTTTTTCTTATGATAGATAGTTCTATAATGACATAATGGTCTTATTGTCTTATACTATGATTGTCAAATCAGATAAAATTTTCATTTTAAGATTCATAAAATACTCTAAAATCCATACCTTTATCTTGAGTTATAATTGGATATATATTTCTAAATTATATTATTCCCTAGGAATGTCTTCATCTATCAGGATGCATTTCTATAAAATATGGAAAACCGAATATTAACTACACTACTATCATAGTCTTAAACTTTAAAATTATTTATGGCCCTCAATTATAAAAACCATCATCAAATGTAGTTTCCCCTCCCCTTATAGATAATCATTCATGTACCTATATCTTCTAAAGGTTAGGGTTCTTGAAATATCATCACACAATCACACATGGTTTATGTATCCAGATTCATAAATCTATGTTGTTATATACTTGATTCTTGTGGTATTATTCAAGACATATTTTATTTATATAGTCTTTCTGGCCAAATACCCAATTTTCTCATGTATTCATGCAGATGATGTGTGAGATTCACATGGGCCTTCTGGACAGATGCCAATTTCTCTCACAATTTACATAGATTTTTTAGCCACATATCTGATTCACTTATGTAGTCATTCTGGATGAGTAGTTGACCTTCTCTATCATAAACCCTTATGTAATTAAATATTTACACCAAAAACTATTCACATTGTCAAAAACCAACTTATCAAAGAATTACACTCTAAAATTAATTTGGGTTTCAACATTAGATCCCTTTTATTAGGTTGATAATGTCCAATATCCCTCACGTGACAATATTATCATCTTGAAACCTCTATTTTCACTTTTCCTTATTATTTTTAGTAAACTTCATGGGGTTATCTTGTGTGTAAAAAATAACTAGTTTTGATATAATATGTCAACTAATTATCCAATACTATTGATTTTGGGCTCATTGTAGAAAATAAGATCCTTAACTAGAACCTACAGGGTTTTCCATGTAACTCACATATCCCCCCAAATTTCCCTTTAAAAACTCTCCCAATTTCAAACACTTCTCCACCTATAAAATACACTAGTACATTTCTCCCCCTTTGGAAATAAACCCAAAATGATCACTTCTCTGAAGAGTTCTAATAAGATGGTTAGAAAACCTAAAATGTGAGATGAGAAAACAAACCATACTCATTGAAGAAAGTATAGGGATTTGGGGGGTCTATTCTATAAACAATTAAGTGAAAAAATGGTTTGACTCTAAGATCCAACTAATGCTTCTCAAACACCACTTTGGTTAGTGCCTTTGTCAAGATATCAGCAACTTGATCTTGAGTTTCCACACACTCTAGGAAAATGATTCCTTGTTCTACCTTCTCCGTTATAAATTGATATTTGATAAAATGTGCTTGGTCTGTGAATGTTGTGTAGGATTTTTTTTAATATTTATTACACTTATGTTATCACATATAATTCAAACAAGAAAAATCATATTAAAACCCATGTCATCAAGTTAGTGTTTTATCTATAACATTTGGGTTACTGAATGAGTAGAAGCAATGTAGAGACCCGTATCCTGACGTACATGGACATTACATTACTTTTGCGGAATACTTAGTACATAACAAAAACACACACACAAGGATCGTAATAGTTTAGTGTCTTTGGAAACTCGGAACGTAATCTTCTAATCGTGGTGAAAGATCTTCAATATCTCCCATAAAGATCTTCCCTTTTTTTTTACCTAAAAACCTTTCTTTATATCCTGGGGAAAAGAAAACATAAAAGGGTGAGCTCAAATTCTCAGTAAGGGTAAACAAAAGAAATATCAATCACATCATATACATAAGAACATAGCTTTTGGAAATCTTAACCTGCAAAAGAGCTCATAATATCATAACATGGGATAAATCATAGAAGTGAAAATGAGATCCCCATAATCATAACATAAAACTTGAAACTTTGTGGCATGCACACATAATCATGGAAAATCATTTCTTGTTAGTCATGACTCATTGCCAAGACTATCTTAGTGGAAAAAGTCCCTTTCAGAACCGAGTTCACTCCTCGTTTCAGTCCTGTATCACTGAACCGAAATAACCTTCCGTTCCAGCCATGTCTATCTCATGAGATATAAAATCTTTACCCAATGAATTGGAGGGAGATATAGGTCCCACCCATCTTATAATGAATCCTTTCTTATGTGTGCCACATAATCATAAACCATACATCATAGCGTAACCCATGTAATAAAAATGGGATTCTTAAACAACATGACATCATAAAACAATTCATATAAGGTAAAGGAATTCATAAAAATATTTCCATCACAACATAATCAAATCCATGTAATAATAGGGATAAAAACAGAACCCTTTATTATCTTAGATGGAAAATAATTTTGATAAAACACTTGAACTCCATTCTTGAGGAAAATATCCTTTCTTTTTCAAAAACATTTTTCCTTTCTTAACATGTCATAAAACTTTAAACTAAAAGAAGTTGATTAAAAATAAACTTGAAAACTTGTAAAGGAAGCTTCTTGGAAATAATTTTTTAAAAATCCATTCATGCCGTATAAGTTAAAAAAAACATTCTTCGTACTTTTGTCGGAAAAGTCAAAAAGTACCTCGTACGGAAAAACGACAAAAGATTCCTTTTATATTCTTTACTAAAAACTCACCTAAGGGTAAAATTGGATTTAAACTATTGTAGGTGGATGGAAACAATATTACATATTGATGAAACATGGATGTGGATGATAAAATACACCCCAGTAAATACTTACGAATAAACAATCTCGGATAAGAATGAGATTGTGATATTTCCCTTACCTTTGGTCCGACTTGCTTTGTAAGTGTCCGAAACTCCTGTATAATGATTTAAATCATGTTATTGACTTATTACAGAATCATATTTATTGTTATGATATCATATATGGTTCACTTATGACATTATATTACCCGTTCTTTTGTAAATTCCATGTTAAAGAAGCGTTTTGGGTAAAATCATTTCATTTATCGTAGGTGTTTTGACTTGTTGTTCTTGACATCATTATTACTTATATCATGATTTACTCACTTCCAGAATATAAAATATGATTTATATATCATATATATTCAGTATATATATATATATAACAGGTAGATAAATAAAATGAAAAACACCGTTCATGGAGACGGTAGTTCGTACGTACGCATGAACGCTGTTTTCCTTTCCTTATTGTCTTGAAATGGAAGTAAGTAGATGAAATACATATGTATATATATACATAAATCCAGTAGCTTTATAATGTCATATATTTCATTATTATTTCTTATATATACATTATAATCATTCTTAAATGGTTAACATGGAGAATGAATCTCATCGCGTCGTGGAGACGGTAGTCCGTACGTACGCACGAGCGATGATATCATTTCCATAAATATTGAATTGAATTGGAGTGGATTATACAATATATCAGATTCAATATGATGTTTTAATAACTATTTATAGTTATTCTTTACACCATTATACCCATCCATGTAAGGTGGTGGTGGAAAATAGATTACACCATGGCGTGGAGACGGTATTCCGTACGTACGCACGCGCGGTGATTTCTTTTTCCGTAGGATGGATAGATGGTGAAATAGGGTTGTTTCATACTTATAATAACATATCAGTATATGAGTGATACTGATGTTATTACTTCATAATGAAACAACCTAAGAAGAAGAAGTGGAAGAAGAAATAAAGATGAAAGAATTGGTAACGGTAATTACCTCTTCTTTGAAGTGCCTCTTTGAGACCTCCTCTTAGGGCACTAAAATTGGTCTTTGAGGAAGACCAGAACCTCTAGGATGTTTCTAGGGAAGTGGAGGAGAGATTTTGGCAGGGGTTGGCCGAGCTTGAGTGCTCAAATTGGTGTGAGGAGGAGGGGGAGGAGGTGCCCTTTTATAAGGGAGGAGAGGGGTACCTTAGAAATTCTTAAAAATATTAATTTATAATAAATCTAACCCCACTTAAAAACCTCCAAAAATGACTCATATTCGAAGCTTAGATGAGATAGGGTTGTAATATCATCAACCAATCAAATTTAGACATGTTTGGATCTTATTTTAAACCTTATCAATTAGATTTAACTCTAAGTTAAATAATTTAACTTTTACCGTGTCTTTTTGTTTTCTTTCACTATATGGTTAATACACTTACTATAACATGCCAAAAGAACCCTAAATTGTTTATTATTAATATATATATCCTTATCTAAGTCATTTGGCCGAACCTTAGATTTTTAGGAATAAAATAACAATTAATAATATAATATTTGATTTAAAAACTATTTTGTGTCAATTTTGACACTATTTGATATATGATTTTTGTGAAAGTCATAACAGAATTATATGTTCGAACCAAGTTGATTAAATCAACACTAATATATCATAGTAACCTAGAAAATTATTTTAATTCATAAAAAGTCTCAAATTACATTTATTTTGGTGTTTATAACATCAATTATGTCAATATTTCATTATTAAGATAATTACTGCATCATCGTTGTGTCATACATAAATTAAATTATTTAATGTCTAAAAATTACAAATAAAATAACATTATGTAGGAAATCTTTTTAGCTTTCTAATGAATATTTATAGTCAAATTTATCTTATGTATAACCCCATATTAAAAATGTTTTAGTAAATAAACCTCGATTTTAACTCTTTTAACCCTTCTTTAAATAAATTAATAATAAATGTCCTAATCTAACCCAAGTGGGCCTAAATGGTCATATTTTATTCCTAAGTTTGTTTTTGGTCGAAATACACTTGTCCAATAGGATTAGGACATGTGTTAGGGTAATAGTAATATCATATTTACCCTTAGTTACCCTATTTACTATTAACCGTGGTAAAAAAAGTAAAAAGTTACTATTCACCAAAAAATTATTTTCATCTCATTGAACCACATTTTAGTCCTTGATATTAACCGTGTCTGTCGGATTTTCGAAATTCCATTCACAGAAGCGGTAAAATTAAGTTTTATGCAAAATTTAGTTTTTAACCTACCACTTAGTGGTTTCACTATTCATCAAAAATTGAAAGTTTTCAGAAAAGTACCAAAATTTCACCCTAGGCTATAATTGATATTCCGAATTCAAAAATGATTTCTATTTTACAAAATTCCCAACATATAAGTTGCATTAATTAATTTTATAATTAATTTCCGCTGTCACAACAAATAGCGTGTTTTTAAGAGATAATAACTATCAAAAGATTGACACTTGTTTATAACTGGTTTAAATGTGAAATTACATCCAATGTCCAACATTGTATTAAATTGTAAAAATATATTCTAAATATACTTTAAAACCACTCAAATTAATGATTTATCACTATTAATTATTTCGATTAAAAAAGTTGTTTTTAATTATAATTTAGTAATTTTCACTATTCATCAGAATATGAAAGTTATCCGAAAAGTACCAAAATTTCACCTTAGGCTAAATTCGATACTCCGAATCCAAAAATGAAGTTCATTTTGAAATATAAGATTTACAGAATTTTAAAAAGTGGTTATTACTATTCATAACGGCTAGTTTTAATAATATTTTAATAGCATATCGTTGTTTAGTGAAACTCGGTATTGCGTATTACACACGCTATCGAGGAAGGTCGCGATTGCGTGTAATGCAAGGCAAGTCAAGGATGCGTGTTGTGCAAGCTCCTTTTGGTGTAGCGTACAACACAAGACATTAATAAAATTAAAAAGAATATTTTTTTATAAAATCTTGGGCTGTTACATTCTACCCCCCTTAAAATGAATTTCGCCCTCGAAATTCGTCGGGGTTATAAATGGTTTACTATTTGAAAGTTGCTTTAATAGAAACCCACATCGTAAAAAAGGAATACCAAAACTTGGCTTTAAAAACTAAAGTATGAAATGTAACGATTACCCAAATAAACTAATCACTGGGTTTCCACATAGGTGAAAATATGGATATGGAAGAGAAATCTAACCATCATGTTCTGATGGAGAGTGGTAGAGAACATGGCTATGGAAAAGCCAGTAATCACAAATCCATAAATTTGTGACGATCTAAGGTACCATCTGATTCATCAGGTATAAGATCACTAGGACAACATTTTTGGTTTTCAAGATCATTTCCCTAAAGTTAAAGAATTTGAATTAGAATAAATACTTACTTTATTTTGGTACAATCTCACTGTTGTTCGTGCCTTTAACAATTTCCACTTCATCTCTTAAATAAATGAAGTTGAATTTGTTATTCGTGAAGTGTTAGCAGATCATGTGATAGAATGACGGGTCATTCCATCTGTCTCAAAAGGTTAGCAAAATTTATATACATAAGTCGATCTATAGTGGGATTAATCATATATGGTTCCTAAAATGGGCTTATACTTCATATATCATACTGCTTAATATAATAACACTAGTTTCTACTAAACAGGGACTTCCTGTAGGTCAGTGGTAGGCGATAAAGGCCAGTCGCACTTCGGTTGTGGGTTCGATTCCTACAGCCTTGTCCGAAGCGATGGGCTGTCGCCCGTCCTGCAGGTTGTCATTTTTCTAAAACTACGTTACTATAACATCCCATCAATAATATCGAAAATCTTCTATCCTTAAACAATACTAACTTATGTCCAACATAATCCAGTCTAATCTTTAGGCTTATACATAATACTGCAGTCCACTCTCGTAATATAGTGACAACGATTACCAGAGATTTAATACTGTCGTTGATTCCCACATATCATAAGATATGTCTTGTTGGTCACATTCCAAACATTCAAAGTCCTTAATCGTGTATTCTCTTGAATACCTTAGTGAAAACATGAGTGCAGTTAAAAGTTAACACTTTCTACATACCAAAATCCTCAAAATTCTATATACTCAAACCATGATATCACTTAGTCCTTATATCAATCATGAGCTCATGAATACTGTCAAACATTTCATTTTCTCCTTATCCCTTCATTATGCGCATATCATCTACATTCCAAAAATGTCTCAATCACTTTTCATGGTTACCGGTACCATAAAATTATTGAAAACCACAATAGACTAAAACATAAATATTTCAGTACACCATAAAAGTACCTCAACAACATTATTCTTGAATACCAATACATACACACTTCTGTCCATCCACTTCAATGATTGTCCTGGAGTAAGTCCTTCCTTGGTTTAAAAGTAACTTTTTAGGTCAGGGCATTGAGTTGGGTAATGCCCATGTTCTCCACAAATAAGACATTGAACTCCATAACAATCTGTCACTCTATGACCCTTTTCTCCACACAGATAACATCGATCCCTCCATTTGAGGTATTCCTCAAGGTTCTTCTTCCCTTCTTTAGAAATCTCAATCTTCCTTTCTTTATGCTCCTCAACATGCGAACATGCATAATAGTTTATCTTCCTCTTCTTTGATGAATTAGTCATACCACTAAATTTCACCTTGTTAATCATATATCGCGATGACTGATTCGGCATAATCACAATATCTTTATCTCTAGGTATTACACAATTTTGTTGATCATAGTCACCAATTTGTCCATTGGATTCAATGTTAACCGAATTCCTTCTGGTTCCCTCCATTAACTAAAACACAAAAAGAATTTTGTGAGAGGCGAAATCATGCTAGGGAAGACAACATAGTAAAGGGAAAACACCCTCAATATCTAACATCTTAGGTTAAATTCTAAGATCGTTAGCGCAATTATAGGATATAACCTATACGTATACTTAACCTTAGGGACATCCCTAGACATACCTTAGAAATATCTCTAGGGATCTCACTAACGTTCTCACATCCTAGTTTCCAAAGGTTGACTAAACCTTTCCTCTGATACCAACTGTAGAGACCCGTATCCTGACGTACATGGACATTACATTACTTTTGCGGAATACTTAGTACATAACAAAAACACACACACAAGGATCGTAATAGTTTAGTGTCTTTGGAAACTCGGAACATAATCTTCTAATCGTGGTGAAAGATCTTCAATATCTCCCATAAAGATCTTCCCTTTTTTTACCTAAAAACCTTTCTTTATATCCTGGGGAAAAGAAAACATAAAAGGGTGAGCTCAAATGCTCAGTAAGGGTAAACAAAAGAAATATCAATCACATCATATACATAAGAACATAGCTTTTGGAAATCTTAACCTGCAAAAGAGCTCATAATATCATAACATGGGATAAATAATAGAAGTGAAAATGAGATCCCCATAATCATAACATAAAACTTGAAACTTTGTGGCATGCACACATAATCATGGAAAATCATTTCTTGTTAGTCATGACTCATTGCCAAGACTATCTTAGTGGACAAAGTCCCTTTCTGAACCGAGTTCACTCCTCGTTTCAGTCCTGTATCACTGAACCGAAATAACCTTCCGTTCTAGCCATGTCTATCTCATGAGATATAAAATCTTTACCCAATGCATTGGAGGGAGATATAGGTCCCACCCATCTTATAATGAATCCTTTCTTATGTGTGCCACATAATCATAAACCATACATCATAGCGTAACCCATGTAATAAAAATGGGATTCTTAAACAACATGACATCATAAAACAATTCATATAAGGTAAAGGAATTCATAAAAATATTTCCATCACAACATAATCAAATCCATGTAATAATAGGGATAAAAACAGAACCCTTTATTAACTTAGATGGAAAATAATTTTGATAAAACACTTGAACTCCATTCTTGAGGAAAATATCCTTTCTTTTTCAAAAACATTTTTCCTTTCTTAACATGTCATAAAACTTTAAACTAAAAGAAGTTGATTAAAAATAAACTTGAAAACTTGTAAAGGAAGCTTCTTGGAAATAATGTTTTAAAAATCCATTCATGCCGTATAAGTTAAAAAAAACATTCTTCGTACTTTTGTCGGAAAAGTCAAAAAGTACCTCGTACGGAAAAACGACAAAAGATTCCTTTTATATTCTTTACTAAAAACTCACCTAAGGGTAAAATTGGATTTAAACTATTGTAGGTGGATGGAAACAATATTACATATTGATGAAACATGGATGTGGATGATAAAATACACCCCAGTAAATACTTACGAATAAACAATCTCGGATAAGAATGAGATTGTGATATTTCCCTTACCTTTGGTCCGACTTGCTTTGTAAGTGTCCGAACCTCCTGTATAATGATTTAAATCATGTTATTGACTTATTACAGAATCATATGTATTGTTATGATATCATATATGGTTCACTTATGACATTATATTACCCGTTCTTTTGTAAATTCCATGTTAAAGAAGCGTTTTTGGTAAAATCGTTTCATTTATCGTAGGTGTTTTGACTTGTTGTTCTTGACATCATTATTACTTATATCATGATTTACTCACTTCCAGAATATAAAATATGATTTATATATTATATATATTCAGTATATATATATATATATAACAGGTAGATAAATAAAATGAAAAACACCGTTCATGGAGACGGTAGTCTGTACGTACGCATGAACGCTGTTTTCCTTTCCTTATTGTCTTGAAATGGAAGTAAGTAGATGAAATACATATGTATATATATACATAAATCCAGTAGCTTTATAATGTCATATATTTCATTATTATTTCTTATATATACATTATAATCATTCTTAAATGGTTAACATGGAGAATGAATCTCATCGCGTCGTGGAGACGGTAGTCTGTACGTACGCACGAGCGATGATATCATTTCCATAAATATTGAATTGAATTGGAGTGGATTATACAATATATCAGATTCAATATGATGTTTTAATAACTATTTATAGTTATTCTTTACACCATTATACCCATCCATGTAAGGTGGTGGTGGAAAATAGATTACACCACGGCGTGGAGACGGTATTCCGTACGTACGCACGCGCGGTGATTTCTTTTTCCGTAGGATGGATAGATGGTGAAATAGGGTTGTTTCATACTTATAATAACATATCAGTATATGAGTGATACTGATGTTATTACTTAATAATGAAACAACCTAAGAAGAAGAAGTGGAAGAAGAAATAAAGATGAAAGAATTGGTAACGGTAATTACCTCTTCTTTGAAGTGCCTCTTTGAGACCTCCTCTTAGGGCACTAAAATTGGTCTTTGAGGAAGACCAGAACCTCTAGGATGTTTCTAGGGAAGTGGAGGAGAGATTTTGGCAGGGGTTGGCCGAGCTTGAGTGCTCAAATTGGTGTGAGGAGGAGGGGGAGGAGGTGCCCTTTTATAAGGGAGGAGAGGGGTACCTTAGGAATTCTTAAAAATATTAATTTATAATAAATCTAACCCCACTTAAAAACCTCCAAAAATGACTCATATTCGAAGCTTAGATGAGATAGGGTTGTAATATCATCAACCAATCAAATTTAGACATGTTTGGATCTTATTTTAAACCTTATCAATTAGATTTAACTCTAAGTTAAATAATTTAACTTTTACCGTGTCTTTTTGTTTTCTTTCACTATATGGTTAATACACTTACTATAACATGCCAAACGAACCCCAAATTGTTTATTATTAATATATATATCCTTATCTAAGTCATTTGGCCGAACCTTAGATTTTTAGGAATAAAATAACAATTAATAATATAATATTTTATTTAAAAACTATTTTGTGTCAATTTTGACACTATTTGATATATGATTTTTGTGAAAGTCATAACAGAATTATATGTTCGAACCAAGTTGATTAAATCAACACTAATATATCATAGTAACCTAGAAAATTAGTTTAATTCATAAAAAGTCTCAAATTACATTTATTTTGGTGTTTATAACATCAATTATGTCAATATTTCATTAATAAGATAATTACTGCATCATCGTTGTGTCAAACATAAATTAAATTATTTAATGTCTAAAAATTACAAATAAAATACCATTATGTAGGAAATCTTTTTAGCTTTCTAATGAATATTTATAGTCAAATTTATCTTATGCATAACCCCATATTAAAAATGTTTTAGTAAATAAACTTTGATTTTAACTCTTTTAACCCTTCTTTAAATAAATTAATAATAAATGTCCTAATCTAACCCAAGTGGGCCTAAATGGTCATATTTTATTCCTAAGTTTGTTTTTGGTCGAAATACACTTGTCCAATAGGATTAGGACATGTGTTAGGGTAATAGTAATATCATATTTACCCTTAGTTGCCCTATTTACTATTAACCGTGGTAAAAAAAGTAAAAAGTTACTATTCACCAAAAAATTATTTTCATCTCATTGAACCACATTTTAGTCCTTGATATTAACCGTGTCTGTCGGATTTTCGAAATTCCATTCACAGAAGCGGTAAAATTAAGTTTTATGCAAAATTTAGTTTTTAACCTACCACTTAGTGGTTTCACTATTCATCAAAAATTGAAAGTTTTCAGAAAAGTACCAAAATTTCACCCTAGGCTATAATTGATATTCCGAATTCAAAAATGATTTCTATTTTACAAAATTCCCAACATATAAGTTGCATTAATTAATTTTATAATTAATTTCCGCTGTCACAACAAATAGCGTGTTTTTAAGAGATAATAACTATCAAAAGATTGACACTTGTTTATAACTGGTTTAAATGTGAAATTACATCCAATGTCCAACATTGTATTAAATTGTAAAAATATATTCTAAATATACTTTAAAACCACTCAAATTAATGATTTATCACTATTAATTATTTCGATTAAAAAAGTTGTTTTTAATTATAATTTAGTAATTTTCACTATTCATCAGAATATGAAAGTTATCCGAAAAGTACCAAAATTTCACCTTAGGCTAAATTCGATACTCCGAATCCAAAAATGAAGTTCATTTTGAAATATAAGATTTACAGAATTTTAAAAAGTGGTTATTACTATTCATAACGGCTAGTTTTAATAATATTTTAATAGCATATCGTTGTTTAGTGAAACTCGGTATTGCGTATTACACACGCTATCGAGGAAGGTCGCGATTGCGTGTAATGCAAGGCAAGTCAAGGATGTGTGTTGTGCAAGCTCCTTTTGGTGTAGCGTACAACACAAGACATTAATAAAATTAAAAAGAATATTTTTTTATAAAATCTTGGGCTGTTACAAGCAATGCATTTGGCCTCTACTATATTCAATGATTCATAATCCTTATTCTTTCTTTTCTTTGATATATTGGAAATCCCAAGAAAAAACCACCACCTAATTTTTATATTTATTCATCTACTAAACTTTCCCAATCAGCATCAATAAATCTCAAAAAAATTTGTATTGTAAATCATTTGGATAGAATAAATTGCAGTCCATAATGTGGTGGATATATAAAAGTATAATTTTCACATCATTCATGAGTCTTTCCTTGAGATCACTTTGAAAAAAAAATGAATGATAACAGTAAAATATAATATCAGTTCGAACATAATTAAAATATGTTAAAATCTTTTTTATTTTCTAATATGTGGTCACATCGACTTTTTTAACATATTCAACTTCTTAAAAGTTCATATTATCTCCATCATAGATTTCATTGGCCTTGAATCCTACATCTAAAATATTGTTAAACTTATTTAAAATAGTTATTATGTGAGATAAATATCACATACACTCTTTCAATAACCTATATGATAAGGAGAATAAACTTTAAATAATTAGAGATATATTGAATTTTCAACTCATGAATCTTGAAAACTTCTTACAATGGTTATCATCTAAGCCATTAAAAATTATGTCGTCAACATAGATAAGAACCATTATTCACTGCTCATTATCCTTCTTTAGGTTGAGGTTATGATCGAAACATCCTCTATAGAAATCAATATTATTTATACATTGATCGAACGTAGAATGATATGGTCTAAATTCTTGTTTTAGGCCATAAAGAGAATAATTTTTCTGATATACCATTGAAAACCCCACTCGGTTTCTCAATGTATACTTCCTCTTCATGGAAACCATTTGTAACGCCCCGACCCCAGTTACCCAAATTCGGTGCATTATTACATAACATTATCATGATTACAATGAATCAAGTGCTGAAAGACCGATCAGTTTATCATTCTTGGAAAATATATTACGTACATGAATGTTACATTACATATTAGAAAATAAAACATAACATAAATATTCCTTTTAGAATTCCATTAATCCCCTAGATTAACCCTGAATATCAATCATAATACCCTTCTTCTAATCCTGAGAAAATTAAAACATAGAAAGGGGTGAGCTCAAATGCTCAGTAAGGATAACAATATAGCGAAAACTTTCATAAATAAGAATAAATATTTAAGGCAATGCATAATACTAAAACAAAATACTTTTAAACTTAAACTTTAGCATATTATGGAAAATATAAAATAAAATAATGCCATTTACTTATTCACATTGATATTATAATAGTCAAATAATCACATTAAATACCAATATCCACTTTCATAATTATGGAATGCATAATGCCAGACTTCATAACCACATAGTCAAGGCCTTGTGCCAAGACTACAAATAAGATTTTGTCAAGGCCTTATGCCAAGACACTAGTTTGTCTCATGTGACCTACCAATGCATCGAGAAGCTATATCGGGATCCACCCATCACTTACTATGTCTAATTCATTCCTTATATGAAAAGTTTGAAATATAACATAAACATTCATATTAAAACTAGCATATGAAATGTCAATACTTTATCCACAAACCATGACTGGTATATAAATAGCACATCTAAAGTCAAACATAACTCATTCAATACAATATAGAAGATTGTATTGTAACATATTAACCTCGATCAAGAATAATGAAGGATATTGACATATATGAAAATAATCATCAAAACTATTTGAGAGAAATATCCCCCTTTTCTTGAAAACATTTAAAAGTCACACTATTTGTCAAGAAGCTATTTAAAAATAGATTTTGGAATCAAAGTTTCCCATACCAATTTGAAACATTTAAAAGGAATTTTAATTTTAAAACATTAATGTCCATATAAATAAATCCTTAAAACCATTTTTAAAACATGGACATTAATGAGAAAGATTTAGAATAATAAATTTTTAAAACATTTAAAATGATATTTTAGTTAGAGTTCCTAACCAAATGAGAGATGCTTGAATAAAAATAAATGAGGTAATAATAACTTTATAATATCCTAAGAATAAATGATTTAATGATATATTATTTCAAAGGACATTATGTTGGAGTTGGTGGTCTAGAACCAACTACTTTGTTCTTTATTCATTAAATAAAATCTTTATCACATCTTGATTGTTCTTCTGTGTGACATGTCATGTGATAATATCCTAAGGACAGCTGTTGCATTAATGGGTCTTAGCGGATTCCTGCTATGATGAGAACTCGGAAGTGCCATAACACTGTTCTTGAATGTATGTTCTATGGACGGATGATATTATTTGAGGGACACAAATAATACAGGTCATTAGGGGTGAGGACTCATAAAACTTTGAGAAACCTTCTCATGGTGTGCACCATTGGTAATATCCAAGAGGATATTATGAGAACGAGACCCGCCAGTAGGAAATCCACATTTCATAGTGTCATTGGATGTTCCAATCTACGGACGTGTGTATTGATCCTTAGACTTTAATATTATTATTAGTGGGTATTACAACTCGTGAACTTAGATGTATTGACGAAAATTGTGACGACACACTGTTCGTAGCGAGGTAGGATACGTTGGGTGCGTCACAAGTAATACCGCATTAATAGATAATGCGAGAAAGGATTTGTTCCTTCCGTTCCATAAAAGAAGTAGATATCTCAGGACCTTTGATGTAATTGATATATCCTAAATAAATCCATGGCCATAGTAAGGTATGGGCAAGTTCTATTCCAGGAATTCAAAGAAAGAATAATCAAGCACATGGGTTGATGGCACTAGCATGCAACCCGCTTGATTGGAGATATCGAGACAAAGGGATTATATTACACGGTAAGCATTCGTAGGAGGTAACATGTCATTGCGGCGTTAACTTCTTTCTCTATGGGTGCCTTGGCATGTTGCTAGATGCTAACCTTGGACTTTAGGCAGGCTCAGCCTAATTCCACTAAGAAAGAGGCCTAGAGGGTCACACACTAAGTGTGTCCATGTATCTCAGTTAAATATTAATTTAACATGTTAAATAAATATTATTCCCGACTGTGGTTTAATAATTATTTAAGGATGTCTGATCTCATTTATTTTGACACTAGTTATTCGATAGAATATATTGTGGAAGAAATAATATATTTATTAGGGAGTAATGTAGTTAAATTTATTTAAGAAATAAATAGTCATTACTCAAGGTCTAATAAATGTGGTGGAGAAAAAAATGGAAAATAAAAGTACACGCCGTGTATTAATTATTACACGCCGTGTAGTTTTTCCAGTTGGGATTTTGAGGATTTAATATTATTTTATTAAATGATATTTATTATAATCAGCGTGGGCGCATGTCAAGGAATTAATAATTCGACATGGGGGGGTTTTCAATAAGAGTTAATGAAATAAATAAAATGCGTAACACGTTTATTTATTGTCATAACTCTATTAACCTCAATCATGATTATAAATAACCTCACAACCCCAACATTTTGAAGAGCCATTATGGTGCACAACGGATTTAGAAATACTCTCAAGCCAAGAGAGAATTCCCTTTCCACTAAGAACGCCCTCAAGTTACTAGAGTAAGATCCTCCACCGGATCAAGGCGGTCGAAGGCGGACATCGCAAGCGAAGGTTCTTCCGCGCTAGCACCCGGAGATCTCTTCGGCGATGTCCGGAGATACCTGAAACACGTGTGGATCACCACTAGAGGAATCCTACACTTGGATTCTACAACGCAACGACGAATCACCGAATCGTGACCAGGCACATCAATGAAGAAAGAATTCCAACGAGGTAATTCTTATGAATTAATTAAATTAATTATAATCAACATATGATGATCCTCCTCAAGGGTTCAGGGACTCTTCTTTTCTTTTCGTTCTTCATTCTATTCCAAAGATTCGGTGTTTTATATCGTGACGGATCTCGGATTGAACGTTGTTTAACGTTAAAATTAAAGTTGGGCAAAGCCACCAACGCACTTTAACTGCGCCCGGAACCTTCAAGTGGTATCAGAGGGGTCATATCGTTGGTTATAATTATTTAGTTTTTCGTTGGTGATTTACGCATTTAATAATTTAGTTATTTCAATTCATGTTTAATCGTTCTGGAAATCTGAATCTCGAGATCTGTTCCTCCTCCCTCGTTTCTCATTCACCTCACAGAAACGGTTTTTTTTCTTTTAATTTTGATTAAAATAAAATAGAGGAACCCATCCGGAGGAGCCAAACGTTTCTGGCCATATAACACCAGAATACACGGCGTGTATTCGGAAGTACATGCCATGTATTCTAGGTTCAATGCATTGACTGATCCGCCAAATCAGGCCGTGTATTGGATTATTTCTATGAATTTAAGACACCGTGTGTTGACCAGAAACAGGTGGCACACAGTTTCCGGAATACACGTCGTGTGGTCCAATGAACACGGCGTGTAGTCCCTTCGGGTTAGGGTTGGGTCGTGTACTCCGTACACGGCCTGCCCGGCAGGAAACCGTATAACGCGGAAACTACACGGCGTGTGTCCCACTGTACACGCCGTGTACTCCGAAAATTTCCGAAGTACATTAACACGCCTTATCCCCGGGCGTGTACTTCGGATGGACGGTGAAGAAAAAGTACACGCCGTGTAGTCGGAACTACATGCCGTGTACTCACCCAAATTACGCAGATTTATTAAAATTTATTATTATATTATACAAACCCTTGAGACGTGTACCATGGTGCAGGCGTAAAGCTGAGGCACAACACGTGATAGGTGTTTTATATATATATATGTTTAATTTAACATCTGTGTAATAAATGGGAATTCACCGGGTTTCCTCCAAGGTACAAGTTACGTACAAGGATAATTTTAAATGAATTTATTTGTTTAAAATTATGTTGGATGAGAATCTCAAGGAAATTCAGAAAAAGGGATTTAAGATAAGAGGATTGATTAATTAAAGATAATTAATTGATTCGAGCGTGATTTATCTTAAACAAGAACGATTAAAGAATTGAATGCTAGTTTTATTTATGCGTAAATATAGTTCCATGTATGGATGATCATGAGCTAGACCAAGACCTTTGTATGTGAATGGTTTCTTTTAATTTATTTATTTAAATTAAATTTGTTGGCCTGTGAGCCATCTCCTCATTAATATGTAGGGCCTGCGCGCCCAAGGATTCTTTTATGTAAAAACCCATTTTTTCCCCTCACCTGCGTGTGAGATAAATGCATATGTAATTGATTGAGCTCCCAAGATAGTGGAGGCGGCTCAAGTCAGGATCCAAGGTGAAACCAATCCAAGTAGATACAAAGGTGGATAGGTGGAAAGCTGTAAACACGAACCCGAAAGGTTCAAGGTGTTTCTCCCCTAGGTCTTGGGTTAGTTTATCAAAGGCTAGATAAACTAACCAATAGAAAAGCTCATGATCATACCATTTATTTTATTTCTTTTAGTTGCATGGTTTATTTATTATGGGTTTGTTCTCACGATCACACAATTAATGAATTAAACGAGTATGCAAGATGGAACTAAAATAAAATTGGCTTATACGTAAATATTATCTTAGACATGGTTAATCACTTAAGTATGTCCCACTTAATATTAACAAGCATGGAATCAATGATAATAAAATGGAAATTTACGTATAAGGATAAAATCCCTCAAAATAAATATAAAGTCGGCATAGCCTTCCATAATCATGGTTAGAATCGAACCATAGTTCAAAGTGCTTGACCAACCCTAGTTGGGGTGCTTTCAATTATCGGGGAATTCTAATTCAAGGTTTTGGGTTCACTTGAATTGGTTCGCATCAAGGGTTGACTGCCACAGCAGGACTTGGTGTGACCAAGAGGCAAAGGTTGAGGAAATCCAAAAAGGATTTCAGGATTGGGGAGTCCACTCAGCGGATCAAGGAACTGCGAGTTAATGTAGTTGGCATTTGGAATGCCTACCTAAAACCCTTCAAGTTGCTTGACCAACCCTAGTTGGGGTAATGCGAAGGGCAATATGGATCCTTTCCACTAGAATATTCACGTAATAGAATATTCTGAAGTCAATGGTGAGGGCTATTGGATTTCGATAAAATAGTGGGAGACTAATAAGTATTAATTTATTTATTTGTCTCAATTTTTATAATAAATTACTAAACCTTTTCTCATCATAAATTGTAGAAACGGCAAGAAAATGACTTCAAGCATATCATTTCTCACCATACTCGAAAAAGAAAACCATCTCACCGGCACCAATTTCCAAGAGTGGCAGAGGAATTTACGCGTCGTCCTTCGCCACGAAAGGAAATTATATGTGCTGGAAGAGCCTATTCCAGTTGCGCCTGGGAAAGAGGCTAGTGATGAGGAATTATCTCTCTACATGAAACACATGGATGATGCCACAGATGTCCAGTGTTTCATGCTATCGTCCATGTCTAATGAGCTCTTGAAGCAACATGAAAACATGGATGCGTATAGCATGATGTCTCACCTTAAAGATCTCTACCAAGAGAAGGTGAGACAGGAGAGGTATGAGATCTCCAATGCTTTGTTTACCACGAAGCTTGGAGAGTCTGTGCTAGCTGGGCCTCATGTGGTCAAGCTTGTTGGCTACATTGAACGCTTGGACATCTTAGGGATTAAATTCACAGATGAGTTGCGTACAGATCTCATCCTATCATAATTTCCCAAGACCTTCTCTAACTTCATTGTCAACTATAACATGAGCGGAAATGAGAAGAGTCTATCGGATCTTCTGACCTTGATTCTCCAGGTAGATAACGACATGGGGTGTGACAAACCCGCAGTCCTTATGGTGAACAAGAAAAGGAAGGACAAGGCAAAGGGGCCAAAGACTTATAAATGGTCTGAAGCCCCCGAGCACCATCCCTCCAAGAAGGGGAAGATCTAGAGGCAGGGCAAGGAATGGGAAGAAGTGTCTTTTTCATGTGGCAAGAAGGGCCACTGGAAGAGGAACTGCACCCAGAAGTGTGGGGACTCTAAAGGTGCATTCGTTATCGAGTGCAATCTTTCTATTTCTACACAATGGGTATTAGATACAGCTTGTGGGGCTCACATCTGTATTCAAATGCAGGAACCAAGTAGATTTTGAAAGATCGCCAGAGGAGAGGTGGATCTTCGAGCTACCAATGGCACAAGGCTGGCTGCGTTGGCTATTGGCGACTATCACATCTCATTGTCAATTGGCATGATTTTGGTTTTACAAAACTATTATTTTGTTCCTAGTGTTACCAAGAACATAATTTCTGTATCTTGTTTGGATATGGATGAATTTATTTTCAATTTTGGAAATAAGGGTTGTCTCTTTTATAAGAACAACGTATGTTATGGTATGGAACATTTGAATAATGGTTTGTATGTATTAAATTTCGAAAACCAAGTGTTGGCAATCGATAACGAAACAAACTCACATTACTCATACATCACCCTGTTATGGCATCACCGCCTTGGTCATGTGAACGAGAAGCGCTTGACAAAGCTCTGCCAAGATGGCTATTTCGACTCTACTGAGCTAAAACCACTTGATAGATGTCACGCTTGTTTACAAGGAAAAATTACCAAGCCTCCTTTTGGTGTACAAGGTGAAAGGGCCACAGAGCTTCTAGGATTGGTACACACAGATGTGTGTGGACCATTTCCAGTAGAAGCTAGAGGTGGATATTCTTACTTTATTACTTTTACTGATGATTTGAGTAGATATAGCTATGTCTACTTAATGAGGTATAAGTCAGAGTCCTTAGAGAAATTTAAGGAATTCAAGAATGAAGTAGAGAATCAACTTGGTAAGAAGATAAAGAAGCTTCGATCGGATCGAGGTGGAGAATATCTGAACCAAGAGTTCATCGATCTTCTACAGGAGTCTGGGATTCTATCTCAGCTCACTCCTCCTTATACACCATAGTGGAATGGTGTTAGTGAAATGAGGAACCGCACCTTGTTGGACATGGTGAGGTCGATGATGAGTCATGCGGATCTTCCATTATCCTTTTGGGGATATGCATTAAAAACTGCAGCATACACATTAAACCAAGTACCAACTAAGGCGACAAATGGAATTCCATCCGAGTTATGGAATGGAAGGAAACCCACTTTGTCGCACACACGTGTATGGGGATGTGAGTCGTTTGTTAAGGCCTTCTCAGGAAACAAACTATCACCTCGGGGAACGAAGTGTATCTTTATAGGATATCCCAAGGAAATGAAAGGATATTACCTATATAACCCCCAAGACAAGAAAGTGAATGTCGCCAGACAAGCCGTCTTTCTTGAGAGGGAGCACATCCTCAAGAAGGATAGTGGGAGCAAGATTGACTTCGACGAAGTTGATGCTCAAGATACACAGGAGTTGGTATAGGAACAAGTTCCACAGGTCCCCGTGGAAGAGGTTCCAGAAACACAAGTACTGCGTAGGAGCTCAAGAGAGGTAAGGGAACCAGAGAGATTTGGTTTCCTAGTCACCGAGGATGGTGAATCATTATTGTTGGACAATGATGAACCTCTCTCCTACAAGGAAGTAGTAGAAAGCTCAGAAGCTGCAAGATGGCTAGAAGCTATGAATTCTGAGATGGATTCCTTGTATCATAACCAAGTTTGGGTTTTGGTCGATGAGCTAGTTGATGTAAAGCCAGTTGGATGCAAATGGGTATTCAAAAGAAAGCTGGACATGGAAGGTCAAGTTAGCACCTATAAAGCAAGGCTAGTGGCAAAAGGATTCAGACAGCATTGAGGAATTGACTATGATGAATCCTTCTCTCCAGTTGCCATGTTTAAATCCATAAGAATCATACTTGCCATAGCAGCTTACCATGACTACGAGATTTGGCAGAGGGATGTCAAAACAGCATTCCTTAACGGGAACCTTCAGGAAGAAGTCTATATGACACAACCAGAAGGGTTTGTGACACCAGGTGAAGCCAAACGGGTTTGCAAGTTGCAGAAATCCATTTATGGATTGAAGCAAGCATCCAGGTCATGGAACATTTGATTTGATGAATCCATAAAGGAATTTGGTTTCATTAAGAAAGAATGTGATCCATGTGTTTATAAGCGGTTTAATGGGAATGCGGTCGTCATCATAGTGGTATATGTTGATGACATATTGCTTATTGGAAACGACATACCAGCCTTACAATCAGTTAAGGACTAGTTGAAAAAGTGTTTCTCCATGAAGGACTTAGGAGAAGCAGCCTACATTCTAGGGATCAAGATCATTCGTGATAGATCCAAGAGGATGCTTGGACTAAGTCAGGGTACATACATTGACCAGATACTAAAGATATTTAGTATGGAAAAATCCAAGAGGGGATTGGTTCCAGTGTCACAAGGCTTACATCTTTCTAAGAAAATGTGTCCCCAGACACAATAGGAGAAAGATAGGATGAGCAAGATCCCATACGCTTCGGCTATAGGATCCATCATGTATGTCATGTTATGTACCAGGCTTGATGTTTCCTATGCACTAAGCATGGTAGGCAGATATCAAGCAGATCCAGGAGAACAGCATTGGACTACTGTTAAGACTATCCTTAAGTATCTAAGAAGAACTAAGGATATGTTCCTGGTGTATGGAGGATACGAGGAGCTTCTCATCAGAGGGTATGCTGATGCTGGTTTTCAAATGGATCAGAATGATCTGAAGTCACAATCTGGATATGTTTTCTGTCTCAATGGAGGAGCTGTGAGCTGGAAGAGTTCAAAGCAGCAAGTTGTCGCCGGTTCTACAGCGGAGTCCGAGTATATAGCGGCTTCTGATGCAGCCAAAGAAGCCATTTGGATTCGGAACTTTTTCTAGGAGGTTGATGTGGTGCCTAGCAGTAAATATCCTATTTCATTGTATTGTGATAATACTGCAGTGGTGGCTCTTGAAAAAGAACCAAGGTCACATCAACGGACAAAGCACATACACCGAAAGTATCACCTCTTGAGGGATTTCTATCAAAGGGGTGAAGTTGCAGTGAGCAGAGTGTCCATGGAAGAGAACGTGGCGGACCCCATGACTAAAGGTCTATCTCAGTAGAATCATGAATATCATGTGAGAGCTAGCGGGTTAAAGGTTGTTAGCAGTTGGCTCTAGTCCAAGAGGGAGTCTGTTGGAGTTGGTGGTCTAGAACCAACTACTTTTTACTTTATTCATTAAATAAAAGCCTTATCACATCTTGATTGTTCTTCTGCGTGACATGTCATGTGATAATGTCCTAAGGATGGTTGTTGCATTAAAGGGTCGTAGCGGATCCCTACTATGATGAGAACCCCGAAGTTCCATAACACTGTTCTTGAATGTATGTTCTATGGCCGGATGATATTATTTTTGGGACACAAATAATACAGGTCATTAGGGGTGAGGACTCATAAAACTTTGAAGCACCTTCTCATGGTATGCTCCCTTGATAATATCCAGGAGGATATTATGAGAACGAGACCCGCCAGTAGGAAATCCACATTTCATAGTGTCATTGGATGTTCCTATCTACGGACGTGTGTATTGATCCTTAGACTTTAATATTATTATTAATGGGTATTACAACTCGCGTACTTAGATGTATTGACGAAAACTGTGACGACACACTGTTCGCAGCGAGGTAGGATATATTGGGTGCGTCATGAGTAATACCACATTAATAGATAATGCGAGAAAGGATTTGTCCATTCCGTTCCATAACGGAAGTAGATATCTCATGCCCTTTGATGGAATTGATATAGCCTAAATAAATCCATGGCCATGGTAAGGTATGGGAAAGTTCAATTTTGGGAAGTCAAAGAAAGAATAATCAAGCACATGGGTTGATGGCACTAGCATGCAACCCGCTTTATTGGAGATATCGAGACAAAGGGATTATATTACACGGTAAGCGTTTGTAGGAGGTAACACGTCATTGCGGCGTTAACTTCTTTCTCTATGGGTGCCTTGGCGTGTTGCTAGACGCTAACCTTGGACATTAGGCAGGCTCAGCCTAATTCCACTGAGAAAGAGGCCTAGAGCGTCACACACTATGTTTGTCCATGTATCTCAGTTAAATATTAATTTAACAAGTTAAATAAATATTACTCCCAACTGTGGTTTAATAATTATTGAAGGATGTCTGATCGCATTTATTTTGACACTAGTTATTCGAGAGAATATATTGTGGACAAAATAATATATTTATTAGCGAGTAATACAGTTAAATTTATTTAATAAATAAATAGTCATTACTCAAGGTCTAATAAATGTGGTGGAGAAAAAAAATAGAAAATAAAAGTACACGCTATGTATATTAAATATACACGCCGTGTAGTTTTATGGAAAACAAGTACACGTCGTGTATTAATTATTACACGTTGTGTAGTTTTTCCAGTTGGGATTTTGAGGATTTAATATTATTTTATTAAATGATATTTATTATAATCACCATGGGCACATGTCAAGGAATTTATAATTCGACATGGGGGGGGTTTCAATAAGAGTTAATGAAATAAATAAAATGCGTAACGCGTTTATTTATTGTCATAACTCTATTAACCTCAAACATGATTATAAATATCCTCACAACCCCAACATTTTGAAGAGCCATTGTGGTGCACAACGGATTTGGAAATACTCTCAAGCCAAGAGATAATTCCCTTTCCCCTAGGAATACCGTCAAGTTACGAGAGCAAGATCCTCCACTGGATCAAGGAGGTCGAAGGCGGACATCGCAAGCGAAGGTTCTTCCGCGCTAACACCTAGAGATCTCTTCGGCGACATCCGGAGATACGTGACACACGTGTGGATCACCGCTAGAGGAATCCTACACTTGGATTCTACGACACAACGACGGATCACCGAATCGTGACCGGACACATCAATGAAGAAAGAATTCCAATGAGGTAATTCTTATGCATTAATTAAATTAATTATAATCAACATATGATGATCCCCCTCAAGGGTTCCGGGACTCTTCTTTTCTTTTCGTTCTTCATTCTATTTCGAAGATTCGGCATTTTATATCGTGACGGATCTCAGATTGAACGTTGTTTAACATTAAAATTAAAGTTGAAAAAACACACCAACGCCCTTTCGCTGCACCCGGAACCTTCACATTATATACACCATATAAAAGTGAATCAGTGCATAACAACAAAGAAGTCTCAAAGGAATGTAAATTCAGATGAAATCCCTTATAAAGACAGTATCCTTAGATAAAGGATAAATCAATGACATAATTATGTGTGAAAAATATTAATACACTCAATATTATTGGATATTCAGTGTAAATAAAACATAGGACATTCACACATATTCTTGTAATAACGAAACCAATGACTTGGATGTTTAACTCAATGAATGGAAATTGAGTTAAGATCATGTTTATATAAATGAATTGAGAAATTATAAATGGAGTGATTATGTGTGTCAAACATATATCCACACAAATGAGAGTGGAAATTACTACATAAATAATAAATAATGATTCCACACATAATCTTGGAGTAAAATAAATAATAAAGTATGTTTAAATCCCATAGAGTGGAAATTGAAATTTGAAATTCCCTTACTGATTTGGTAACTTATGAAACATACAACCCATGAAAGAAGGATCATACAATGAAGATGTAAATACCCATAAATTAAAGTATATTACACAAATAATATAATCATGGACAATACATATGCCACAGAAAAATAAATAGTAGCTAATATAGCTTGAATCTCACGGAAATAAAAAGTGAGATGAAAACCCCTTACTTCGTTGTAATCGATCGAGTCGTATGAAAAAAAGTTAATAACCACAAAATTAATCACATAATACCATGAATATAAATATAATCATTATAAATTATATCGAATGGTAGTATACAATACATGACATCTAATAAATAAGTGGCAAACAATGGAAATCTCGCAGAATTAAAAGTGAGATAAGAAACTCATTACCTTGCACTTTCCTTTAGTTGAGGGTACGTTTAACCTTATGTATGAGAACCATAGTATGTTATTAAATTATAACCAAACCATATTAATATTTATGATATCATAAATTATTCATTTATGACTTTATACTACCCATTTAATAATAATTTCCATGTTAAATTAACATTTTGGGTAATAATCATTTTCTTTATCGTACGTGTTTTAACTTGTTACTCTTGATTGTATCACTTAGATCAAGATTTAAATACTTCCAGAATATAAAACATTATTTATATATCATATATATTTATAATATAAATATGTATAATAGACATATATATGAAATGTAAAACACCATTTATGGAGATGGTAGTCCGTACGTACGCATAAACGATGTTTCCGTTTTCATATCATATTGAACGGAACTAAGTGAATAAGATATATGGAAGTAAATATATATATATATATATATATATATATATCCAGTAGATTTATTATGCCATATATTACATACTTATTAATGATATATATTTTATAATCATCATTTAATGGTGAACGTGGAAATGAATCTCATCACGTCGTGGAGATGGTAATCTGTACCTACCCATGAGTAACAATATCATTATATTGATGGAAAACTATTATGTAATTGGATGGTATATAATATATAAATAATAATTAACATGTTATATATATTATTTACATCAGTTATACTCATTATTATACCCATCCAAATAATGAAGTGTTTGAATAACAAACTACACCATGACGTGGAGACTGTAATCCGTACGTACGCACTTATGGTGACCTTGTCATTTATAGGATGGATAGAATAATTAATATGGTTGTACCATTTATAAATAACATCACAGTATATATAATATACTGTAGTTATTATTTTAGAATGTAAACAACAAAGAAAGAGGAAGTGCAAGAAGAAAAGAACTTGAAAGATGTGATGAAATATTTACCTCTTTTTCGGGTTCTTCATTTTGATTTGATCAAAAGGGATCCTTAGAATGGATTTATGACCAAAGGAATGTATCTAGGATTAATGGAGTAATTTTGGGAGGATATTTGGTTAGGTTTTGGCCATGAAAAATGGCTTTGGAGGTGGGAAATTAAGAGAAGGGGAAGTTCCCTTTTAAAAGAGAGGTGAGGGTCACTTTAGAAAAAGTTTGAAATATTATTTTATAATAAAATAATTTTCAGTTTCTAATGGCTCCAAAATTATTTTTTTAAAAGATAAGGTGGGTATGGTTCTAAAACATCCAAACCCATAGTTTTTAGACAATTTTAGGATACCATTTAACCATACCTTTTAGATTTAACTCTTAGTTAAATTGTTTAACTTTTACAGTGTCTTCTTGTATTCTTACACTATATGGTTAATAAACTTACTCTAAACTTCCAAGAGAGACTCAAGTGGTTAATTAATGACATATATAATATTTTATAAGCATTTTTTAAGAACCTTATATTTTTAGGAATATTATATCAACCAATAATATAGTATTTTTTTAAAACTATTTTATGTCAATTTTGACATTATTTGGTATTTGTTTTTTGTAAAATTCATAACAGCATGATTAATTTGAAAAAATTGATTGAATCAACCCTAAAATGTCATATTAACCTATAAAATCATTTTAATTCATCAAAAGTCTCAAATTAAATTTATTTGGATATTTATAATATCAATTATTTTAATCTTTCATTAATAGTATAATTACTGCATCCTAATTGTGTCATAAATTAATTTATTTATTTAATGTCTAAAAATTATAAATAAAATAAAATTATGTAGGAAATATTTTTATCTTTCTAATGAATATTTATAGTCGAATTTATATTGTGTTTAACCCTATATTAGAAATGGTTTGGTTATTAAACCTTGAGTTTAACTCTTTTAGCTCTTCTTAAAATAAAATAAAAATAAATGTCCTAATATAATCCAGGTGGACCAAAGAGGTTCATATTTTATTCCTAATGTTGTTTTTTGATGAATTATACTTATCCAATAGAATTAGTACATTTGTTAAGATAATAATAATATCATTTTTACCCTTAATTACCATATTTACTTTTAACTGTGGTAAATAAAAGTAAAAACATACTATTCACCAAAAATTATTTTCATCTTATCGAACCACATTTTACTTACTGATATTAACCATGTCTCTCGGATTTTTGAAATTCAACTCACAGAAGCGGTAAAATTAAGTTTTATGCAAATTTGAAAATGCTCCTAGGAGATGGGTAAAAGACGGTAAAAGGTTCAATAAAATTTTTATATATCTAAACTTCTTATAAAATGACTCCAATGAATTATATTGAACATATATAGGAATTATGTATCTGTTTTGGCATAAAATAAATTTAAATAAAATATATAACTATTTAAATAAAAAGTCAGTTTTAACCAATAACTCAGTGTTTTTCACTATTCATCAAAAATTGAAAGTTTTTAGAAAATTACCGAAATTTCACTCTAAGCTAATTTTGATATTCTGGATTCAAAAATTAATTCTATTTTACAAAATTCAAAACATAGAAGTTTCATTTATTAATTTAAAATTAATTCTCGTTGTCAAAACCAAAAAGCGTGTTTTTAAGAAACAATAACTAACAAAAGATTGATACTTGTTTATGTTCAATTTCAAAGTGAAATTATTTCCAATGAATAACATTGGATTAAATGGTAAAAATATAATGTATTTATACTTCTAAACCGTTAAAATTTATAATTTAACACTAAAAATTATTTTGATTAAAAATTTGTTTTCAGTTAAAATATAGTATTTTTCACTATTCACCCAAATATGAAAGTTATCAGAAAAAACACCAAATATTTATTTAAATTAAATTCTTATGTCTCTATTCTAAAGAAGAAATTTATTTTGTCAAATTGAATATATAAAATTTTCAAATATCGGATTTAAGAAGGGTTCTCCATTAAAAAGAGGTAAAATTGCACTTTAAAAAAATACTTCTTTTAACTGAAAAAAATGAATTTGTTTTTTCATTATGTCTAAGAAACTCATAATATGGATTCTAAAATAATAAGGACTATATAAAGTTCAAAATTTAGTTAAATAATATTCATAACAACTTTTGAATGGCTAGTTTAGTAATTCGTGGTGCGCTTGAACTCAGTATTGCGTGAAGTGCAAGTTATTGAATTACTTTGAAGAAATAACGTACTATGAAATCTTGGGGTATTACACCATTCAAAAGGGAAGATTTTAAATCCATTTGATACACTTTTTAATCACCATGTTTAGGAATAATAAGATAGTTTTAAGTTAATATACAGGTGTATATGTCTTATCCACATTAATTCCTTCAATTTGGGAATACCCTTTCACACAATTTATGTCACGATCTGAATTACCATGCCTTTTTTATTATGTTTATTTTGGGAAACCCACTTGGTTATAATTTTATTCTTTTCACTTAAACATGGAAAAAAAACCCGTGTTTTATTTTTCATTATTTATTTAAGATCACGATCTAAATTCTAAACTAAGAACTCATCATATATGGTTTCATTAAAATATTTTTGTTCTGCTAATGATAATAATGATATATACAATTGAAAATTCATTCTTATAGTTTCCACTTGGTCTATGTGGTCTCCAACAATATTTTTTTAGTCATTTCATCCTTGCCTATTTTTTTCCTTGATACTATTGGAATTTCTACACTTTATTCATAGTCTAAGACTTCATTATATTTCTATTCCTTACCTATAACTCCCTATGAATGTTTTCTTTCTTTTTCACCTTTAGATTCAAAAATTGGTTAATTTTCATTTGAAAATTTTTCATGTTCCTATGTCATTTTCCCACTCTCAACCATTACAACACTATTTCTCCCAATTATTATTTTATATCACTTATCTTGAAACTTGTAATATTTACTCATTGATGAGTATCCAAAAAATTTGAATTTATATCCTCTATCATCCAATTTTTTTCTCTTCTCTGTTTTATAAATAAATCATTTACTTCCAAAATCCCAAAATTACTGAAGTTTAGGTTTAGTTCCCGAAAAAATTTTATATTGAGTTCTCTCTTCATTTTCACATAGAAAATATCTGTTAGATATATACTCCACTATAATAAAATATTATTTGTAGTGTCTTTATAGAATAGACTTTTCAATCATCATTTTTATGGTTGTGTTTTTTATTATATGATTTCTTCTTTCCACTAACCCATTTTGTTCAAGAATTCAATTAAATAAAACCTGATTCCGAGTTACATACTTCTGTGGATATTATTCAACTTGTTGATTTATAAATTTGGACCCATTTTCAGTTTGTAACTATTGAATCTTCACACCCAGCATCATCTTATCTCTCCTCTAATATAGAATGATATATTTGTACACTAAGATCTTGTGTGTGATCTACATAATCCACACCATTGTGATGAAATCACGTAAAAACAATGAATAATACCATACTCTATCTATCTCTTTCTATGATCGTATCCCACAAACAACCACATGAACTAGATCAAGTAATCTTGATGCCTTGGTCTTATTTGGAATGTGAGACTTCTAGATAATCTTTCTTATTTAACATTAATCACAATTTTGAGTCCAGTTATATATGAGATGAGGAACATTGAATCCTCCATTTTACATTACCATCTACTCCAAATATATTCTGCTAAAACGTACAATCCACCTATGTAATAGATTATTCTACTCCTCTTTGGAAAGAATATCATAATTTTCTTATAAGACAAGATATAAGTTTACCTTGGTCATTTTTCACTGTAGGATAATAGTACTATATTTGGCTTTGACAGTATATAAATTTTCATTGAACTCCACCACATGTCCATGGTCACATATTTGGATAACCTTAAGAATATTATAACTCATCCCATTAAATAAAATAATATCAGTTCACCTAATAAATTTTAATAAAATAATATATTTTTAGAAAAAATAATTTTAACACCCTTATCATTTCTAAAATTGAAAAAACCAAATTTATTTTGTTTCAAATTCAAAATGATTTCATTATTTCCAATCATATGTTATCGTCAACCATTTTCTAACATTAAAGATCATGACTTTTATTTTTTCCTTTAAGAAATATCAACAAAATTATACTTCTCCAAACTCTTATTCATTACCTATATTGGTGAAGAATTTTAACCTTCAATAGTTGGCTCTATGAAAACTTCTTCATAATGAAGGATCAAAAAAAATTAGAATATATGTTTTTTATAGATATTACAACTTCTTATTTCTTTAATTTAAATTAATTCTTGATAAAACTTGTTACAATATTAAGGAAAAGTTGATTTCCTTATGTCTAAATCCTTCACAAAAAATACAATATCCATTAAATGAAAAAATAATGATTAGTAATTCTACTTTCCAAGTTGGATTGGTGTTGATCTTTAAAGGACCTCCTATAAATATACAATACATAGTAAGTGTGTCCCATATTTTCATAGTAAAAACATATAACTCTTAAAGAATATTAATTTCCCTTTGGCATATGGTTAATTATATTTCCAATGTTGTAATGATCTACCTTATTTTTAGGAGTCTGATCTTAATGTTTTGAAACAACCATAGATTTTCATTTATCTTTGGACCATTGAACATGAGGAATAGGTTTATGTTCTTCCATATAATTTCCATTAAATTTACTTGATGATGATTCCATTAAATTCATTTACATAACACTGGGTGTGAATAATCATTATTTATCTTCTCACATTTGATTCCAATTCATAAATTCTTATTATTGTTCCTCAATTATATTAACTCTATATTTTATATTTTTATCCAATACATCAATGATGTGGAAATGTTCGTTAACATTATGATTTAATTAAAATTACTTTTTAGAATTATTAAAATTTATAGTTTTGTGTTTTTCAATCTCATTCTTCAGTTCTATTTATCTTCTTCATATTTTTTCATGTAGATATTTGAACAATTCACTACTATATTTGCCTTATTATTCCTTAATCTTCACACATAAATTCTTTTAAGGGGTACCTAATGTTTATCCTATAAATAAACACTTCCTATAATTCCACCATTCTAATATTCTCTATCAAAATCTCTTATATTATTTTCAATGATCATCAATAAACCATTTTCCTTATAATTTTAAACTTCTTTTACTTCACTTTCTCCAAATATATCCTCTACTTTAGAGTAAAAAAAAATTTTTAAGGGAACTACATTGGGAATTATTTGTACCTTAATTTTTTTTCTTATGTTTTTTATTCTTCATAATATTAATGATGGTTTTGGGGACATTTTCTAATAAGATAACCCAACTTACCACATTTTAAAAAATAGGAAGTGTGCCCTTAAATCTTATTCATACCCTCTTAATATTAGAGGATATGAATGACATAACAACATAAACATAGCCAATTTTTTATTATTATTTATTTAGAGTTTCTTCATGGATTTAAAGGCCAACTCCTAAGGAGTTTTCTCCATTATTTTCTAATTATATTAGTTTCTCATTCTATATGCCATGAGAGTACTTTGCAAACTATCAAGAGAAATTTATTTCAGATCAATGTCTTATAGAACTGAAACTGTTTTATTAAAATGAGGAGAGGATCCTCTCATGATTCACTTCAAGATATTATCATATTTGATATATAAATAAATGCATCACATGTATTCAAAATAAATATTGAGATGATCTAAAAAAATCATCCATCTCATTTGAGTTCATTTTAAAATCTTCAAATTTCTTCAACAAAACCCACATATTTTCCAACCAAAACTTCAAATATCATTAATAAATATTTAGATGTTTTTAGCAAATAATATAATAGGATTTACAAGAAATTACCTATATAAAAATGGTATGGTTAAGATAATTTAAAAATATATTTATAACTTCATCATCTACATTTAATTCTTGATGATATCTCTTCATCAAGGTGCCACTTTTAATATCACAAGTGTTTCCATAAAATTCCATAGTATATGAATCCATACCCAAGGATCTAAAATAATGTTTCATATTAATTTTCCACAATCAAAAATTAATTCATACAAATATAGGGATACCTTTACGATTAATAAACATTTCCAAGCTTCTAAGAGAGGGAAATAATAAACTCCCCTCTAATACTGCTTGTTAAACCCTTAAAGAAGATTACACCATGAGAAAGTGTGTGTGAATTAGGGTATGGAAGTTTAAATAAAATCTATCTTTTGTGTTCCTAAAATATAAGTAATCCTATAAAAGCTAATGATATTTTACTAAATTATTTTGATGATTAAAATGATATATATGATTTAGTGTTGTGGAGACAAAAGAAAAACCAAATAAGGAGTAAAGTATATAGAATTTATAAGACTATAAGATGTATATTTATTCCAAAAAATCATTATATACAGTCAAAATAATTGTTATTATTATAAGATAGAAATTCAAAGATAAAAAGTCCCAAATATTAATTTTCTAATTCTAATGGATATTTTTGGAAAAATAAAAGCATGTGGACATTGAGTTTTTTAAGAGATTTAAAAACATCAAATTCCAATATCTTAGAAAGAATTAAAGGAGAAATATTTAATAATTTTGTTAGTATGAACTTAAAATTAGAATTCCAAATTCCACAGACTTATCAAATCGTGTTTGTTTATAAATATAGGGACTTAATTCAATGATCTATACTAGAAATAATAGATTGAGAGGATAAAGATAGACACCTAACCTAAATGGTATAAGATCAATTTTGATAGATTCTTTAAGATCTAGATCTTTATATTTTAAATCATCATATAGAATACTATGATAATTAGGAGAACAAAATTTATTGTGAAAAGGTTTCTAGATGTTAGGAAATTACAAGATATAGAAGTTCCAACATCCCATGGTAGAATGTATATGTTATAAACATTGAATAATGTGATTTGGAAAAAGAACTTAAAATAAATTTTTTTGAAAGATAGTGTACATAGAAGACGTTAATTTGGATTATAGTATAGTATTTATGGTTTTGCAAATCATCATTGATGAAGAAGATCAAGAGTTGATACAAATACATCCTAGTGTATAATGAATATATTGTTCAATAGTTTTATAGAACTCATTATAAACTCTTGGGAGATGTTAAATAAATACTATTGGGATATAGAATGTTATTTTTGTGAATTTTACCAATTTTATTCCATAAAATAATATAGAAAATATATGTGTCTTTGGTTAATAACTAAACACTATAAGGATTAGGAATGAATATTGGAATCAAACCCTATAAATACAATGTGTCATACTCTATTTAATTTATGTAATTTAATTTTGTGTAAATTTTTGTTGATAATGATAAAATATATCCATAAATATTAGCTAATATAGGGGTTAATAATCCAAGAAAGGGGTAAAATATTTATACAAAATAAATAGGAAAAAGTATTCCACTCTAATTCACCCCCCACCAAACCCTCTCAGTTTGACTACATGATCCACTAGGAACATAAAATTATATTAGCACATATTTTCTCTATGATTGGATTTATATTTTTTCACCTTAATAATTTTTAACTACATTATATAAAGAGTATATTTCTAGATGTTATATAGTTACCCCAGTTGAATAAAATTAAAGATAATAATATTAATGCCACAATTTATGTTATGTCTAAGACATTGAAATATGAGAAGAATAATGAGACTAATAAGACAAAGAAGTTAACTTCTTGAAATTGGGGGGAGGAAACTTCATTATTAGAATATAATTAATGTATTAATTATTCATGTTTTAAATTCATTGATTTTGATCCCCTAGAAGAATATAATTCAATCAAAGAAGAGTTTAATAAAATGGTGATATTTAAATCAATTTTATATCTATACTTTGAAGTCAAGGGTTACATAAATAATTGTCCTTTAGAATTTATAATAAATATATTGGAGTTTATTTAGTACATAATTGATTATAAAACATTTTTAGAATAAGAATATAATTAAATGGAAAAAAATTATTTCCTTATAAATTTAAACATATTAACACTCTCGCTAAACAATTTAAAATTAGGGAACAGACAGTATCACTTTATAATGAAAATTTTAACCTAAGAGAAGGATAATTAAAAAAGGTAAGTATGGAGAAATCCAAGATTAATAAAATTTTATAGAATAATATCCATCCGTTAAAATATATGGTACTCTTCAAGAACTCTTAGTTATAGGTTAGCGACAAGATATTAAAATATCCTAGTAGTTCACTTCTAAAAAAGAAAAAATACTGAAGAACTAGAACACCTAAGATTCTATTTCAGGTTTTAATTATTTATTTGTTATTTATCTTTATTTTATTTCATTTTCTTTATTTCCCTTAAAAATTGTGATTTTGAAAAATATACACACATCACGGTTGGTGCAAGGTTAAGTAAAACCATGTGGTAATCGTACATCAGTTCCATAGTTTTGACATATTCTTCTTGTAAAATTGATGTATAGTTTACCTAACATTGGGGGAAAATCATGAAATTTCCTAGTTGAAGCTTGTGGTTCTCGCAAGGTTAGTACATGGTTTGGAAAATCATCTTGTCATCCTAAAACATAAAAATTATGAAATTACATAACATTAATTGTTTGAAATAAACACCCAAAATATCTTATTTTCCAAAATTTTGACCTTATATCCCTTCTCTTTCACCTGATCATATCTCCTCCTTATCAAGGGATTTATTTTTGCGGTTATTTCTTCAAGTATATCCAAGGAAAACTCTAATTAAGGGCCTTGTGTCTTCTATTTTCTATATTATTCTCCCCTTATTTATGGTTCTATTCCTTCACTAAATATCTAGAAGTTAAGTATTCTTATTTATCGATTTTATAAGTGGGGGTTTAAATTTTTAGGGTCTCTTCTTTCGATTCAAGTAATATTCCACTCCTTTTTAGGAAATATGTTTTGTAGTCAGATGATTCACCTTATTTAAGGTAGGTGGTTCCACTTATTTTTCAATTAAACTCATATATTCTTGTATCTTTTGATTTATTTTTTTAATATTATATAAATATTTTATTTAAATTTTATAAACTGATTCACATGGAACTTCTTTCTTACTTATCCTTCTACTGTTGGAAAAGTGGAAAGATCATTTTTTAATAGAAAGATGATTTTTTTAAAAAAATTTATTAATTGGAGTGACTTACATAATAATAAAAGTGAAATAGAATAAACCCCATGAAAAACCTTAAGATCTTTTATTGGGTAACCTAGTCTAGACAGGGCCATTCCCACTAGGCATAATGTCACCCAAAAAATTTATTTAGTGGTATATACAAATCTAACTAGTTTGGTGATGTGAGTATAGTTACATTACACAAATTGAGAGTCTATCTAATTAGTGATGCATAATTTTTATGTTCCCTAGCCTTAGTGTACTTATGGTGGTCCAACCATGTTATTAGTTTTAAATTTCTAATCAAATTGTATATTCGGAACTGCATTAGTTAGTCCTTATTTTCACTATATTTGTTTTTTATAAAATGATAAATGAATATTTTTTTATATTTAATTTAAAAATATAATTCTTTGGTTTCTATAATAAATAATTAACCTGGAATACATTATTTGATCCCACTAGCATCATTATGCTCATTCACTACATACACCCAATGGGTGTATCCAAACTATGTTTATAATAATGAGGGTAAAGGTAAGGAACCACTTAAAAGAGGTGGATATTCATGCAATATTTGTATGGTTTGATGAAGGTAACATGGTGGGATGATCCATCATGTCACAGGATGATGGGTAGATGCTTTTTTATTTACTTTTTTTAGCTTGTAGCATCGATATTTCCTAACGATGTCACCCACTTTTTTATTCTGAGATCTTCAATTCTATGTGTATTTTATTATTTTTAAAAATAGTATGATGCCCTATTAGATTTAGGCTTATTTAGATATAATTTTATATTGATATGATTATTATTATTATTATACTTATTTATTTTGATTCATGACTTTCCAGTATATGATGAAGTCATCCTAGGTTCTTGGATAAAACTTGATGATTTACTTATTGAGACAAACCATTCCCAAGGTGTGTTCTCAATTTTCAAAAACTATTGTCTAGCTGGTGGGAATCATGAACATACATTTAGCCTTTCCAAGAACTATATCAAGTTCCCTTATTAGAGTTAGTTGAGTTGGTTATAAAATAATGGTATCAAAGACTTTATTTTTTAGTTTATGATATTCGGGGTATTTGGTAAAAATTTTATAAGACTTTCAAGGGTTTTTATGTGGGTATGATGGAATTTTTTACTATAATTTTTAGTATTTAACTTTATATTACTAATTATTTTAGAGTTTTATAGTTTTTCTTTTTATTTTAGACTATAATTTATTTTATGGGATGGGTGGAAGGTTTCAAACCATACACATGGACCATATATTCTGAATGTATATTAATTGATTAATTCCTTCTCAATGACTTAATTAGTTTATTAATGGATTTTTGATTTAGAAATTTACAAGTGATTTTATAGTTTCTTATCTTATGTTTTATTTCCATGTAGTACCATGCCTCCTCCAAGTCCCCCATTGAACTCTTTGTAGTGATGTGTAGATAATATTCCATATATAAACCCTCACATTGATCATAATATTATTTAGGCCATAGTAAGAATAGTGTGGTTCATGGAACATGGAGCGGGTATAAGTCCAATATACCCTCAAGGATTAGTTATTTTTCTAGGTTATGAAAATGACATACCACAGTAATTTCTTTGAAATAAGACATTATTGTTCTAATATACCAATGTCTCTTGTGAATAAATTGATTCATTTCATAAAATGAATAGAATCTTCAAATTTCTTGAGAATTATGAGGTAGTTGAAGTTACATTCACTTCCTTAATATTGAAGATTCCAACTCCAAAGTGGATGGAATCCAAATTCTAGGAAAAAATACCCAAGAATGTTTACTAGAAAGGTTTAAAAGTAATTTTATGTAAAAAGAATTATATATATTCTTTATATTTCAATATTTCAAGTGATTATAAACATTTAGTGTGGTGGTCGAACAACGATGGAATATACAAATTATTTTGTAGAGATATTATAATTTTCTTTAGTTATGGTGTGTAATGAAAATGTAAATGATTATACATTTGTAAGGGGTCTCTATTAAGACATCTAATATCTTTTTTCTTATTAAATATTGAGTTATAGGTGAAGGAGGTTTCCCAATAAATAATTATGGAGAGAGAAAAAAATGGAATTTATGGGATTTTTAAAACCTCTACAAAGTTTGGTGGTAGTGTGGCTAGAGCTTTTAGAAGAAATAAAAAATTAGAAGAGTCAAATAGGGAATGTTTCTATTCTTATTGACCTTATTATTATTAATAATATTCATTCCCTATGGGTGGCTGGACCCTTACTTATAAAAAATATAGAAATATTAGTCATGTAAATCCTTCTTTACAAAATATTTCTTAGGTGTTTCATGATTGTGGGAAATTGGTAAACCTCCATATATTTTTTAAGAATAATAATATATATAGAAGTGAGGTTTTTTCTTATGATATGAGAGGATATTATACACCATTATATGAATCATAAGTTGAAGGTTCTTCCTATTGTGGTTAGGGAGGCATAAAAAATCATATAATGGGAAATATTGGTTGGGAACTTAGCCCTAGGTTACTGAGAGGCCCTATATTCGGGTCGAGAGGATAAAGTTTCATGTTATGGATCCAACTCTTATGTAATCTAAGATGGGGCATGTGGTAGTGATAGATAAAAAACTTATTCCATCATCTATGGTTGTTTCTTTATTTGATACTGGTGTTTCTCATACATTTCCCTCTACTTGTGTGGTGAATTTTTTTAACCTTACTTCGGATCTCATATCCTACATAATGAATATTTAAACTCCTCTTGAGAAAAATAGGAAACTTAACCTTTAGTAACCCTATTTAATTATATCCATGTCCAAGGTAAAGTTATACTATGATATCCTAATTATTGAAATGGATTTCATTGATATAATTTTTGTAATGGAAAAGATGATGAATTTTAGAGATAATATCAAATTTTATCATAGTAGGGTGTCTTTCCCTTCCTAAAGTAGGAATGTTCATCTATTACAAGGGTATTAGAATCCCCACTACATCTTTTTAGGCCTCCTCTTCCTAATTTAGATAATATTTCATTCTAAGTATCTTCTCTTTTATTAGAGGTTTATGAAGATGTATTAGGGTGTGATTTAACTTCTATAGTTAAAGAGTTTCCTAGTGTGTTTACTATTTACTTGTCAGGGTCACCCTTAGAGAAGGGATTCTAGTAATCTATTGACCGGATTATTGGGTCACAACTGATATACTTACCTTTGAATCACATGACTCTAGTGAAGTAAAAATATTTCAAGACCTAAGTTGATTATTTTGTGGTTAATGGATTTATTTTATCTAGTGTGTTCCCAGGGGTTGAGAAAGTTATTTACACTAAAAAGGATGATAGAACTATTTGATAATGTATTTTTTTTGGAAATATTACTAATGGAATGATGTGATAGTGGGGTGGTTAGGAGTCCTTTTAAACAATAAACTTAATTATAAAATTATAAAATAATTATTTATCAAACACAATAATAAATGGATGTGAGTGTGGTGTTCAAACAGTTAAGTAGCATAATAAAAAATAATAATAATACTATAATTTTTATAGTAGTTTAGTTCATTGTGAACCTACTCTACTCTTCAATCCCATATAACATAGAGAGAGGACTTATACTCACTAAAGTGAATAATGAAGAAGTATTTTATTCGTAAAGACTCAATCTACTCTATTAGAGGAGAAACCAAACCTTTAATACCTTTTCTAGGAATAGTAAGATACTATAATATTATAATGATATACCTAACCATTGATACCTTTTTTTGGGATATGGATGAACCTGGTCTATTATAAGGATAGAACAAAACTATCAATACCTTTTATAAAATAACAATCACAACCAAAGTGATCATAATTTTTGGATAAGTGAGCATAAAAAAACAATACCTTTTTAATAGAGATATAACCATATGTGAACTATGAAATACTGACACTTCCAAAAAAACTAACTAGAAAAAATGAAATATATTGATGAATAAGGGTGGTGTGGAATAGTTATCTTAATTCCTTCAAGAGCTGAAACGTAACAAAAAAATATTGGGAAACATTAAATGACTTAGTAAATTATTAGAGTAAAATTATATTTTATTGTTCCTATATTTCTTTTATTCTTGACTTTATATCACACTATTAACTTGGATTTTATTTAACTAAAAAATTATAATAGTAAATATTATTCAAATAAAATAACAAAAATATCCACTATGAGGATATTTTCTATTTCTTAAACATACGATTAAATAAATGTTAGAAAAAATGTAAACATGTTACATTACCTATTTCATGAATTATCACACTTGTATTCAACAATTAATACCCACAATTCCTTCTTAGTACCATTGAATCGAGGACCTACTACTGTAAGAACATGGGACAAGATGCTACTATAAAGAGGAAAATAGGGAAATTCTATACATTATGTAATGGTAAACCCCTATTTTTATAGGTTATTTAAGGGTAATATTTTCACTGTGTAAGTTTTATTATATATCTCACATATGGATAAGATGTAATATGTATAATTATAGTTCATATTTTGGAAATAACACATAAATATAAGCTTGTGTAAGGGTAAACATGAGCTGTATAAGGGAAAATCAAATTTGATATATGATACATAAGGGAACGATATATCTATTATATAATGTGTAAAGGTAATTTGGCTCACAATATAAGGGAAAACAAAAAATAGTATATATTTTATAAGGGTTGATACAAATTGCGTAGTGGTAAACTAGAAAATTATATAATGGTAAGAATGGAATTGAAAATCTATATAAGGGTTCTTATATATGCATGTAAAGGTACAAAAATCTTTGTGTAAAGGTAAACACTTATTTTTAAAGTTTATGTAAGGGTAACCAAGGATTTAATCCATTGTATAAAGGTAGCCTTTGTAAGGGTAATGTGTATCTCACATAAGGGCAATCCATATCTCACATAAAGGTAATAACTCCCATAAGGGTAGTCGTGTGAGTGTAAAGGGATTATGTAAGGGTAAAAGTGTATCTCACATTAGGGTACCAACTCGTACAAGGGTCATCTCTTAACCTTCATAATGTTTAAGTGATCTTATAAAAGGGTAAAACATAATTTCTAAAACATGGGTAAGGGTAATTCAAATTTTATGTAAGGGTAAAAATAAGTTTACATAAGTGTACTACAAATGCTTCGTAAAGGTAAAAAAATACCTACATAATGGTATAATAAAATTTATAAACCTTTTGTGGGGGTCAATACAGGATTACATAATGGTAACAACAAGGTTTTAAAAACATGTGTAAGGGTAAAAAATAAACAAAATGTACACATAAGGGTAAAAAATATTTATAAAATTAATTTTACCTAGGATTTAAACATAAATAATTATAAAGAATAAGAAGAATAATTATAATAAACTATTCACAATTAAATATCAATTAGATCAAAAAAAATTATTATTATAAATGATAATAAATCATGCTTAAAAATAAAAAACATAACACATGTAATAAGATGGCCACCTTTAAATAGAGCGTATAAAAAATAATACATGTGACAAAAAATTAAATAAAACAATACAATAATAAACTAATATCAGTGATATTAATCATTAAAAATAATTATTCCAAAACAAAAATTAAAACCAGTAATACAATTGTATATAATTAAATATTTAATACAAGTAATATAATTAAAATATCTAATTTATAATGAACCAAATAAAGAGGTGGATATTAAAATTAGGATTCTCCAACTAATTTTATACTTTAATACCCATAATAAAATTAGAAAAATTATAATAGGCATTGAATAAAAAAATTATTGGATGTTTTTAATTTATAAAAACAATAAAAATTGATTTACTAAATCTATAAAACTCAATTTTATAAAACATCCAAAAACCCTAACACTAACAATCTCCCCCTTTTGTAAATTGAAAAGAAAAACTTTTAATTAAAAAATATAAATCCCAAAACATCCCCCCTATTTGAAAATTATAAAAAAGAACAACAATTTTTTTAAAAAAAAATCATTCCCACTTTTTAAAACCAACATCCTCTTGTAATAAAGAAAAAAATAAATAATTATTAAATACTAAATAATTATGAACATTATTCACACTATTAAGGTTAAATACATTAAATATCAATATAAATTCAAAATTATAAAAGGAAGAAACTCACTATAATACATGAACTAGCATACAAAAAACAAAGTAAACAACCTGCTCAAACAATATTGAAGAATCAAAAACCTATATTCAAAAATCCCTCAACACACAATTATTTAGATATTTAATTCGAAAAACACATAATACTCAAATAAAATACACATATATTGAAAATAATTTTTTTCAAAATTAATTCAATGTGTTTCATAATTTAACACTTAATGGAAAAATCCCTCTAAATTGATGCTATTACCCCTTAAAAATGAGTATAAATATAAAGTCACTTCAATCATATATTCTACCCATGAATTGATGAATATATATAAAAAGTGTTAAAGGAATTGAAATTTATTTGAAATTAATTAAGAAATAAATAATTTATTAACATTCTAATAGACTATAACATATAAAATAAAAACATTCTCACTAGATAGAATGAAAAAAAATAGTTTGACACATTCTGGTATAACATATTTTATAAAATATATAGAAAATATGTATTTTCTATCCTAAAATAAAATCAAGTAAAGAGTTATTTTGTAACCTATGCTAATTTTGGTCCAATCAGATTAGTAAAAAAAATCTTTAGTACACATATAGATTTAAGACACCTAGTATAAGGTAATATATAAGATAAATCTTCTGAAATAATAGTTTTAATTAAACCCAATGACTGTATAAATTTAATTGAACATTTATTTTCAAAATTTCTATTCATACAAAAATTAAAACATATGGTAGTAGATGTTTTAACATTGGTACTTTTAACAAAACATATATTATACATCTTTAATATTTTCTTATTATAACCAATATAAAATATTTCCTTATTCACTTTAATTATGGACATAATACTTTAAAATTTTTATTTCCATTGAAAAAAATTGAAAATTTTCATTCTAAATAAGTAACATTATTTTTATTCTTTTCATTATATTTTCATGAATATTCTAATTCTATAAAAATTTTAATATTTAAGCATAATGGGAGATTTCATAGTTTAGTATTCTCTAGATTTACCTTCTTGCACTCACTTTCCACTTTATTTAATTCATCCATTATTTGATCAACTCTTTTTATTGATCCTCATTATCTACAAAATGAAAATCCTTAGTAATTTCATTATTAAACATTAGATTTTTATATTCAAATTGAATTATTTATAATTATTTACTATATTTTTCATTCAAATATGTTACTTAATTCTTAACCATCTAATTTTATATAATAATATTATTATTTTCCTTTTTTATATTTTTAATTCTTTTATTATGATATTATACAGTCCAATAACATTCAAAACATCCTTTTGAAAAATTCATTTTCTTCAGTAAATTCATCAGGACCAAATATGTACGAATCAATTTCATAACCAGAAAAATAATCAAATTTAGTACTTACCTCATACTATTTAGTAACCATTAGATATGTGTTGGTTGTATATTTAATGGATTCAGATTCACAACTAGATTTTGTCTCCTCATTATAACTATATCCAACATGATATTATTTCTTTAGTTTCTACTTGTACAAATTGTATTTTTCTTATTGTTTCAGTTTTAGAAAATAATATTTTCTGTGTCATGTATTCATACATTTATTACATATTATTTGTTAAGTATTTTGGTATTTACAAGAATTTTCTATTACTTTTAATCCCTTCTTATACTTCTTTTATACTTCTTTCTTAGGCCTTTGTTACTTCTTCACTTAGTCATTCAAAAAATTAGAAAATTGATTCAACTCATTTCATTTTTAACTACTATAAGAATATTATAATTTCATTAAAATATTCAAAGTAAATATATTTATAATATTTAAATTAAAATCTATTCTTTTTTATAGCTTAACTATTATTTATTTTCAACACCAGATAATATTTAATAAGAGATCCAATAAGTTCATCCATAGTATATTGTGTGAAATCATTTCTTTCATAAATTTCATCCCTATTTTTGTTCCACTTATTATGTATTGATCAAATTAATCTATCAAAAAGGACTTCATTATTCATATTCTCCCCAAGAACAACCATTACATTCATAATCCTAGAAAATCAATTGCACATATTTCTGATGTTATCCAGATCATACATATTGAATACCAAAAATTAAACATGATATATTCTTAATTTGGTTCTCTTAAACTTATCATTACCATGATGCGTGACTTTTAAATTCCTCTAAATTGTATAAATATTTTTTCATGATGGAATATTACTATGTATGTTTTTAATTAATTCAAAATAAAGTTAATTCATGACTCTATAATTTATCACAGGAATGGTAGCATCATTTCCAATCTATATATCCCTATAAACTTCATACACTCTATAAGTTTTAATTATTATATTCCAACATTAAATTACAACATTATTACAAAATACCTCCATATGATCCTTCTAATATATATAGTTACTTTCATTAAAGTGTGGTTGTCTGAGAATATGTATGACTTCAGTTTCCTGAATTTACATTCAACACCAAAATGATATTTCCTTACACTTATACATCTAGGATAGAGTTATAATAATAAAAATGATAAAATAATAACGTAACCTATCCGAAGGAGATATGAAGTATCTAAAAAACAATAGATCGTAGACTATCCTTTAAGGAACCACCTCTAATACCAATTATTTCGAAATTTCATCAATGTAATGTTAGACTAGAGGGGATTAATAGACATATTAAACTACAAACTTAATTACAAAATTATCTGAGTATTATTTATCCAAAAATAATAATAAATGAATGAGAGTGTATTGTTTAAATAGATAATAATTACAATAAAAATAAATAATAATACCACCATGATTTTTATAGTTTTTTGGTTCATAGTGAACCAACTCTACTCTATAATCCCTTATAACTGAGTGAGGGGTATGGAATTCACTAAACATAGGATAGAATAAGTCTTTAATAGGTGAAGACTTAGCCAAGACTATTATAGGATAGGCCATACCTTTCCTACATTTTCAAAAACATAAAGATAATAGTATATTCTAATGAGATACTAAAACATTACTACCTTTTTTGAGATCAAGAATAACCCATACTATTCTAAGAATAGAAAAACCTGTCAATACTGATTAGAAATTGGAAATAATTACCTAATTGATCCATTATTTTTTTCAGGTTATCATAACCACATAATACCATTGAAATGGAGGTATAATTATGACAACCCTTATCTTTATAACACATTAATTCATGATTTATTATATGTGAATAAACATAATATAACCCATAAGATTGAGAATTCTAGTGTCTTTGGGTAATTCAGTACATTACATAAGAACTTAAAATAGGTGGCACATTGTCATTATTGAAAACTTCTTTAACATGCTCATAATATTCCATCATTCATAAAACTTCATGGGATAACCTATAGATGTACATAAGAAATGGGTGCGCTATAAATCCCAGTAAGAGAATAAATAAAGCATAACATGAATAAAGTATTACATTTTATTAATAAAAGGTTTTTAAATGGTACATAAAAGGGTTGATAATCATAAAAATGAGTAAGAGGTATGATATAGAATGAAAACATAAAGAAAACATGGGAATGTGGAAACAACATTAAACCTAACATCATGAACATAAGTCCAGATTAACCACTAATAAATCCTAACATAATATACTTAGGATATCTTCCCATGCACCATACATTTAATCGCATGAGGATAAAACATTACCCATTGCATTAGAGTGTTATCTAGTCACAACCATCGCATTCATATCATGTACATGAATAAGTGTACCACATGGATCTTATAAAAAATAAACATATTACATCATATTTTATTATATGATCAAGGATTATAGAAAAATATGTGTAATTACCTAATAAAATAAATATAGGTATGACTAGGTGATTAACTTTGATTGGAAATAGAGATGGTATTCACAACACAAATGTCTAGCATGGAAAAATCCCAGTGAAATTTCAGCAGCATAACAGAAGTACATAAAGGTTAATAAAATGGTTCAATGAGAGTTAAAGGGGTATTTAATAATTTTTATATAAAATTTATTATAATAGGGATGTGAAAGAACATTCCCAACATTATGAATTGGAAATAAAATCCATAAAATTATAAAGATACCTTAATAAAAAGGAGAAGGATATGATCTCTTACCTTAATAGGTTGATTCAAAAAGAATAAGAGGATATTCTTGAAAGATCGGGGAACCTTGGGAGGACTCTAGAGAGGGGAGTTTTGTGTAAGGATGTGATATAAGGTTTTTTAGTGAATAGTAAGGGGATATTGGGTGGGTTTATATAGGAAAAGAGATGGTAGTTCTTTATTATTTCCAAAACATCAATTTTGGACTCTATATAATAAACTAACAAAAAAATAAACCTTACAATGGTTTTCTAAGATGGATTCTAAAAAAGAATATTTTTTTCATTATTTTATAAGTATATGGTCCAAAAACATTAAAATATTACCCTTGGTGATGTGGAAGTCAGTCGTGCTTATAAATAATTTATTTAAAAACAATAAAATATAATATAAGTTTTGGAGGATTCATAAATTCATTATAAATTTAAACAAATAACCTAAAAAAATTATTTTAAAGGTGAAACATATATTTTTTCATGTATTCCCTTTATATATTTTATTACATCGCTTTTGGATCGTTGTGATATTATAATTCACACCATATTTTTATATCGTATTTAATTTTTCCAGAAAATTCAATTATCTCATGAAATCATGGGAAATTCACCATTGGATAATTTCATTATTTTGATTACAAAAATAATATTCATTTTTTTAAATAAAAATAATTATGTGAATTTTTTATTTTAAAATATAATCAATATTTATTGAGAAATAATGGGTTTTTTACAATAACTATTTTCAAACCCTTATAAAAATTACATTTGACATCATAAAAATTATATTATCATTTATATTTAATAAAAATTATTTAATAATAATATTTTATTAAAACATAATTTATTTCAAAAATTAATTAAATCATCAAAATAAATTTCTTAATTGAAATTTTATATTACCCAAAAAAATATAATTTTTGTTTTATGGTATCGAAATCAAAATCATTTATAAATTAAAAAAAATGAGAAGTAGATATAACCATTATTATATTGAGAAAAAATGTACATATTCATAATATTTGTTCCTTGATAAATATCCCTTTATTGCACAAGAAAACTCTCTAAGGGTAAGGTGCGCAATGGTGATATTTTTATGGGGTGGTTCGATGTACATGGTTTGGATCATGATCACAATGAGATTGAACTGAAATCATAAATAGTTTCACTTAAGATTTAGTTATTGGATCTCATCTTGGGCTTGGACAAGGGAAAATCCCATTGATTCTACCTCCCTCGAAATCTCTGATAAATGGGATAATAGGGTACAATCCTACTAGTCGAGGCCATCAATACCATTTTTTGTGTTAATTGTATTCATCAAAACCCTATATTTATACTAATCATATGATTTCTATTCAAAATATATATTTATAAATATTGTTATGCTTAATGGACTTTTAAATCTGATAATATATAATAAAACCAAATAGATTCATGTGTTTTTTATAACCAAAATAGGGAATTCAATTCAATCACAAATAGAATTTTATTTATAAAATTTTGGGTTGTTACAATATTCCCACATTTATAAATTTTAACCTCAAAATTTTCATTTCACACACTAAAACTGATGATGGTATTTTTCTTACATCAACTCCTCCAGATCCCATATCGCATCTTCAAACTTGTGGTTTTTGCATATCACTTTGACCGGGTGAATTGTCTTATTTCATATAACATTGTCTCTACATTATATGATACTCATCGGTTTCTCTTCATATGAAAGATCATTCTCCAATGGTACCACCTCAAGATTCAGTACATTTAATGGGTCTAGTATATACATAATCAAGAGGGATATAAGGAACACATGATGTACTTGAGATAGGATAAGTGGGAGTGTTGGTCGGTAGTCCACCACTCTTATGGGATTAAGGATCTAAAAGGGACCAACATATCTTGAACTAATATTTCCTTGGGTCCCAAATATCATTAATTTCTTCCATGGATATATGTGTAATAATACCTTATTCATAACTTCAAACTCCATGTCCTTCCAACAATTTTCAACATATATCTTATATCAACTCATAAATTCCATGATGTGCTGATTAATGGTCTTGAACTTTTCCACCATTTCCTTAACAATTTCAAGACCCAGCAGTTTGTGTTCACTAACCTCATCCTTGCATGAAGCTATTCTTCACCTCTTTCCATAAATGGATTCATAGGGATCCAATTGGATGCTTGAGTGAAAACTATTATTGTATGATAACTTGATTCTAATAATATATTAAACAAATCCTCATTTTAAGTCCATTGATAATGCACTCAACATATCATAGAGTGTGTAGATATTTTACTCATATTATATATCAGTTTGAGGATGATAATCCATGATAACGTTTAACTCATTATTTAGAGAATGTTGGATACTTTTCCAAAATATATATGTCAATCTTAGGTATCGATCAGATACAATCAATATTGGTGTTTTATGTAGTCTCAACACTTGTCAAATTATTATCCTTGCAATTTGATCGAGTGAAAATTCCACTCAAATTACATTAAAGTGAGAATACTTTGTAAGATGATCCACCACAACCCATATATCATTATTTCCACTTGATGTATCTATTAGAAAAAAGAAAAATTTTGTGGTTACGTTTTCTCATTTCCAAGTAGGTATGGGTAATGGTTGCATCATCCCCCTAGATATTTTCCTTTTAGCCTTCATTTGATGATATATAAGACACCATGTTGTATATTTCATGATATCATTTATCATATTGTCCCACCAATAGTTATCTTAGATATATAGATACATATCTATGTTCCCTATATAGATAAGGAATTTCGATCTATATTCATTATCCAAAAGATCCTTATTTGTCTCAGGATTTGATGGTACATATAGTGATGACCCAGATCTTACAACGTGTTCTTTATTAATTTTGATCTCAATAGATTTCCCTTTTCTTATAGAATCTACCTACTTCTAAATTTCAGAATTATCTCTTTGATAATAATTTACATTCTCTATAAGGTATGGTTGAGCAATAATTAGTGATAGGATTAATGGTTTTACTTCCTTTATGATTCCCATGTCCATCCTTTTTAAGTCTGAGAAGATCATATCTTTCTCAATTATCATTAATGATGAAATTTTCGGATCCTTTCTATATAGATTGTCTTTTTTTTATTTTATTTTCTATGATGGTAGTGGATTGAGAAATCATAGACCTTAATCATCTCTAACCATCTTTGCTGGTTCATATTCATCTATTTCTTTTTGAATATATACTTGAGGCTCTTGTGATCCATTTATATTGCAATCTTCTCCTCCAAATAGATAATGATGACATATTTTCATTACAAATATCATTACATCCATCTATAGATAATGAACTAGGTAGTTCTGTTCATGATTTTTTAATTTCTTTAAGGCATAGGCTATCACTTTGTCATTATTCATTAGTACACAGCCTAATCCCATCTTTGAACCATCATTGATACTAGAAAAAGTTCTCCACTTGTGGGTAGTTTTAGTATAGGTATAGTAATATGCCTCTTTTTAAATTCCTTAAAATTATATTCACATTTTTTATTCCAAACAAACTTGAATCACTTATGAGTTATCTAGGCTAGATGATTTTTAAATTGTGATATATTTCTCAAAAATCAATGATAATACCTATCCAGTCCAAGGAAACTACAGATATATATCATAGATATTGGTCTCAACCATCCCTCAATTGGTTCTATCTTTAAAGAGTCCATAGATACCCCATTATATATGATAATATGACCAAAGAATGAGTCTTATATCAACCAAAACACACATTTTTCTTACTTTTCATAAATATTCTCCTTTTATAAGTTATTTAGCATAGTTTTCATATTCTCCCCATGCTCCTCCATGCTTTTAATGTATATTAGAATATCTTCTAAAAGACTACAAAATATTATTGAGGTAATTTCTAATAACTCTATTCATTAATTCCAAAAAAATATTTATGGAGTATTAGTGAGTCTGAATGACATTACTATGAACTGATAGTTCCCTTACCATGTACGGAAAGCAATAATAGGGATATCCTCCTTATTCTCCTTACTTGAAGATACCCCAACCAAAGATCCACCTAGGATAAGTATTGGGCTACACGTATCTGATTGAAATGGTAAATAATACATGGTATAGGATACTTGTTCTATATCATGATCCTCTTTAGATCATGATAATCAATTTAAAGGTACATTGACCCATCCTTATTGGAAAAAAGGACTGGTTCACCCCACAGTAAAGCACTTAGGCATATGAACCCTTTATCTAGATTCTCATGTAGTTGTTTCTTAAGCTTCTATATTTCTAAAATATCCATTCTATATTGATTCTTGGATAATGGAAATTCCCTATGTATAATATCTATTGGAAATTCAACCTCGGATCTAGGAGGAGGGCCAATAAATTCTTCAATAAACACATTAGTGTATTCCCTCACAATGAGAATGTATTAAAGAATTATATTTTCAGTAGACTCGATCATTTAAGAAAGATATTCTTTATTTTAGGGAAATTATATCCTTTATTGGGATGTTGAGTTAATTAATATTCATCCACCTCCTTTCTCTTATACAAAATCAAAGGACGATTCATGATACAGATATTGATTTCCTACTCACAAAAATTTATGTTGTTTCTATATAAGAAAACAAAATATATACCCATAATTATATAAAATTCTACTAAATGGATTATCCAAAGTATTTATGGGAAGTTCAGCTACGAAATTTTGACAGGGGAGGAGTTATATACATGGGATAAAATAATTACACTATTTTTTGTTTTCACTAAAATCTCAAATTTCAGGATTTTTGGTGGTGTTTGAATAGTTCTACTAATATTTTTTTATATTAAAGAATGTATAGAGCCAGAATCAAAAAGTATGTTCACTATTTGTGAATAAATAACTATCATACCTATCACCACTTTATTTTTTGGATTAACCTCAGTGGTTTTGATGGAATATGCTCTCCCTTATTACATTGGAGGTTGTTGGCATTGACTATATTTGATGCCCTTGGATAAGGTTAGTGGTTTTCATTGGTTTGTTGTTCCTTTTAGTAGAATAATTGGACAATAGGCCAATTCTATACTATAGAATTCAACTCTTCCATTATATTGGTGGGTTTCTCATGTTGGAAATCACTATCTATTTTTCATTAAATTTCACATATAAATCATTTCCACTTCCCCTTTATAAAATTTCTAGGGTACTTATTCCCACACATTTGAAAAATAATATGTTGAAATTTCTTACCACCATTAGATTTATCCATTATAATATTAGAATTGAACTCTTCTTTCCACTTATTATTCCTATCAGACACTTGATATATGTTGATCTCTATTTCAAATTTGAGGTAACATTTAACAATTTCCTCCTAACTAACAAAGTCTTGGATAACTAGGAATTTACATAGACTCAGTTTTAACCTACCAAAGAAGAATTAAACTTTGAATTTGGGGGTAATGAAAAAGCAATAGGCATATCTTACAATTCTTGTGAATTTTTTCACATACACTGTGATGGATTCATCCTCTATTTTCTTATGGGAATGGAAATCCCTTTCCATTTTTAGATAGATAGTGTGAGGAAAATATTTTTTAAAAAACATTTTCTGTAATTTCTCCCACCCTATCACATCAATATCTTACTCAAAATTATATTCTTGATCAATGTCCACAACTGATCCGCTTCTCCCTCTATAAAATAAATATCTAGCATAACCTTCTACTATTTATAACATTTAATGATGGAGATGATCTCATCAATCGAGTTGATCTATTTTTTCATGATTAAGAGATCAGATGATCCATTTAAAGTCAAAGTACTCTTTTGCATATTGGTATCAATTGCAGCTTATTCATTCCTAGGGGAATTTGGATGCTCATGATGATTCAGGTTTCCATACAAAACCTGAGTCAACTAATATAGTATCATCACGATGTTATCAATTCCTACTCCTGTCAGTTTGGGAATCTAATTTGGGTAGTAATCACATTTCCCTTCATGTTTATTGTTTACTCGATTCCTCCTATTTTCGACTATTTCCTAGAATTAAGGGAAAATAAGGGATGAGTACTTTAAAGCTATTAAACACATAAACGAGAGTCAAATTACATTAAGGGGATAATTTATAAATGACATTTATTTATTAACATGTGAATTTATAGGCTTCAGCCTAAGTAATCCATAATCTATTTCCTAACAAAGAATATTATGGAAATTTGAGTCCCTTAATAATGGTAAATGAAGATCTTGTAAATTTACTGAATCATATCACCTAGGATTGTCAAACCAAGTGTGAAGAAAAGACCATTATTATAAGCTAGTCTCTAATCGAATATATCTCAATATGGTGTTTTCTGGTGTTACCCCTAGGTACATATGTTTAAGATCCACATCCACTTGAAGTATCCAAATAATGATGTATTTCATTGTAAACCACTTAATCTATGCATTACCAAAACTTGTGGATGATTTATTATGTTTAGCCTTATTACAAAGGCTTTTTCTATAATTTTATTATCCAAATACCAAACATAACTTGAATTTATTTTTGATACCAACTATAATAACCCTTATCTTTATTATACATTAATTCATTATTTATTATATATGAATACACATAATAAAACCCATAAGATCGATAATTATAGTTTATTTGGGTAAGTAGGTGTATTAAATAACAACTTAAAACAGGTGGTACATCAGTATTATTGAAAAATTCTTTAAAATTCTCATTATATTCCATCATTCTTAAAACTGCATTAGATAACCTGCAGACATAAATAAGAAATGTGTGAGCTATAAAGACCAGTAAGAGAATAAACAAATCATAACATGAAGAAAGTATTACATTTTAGACAAAAGAAATTTAAATGGGACATAAAATGGGTGAGAATCATAAAAAAGAACAAGAGGCATGATATGGCATGATAAAATAAAGGAAACATTGGAATGTGGGAAAAACATTAAACATGACAACATAAAAAATACTTGTCACACACAGGTTTCAATTTTTAATTGGTTCTGACACGGGTCGGGGTTCGAGTGAGTCCCTGTTTAAATTTTTTAGTTTTATTAATAAAAACAATGTGAGTTTGGGTTTGGTGGTGTCTGAAACACGTGTAGAGAATAACCTAGAGACCGTGCGGGTATGCCCTGGTCACCACACAACCTGCCCACTATGAAAAATAAATTAAAAACATAACTGAATAATATAATCAAAGTTAAATTTACAATAAGGTAAAACGTAAAGATAATAATTAAAAGTATTGTTTTGATAATGAAAATAATTACATTATTATTATTATAATTATTGTGGTTTCTATGAATGTAAATAAATATTATTATTAAGAATTTAACTTTTGTTGTTATATTATTATTATTATTTTCATTATAAATATTATAATTAAAATTATCATTATTATGGAATTTTGTGACCGTTATTATTAATAAAGTTATTTATATTATTAGTATTACTAAAATTATTATGAATATTATTTTTATTAAAATGAAATGAATGTTAGTTTTAACACTATGCTATTTTTTTATTATTTTTATCTATAATTGTAATAGTATTTTTATTATTAATTTAATATTATTGGAAGTATTTTTATTAGGTTTTTTTTCTTCATTTTTTTTGTTTGTTTATGGTTTTCACACCCCCCCCCCCCCCATTTCCCCTTCTTCCCCTACCCCCAGCACACAACCCCCCTCGCACGACCCCTCTGTTTTCAGAACCCCACTTAAGGCTAGCCCCTCTCCTATAGTGCTTCGCTCTTCTCCATCCAACTATCTCCCTATGTGAACTAACTTAAGTTGGTTCACCCTTATTTGGCACCTCCATCTCCAGCTGTGAGCCTCACTGGAACACCCCTACCTTCGGTCAGTCCTCTACCGGCACACCCTCATTCCCCTCTCCTTCACATTTAGTGATCCTCCCAGATGTTCCTTTCCCTCACAAGTGCCTATTCCAGCGTGCACCGCATAGCCCATGCTCCATCGGGTTCGTGCACCCCTCTCTGACTGACCTGCAATTTCCTATAGACCCATGACCTCTGACGCCCTCTTCTTTGGTGCGTGCAGCCCCTCCGGTGAGCACCCCTTTAGTCGTTTGGTTGTGGTTAGTATTATCTACCTCGTTTTATCTATTATAGGGTTGAATAATAACACTTTAGGTGTAATATTGACGTGTATTGTTGGATTCACCTTCATGCGTGTGTTATTGTGGTGTGATTGGTGTTTCACACTGATTCTGGGAAATTCATCATTGATTGAGGTAGGGCTCCATTACATATTCCATTTAAATTATTATTTTTTGATTTCTTGATATTCTCAATTCCTTTAGTTGTTAAATAGGATTTTATTATTGTTAAATTATTTTTACCTTGTGGAGTTAGTTTACCCTTGGTTTTGTGATGGTTTGATATGGTTGGAAATGGTTTAGCATACCTTATGCTCCGGAAATGGCTTAGTTGGCTCTTATAAATTACTATTGATTTATAATGTTATGGTTTGGAATTTATTAACATGTTTGTGATGTTAAAAGCAATGATTTAAGTTTTTAAACGGTTTTCACACACTAAGTTCTTGCTGGCATGCCCCTTTGTCCCTTGTAAATGTGTTCTTGATTTGAAATGGTGGGATGGATTATTGAAAAGGGTTTCCAAAGGTCTGCTTGGTTGCAAAAGTGGTTAGTGTATGGTATTCAATGAAATGGAATTGTTTTTGTGAAAATAATATAAGTCCCTTTTGGCATTTTAAAGTGGTTTCAAATGTGTCCCCTATGGTTTGTCCAATTTGGTCTTGAAATATTCTTGGATGAGTGGTTAGAAGCTATGGACCATTTTGTTTTCATAAAATAATGTTGGTTTCTCCATAGTTTGAAATACCATTTGGCACTTTCATATGCTTTTTGTGTTTTAAATGGGATTTAAAATGCACTTGGTTACTTTTTGGTGAATTTTTGGTCTAAAGGACTATTTGTCCACGTTAGTATAAAGACAATGTTTAGTATTGTTTTGGAAAGTGTTCTAAGTGTTTTTTGGTAAATGCTTGAATGTTGTGAGGTTAAAGGCATGTTTGTAATTTTGAAATGGTTTTTAGAAAAAATCTTCTTAGGTTGGTATCCTTTCTTAGATGTTGATTTGTGAGATGGGAGGGTCCTTGGTATGGGACCTCCTTTGTTTAATGAAAGTTTGATGGCAACGGACTAGCCTTGAGGTGGCTGGGGTGGTTTCGATTGGTTAATGTGTACATAAAATTATGTGACTTGTTGTTTGAATTGTATATCACACCCCCTTGTAAAATTTATATGGGAGACTAGCATAACAAAGAGGTCTACTGAGAATGATTGTTACACAAGTTTAGATTATGCACCGACTAGTGGTCATAGTAGGAGGATATTTTTTTATTATTATTATGGGATTGGGCCCCTCAATTAGGCTAGGTAGGGAGATAGTCAGGTGTTAGGGAGTTATGATGTCATTGAGTAGGGAATTCCTTCTGGATGAGTGACATGTATAATATGTTTTGTTTCTCTTATAAGTGCCAAGGAAATCCTACTATGATCCAACACTAGACTTGTTATCCATTTCCCTCATTGTGATTCCATCTCCCTTGTTCTTGGTATTGGAGTTTTCTTGGTAAGTCATGAATGTCTGTTTTTGTTAAAAAAAATTCCAACCCTATTTCTCTTTATAATGAAAAAAATTGAATTTTTCTTATTTGGTTCTCTTTTATCCTTTTTCCTCCTGAACTTGACTTATCTTTGTAATGATACCAGTTTTAAAATGTGAGGGGAATGGGTTATTATTTGTGTATTTGGAAATAAAAATTATGGAAAAACCTATGTTTATAACTTTTATTTCAAACCTAAAATCATTGTTTCTTTATTTAAAGGATAATATTTGGGTATAGAATTAATCAGACCTACCTACTGAGTTTTAATACCCATGTCTATAGTGTTTTCTTGTTTTTAGTTTCTCTTGTAGTTTCCATATTTGGTTCGATCTCCTCGGGTGATGGTTGGTGTTTGGTTGGAGAGTGACCCCTAGGGTCACATGGAGGTGAGGTATGGTTGTCAGGTTCTGTTTGGGTTTTTTATTTTGGTATGTTTCTCGGTTTTGTTGTCTGTTTATTTTTAAAGTAAATTATATAAAGTTATGAAATAATTTTTAATTGAGTTTTTTATTTTATTTATTTTTCTTCCTTTGTTTATCTTTATTGGGTGTAATTGTTCCCTCTACCTCCACTGATTCCCTTAGCGCTTTCCACTCACCTAGGAGGATTGGTAACACCTATCGGGCCTTCCTGCGGATCTGCTCGGGTGACCGGTTTAGGGTCGACCTAGGTTGGTTTGTGAAAAAATGGTATCAGAGCAGGTTATCTCTAAGAAAACCTTTCTTTTAGAGAACCCATTCTTATTTGGAGTTGTCATGGTAAAAGGGGATGGATTTTTGGGCTTGAGGTGTAGGAATGGGAAGGACAGCATGAATCCTTTCTCGTTTCAAGCCTGTGGTAACCATGGGATGTATGGGAGATCGGTGTCTTTGGTTCTTGGGGATTGATTTGTGTTGGGAAATGAAGAGGGAGTTGGGTAGTGGCCTCTGTGAGCTCACAGATCCTGGAAATCCATTTAGAGCTAGGAGCATTATCCTAGAATGCTCTCTGTGATGGTAGCATAACTGTCATATGGTCTCCAACCATATAACTGATCCACCCATTGACATTAGTTCCCCTTCTAAACCATTTTGGGTTTTCGTTAATTCTGGAAAAAGGTTTTAAAAGGTCTTGTTATTAATTGTGAATAGTTAAATTTAAAATGATAACGACTTTTTTTGACCAAGTTCTTATTTCCTTATTTATTAGTTTCTACCCCCACAAAGATTTAATGGATCCTAAAGGTGCATATTTGGGTGGTATATCTTTATAAAACACCCCAATTGATCAACCTATAGACTACATTCTGGAATTCTAGAAGTTGATCCCTCCTCTCTTTTATGGTCAAGTGGATCCTCTTGAAGTGGAGGAATGGATGCGAAATATTAAAAGAGAATTTAGTTTCTTTAGGCTTCCAGATTCATTGAAGGTAAAGTTTCATAACTTTATAATTGAAGTCCCAACCTGGAAATGGTGGAAGACCTTGTCTCAAAGAAAGTCTCGGGAAGATCTTACCTGGGAGTTATTTAAGTCATCATTCATGCAGTATTATTTTCTATAAGGGGACAAAGTTGATAAAGAGTTTAGAGTTTTGTAGTCTTAAATAGGGTGACATATTGGTATAAGAATTATATCAACATTTCTTAGACCTAGTTTTGTATGACCCATGGTATGTTACAACTGATCCTGAGAAATCTTGAAATTTTGAATTTGTGCTCCAACCTGAACTAAAGTTAAAGGTTTAAGAACTCAACCTAACCACCTTCTCTAATGTGGTGAGATAAGTATTTCATGATGAAGTTGAGTTATCAAGATGACTTGAGATGGATAAACCTTCTCTGGTCTTTGGAATTGGTGATGATAATTCCAATAAGAAGAATGGGAAGTGTCCTAATGCTGGTGGTACTGGTATGAGAATTACGAAGCCTTAAGACCACTGGTAAACCTCATAAGAGAGAAATGCCATGATCTGTCATTAGTGTGGAAAGTAAGGTCACAAAAATATGGCATCCCAATTTCTCCAAGAACCTTCCACACCTACAGATTCTTGGATCACCTATAGAGATTCTATCTGGGTGTTTCTAAGAAGCACGGTGAAACCAGGACCAACTCTTTGAAGGTCACACCAGCAAACTCATAGAAGTAGGGTATTGTTTGGGATCAGTTTGGGGTATTATTTCTATAATGTTTCTTGGATGTAATAGTCTTAACTGATGGAATTTGTGGTGTTCCATTCCCTTCTGTTGTAAGAATGGTGGTTGACGAACCCTTTTTGAATTTATATTTAAAAGAGAACGTGTTTTGGGACATTTAGATTTGTTCATTCTATTTGGTAGTTTAAAAATCCTAATTGTGAGGCAGGATATGCTTCAATCATTAGAGATCTATCCTTAGGCCCTAGAGTGAAGCTGGTGAGTAGTCAGGAGAACCCCAATTGGGTAAAAATACCTTGGTTTAATTTTTTTCCTTAGTGTGGCATGGTTTGTGTTTTTTAGAGGGTGTTAATTTGTAGGAATGTGTCAGTTGTTGTTTTTTGATCCATTAATTGGGCCCCTACCCTCCCCTTGTGGTGGGTTTTTTGGTCAGTTTAGGGAAATCCCATATTTTCTTAATCTGGGATATTCTTAAGGTGGGGAGACCCATTTCGGGTCTCTTTGAACTCGGTGTTACCCTGGTTATTATGGTGGGGAGGTCGTCCAGGCCTTTCAGTGTCAGTATTACTATTTCATTTTTTATATTAGTTTGGCGGTGGGTGTTCTCATCTGGAACCACCTAATTCTAAGTTCTTATTTGAGTAAATATTTAGACGGGTGTGTTCCTAGTGGTTTTATTGGATTAAGGTCATAAAGGTTTTTGCTAGATGTGGTTTTATTTTCCTTGTATGTTTTGGGTAAATGGTTGGAGTTACGTTTGAAAATTTCTAAGGTATTCATGCTTTAAGGATGGTATAGGAATCATAAAAGTTTTATGTCTTTGAGACCAATCAACTGGGGATGTTTAAACTTTTATGTGTGGGTGACACTAAGCGGGGAGTCTATTTCGGGTCTCCTAAGTTTAATTTGTAAGTCTCTTTCTTTATTGATAGGGTTATTTCCTCTTTTCATTAATCATGAATTTGGGGGGTCTACTTGAAATATAAAGGAGCATGTTTATATTTGGCGTATGGTCTTAGTATGGCTTTCTAGGGGTGGAAATCATTATGGCAGGTATAATTTTCACATTCGAGTTTCAATTTTGTCATGGTTTTATATTGGGTTAGGGTTCGGGTGAGTCCCTATTTAAATTTCGAAGATTTATTGAGAAACAAATGTGCATTTGGGATTGGAGGCATCTGACACACATGAAGAGCATGACCGGGAGACCGCGCAGGTATTCCCCAGTCACCACACAGCCTACCCTCTATGTAGAATAAATTAAAAATTAAATGAATTTTAAAATAAAATATAAATTTACAATAAGGTAAAAGTTAAAAATAAAATTCAGAAGTACTATTTCGAAAATTAAAATAATTAAATTTTTATTATTACAATTATTACAAATTCTATGAATGTTAATAAATATTATTATTTAGAATTTATATATTTTTTTTATATTATTATTATTATTATCATTATAAATATTACAATTAAAATTAACATTGCCATTGAATTTGGCCAATTTTATTATTAATAATGTTATATATATTATTAGTATTACTAAAATTGTTATGAATATTATTATTATTAAAATGAAATGAATGTTAATTTTAACACTATTTTATTATTATTATAATCTAGAATTTTACTAGTATTTTTGTTATTAAGTTAATATTATTATTAGTATTTAAATTATTTTTTGTTTTTATTTTATTTTTTGGTTTGTTAAGGGTTTCCACGCAGCCACCCCCCCCCCCACCCCATCTCCCCCTTCTTCTCCACCCCCCAGTACATAGCCCCCTAGCGTGACCACTTGGTGCACAACACCCCACTTCCAGCCAGCCCCTCTCCTCTAACACCACCCTCTTCTCCGTCTGAACCTCTCCCTACATGCACTACCTCCAGCCAAGGTAGTTAAACTCGAGAGTCCACTTAGACTCATTTGAGCTCAGTAAACTCGACTCTTAGACACATAATAGTCTACTTCAACCAGATAATGCACCAGCATTTGAAACACTCTTGTGCCTGGGAGGTTATCTACCAAATTTTCAGTAAACAAACTAGATTCGATCATACTCAGCCACATCAAAATCAATTATGGAAATTAAATAAGATAACAATTAGTCCTCACGAATCTCTGATTTTTCATTAATAATGTTCGGAAACAAACAGAAAAAAATTACAGTCAAGACTTGCCTCTTGTAAGAAATTTCATAATAACAAGGTCAATCTTGAGCTAGTCCGAAGATGGAATATTCCAAGTTCTTTAATGCGTGAGGGGTTACTACTGGGTGTCATCTTGTTTTCCTCTTCTTTTGATGGATGCTTCTTGTGTTCTTTTGGGTTCATTGGATGGTGGATTGTATGGGGTCCTATGTCTGGTGGAGTGGGGATTGGTAGGGTAGCGATATGTAGCTTGGTTCATGGAGGTGTTGTTTCTGAGGCTTCTAGTCCTGGTGTGGTTTCTGTCTAGGTATGGTTCTAGGTGCTGGTCGGTTGTAGTGGTGTATTGGGGGCCTCTATGGTGCAGTGTTCTTAGTGTTGGGGTGTTGTGGATACAGTTCGGATGGGATGTGGTGGTTTAGTTGGGAAATGTTGCTGGCTTGTCTTCTGCAGGTGGTGTTGTCGTCAGTTTATTGCTTGATGTCTTCTCAGCTGTATGCAGACTGGAAGGTTTGGGTTTGGTATGGTGCTAACTAAGTTCAAGCTTAGTTTGTGGCTAGTTTTGTTGGGTGAGAACAAATGACATCAACCTACCTGCATCAATTAAAGAGAAGATAGGAAAAAATTACTCCTTTGAGCACCCAAACTGCATGTCAAGACACTGACCTACCCACTATAGATAGCTACTTCTACCCCTTTTTCCAGCAACTCATCTACCTAATGTAGATAGAAACAAATTTATTATCTCTTATGATTTTAATGAAAAACATAAACATGATCAATGGAAGGTAAAATGGATTAGAGAATCTTATATAGACTTCCTCGTATTTTGAAAGGATCAAGAGCACCTCATCATATCACTATCTTCATAGAGTTCATTTAACTGTAACGAAGGATTTTTCAAGATAAACAAGAGCAGTACATTCTTTCCCATGGGCCCACGCTTCTTCCTAAAAGTGGTTAAATATTTCAATATGGAAGGCAAGGATTCCATAAACAAGGTTCAAATTTTTCCACAAACCTGAAAAACCATTCCTTGATTAATATGTTCTTCGATTACCAATGCATATTTTCAAGATATTGTTGTATTAATTGAATTACCATCCATCCATGCTTGAGATTTTAGAAGTACCATACAAGGAGTTCCTCGATCAAGTCCATGATTCAGAGATGAAACTTGAAGCTCAGGGTCTGTGGAAAGTATCTCCTTGGTAGCAGCTAGAATAACAGAACATGAGTAGTGACCCTAGATGATGAATTATTATTCTACCTGGTGGCATTCCTATCTTCAACAGTGCCACCCCCCACAAAAGATGACATGCTCAGCTACTTCCTTTATCAAACTAGAAGGACTATAGACTTCTGTCAAACAACCAACCTGGGCATGAAGCAATATTTTCCTCTTCCAGCCCCCCCCCCATTGAATATACCTCAACTGTTCCTTAAAAGAGTATTCAACATTGAAACAAAAATAAATAGCAAAATAATATTTCCCTGAATGCATGAAGTATACTGGTCTAGAGAAGGAGACATTTTAAGCAAGAGCTTAACCACTATACCAGACATAATTTAATCATGCTAGTACAACCCCAAAAAATATAAATGTTAAAATAAAGAGTAGTTCTTAAAGAGTCCTTAGAAATAAAGTTCAATACCAAAAAGCTAAGCTATTAGAGAATTAAGGAAACAAGTCAATAAAAATCTTGAATAGATTTGATTCTTCCTCCACCAAAAAGATTGTCATCCTCGTCATCATCATTTTGAACCTCACTAAAACCATGATCATCTTGAATATTTTGAGAAACATCCTCTTCACAATCTTTCTCACTATCATTTCCAATATCATCATGAATTTCCATATCATCTAAATTGGTATTAGAATCATCAAATGCATCATTTTCCTCATTGTTTTCTAAAAGTTCTCAATCATCTGCTTCAGTTATCCACTCCTCATCAGAGCAAATATCATCAATAACAGAAGTCTCATTACTTTTTTTCTTATGGCCCTTCACTCGTTCAATTTTAAATTGAACATAATGAACACCAAATCATTCATATTGTTCTTGTGCAAGCGGTTTCTCCTCTTTCTATGAACCTAAAAATACAAGAGAAAATATGTTAAATGTATTAACTCAAAATATTAACGTGAGTAGATTTATTATCATTCTCAACTTACCATATCAAATGTACTCCAATTAAGCTCACATCCAGAAGAACTAGCCGTCAAACTCAAAACACGGATCGCAAATATTTTCAACTCAGGAACATTATCCCTATATAAATCCCACCAATCAGCTAGCATCTTTTTATCCCTCATCCTTTTTGAAAAATCCATAACCAGCAATCCTCTCGGATTTTTGAAGTGATCTAGCTACAAATATATTTGGTCTCTCTCCGCATAGGTGGACACCAATCTATTCAACTAATCATATAATACAATTTTGAACGTTGCACCAGCCCTGATGTTGGAACTATAGTGAAATTGAGGATTTAAATAATAGGCAGCAAAATGCAATGGTCTATTAAGTTGAACATCCCAAATATCATCAATTATTTCCCAAATAGGTAGATAATTTCATATTAAATGATAACATAAGATTATTATTCAATGAAAACCAAATAATATTAATAAAAAAATAACTCTTTAAATGATGTACCTTTTCCTAGTATTACTGAAATTTTCCTTTAATTTTGTCCTTCACTCGGTCCATCTCCTCATGAAGGAATCCCATGGATGGTTTCTCATCTGAATCCACAAGACAAAGTAATTTAATGAGTGTTAATTCATACCTTAAAAAAGTCACAACATCATGCCAAAAGAAAGTATCTAACATGGTAAATTTCACATTCTTTCCATCTTTCTCTTTTGCAAACCTGCTATACCACCATTTTTTTGATGTAAACATATTCATCAGAGCACCCTTATTCTCACTAACGCATCCTAAATTCAAGTATGATGTAGAAAACAAAGTGATACCCAATCTAATAAAAACTCTCCCTTTTGTGAAATCATGAAGAAAAGGAATGAGCATAGTCCCCGAATAGATATATGTTGTGACGTTTTTCCCCTAGAAATGGTCACCTTATGAACATCTAATTTTTTCTCCAAATCCTATAACATCAAATCAATACAATGAGAATAACAAGGAGTCCAATATAAGTGGTTTATTTTTAACATCAACATCTCTCCCGCTGCTTTATAGTTTGAAGCATTATCACTAAGTACTTGAAAACCATTTTCTTCTCCAAAAAAATCAACGATCTTATCTAACATTTGAAAGATTTTATCAGTAGTTTTTGATATATCATATGTATCAATTGATTTTATAAATATAGACCCTTTCAGGCTACTTACCAAAAAATTATAGATCAATCGTCTCTTATTATCTGTCCATCCATCAGACATAATAGAATAACCAGTTTCTTTCCATTATTTTCTATACTCTTTGAGTATCTCTTATGTGTAAGAAACTTCATTCTTCAAATGATCTTCTCTTATATCGTGATATGATGGAGGTTTATATCCATTTCCACACCTTGTAATCATTTCACACATCTTTGCAAACTCTGGATTTCTAGCACAATTAAAAGGAATAGCACTTGTGTAAAAAAACCGAGCTACTTGGGCATTTGTTTCCTCAAACAACTCCATTTTCAAAAACTGATTCATAGAAGGTTGTGTATAATTAATTGAAGACTGAGTCTTGCTAGATTTTTCCAAAAACCTGTCAATCGTTGTATCATCATTCCATGGACAAGAAGAATTCATTTCATCCCCAATATAATGAAGATCTTTTCTTCTTTTATTACTCAAGCCAATATTTATAAGAATAATAATTGAACATTCATGTTTTTCTTCATCTGACACACTTCTACATGGTGATACATATTTATTAGTTTGTACCAAATGGTGTTTCAATCAATTAATCCCTCTTGAAAACAATTTTTCACTGAAATTTCACTTCACCTTTTTCCCATTTTTCTCAACATCTAAACCAAATTTCCAAGAAGAATCAGACCTATTTACACTACAATTTTTGAAAATAAATTTCTTTTGGATATATGAGGAAGAAATTATCCTAATCCAAAATTAATACTCACTAATTCATAAAAGGAAAAGATCCAAAAAATTACAGTAATACACATGAGACCACCAATTATCATCACCCTAATAACAATTAAAATCAAAAAAAAAATTGGAATCCAGGATAAAAATTCACATTAGTTCAGGAATATCCCAACAATTCATATTAAAATCATTAGTAGTAAATAAAAAAATCAATCACAAATAAATAAATTTAGAACACCCCAAATAATCATTAAGAGATTGAAATGGATAACTTACATAAAAATATTAATGGATTCTTGAAACAATGGATTCCAATAAAACATCACCACATTTACCACTTCTTTAATAAATGAAAAATCTTTCTCATCATATTCCTATTAAACTTACTGATGCAATTGCAACAATAGTTGACTGAATTAGTGAAGTATTCTTCAATCTCAACCTTTTACTTACCAATGTACTATATGTACCAAATTTTAAATTCAATTTGTTTTTAACTGGGTAAATACTTAAAATCCATACTTATAATCCTAACTATTTTAGGGGAGACTTCATTCTAATTTCTAATAGCTACATGCCTTATAAATCACACATAATACTCTTAGTTAGGAGGGAAAACACCATGTGAGGTCCTTTGGGGTGAAATTCCAAATGACTATTTTAGGTGTGTGATCCTAGGATATTCATAAAACAAAATGTCTTACATAAAAATTGAATTATAATTACAGGGAATAAATAAAAAACCTCAATCACTTATCCCACCTCCCTTGTGAGATGCGAGGTTGAGGTCCATCACTCACTCCTCTGTGAGATGCGATATCAAGAGAGATAGACACGAGTCTTCGAGCAATGATGTGGTCGATTTGTGTCGTGAAAGGTTGCAAAAGAAATAGAGTAGTATAGAAAAATGAGTGTGAGGGAGGGCAGAGTGGAGGGGATGAAATCCAAACCTGAAACCCTAGGAAGGTGTGTGATGTAAGGCGTTCATCCCCTATGGTTGCGTTAAATCCATGTTATTTGATTTTTGATTTTTTTCAAAAAAAAAATCTTCACTCGTTTGATGCAATGAGTTTTCCAAAGTCAACGAGTATGCTTCAAGTATGCACTTTTGCAGACAGATTATACAGAAAACTAATTCCATCAATGAGCTAAATTGGTGGGGAAGAGCGAAATGGTTTACTCGTATGAGCCTATGAATTAGATTGCGAGTTTAACTACCTTGACTCCAGCAGGTGTACCCCTATTTGGCACCTCCTTCTCCATATTTTCACCTCATCAGTCTACCCCCTACTAATGGTCGGTCCTCTGCTGGAACACCCTCATCCCCCCCCCTTCCTGGCCAACGACCTTCCCAAAAAGGCTACGCCCTCATCAGTTCTAGTTCTGGCATGCACCACACAACCTTTACTCTAGCAGGTTCACGCACCCCTCTCAAGAGGACCCCCTAGTTCTAGCCTACTTCTTCTCTAGCCGACCCGTGACCTCTGGCACCCTCTTCATCGGTGTGTGCAACCCCTCCAACGATCCCCCCTTTCGTTGGTTGGATGTGGTGAGTATTATCTCTCTCTATCTCTTCTTCATAAAGTTTAATCATAACAATTTAGGTCTTATCTTTATGCATAGGGTCGGATTCTCCTTCTCATTGGTGCGATTGTGGTGTGATTTGTGTTTTACACTAATTCTAGGAAATTCATTATTAATTGAGGTAGAACCCCATTGCATATTCCATTTAAAATAAGTTTATTTTTATTTCTTGATATTTGCACCTACTTTAGTTTCAAAATAGGATTTTATTGTTGTTAAATTATTTATACCTTGTGGAATTAGTTAGTTTTCCCTTAGTTTTGTGATGGTTTGATATGGTTGGAAATGGTTTTGCATATATTGTGCTCTATAAATGGCATGGTTGGATCTTAAAAATGACTATTGAGTTATAAGGGTATGGTTTGGGATTTATTAACATGATTGTGATGTTCAAAGTGGTTATTTGTGTTTTTAAATAGGTTTTTTCACAATAAGTACTTGTTGGAATACCCCTTTGGCCCTTGTAAATGTGTTCTTGATTTTAAATGGTGGTTTGGATTATTGAAATGGGTTTCCAAAGGTTTGATTGGTTGTGAAAGTGGTTGGTGTATGGTATTATATGAAATGAATTGTTTTTTTGAAAATTATGGAAGGCCCATTTTTCATTTTAAAGTGGTTACAAATGTGTTCCTTATGGTTTGGCTTGTTTTCTATAGAAACATTCTTAGATGAGTTATTAGAAGCAATGAATCATTTGGAGTTTATAAAAGAATTTTGTTTTGTAGGTAGTTTGAAATCCTGTTTGTAACTTTCGTATGCATTGTGTGTTTTAACTGGGCTTTAAAATGATCTTGGGAACTTTTTGGTGAATGTTTGGTCTAAAAGACCATTTTTTCACGTTAGTATAAAGATGATGTTTGGTGTTGTTTGGAAATGTTTCTAAGTGTTTTTGGTAAATGGTTGAATGTTGTGAAGTTAAAGGCATGTTTGGAATTTTGAAATAGTTTTTGGAAAACTCTTCTTGGGTTGGGATTCTTTCCTTGATGTTGATCCCTGAGATAGGAGGGTCCTCGTTATGGGACCTCCCTTGTGTAATGATTGTTTGATGGTAAGGGACCACCATTGAGGTGGTCGGGGTGGTTTTAGTTGGGTGATGTATATATATCTTGTATGTGACTTTCTGTTTGAATTGTATGGCACACCCCCTTGTGAAATATACATGGGAACCTAGCATAAACAAAGAGGTCTACTGAGAACAATTGTTGTACTATTTTAGATTATGCACTAGTTAGTGGCCCATAGTATGGGGGGATATTTTGTTATTATTGTTATGGGATTGGGCCTCTCGACCAGGCCAGGTAGGGAAACAGTTAGTCGTTAGGGAATTATGAAGTCATTGAGTTGGGTCTGCCTTCAGGATGAATTGCACATATAGTATGTTCTGGTTCTCCTTTAAGTGCCTAGGTATTCTCATGATGATATGACACTAGAGTAGTTATCCATTTTCCTCATTGTGAGACCATCTCCCTTGTTCTTGGTTTTGGGGTTTTCTTAGTAAGTCGTGAATGTGTGTTTTTTTAAATGTTTTAAACCATATTTCTCTTTATAATAAAAAAAATGAATGTTTCTTATTTGGTTCTCTTTTATCCTTCCTCCCCAAGAACTTTACTTATCCTCATAATGATCCTTGTTTTAAAATGTGAGGGAAATGGGTTGTGATTCGTGTATTTTGAAATAAAAAGTATGGAAAACCTATGTTTATATCTTGTATTTCAAACATGAAATCATTGTTTATTTATTTAAAGGATATTCTTTGGGTATAGAATTAATTGAGCCTGCCTATTGAGTTTTATACCTCATGCCTATATTGTTTTCATGTTTTTAGTTTCTCCAGAATGTTCCATATTTGGTTCATTTTCTTTAAGAGATTGATTTGTGTTTGGTTGTAGAGTGAACCCCAGGGTCACATGGAGGTATTCTATGGTTTTAAAGTTCTATTTGAGTTTTCTTGTTTGGTATGTTTCTCTGTTTTGTTGTCCCTTTATTTGTAGAGTAAATTATGTAAAGTTTTCAAAACATTTTTAATAGAGTTTATTCTTTTATTCATTTTTCTTTCATTGTTTATCTTTATTGGGAGAAACAATTCTCTCTATCTATATTGATGTCCTTAGAACTAGCCTCTAACCCAGGTGGATTAGGAAAGCCTCTCGGGCCTTGATACAGATCAGTTTGGGTGACCGGTTCAGGGTCAACCCGGGTTGGTTCGTGAAAAAAAACGCGGTTAAACAACAAGACATACTAACATAATGTTCTTTAGATAACTTAACATTCCCCATACATGTCATCTTATTATACTAAAACATTACTCAATGCATTGGACCACTATATTGGCACACCCAGCATAATCATGTCATGTAAAAATATAAGTTTTCCACATAGATCTAATAAAATAAGAACATATTAAATCACATTTAATTCCATTATCAAGGAGTGTGGAATAAATACAAAGAATTTCCAAATAAAATAAACATATTTATGACAAGTTTAATAACCTTGATTGGAAATAGTTATGGAATTTACAACTAAAAGATTTGTTATGGAAAAATCATAGTGAAATTGTAGCAGTATAATGGCATTATAAAAAGGTACATAAAATGGTTCAATTAAATATAAATAGTTCTCAAATTATTTTTACATCAAATTGAAAATAATTGGGATATGGAAAAACATATCCCAAAATTAGGAATTGAAAATAAAAGCCATAAAATGAAGAATATAATTGAATAAAGAGGAGGATGAGAGGATCCCTTACCATGAGAGGGTAATTCAAAAATATCGTAAAGATCTTCTTGAGATATTGGGGAATCTTGGGTAGACTATAAATATGGTAGGGTTGATTAAGTACATGATTCAATGTTTTTGGGTGGATAGTAAGGGAATCATGTGTGAGTTTATATAGGAAAGGTGAGGGGAGTTCTTTACTATTTCCCAAACAAAGGTTTTGGACTCTATATAATAAATTAATCAAAACCAGAAACCAACCCATGGTTTTTTCCTATTTTTTATACCAAAGAAAAGTATTATTCATTATTTTAAAAGGCCAAGGTCTGAAATAATTGAAATATTACCCTTGGTGATGTGGAAGTGAGTCATATTTGTATAGAATTGATTTAAAAATATTAAAATATAATATAGGTATTAAGTTAATTAGAAAGGATTTATAAAATTAACAAAATAACCTTGAAAATAAACAATTTATAGGTGAATCGTATATTTGTTCATGGATATCCTTTATAAAATTTATTACAATAATTTTGGGTCATTATAATGTCATAATACACACCATATTTAATTTCTACCCAAAAATAGACATTATTAGAAAATTATGAACAATCTACCATTGGATAATCTTGATTTTTAGATTCAAAAAATAATATTTATTTTATAAAAATAATTTTCAAAATATTTTATTTTTCACTTTCAAAACAGAATCAACATTTATTGAGAAATGATGGGTTTTTTGACATCAAATTTTTTTGAACCCCTATAAATATTACATTTGACATCATAAAAATTATATTATTATTTATATTTAATAAAAATTATTTAATAATAACATAATATTAAAATATATTTATTTTCAAAAATTCATTAATTCATCAAAAGAAATGTCTTAATAGAAATTGCATATTACCCTAAAATATAATTTGTGTTTTATCATATCGAAAACAAAAACATTTATAATGTAACAACAATAATAAGTTCATATAACAATTATTCTATTGAAAATAAAATATACATATTCATAATATTTGTTTATTGATACATATCTGTTTATTGCGATAGTAAAGTCCCTAAGGGTAAGGTATGTAATGGTGAGATTTTCATGAGGTGGTTCGGTGTATATGTTAGGGGTTATAATCTCAAAAAGATTGAAATTATCCCATAAACAGTTTCACCCTTTCTATAGAAAATGGATATAGGCTTAGTATTAGTCAAGGTAAAATACTAGTGATGTTATATCCTTTGGAATATTTGATAAATGGGTTTCATAGGCCACTATCCTATTGGTCAAGGCCATAACTTCCTTTATCTATGTCAATTGGATTCATCAAAGACCAATTTTTATACTAATCATATCATCACTTTTCAATAGCTATATTAACAATAGTTATAATGATTAATATTATTTTCTATTTTATTGTATATAATAAAAACAAATAAGTGCATGTGTTTTCTATAACTATAATAGGGAATTTAATTCAATCAGAAATGTAATTTTATTTATAAAATTTTGGGTCATTAAAATTACCATATGTAAATAAAAGAAATAAAAACACTTGGACATTAAAAAAAACTAACTAGATAATCTATAGGAATATAATGTAGAAGAAAAGTATGTAGAATTGATATTCATCCCCTCAAGAATTGATATTGAGAATTGAAATCTCATAAAACCAGAAATTCCTCAATAAATAAATAGTATGAAATTGTATTACATTGTGTATTTCTTTAGGTTATTATTGATTGTAATATCACACTTCATTACTTGTATTTTATTTTTAGGAAAAATTATACTGAAAAATATTCTTTAAATGAAATCCCATGAATCTTCTCTGGGTTGATGTTTTTGATTTCTTCAACATATATTTAAAAACAAAGTTTGAAAAAATTAGAAAAATGTTTTTGTTGCATATATCTATAAGTATAATTATTGAATGGAATAATTAATTTCTACACTTCATTAATGGTATTGTTTCATTAAGGACCTTCTATAAATAAAACATAGGAGAACCTTCTACCATCAAATGGAAAATATAGAAATTCTATATATAGTGTAATGGTAAGAAAATATTTTTTTACAGTCTGTGTAAGAGTAATATGTTCACTATGTAATGGAACTTATATAGCTCATGTAAGGGTAAGATGTACATTACATAAAGGTAGTTTATATTTTATAAATAATCTACAAAGTTAATCTTGTGTTAGGGTAAACATTCATTGTATAAGGGTAACTCACATTTTGTAGACGTTGCATAAGGGTAATCTGTATCGAATAAAAATTGTGTAAATGTATGTTGGATCGCTATATATGGGTAAACATAAAATTTTATATATTTTACAAGGTTGGATAAAAAATACATAAATTTAAAATATAAACATATGTAAATGTACGAATGGGATTTTCAATTTTTTTAAGGGTACTTATATATTCTACGTAAAGGTACAAGAAATCATTCATAATCGTAACCTCTTATTTTCAAAGGTTATGTAAGGGTAATCATGGATTTCATCCATTTCATAAATGTATCCTATATAAGGGTAATGTGTATCTTTCATGATGGCAATGTATATCATACGCAAGGGGACTAACATGTATAAGGGTAATAATGTAAGGGTAAAGGACCTTCGAATAGTAAAGGTGTATATCACGTAAGGGCGCCGACTTGCATGGCAGTCGTCTCTAAAACTAGATAAGGGAAATATGAGCTTACGTAAGGGTAAAACCTAATTTCTAAAACATGTGTAAGGGTTCTTCAAATGTTATATAAGGGTAAAACCAAGTTTATGTAAGGTTGCGAAAAATGTTTCATATCGGTAAACATAAACTTAAATTACTTATGTTGGGGTAGAATAGAATTTATAAACCTTTTGTAATGGTACATGATAGCTTACATAAAGGTAACAACAGGGTTTCAAAAACACACATATGTGTAAATAATAAATTAAAAAGGATACAAAAGGGTAAAAAAAATTATAAAATTAATTTTACAGAATATTTAAACCAAAGTAATTATAAATAATAATAATAATAAATGATGGAAAATTAATATATAATTAAATCCAATAAAAAATATTTTTATAAAATAAAATAAACCATAATTAAAAATAAAATAATTAACACATGTGATAATATATCAACCTTTAAATAAAGTGTAAAAAAATAATATATGTGATAAAAATAATAAATCAATTGATCGTGTAATAATTTAATACTTGTGACATTAAACACTAAATATAATTATGCTAAAAAAAGTAAAACATATAATAAAATTTAATACAATTAAATATTTAATACATGTAATATAATTAAAATATTCAGTTTATAATGAACTAAATAAAAGGATGGATATTAAAATTAGGATTATTTAATTAAAGTTAAAATTTAACACCCATAATAAAACTAAAAAATTCCTAATAGGAATTCAATAATAAAATGGGGTGATGTTTTCAATTTATAAAAAAATACAAATAAATTTACTAAATACATAATAATAAATTTAATAAAACATCCCAAAAAATAAATACTAACAGTATTGATTATAATATGTTGAACATGTAACAATTAAGAATAAGTACCCCTTGTCTCATATCAGTGACTTGTTTGATCATTTAAAGTGGGTGAGGTGGTTCTCAAAAACTTATCTTGGGTCAAGTTACCATCTTCTTTTGGTGAAGATATATAATGTTCTAAAGAGTAATTTTAGAATCATATATGGGAATTTGGAGTTTTTTGTGATGCCTTTTGGGAAGAAAGATTCTCCAACTAAGTTAATGTATATAATGAACAAGATATTCCATCAGTGCTTAGAATCTTTTATTATAGTCTATATAGGTATAATATTAGTCTATTTATGAAAAAGGATGAGAATGCATGATATTTTAGAACCATACTTTAGGTTATTCATGAGAACTGTATCTATTAATATATATCCAAATATAGATTTTGAATCAAGGAAGTTTTTTTCTAGGACAATTTATTTCTAAATAGGGCATTAAGGTTGATCTTAAATAGGTGAAGGTTGTAATGTCTTGAGAGGATCCGTGAAATATTTTGGATATATAAGGCTTATTAGGATTAATGGTTTATTAATGTAATTTTATTAGATACCTTTCAAATATTTCATCTCCATTAACTATTATCTTGTTAAGGGAGTGAAGTTTTTTTGGATCCTATAATATCAATCTTCCATAAAAGAGTTGAAGTAGTGTATGACTTTAGAACCTATCCTAATTTTTTTAGAGCCTAGTTGGGGATATATGGTTTTTTGTCATTCTATGAGTATTGGATTGGGGTGTTTATTAATATAGTATGATCGTGTGGACAAATATATCTTGTAGAGTATTTGAACACATGATAGAAATTACACCCCTTGTGACCTAGATCTGACCATCATGATGCACATTCTTAATTATTGTTGACACTATCTATTTGGAATTAAATTCCTTGCCAACACCAACCATAAAATCTTAATATACTTACTCTGTCTAAGGGATCTAAACCCTATGAAATATTTTTTTCTATAGAGTACTTGAAAGTGTTTTAAATTAATCTTTCTTACACCCTTTATAAATGGAATGTTTTCACCAATTCCCTTAATAGGAAGATTCAATCCCAGACTCTGAAGAAGCCTTTCAAGGAATAGAACTTTATGGGTCTCTTGGCTGAATTTCACCTTTTATTAAAAAGGTACTGGGGATTATTTTCTTTGATAATGTTTTATTTTCTACATATTTCCAAAATATCATCACCATGGAGTAATTAAAGGATAAAATATTCCATAACATTATGTGGAATATATATATAGTGGGGATACCACCTCTAAGTGGTCTCACTCCTCAAAATACCTTATTCACATCAATAACGTTTGTGTATTCATTCAACTAGGAGAATGAGATTGATAGAGGATAACCATAAATATAAGTGTTATATCTGTCCTAGAACCACAAAAATGTACTATGACATAAGGAAAATGTGTTTGTGGATAAGCATGAGGTGGAATATAGTTGATTTTTTATCTATAATCATTACCTTCTAATAAGAAAAAATTATTTATTACCGAACTCCATGATTGCTTCATCCCCTTCCCATCCCTATATATAATTGGGATGAGGTGTCTATAGATTTCATTATTATACTAACTCATATTACAAAGTGGAATAACGATATGTAGGCCTTCATAGATCGACTAATGAAATTTCACCACTTTATACAGATTAGGGATACCACAAAGGTGGAGGATCTCAAGATAAAATATGTTTAAGTGATTATAATGCTAAATCATATTTCCTCTTCCATTATATATAATAGGGATACTTAGTTACCTTCCAAGTTTTGTAAATTCCTCCAAGAGGAGGTAGTGTCTCATTTCAAGATAGGAATGACCTACCCTCCCCAAAGGGGTTTCTAGAAAGAGTGAGGAAATTAGATTCTATAAGTCCTTTTTTATATTATTTTATAGATTTTATAAGTTCATGGTATTCCCATATATCATTAGTCAACTTATTCTATAATAGTTGTTCTCATCCCACTATTCTAATTACTCTATTTGAAGCTTTTCATGGTCATCCAATCAATTATACATTGTGTTAGACCAATGTAAGAAAAACCTCTCTCATGGGACTAAGCCTTGTATATGTGATTAATGATAAGATTAAAATCATATTGAAGAAAAATTAAATTGTTCATATTCATTATAAATCTTATTCCAATCAATGTTTTCATTTTTTAAAGTTATCATCCAGTGATGGTATGTTGTTGAGGGTATCACCCCATTTGGACCATCATATATTCAGGAAGCAAGGAGAGCTCACCCTATTATTATTTTTCCCTTTTCAAATCATGGGATTAGTTTGGAATGTTGTGTGTCAATTTGAATTTCCAACTCAATTACGAATTTATGATGTATTTAATGACTCATAGTTAAATAAGTACCTTCCCAACCCTTTTCACATGCTTAATTGGGATGAAAATGATTTGGAACTGAATGTATCAGTGATGGAGCACCCATTAAATGAGTATTATTATCATGTTATGGTGCTCCATGGGAAGATAATATCATTATTTTTAATCTTATAGTCACTGGGAATGACTCCAATGATACATGGGAGTGATAGTATCCTAAATGAAAGTAGTGGCCTAATTTTTTTAATGATTAAGAATCAAGCTTACTTACTATGGGATGGAAGTAATATTGTAGGGAGAATTATCACATTGAAAGTTTCATTATATATGAAAATGTTTATTTATTGTTTTTAATATTTATTATATCTATTTTTAACCTTTTCCCCTGGGAATTTTAGAATTTTTGAAAATAATACATATCGTATTGTTAGCACATAGTTAGGGAAAACCATGAAGTAATTGTCTATCAGATCTATAGTTTTAATTGATGTGTTTTATATGGATGGAGCATGGTATACCTAGTCATGTGGAAAAATAATTCAAATTCCTAGGTGAAGGTATTCACTCCCAAATGGTTGTTTTTCATTTTGGGAAACCATATGGCCTAACCATGAATTCTACCCAAAACATAAAAATTATGTAATTAATAAATTTTATTTAGTCAAAAAAACACCCTAAATATTCAATTTCCCAAAATTCTAAACCTTTCTCCATATTACCTCACTATAATATCTCTCCCTCACCTATATGGTATGATTTTGGTGTGGTTTTTCTCAAGGATCATCAATAAAAACTCAAATTAAGGGCCCCCACTCTTCTCCTTCTTGTTAAATATCCATTATTTCCTAGTTTTACATCTTCCCTAAAGCCTTTATGGTCTAGGGTTTTTCTTTATCTATTATATAGGTGTTTATTTTGATGTTTAGTGTCTCTTATTTATATTTAAGGATCTTTCCATTTTATTCAAGTTGATTTGTTCCATTTTTAGGTGTTGTAGCTTATTTAAGGTATGGGGTTCCATTTCTTATTTTTTTATTAAACTCATATATTCTAATATATTGAAATTAATTTATAAAATTATATAGACATATTTTAAGCATTATTTTTAAACTAATTTACTAGAGACTTTTATTTTAATTATCTGTTTGATGTGGTAAATTTTTAAGGATCATGTTTTAAATTTTTTTATGAATTTATTAATAGGGAAGACATATTTAGCGATCAATGTGACATAGAATGACCCTAATTGTAAACCTTGGGTTATTTGGTAAGAGAATATAAACCAAATAGGGTCCTTATCATTATTCATTATATCTCCCTGACTTGGGAATTTTTGTTTTACACAAATACCATTGGCCTAGAGAAGTAGATATAATTATTTTCCACTAATTAATTGTCTCACTAATTATTGATATAGAATTTATAAGTTCTTCTAAAAATATTGATATTAGTTTGTTCCTATCATATTTCATGCATTAAATTTATAATTAAATTTTTTTAATTGGAACTAGATTAGTAATTTTTACTTTACACTATACTGGTTGTTTTCTTATCAAATGTTAAAAGATTACTATTATGTCTTTATTTTCAAACTAGCATGCTTTAGTTTCTCTAACAATGGAAGAACATGGATCAATTTTTTGTATCTTTCAAGGATAATTATTCAAACAACTTAAATATACCTAATAGATATATAAATTTCTTGATTATACTAATATAGGTACAAGAAAGGTACCTCTTATGAATGGTCATTTTATATGATAGATTTGTATAGACTAAGGGAGGTGACATTTTGGGATGATCCCTCATGTAACATATTTATAGGTTTCTGATTATTTTTTATTTTTTTTATCTTTTAGAATATATAATTATTAGTGATGTTTCTCCTTATAATATTTACATCCTTCCCCCTTTTATATATTGATATATTCAGTTGTATACATATATTTATTTGAGTTGTTTACAATTATGATGCAATTTCATATGGGATTCTATTTTTATACTGTAATATTAGGATGATTATTTTTATTGTGGTTATTTATATGGGTTAATAACTTGGAAATATATGGAAAAGTCATGTTGGGTTCTCTGATAGGGCCTGCTGATTTAATTGTTTAGAGAAACCCTTCCCAATGATAATTTATGATTCCTATAAACTAGTTTCTAGCTAGTCAAGATCAATAATGCCCTTCAGGACATACTATAGATCAGCTCAGGTGTTTAGATCAGAGGTATATATGTTTTCTGTGATGAAAATAGGTTCAGAAGATGATGATTAAATTTAATGATAATATAAAATATCATAAATATCAAAAAAAAACTTTTAAATTAATGTGTCTTGAGTACGATGTAAAATTAAGGAATATAGAAACAACATAAATTGAATCTTCACGTGAATTGTAGTGAATAGATACAGGAATGAAACTTCCTTGAATTATTATAATTTCTAGGAACACTTTTTTAGAGGTATAAAAATCTTGAAAGAATCATAAGATATTTCATATAAAATTTCACTTAAGAAAGTAAACCAATGTTATTGAAATTATTTTTATGATAATTTTGATTATTTTAATAGTATTGGATACACCATAAATTTTAGAAAAATATTTCTTGATAAATTAAGTGAGACACCCACCACTTCCTTGAAGGTGGAAGAAAATAAGAAAGGAGGAATCATCTCCCCAAAAGATGCTCAGAAGAAATAAGTATATATTTGGGATTATGAAGATACATCTACCGACTAGACTAAAACTCACTCGTAAATTACTTTTTATTCTAAAAATCCTTGAAACCCATGGAGATATAAAGTTATAGAGCCTAAGAGAATCAAAACTTACAAAGAGGTTGCAATCAATTGGAAGAGATTTTATACTATGAAGCATAAAGAGGGTATCACTTGGACATCCCATTCTAGGTAGGTTGTCCATAGTGAACCTTCCCTCACCCCAACTGTGAGAGATATCCATGTTGTGACCAATTAGAGACCTTAAATTCTGAATATAATAAACTAAAGAGCATGGAAAATTTTTATTCTCATACAGGAAGCTAACCAAAATCTTGGAGTCTAACTCAATAGTGGTCATATGAATGTAATATAACATAAAAATAGATAGGCCATTGAGAATCACATTAACTTTTACCTCCATGGAATTACTCATACTATAGTGATCACTAAAACAAAACACTATAGATCCAATAGAATCATGCACTAAACCTCCTCCAATTATGGAGACACAATAAGATGATCCATCCATATTCAACTTAGGACTAGTCTTAGAGGTCTCCCCTTGACCCATAATCTTGATGTGTGAAACCCATGCCTTTAGGAATATACACAATCTTTTATTAAGCCCCATACTAAGAGATAATTCATCACCCCCATACATAAATGAACCAAAGAATGAATTTGAACTTTGAGATAATTTTGGGGGAATTTCACACCTTCTCTACATCTATTGTGAGCTTCATAGAAAACCCAACATCCAAAATCAAGAACCATTCCGCTTATACAAACTACATTTGGATAATTTTTAGTCCCTAAAAACCAATATAACATGAAGTTATACAGATCTACACCCTACATTATAATTACCAGCTTCTTCTAAATGATATCCCATGAGATATTATCCCAATAACTCTCAAAAAAATAATTTCCACATCATTTCAATATTAGGCCTCTCATAACACATACAACGGGAATAAAACTGAACTCATTTCTTCTAAATATTTTCTTCCATATGAATAAATCCATTGTGAATTATACAAACCAATAAATTCAATTTCTTGGGAATTTTCTTGGACCACAGTTTTTTACCCCATTCTTCAATATCCCTCTCAACATGTATCTGAGAACTGTAGTCCAAAGATAAAAAATATTTGTAATTTGAATAAGATAAGACACATATATTTGGTTCATTTAGAAGGATAATTCCATCAAATAGATGTCTTTTCTCCTCACTAAGTGTGATATAAATGATTCAAGTATGTAAACTCACATATAGAAAGGTAATATTTTGAACTAGGCGGCCAAAGAAGAAGGGAGGGGAGACTTACTGTTTTTCTTTCCAATAGTTGATATTCTCTTCCCCAACCATCCAACACACACTAACCTTCAGAGTATCAAAATGAGTATTCATGCATGGCCCCAAGTTTAACAGTATTCCAGGATGCTCGTCCCATATTCTCTATTCAACCCCGTACATGTCCTTCATGACTCTTTCCCACAAATATCTCCCAAACAATCTAAAAAACAAATGAATAAAATCAAATTTTGTGGCTACTAATGGTGTTGCAGAATGTTCAAAAACCAGTACATTAAGTATTAGAATAATATATCAATTTCTAAAAATTAAAAAATCATAAGTTAAGTGGTAGAAACAAGATTAGAAAACATCCTCCAAAGATCAAATAATTAAAATAAAACAAGGTAAATTTTCTAACTACAAACATATTTAAGGATCATGAGAATTTTTTTTAAAATTTACAGTAAAAGTAATCATTTGGTTGGTGAGTTTCAGTTTTACCCCAACCATGCATGACTCAAGTGTGGAAAAAATAATAATTCTATAAATATTAAATAAAACAAAGGGAAGATAAAAGGTAACTCTTCCTTGGGGTTCAAAGAAATGGATATTATCAAATAGAACATGCCTATGAATAATTTTATAGGATATTTCACAAAAAAATGATTATTCATTTATAGAAGTAATTTCAACACCATAGATAGATTAAATTAATAAATATATTTTAATGTTAACCTAAGAAATTTCAAAAAAATATAATCAATTCAATAAAGAAACAAGCTTATGGATTTAGTAGAAGATGCCTTTGTTGAAGAAATAAAACTTGATGAATTTTATTCAAGACAGGTAACATAAATGAAGTTAAGAAACTATGTGGAAAATAAAAATAATATAAGCACACTCCTAATAAATTCATTGAATATATCATGGAATGAGAATTTTTTGAAAAAGAATAAATAATCAGAAGACACATGTATTATAAATGTTGTTCTAAAGAAGAATTCCCATAACAAAAATAAATTTGAACATGTTTCAAAATATTTTATGTTTTTTTATATTAATGATTTTAAAAAGTAAGAAATCCATGAGAATAAAATAAAATAATAGTTCATGTTCTTTTTTAGTAGAAGTGGAATGAAAATCTATACAAATTGAAAGTTGAAGGTAGAAGGAATATTTAAATTCTATGGAAGGATATTAGTTCTTGGAAAATCTATAAGTAGAATGTATAAGTTGTTCGCATACAGATATAGTTTAATTGAAAAGCGTTTTTGGTTTAAAAATATTACTCAATTTTGATTCACTAAGAAGAGAAGTTAAAACCACCAAATTCCTTTGTATGTTCTCATAATTTTCATAGAGTAGTGAGTTTAAAGATAAGAAATTATGGTGGAGGACAAAAGCGATGAATTATATAGAAATAATTTAGAAAATTAAGTGATTTTATACTCATAGTAAGGAAGCTAATGAAATATTTGTTAGTTATATGATACTCACATGGATGTTGTATAAATAAGTAAAGACTATGAGTTTAGAGTGTATGATCGGAAGTTAGCAGAGGTTTATCTATGTTATGAAATTGAAAAAATAGACATATATTATGTTTTGTGTAATATATTTTATCATGTGTACTATATTTGAGAAATGTAGTGAAAAATCGGCATAATAATCATATCAAATTTTTAATAAATTAGGATCCCTTAGAAGTGATACATAAAATTTTTTATTTTTCATATCAATTTCATAAGTTAGAAATAATTTAAGGAAATAAAGGATTTCTAAAAGATATACTAGATATTGATATAAAATATACTATGTTTTTCTTTAAAAAAATACATCTGAGTAATTTTAGGATCAATTAAGATTCTAGAAGAGACTCAACAAATGCATGATCAGTGAAAGTTATAGATTATTTTGTAGCAATCATGGATTAAAAAAATGTGTTGATGGTATAGTGTCTAAAATTGTGAATCAAAATCATCATATGTGGTCTTATAAGCAAAGATATAGGAAGATCCTTTTTGTAACATCCTAATATTTTGTGATATATTTCTCATTAAATAAATTTGTTTTCTTAAACAGTTGTGTTATAAGCAATACCATGTTTAAATGAACAGTGATAAAAATATTATTATTTAATGTTATATTTATCTTCAATCCATTAGATTAGAAGGTGTGAATAAGAAAAAATTAATTATGAGAAAATATTATTTACATATGTATAAATTGAATTCATCGGTATTCAATTAGATAAAAATGAAAATAAAAGTGTTTAAAATAAATAGAGCTGTTTTTATGAATAATATTTTTATGCACATAATGTGTTCTTATTTAATTAATTTGATTAATCTATATTAATGAATTATTTTAATTAAATTTATATATTATATATTAAATAAATTGTTTTAACATGGATGTAATATTTTTTACTAGGCATGAAATAAGAATAAATCTAGTTTTATGCTTAAAAAATCATTTTTCAAAAAATTGATTTTGTTATGTTTTGTTTGATTATTTTTAAAATTAATTTATACCACTTAAAGAACTTTATTTTCTTAAAATTAATTTCATATTTGGAATAAATAATTTCAAATTCTGAAAATATGCCCCTTTTATTTGTGGTCATCATGAATAGTAATTGTGGAAAATAATTGTCACCTCAGTAAGGGTAAATTGATTAATTAAAGATATAAAAAAATTTATAAGGATTTAAAATCTATCTAACACATTTTATATTTCTATTGGATGATTTTTTCTCTTAAATACTCTCAAATTTTCCATTATATGGAAATTTGGCATCATTTCTCTTTGATAAGGACCTTAATGATATTTTAAATATAAAATAAATATAGAAATCCACCCTCTTTGTTTTAATGTCTCTATATTTTTTTAAAAGGATAAAATAAGGATATGTTTAGTTATAAGTATTTATTTTGATTATTAATTAATTATTTTTATCATGTTAATTTATTTTTAATTTTTAAGGATAGAATAATTAACTTAAATTCTTACATAAATCCAACGTGGTACTTGATTAAGTAATATAAAAATAAAATAAATTATATTAAAATATTAAAACCTATATAATATGGATAAAATATTATATTCCATGATTTTTGCATAAATATATGACATATTAGTTATTTCGTAAAAGTTTATTTTCTTACTCCATTTCAAAATTGTTGTTTTTAAAATTCAACTATATGAATAGTTATGAAAATGAATTTAATGGTATAATATGATAAATAATACTTTATAAAATAGATTAAAATTTAAAAAAAAACTTATATTAAGCCAATTTATTATTTTATGGTATAAAATGTTAATATTTTATAATTTAGGGGTCAATTTCCCTTTTATAGTAAAATTCATAACCCCTAAAGATTATAAAACATTGATATCATGGTAATCATAAAAATGGTTAATAGGGGTTAAAATAGAAGATAATTTATAAAAACATCACCTATAATGACTCAAAATTTTTGAAATAAAATCCACTTTTTGAATGAATAAATTTTTTATCATATAATATAGTCATAAAAACACAATCACTGCTTTGGTTAGTTTAGAAATTTATAATATTTTGAATTTAAAATTCTATTAAGAATCATAAACATTGATAATATAGTTATTTTACATTCAGCATTAAGATTATTATATTTTGGAGTTATGATAAATTTCAATTGATAGAGATGGAAGAAGCGATGGCCTCATCCAGTAGGATCATACCCTATGAAACCCATTTATCAGAGATTCTGATGAAGAGAGTATCATTAGGATTTGTCCTTGACCAATCCCAATATGAGATTCAATAAATAAATCATGAGAAAAGGATAAGTTCAAGCTCATTGGGATCATTTCACAAACCATGTTCGTCGAACCACCCCATGAAAATCTCACCATCACACACCTTTCCCTTAGGGAATTAACTGATGTAATAAAGGGATGAGTATCTGGACTCTAAGAGTATATATTTTTATATTTTTTTAATAAAATAATTATTATATTTATCCCTTTTTAATATTGATTTTTAAATGACTAAAAAAAATTTGATAAAAGTTTATTTTAAAATGATGAAGCACAAATTGTATTTATGGGAAATATATAGTTTCAGTCAAGTAACTCTTTTTATTAATTTAATAATTCTTTAAATAAATGATATTTTAATAAAATATTACTATATTTGAATATAAATGATAATATAATCTTATGTAGTCAATATTAATTTTTAAAATAATTAGAAAACTGTAATTTCCAAAAAAAACTAGTATTTTTTCAATAATTGGGTATTTTTAATTAAAATTTTAAATTCACATATTTATAGAATTATTTTGAAAAAATAAATATTCTTTTTTAAATTAGAATTTAGAAATTATCCATCAGTTATTTTTTTATAATTGTTCAAGACAAACAATTTTTTTCATAAAAATTAAATACGGTATAATTGTATAGTAAGAATTATAACATCATAAAATCCAAAAAGTGATGTAATGAATACTATAAAGAGTATCCATGACCAAAATTATGTTTCCTATTTAAAATAATTTGTTTTTTAAGTTATTTTATTAATTTTATAAACCCATAATTAATCTTCTAAAACCTATATTGTATTTTGAGATTTTAAAATCAATTCTTTATAAACATGACTTACCTCTACATCACAAAGGGGATTATTTTAATGTGTTATATTAAGTTTCTTATAAAATAATAAAAACCAACCCTCTTTGTTAGAAACCATGGTCAATTTCATAGGGGGTTTTTGTTTTTAATTTCATTATCATCTATATTCCAAGTCCTATGTTTAAATATTAATAATGAATTCTACTCTATTTAGATATATAACCCCACCCAAAATCTAATTAATATTAAAAAAACCTTTTATCATGGAATTTATCTACTTTTCTCCCTATATATCATTTATAGTGTTCCCCCAATCTATAAATAAACTCTTCCCATCTTTTAAAGCATCCTCTCAAGGTAATGGATCATATTCTTCTCCGCTTTAGTCAAGAAGATTCTTTATGTAATGCCTTTTTATTTCCAATTGTTTAAGTTGGGATAAGTTTTCATTCATCCCTATTACTATAATTATTATTTATAATTAATTATAGAACCATTTCACTCTCATTAACCTAGTCTATAATCCTTTATGTATCCTCATTATACTACTAAAATTATCCTATGATTTATCATGCCAATCATTTATACAGTAAATACCGACCTCCATTTCCACTAAATGATATTCACCGTGTCATTAATTTATTAAGGATTTACATGTATGTAAACTACACTCCTTAATCATGTGGTTAAAATTAATTAAATGCATCTTTATGTTTTATGATCTATGTTCCATTCTTATTCATGTACATGATATGAAAGTGATGGGTGGCCCTAGAATTATATGGATCTCCAATGAATTTTCTAATGATTTATCTTATTAGATTCCATTTATGGTGTATGGGAGATTATCCTTAGAACACTATGTTAAGTTTTTCTGGAGATTAGCCTTGACTTGTGTTTATGATGTTGTGTATTATGTTGTTGCCATATTCCTATGTTTCTTTTATGAAATCATGTTATATCATGCCCCATTGTTCAATATTATGATTCTCATACCTCTTATGTTTCTTTTATATGACTCTTATCTCACATGTACTTCTCTACCTCATTTTATTCCTTGATTATTACAATTTCAAGATTTATATCTTGGCTCTTTCTTTTGTACATTCCTAGGTTACCACATATAGTTTCAGAATACAGATATAGTTTTATGAGCATGTTGAAAAAACCATGTGTATGGTTGATAAATATGGTTTTATTTTTTTCAATATATAAAAATGAATCAAAATTTAATGTATGATTAAGTATCATAAAAATAGAAACGTTGAAATATTTTAATAAATATAGTGGTGATTCCTAGAGAATTTTCATGGATTCCTCATATCTCATTTACTAAGAAAATTATTCATGCTTGATGTGGTGATTCCTGGAGAATTTTTATGGACTCATTGGTTATAATTTTTTAAGACAATTCTCTATTATTGGTGATTATTCATAGAGAACTTTTATAGACTCATTGGATTTCATTGGGTAATACAATTCTCTTTAATTAGTAATGATGCCTGTAGAATTTTTATAGATTCATCTAATGGAATTGGATGTCATGATTAAACAATTCTCCTTGCAACTCTGACAATTTTTTAACTGATCTTAAATTTTAAAACACATGTTCCAAGGATTTCCCACACTGTCTAAAACAAGTGAAGTACATGAAAAAAATAATTTCATGAAGTATAATTAAATTAGACCATAAAAATTAAATACATGAAGAAGAATTGAAAAGGTCCATGAATTTTTTTGATTGTATAACGATGTGAAAAATATTTCCAAACAAAATTATGGTAGTTAAATGAAGGAGTTTGAGTTGACATGAAATTTCAATTGAGGAATGATTTGGAATTTAATTAATACTTTGATCATTTATTCTAATTTTATGAATAAGACTCATATAAGAAATAGGTAAAACCAAAAATTCTTCTTAGAAAATCCCGAAAAAGGGAACTTATAGGACCAAGAGGTCTACCACACACAATGGAACCAACCTAGGGAATATCGTGTGTAGCAAGTTATAAGGTTGTCCATGTATAATCCCACATAAAATAAATCTTGTTTAAAGCACATATAATCATTTTCATGGAGTCATGGATGGTCCATAGAGGCTCGTTTATCCAAAGTCCATGTCATGTGTGTGAAGGGTAAATGGGTGTTGATCCCCCATCACTATCTTAAAGAGGCAGCGGTGGGGTTTTTAATATATGGAAGTGGAACACCATGGGAAGGTTTTATATGGGATAGTAACACACTCAGGTATTGTTCCTATGTATTAAATGATACCAATAGAACATGAGCCACAAAAAATAGCTGCTTTGACCTGTCCAATCAAGTGATGAGTGTCTTATTCCTCTATCTGGGATCAAAGGCATCTACAGCAAGTGGTTAATCCACCATTGATGATCCACAATGAACATTATATCAAAAAAAATTCCAAAACAACATTAAAATATGTCCATGATGATCTCTAAAAATCCAATCAAGTCCAAATAATTCATTGTCAATGATATTCATCCACTTCCATGAATGAATAAGTCAAATAACATATGGTGATTTCACCAGTGATGGATCTAATTTCTTGTATAAAAAAAATATAATAAACAAACTATGTACATATAAGATGAATTATCATACCTGAAATTACCCCTGAATGCATAAAGACTGAATTAAAATGGGTGGTGGTGGAATGAAAGGGAAGAATATAGTGTGTGATATATTCATACACGTGTTTGTTTGAAGATCCATAGTCATGGAATTTTAATATATCATGTGATAAGGTTCCACAAATATTCAAACAAGGAACATTCTACATGAAGTAGTTGGGTGTATCTTAGTGGTAAAGAACCCTGTAATACTATATTGAGGTTGGGGATTCAAAACCCATTGGATGCAGGGTAATATATTATCATTATAATGGTAATGTAGAATAACTATAGTGGCGGTGGGTCGTAGCACTCGCGACACTGTAGTGGTGGAGGACACTAAGCTGAAATTGTAGCAATGACAGCACAGTAACATGTACTATAGCAGCTTGAGTACTATAGCAGTTATATTCATTATAGGGACTTTGGGTCAAAATATTAGGCCTTTAGGGCTATACAATGGTCTTTCATGCCCACTGGGTCGATGATCCATGTAATGGGATTCATGCCCACTGGGTCTATGGTCCATGTATAGGATAAATAAAGATTGATGGTTGAGCTATCCCCTTGGGGGTTTATGACCTACCTTTCCATCCTATTTGTGAGGTGTGTGTGTGTGTGTGTTTAAATATAATTTTACCCCAAATCACCTAATATATACATGAAGAATTAATTTAGAGATATACTAATACTTCAATATTTTAAATGATTTTGTATTCATGTAGGGGTGCAATGCGAGTGATGGATGATGCCACATAAAGAAGATAATATCTAAAACCTCAATTATTTGAGATTCACTACATGGATAAAGTGAGATATGGAGGATAATCCATGTGAAAATAATTAAACCCAAATCCCTTGTGTGTTTAGGGTGAGATTAATGTAGAAATAGCACACCCATAGTAATTCAATTATTTCAGATGTGCATGTGTGAAATGAAATACCCACAAGAATTATAGGTTATTAAATATGAGTAAAATATACCACCTCTGCCGATCGTATTCATATTTGAAATTCTAAATTAAATGTTATATTCTTGGCACATATATATGTGGATTTAAATCGAGAATTATTATAATAAAATTAGTGGAGATCCCCGTGAAAACAATTATTTGGTATAATTAAGAGCATGAAAGTGATAGAATGTATATTATTGCAGTATCGTTTGGATATCCTGATATAATCTTTGTATCAAAGAGAGGATGAGTCAAATTCTAGTGATTCTTCAAGAAGGTGGTAACAATAACTCAAGAATTTATAGATAAGTCTCAAGAAAAAAAAATTGTAGTTCTTTTGGAAGTGCACAAGAAAGTGTGATTCATAAATCTTGTGGAGGAAGATCAAAGAATCATATTATAGTGGATCAACCATTAATATCATTGAAGAATTGGTGGTCCCAATATAAACAATTCCATTGAAGACAAGTGGTACAAGTATCAATAACACCATGAAATTAGGAATAATTAATTAGTTCTTATATGAAAATATTATTCTAATTCTAGGAACATCAAAGAACAAGAAATTAATACTGATAAGAAAATATGTGAAACAACATAGGGTTGATCACTGTAAGAAGTAGGTCTTAGTACTGAACCTAGTAAAAATATTTGTGTGTCGTTTTTTCACTTATTATCTTTATTTATTGTGTATGTAACTATTAGAATCACACAACATATCTATTCCTCTTAGGTAGTGGTTATATATTAAGATCGGATAATTAAAAAAATAAAAGACTTAATAAAATTTGGGTACACTAATTCACCCCCCCCCCCCCTCTTAGTGTCCCTGTATAATCTATCCAGGCACTACATGTGTTAAGGAATTTTTTAATAATTTCATTGTATTTATATTTTAGTTTTTCATGATATGTACCTAATTTACAAAACACTCTAAGCTTAATGATTTTCTAAGATTGTATAATGTATTCCTTTATGTAACAAATCATGAATTAAGGTGTATTAACCATATGGGTTTTATTATCACATAAAATTGTATAATTATTAATAAAAAAGTTTATTTTGAATTATCCACATGATAAGTTAAAAAATATATCAATTTTAAACCACTTGAAAAAGAAAATTAATTTATATTAATATAATACTTAATGTAATTCCAAGGGTTCCCCTCTCCTCACTTATAAAGCGGAACGTCCTCTCCTCCATTATTCACAAATTTTGAGAACTTATTATCATCCAATCCCTTATATAATACCTTACTAGGTTCTTTACACTCATATTATATCCCATGGTCTTTTACGATGACCAATATTTCAAGGATTATGGTTTAAAATAAAATTGGTCTCTCAAAGAAGAGGTAATCATTTATACCAAATCATTCAAGATTATTTCTTCTTCTATATTCTTTAAATTTTTTGTAACCTTCATAAAATAATTACCACAACATTATAAATATACTAAGATGTTATTATGATTATGGAAAAAACATTTTATTCCTATTTTCCAAACTACAGAAATTGAAAATATTTCGCATGCGTACATACGGCTTACCGTCTCCACGTGACGGTTTAATTCATTTTTCATCACTATTTTAATTTGGATGGTAATGAAGATCGAACTGGTGAAAATATATAATATTTATCGAATAATTATTATTCTTGGAATATAATATATCAATTACCTTATTTCTCTTCCACCTATTAAAATGATAATGTCACTCTTGAGTATGTGTAGACTACTACCTCCACGAAGCGATGTGATTCATTTTGTAAGGTCCTCCTTTCATGGATGATTATAAATAATTATATAATTAATATATATGATATTTATTTAATTATTACTATTCTATAAATGATGAAAACAGGACCAATGTGAAATTATCATAACTATCGAACTGAAACATGAATGGAAAATAGACAATTTTTGAACTAAATGTCTATTTTAAGAAATAATTGTTAATAAAAAAGATAATTTAAAATTATAAAGGAATGTTAAATATAAATTTATGTATGTGTACTATTATATTATAGAATTATAATAAATTTGAATTTTTTATATTGGATGTGTGAATGTATACAAAGAAAGACAATGCTTGAGGTAAGAGTTTATTTCACAATCTCATCCTTATTTGGGATCGTTTATATTTTAAGTTTCCATCGAGGTAATTATATTTTCATTTAATATTAAACCTAATTTATTTTATTATACTCTATTTAATTTTTTAAATTAAATTTTTTTATTTATTTTTCATCTTTTTAAGTACTCAATAGACTAAAAGTAAGTTTTTAAGGAAAACTGGCTTTGTTTTCTATTCAATCGGGAATATTTTTCTTCTATATCCATATTTTATTTAAAATATTTTACAAAATGTTTTTAATATTATATAATAATTTATTAAATTCATTTTTTACCATGTTATAATTTCTATAAAAATGTTTAAAAATAATCTTCTGGTCATTTTCTGAATGAGGTATTTTTTACCAAAAGTGTAAATTAAGTCTTTGTTTTAACATTTAACATATGAAAAACCTTCCCACTATCATAAATATTATTTTCCATAAATTTTCCATTAAAATTTTCCATGTTTCGTTCAAAAAAACATTTCCTAATATTTTGAAAAAAAATAGATTTTGAATAATTTATTTCAAAATAAAATGTGTATTTTTCTTAAGAAATTTTTCAATGATCTTTTTAAAGTATTTACATCTATTTAAACAAGTTCTGATGAATTATATACTTTATTAAGACTATACTATAGCAATACAATACACTATATTTCTCTGAATGGTTTATGATCAGTTTGGTAGGAGAAATTGTTGACATTTATTTTGTGTGTTTTCCCAATATAAAAAATTATTGATTATTAAGGCATGTTAATTAAGTGTTATTGTTTATTGATATAATAAATGAATTTTAGTTATTAATTTATGTGTGGGACCAAGATTTAAATATCCATTTAATGAATATGTAGGTCTCATGAGACAAAACATGGTGGGTATTCGTCCATAGCCTTACTAATGACAACCCATATCTTCTATAAACATTAAATCATTATTTATTACATAAATATACACATAAAAAAATATCTAAAGATTGTGAGGTCTGGTGTCTTTTGGAAATTAGGTACATAACATAGTAACTTTAAATAAGGGGAAAATAATTATTTTAGAACTCCAAAATATTCCCTTATATTCAATTGATCTATTTATACTATGCAGAATAACCTGGGGACATACAAAAGAAAAGGGTGATCTATAAATTCCATTAAGGGGATAAAAAATGAATAACATGATCAATCTAATACATATTAGTAAAGAGGCATATTAAGGTGACATAAAAGGTGTGAGAATCACAAACATGACCATATAAGCATGATATAATATGATGACATCAACAAAACATAAGAATGTATAAATAACATAAAACATCACATCATAAGAATAATCCAAGGATAACGAGTGACACATCATAACATAGTGTTCATAGTATAACTTTTCATGAATGATATAGTCCATATCATGAGATAAAAACATTATCAAATTCATTAGAGATTTATATAATTCAAGGTGCACTAATCATATTCATCTCATGTATATTCATTTGTGTACCACATAGATCATACCACATATGAACATTATTAGTCATATTTAATATGATAATTAAAGAGTTTAGGTTATATACATGTATTTTCCCAATAAATTAATGATAAGTAAAACTAGGTGAATACCCTTGATTGGAAATGAGGATAAGTATTCACTACACTAATGTTTGGCAGAGAATACTATAGAATAATTTTAGTAGCATAACAGTTATAGATAATTTTTTATAAAAGGGGTGAAAGAGAGTAAAATATGGTCTCTCATTAAATGGAAATCATAAAAATTGTAAAGGGGTCTGTAAAAATTCATTAAAACATGGACAAATATAAATAAAAGGGCTATTATAAGGAAGGTAGTCGAACTAAATAAAGATGGGATAGTATACTACCTTGAGAGGGTGCTTCTAAAATCTTGTGATGAGATTCTTAAGATATTTGAATACCTTAGGATGGAATTAGAGATATATATATAGAGAGATTAACTTTTTGATCAATATAGTTTGAGTGAATATGAGTAGGATGATCCATGGGTATTTATAGCAAAAGTGGGAGAATTTTAATTAATTTATAAACCTTGGTTTTGGACTCTATATTATAAAATAATAACAAACATGTACATTACCTTGGTTTTTTTCCATGGTTGCAACTAAAGATGAGTGTTTTTAAATATTATATAATTCTAAGAACTTAACTCATTAAACTAACACCCTTGGTGACATGTAAGTGAGTCATGTTCATAATGAATATATTTTAAAACACTAAAATATAATAACATATTTGAAGGATTCATTAAGGGTTTATAATTTGAAACAAATAACTTCTAAAATAAATTATTCTAAAGGATAGATATATATTTTTTCATTTATGCCTTATATATAATCAATTACATCATTTTTGGGCAATTATGATTCCATAATATGAATTGTATATTTACATCCTATTTAATTTTTACCCAAAAATTCTATTGTCTCAATAAATTAGGAAAAAATTTCCATTGGATAATTTTTTCATGATTATTTAAAAAATAATATTTATTTTATAAAAATAATTTCTTAAATTTGATAATTTTCACTTTTAAATAAGAATCCTTATTTACAACAAAATACTTTTTTTATGATTTTAACCACTTTCTGACCATTATAAAATTATATTGGACTTAATTAAATTATATTATAAATTATATTTAAATAATTATTACAGAATAATAATATTTTATTAAAATATCCTTTATTTAAAAAATTCTTGAAATTATCAACAGTTTTCTTAATTGAGAGTATATTACTGAAAAATACAATTTTGATTTCTTCATATCAAAAATCTAATTTTTATCATAATAATTATATAATAATTTATAAATTAGTAATAAAATGGTGTATATATATAATAATTATTAAATTAAAACATAAATGTAAAAAATTTATATTATACAGGTCTATAAACATAAGACCTTATTACACCACTTTATTCTTTAATGGTAATGTGTGTGATGGTGGGGCTTTATTAGGGTGGTGTAGCAAACATGGGTTGGTTCATGATCTCAATAAGCTTTAAAATATTCCAAAAATGGTTTTACTTGAGTTTTAATTATTAAATCTGATTTTGATCAAGGTCAAGGGAAAATACCAGTTATTCTATCTCCCTTAAAAATGATAATAGATGAGATTTATTTGGTACGATTCTACTAGACAAGGCCATCACTTCCTTAACCTATGTCAATTAGACTTTATCTTAACTCTTAATATATACTAATATCAACTATCACAGTATAATGGATATATTATGAATGGTTAATATTATTAAATAATTTTTAAATCCACCATTCTATATCGGTTTAAAATAACCAAAGTAGTGCATCTATTTTCTATAACTATATATAATTTAGTCAATCAAAATAAAATTTCATATATAAATATTCAGGTAGTTACATTCTTCCCCCTTCATAAAATTCACCCTTAATATTTAATCTCTTAAACAATAATAGATGAGCATTATTTAGTCTCATTTCCTCTTCTAGTTCCCATGTTGCTTCCCCAAACTTGTGGTTCCTCTATATCACTTTGACTAAGAGAGTTGTCTTGTTCTGTAGAACTTTTCCTCTATGATCTTATATTTTCATCATCTTCGCCTTTTATTAAATATCATTTTACAAGGGTATTAAATTTTGATTTAGTACAATTGAAGGTTCGAGGATGTAATTTCTTAATAAGGATACGTGAAATACATTATTTACTTGGGATAGGTTAGGTGGGAGTGATATACGATTTTCCATAGTTCTAATGGGATCAAGAATCTCAAAGGGGAAGATATATCTAGTACTAAACATTAACTTCTTTCCAAACCTCATGATTTTATTCCATGATAATATATGAATAAATTTCTTACCTCTTACCAGAAACTCTAGGTCTTATTGATGAATGTCTACATAGATTTTTTATCTAATTTTTTCATATTTTATATGGTGTTTAATGGTCTAAACCTTCTCTAAAATTTCTTGGATAAGATAGGGTCCCATAAAATTTCTCTCTTTAACTTTATCCCATCATGTTGGAGTTCAATACCACTTCCCATATAGATATTCACATAGTTCCATTTAAATGATATAATGGAATTGTTCTTATATTATAACTACACTAAGTGAATGTTTTGATCCAAATATCCTTGTAAATTCATTAAACATGATCTTAGAATATACTCTTGAGTGTGAATGGTTCCCTAATATTGACCATACTTCTGAGGGTGTTAAGAAGTACTGAAACTCATCTATGTATTTAATTAATATTTAATTATTCTCTATAACCTCAATTTGAACCTCATATCTTGATCATATACAATGTAAAGTGTCACTCCATTTAGTATTAAAATGTTCCTCGTGCATATATTAGTGAGTTGGTTAAGAGAGAAATATTCCTTGATAGAAACAAAATATACCAAATTTGTAAGGGGATAAACTACCATCCAGATGGATTTATCACCTTTGAATATCCTGAGTAGTCCTATGATGAAATCCATGGTTCTGTTTTCTCATTTCTATACTATTATGGATAATAGTTTCATCATACCAATGACTTTTGTCATTCAGTCTCAATGTGTTGGTAAACCAAGCATCAAGATAAAAAATATTTAATATACCTGTTCATGTCATACCACCAAAATATTTTAATCATATATTAATACATATTAGTGATTTATGGATGATTAAATATATATGAGATATGTGAATCATTTAGAAGTCCACTCTTCTACTCTAGTTTTTATAGGACATGTATATGGGTTCCAAACCTTATAACTCAATATTTAACAAAGTTGAACCCTAGAATATTTTATACATTTTATTTTATATTATAAACATCATTTTGGGCCTCATTGATCCTATCAAGAATGTATGGTTGAGAAATTATTTGAGTATGGTAGGATAAATAATCTTTTGTTATCCCAATGGCCATCCTATTCATGTCCAAGAATAATTAGTCACTTTCAATCCCCATAATGGAAAGGGTTGTAGGGTCATTTATTATCATTGTATCTACCAATTTGTTTTCCTTTCAAGGATGGTAATGGATTGAACAATAATAATCCTCAATAATCTCTAGCCATATTTTTAAGTGCATATTGATCTTCTTATGTGTTAATATATACTTAATGGTTTTATGACAAATATCTCTACATTGGTGGATAGTATGAGTATTGATTTAATGATTATCCTCTTATTTAAATATTTAATTATCTCTTAATATTATTTAATATATAAAATCATCACCCCATTCCAAGTTATCTATTTTAGATTTCTAGAAAATCACCAAACATTTCTCAAAAATTGATAGTAGTACCCAACTAATCCTAGGAAACTACAGATCTCCATCATAGATATTGGCCTACACCATCATTCAATTTTATATATTTTTGAATGATCCATATATATCCATTTATTTGTGATAACATTACTTAGGAATCATAATTTATCAATAAAAATATCATTTATTTTACTTCACATATAACTTTTACTTTCTTAAGGTCTTCAGTATAATGTTTTAATGATCTTCATATTTATCCTTTATTTTAGAGTTGATAAGAATATCATCTATAAAGAATACTATAAATTTATTAAGGTAATAAATTGATACTATTTTATTAAGTCTATAAAGATGGTTAGAGAATTAGTCAGTAAAAATGGAATCACTATGAACTCATTGTTCTTAAACCTCTTATAAAAAGCAGTCTGGGTGATATACTCATTCTTCACCTTTACTTAAAAATATCCTGACCAAATATCCACTTAGATGAGTACTATGATCCACATAGCTGATCAAAAAAGTCATAAATTTATGGTATAGGATAATTTTTCTTTATCATGATGTTTTTGATCTCATTATAATCAATTCTAATGCACATTGACCCATCCCTATTCTTGATGAAGATAACTGGCACACCGTATAGTGAATCACTTGGAATTAAAAACCCTTTAACCAGATTAACCTACAGTTTATTATTTAGCTATTCATATTTAATAGTGTACATTTTATGTGGTATATTTAATATTATAAAATCTCTAGGTATAGTTTTTATTGAGAACTCAACCTCATGACTGTGAAGAAGACCGATAAATTCTTTGGGAAACACATCAGTTTTTCCCTTACATAGAATCAGAGGGAAATTTACGATACAGAGTGTGATTTTCTTGTCATTAAAATTTATGTTGGATCGATTTAAGGAAATAAAATATATACCTAGAATAGAATCAAATTTATTTAATTAAGGCATCACATTGTTCACTGGTAAATTGAGACCTCAAATATGGATAGGGGAGAAGTTATATACTTGGGAATAAATAATTACCCCACTTTTTGTTTTCATAGATAGATCCACTTCCATGTTGTGTGGTGGTTTTTGTATAGTTCTATTAAACTTTTTTGTCATTAAAGAATGTGAATAACTATATTCACATAGGATATTTGAAGTTCATGAATGGATAACATGTGTACCACACACTATTTCATTCTGGTTCGAATCATTTACTTCATAAAAAATAGATTTAGGGATGAAAATTTTTAAAATATTAAACACATAAAATAGAAACTATGAACAATTAAGTAATAACATAAAAATTTCATACATTTATTAAGCTTTTAATTTATTGTTTTTAATCTAATTTATCCATCATTTATTTCCTAATATAAATTTTTTTGGGAATTTGTCTTCCACTTATAATGGTTAATAGAGACATTGTAAATTTTCCCAATCATATCCCTCATGAGTTTCAAACCATGTGAAAATCAAAGCCTCTTTTTCATACCCTATGTGATGATCGAGTTAAATCCTAATGATTTATTTTTAGGGTTATTACCCATAGGTACCACTGTGTCAGAGCCACATCCACTTATAGTATCTGGATAGAGATTTTGTTTCTTGGAAATAAAATACTCTATACCTTATCATAATTTAGGGATATTATCCTATGTTTAGTCTTATCCCTAAGGAAGTCACAAAAATTTTCTAATCCTAATCCATAAAAAAATACTAGACTTTTCTCTGATACCAACTATGACAAACCATACCTTTTATAAACCTTAATTCATTGTGAATTTCATAAAGATTCACACAACAAAATCCTAGAAGATCGTGAAGCCTAGTGCTTTTGGTAAATTAGTTACATGAGATATTAACTTGAAACATAGGTATAAAAATATTATATAAAACTTCAAAACATACCCTTATATTACATTTATCTTTTAATACTTCATGGGATAATATGGGGATGTATATAAGAAAAGTGTGATCTATGAAGACCAATAAGGGAATAATCAAATGTTGACATTATGAAAGTAATAAATGTTGTCAAGAGGAAAATTAAGGTGACATAAAAGGGTGATATTTATAAACATGATCCTTTAATCGTGATATATGATGATAACATTAAAGAAACATACGAATGTAGAGACAACATAAAATATGACATCATAAGAATGCATCTAGGCTTACCACCAAGACATCATAACATATTGTACTTAGGATAACCTCTCATACACCATACCTCGAATCGCATGAGAAAAAAAAATTAACCAATACATTGGAGGGATATGTAATTTTAGTCTCACCCATCACATTCATATCATGTATATGCATTTGGGTACAACATAGATCATACAACATAAGAATGTTAAACATCATATTTAACCCCACCATTAAGGAGTGTGTTATACATAGTTAAAATTACCTAGTAATTTAAGGATATATATATATATATAACTATTTAAATACCCTTGAGTTAAAAGGAGGATGGGTATTCACTACACAAATTATTTGTATGGAAAACATCTGGATATTTCGATAGGTAACAGGTGTCTGTAAAGGTTTTTCTAAGAGGTGAATTTGAGTGAATGGTGGTTTATCATTACATGAAAATCATAATTAAAGTAAATGGGTGTTTTAAAACATGATAAAAAATGAATAATTATAAATAATAAGGTGTGAGTACAAATAAATTACTTTAAATAAATAAATAGGAGAGAGTCTCTTACATTGAGAGAGTGTATCTAAAGGCTTATGAGGATATTCTTAAGAGATTAGGAACACCTTGGGATGGATTTATAAAGGGAGACGGAGATTAAATTATTTATACATGGGTTTTTACAGAATACGAGTGGGAGGATTGGTGTGTATTTATAGAAAAAGAGGCGGGAATTCATTATTAAATTCAAAACTTTGGTTTTGGACTCGATATTATAAAATAATCAAAAATAGAAACCTTCCCGTGATTTTTACTCATGTTTTATACCAAATAGGATTATATTTCCATATTTTTTATGGAAAATAATGTAAATCATTAAAATAATACCCTTGGTGATGTGGAAGAGAGTCATGTTAAAAAAGAATTGATTTTAAAACCATAAAGTAAGTTTTGAAGGATTCATTAAACATTTATATAATTAATCAAATAACATAAAAAATAAATTTTTTAAGGATAAATATATATATTTGGTCATGTATTCCTTTTATGTAATTTATTGCAACACTTGTGGTCCATTATGACATCATAATATGAATCATATATGTATAACGTATTTAATTATTACCTGAAAATTTGGTTATCTCATAGAATTGTGAAAAAATCAACATTGGATAATTTTTACTTGAAAATTTAAAAAATAATATTTATTTTTTGAAATTTCCATCCTAAATATGAGAATCCTCACTTTAAATAAAAATCCCTATTTACTGTAAAATACTAGTTTTTAGGATATTAAACACTATCTATCCATTATAAAAATTACATTTGACTTCATAAAATTATATTATCATTTATATTTAGATAATTATTATCTAATAAAAATATTTTACTAAAATATCATTTCTTTTAGTAATTATTGAAATTATAAAAAGATTGTATTAATTGAGATTATATATTTCCCAAAAGTAATATTTTGATTTCTTCGTATCAAAATATAATTTGTATCATATGAATTATATAATAATTTATAAAGTAATAATAAAAATTAATCTATATAATAATTATTTCATTAAAAATTCAATATAAAATTTTTATTACTAGGTCCTAGAAACATAACTCATTGTTACACCACTGGGGTCCCTGAGGGTATGGTGGACGATGGTGGTTCTTTATTGGGGTGGTTTAGAAAATATGGTCTGGGATGTGATCTCGATAATCCTAGACTTCTCTTGTTAACAGTTTTTCTTGAGTTTTATTTTTTGAATATTGAATTGGGATTGGTCAAGGATAGATCCCAATGATTTCATCTCCCTCCAAAGCTCTAATAGATGGGCTTTAGAGGGTATGATCTTACTGTTCAAGGCCATCACTTCTTATATATGTGTTAATTATACTTTATCATAACCCAAAATATATACTCATTTTAAAGGTCACTATAAAATGGATATATTATTAATTTTAAATATGATTAATTGTATTTTAAATATAATAGATTATATCAGCCCAAAATAACCAATTTATTTCTTGTGTTTTTTATAATTGTAAGGAAATTGATCAATTAAAAGTAATTTCATTTATAAAAGTATAGGTCACTACATTGCCCATTAATATATGATTTTTAAGAATGATTCATCAATGGTATGTTTAAGATGTTTTACATTATTCATTCCATCATTATGAAATTATTTAATAATGTCCATGTGATTATTGGAATATTTTTTATATCCATGGATAAGTATCAGGCACAAGTGATTATTTTTTTGACATTATTTGATCATCATTTATTCCAACCATATTATTCCTTACTTATTTAGCTTCTATTGTACAAATTCCCTTACTAATCATCTATGATCACCCCTTTATTATGTATCCATTACCTAGAACTCTAGGAAGTGTACTTTGAATAATATGAAATGATATTCTAAATAGAAAAATGATGTTATCAAATAAAATACTATGTAGTATTTTGTGTTTTAAAATGTAATGTGAGATTCCAAAATGTGTCTATTTTACCAAGACTACAAAAATAATTTGTCTTTAGTGATTTTATCACTTGTGCCTAGTGCCCATGTAATAAAGTAACCACCAGATCTGAGATGATATCATCAGGGTCTTTACTTTTGATATCATAGTATGTTTTTTTGAAACCTATAAAACATAAAAGTTTTCTACAAGTGAATATATATAACTATAAGATATTATCATAACCCTGTGACAGAATTTAATGATATATATAACTATAATATATTATAATAAAAGTTTTTTATAAGGTAAATAATATGATATTTTCCTAGAAATACATCCTGTAACGTCCCGGACCCGGGTGCCACGCAACAGGTGCCCCGAGCCCGGTTCTCCACGTGACCTCAAGCGCATTTCCCCAAACACCAGAGGCTGCCGACTAGCAGCGAGGGCCCAGGTCTGATAGTGGGGAAACTATGCCCTCATTTGTCAAAGTGTAGCGCATTGTAATTTAAATAAAACATACAATGACAGCGGAAGCAGTAAACCATACACAACTGAAATAAACTACTACAGTGGATATAACCAATAGTATATAAATGATGATTCTGAATGTTTCAAGTACTAAGAAAACATCCAAAACATGTTATACATCAATACAGTACAAAAAAATACAAGTACAACAAAACAAGCAAAACAGATGGCAGCGGCATCGTGAGCCTAGGCTCGGTCCCATGCCCTTCTACTCCTTAGAAACAGTAAAGTACTTGTATAGGGACTCTTTCCCCTATCTACACCTGCAGAAATGTAATTTTTTTGGGTCGAAAAGTGTGGCCCAAACAGGGTGTGAGAAATATATCTCAGTAAGAACCCACCAAAGGCTCGTGCCCAACTGCGTGTAAGCATGCAACAATAGTGTGTAGTAGTAAAATGAAATAAAGTAAGCAGTACTAAAAAGTAACTAACTTAAAAATTAAATTTCCATTTTATTATTCATTTAATTTATTTAATTTAGTAACATTCTTGTGCTCAACATCACCAAGCCCTCAGTCCAACCAGAACCGTGCCCTCAGGCTAAAATAGTAAACCACACCCTCAGGCTTTCCCTCAGGCCATACAGAATCCAACCCGTAGGTATTTCCCTCAGGAGTAATAGAAATTGCCCTCAGGCGTAGGAAGTGCCGCCCTCAGGCACAGAAGTCAAGCCCTCAAGCACGAAAGGTTTCCCTCAGGCAAAATAGAATGTCACCCTCAGGCTAAAACAGTCATGCCCTCGGGCTAATCACAACAACTCCCTCAGGCTAAACTGGTAACCGGGCCATGCCCAACATATCAAAAGCAGTAAACAATAAATTCCTCTCAAGGAAATTCTACGATTACTACTTTAAAGGCATACCCTCGGGTATCCTGGCTAAATGGTTAAACAGTGAAACACACCCCTGGGGTGGTTCCGGATCCAATAATCAATCCCAACCAGCATTTTATTATCACAATTTAATCACCTATGCAATTCTAGGCATTAAATATAGCAACGGCCTCAGCCACACGACACCCCATCATGGGTTCGTGGCACAAAAACGTACAAAAACGCACGACAATTGGAAAATAAACACAAATCCACCTACCTTATGCGCCAACGAATGTTATACCCGAATATTGACTCTAGAAACGCGCAAGAACGGCATAGATCTGACGAAGAACAAAACCCATTCAAAGGTAAATAACTTCCCCTCAGGAAAGAATTGGTAAGAACGGTACCAGGAGAGAAGAGGGATTACCCGTGCGGTTCCAATGAGATTGTCCGAAGCAGAATCAGATTCCAGACGAACACCCGGAGGATCTTCAAAGGGTCGGCCATCCTCCTTGGCTCCAAAACAGCTCAAATGCCTCCTCTTCCAAATGTGGAGGCTACTTCCTGTTTTAAGCCGAAAAAACTAAGTACACAGCGTGTACTTCTGAGTACACGGCATGTACTTATGAGTACACGGCGTGTACTTATTTCATTTAACTGTTCATTTGGCAGCACCGCCGCACTGTTCAACCGTCGACATGAGTACATGTCATGTACTCTAAAGTACACGGCGTGTACTATCACCCAGCGGTCGGCTGCTCCACCGCCTTACTATTTAGGCCTGCCGACTGACTACACGGTGTGTAAGGTACCACTACATGGCATGTAGTCGGTTCCTACACCCTTCGTCATTGGAATGGATACACGCCCCGTGTACTCATCCCCACACGGACAGAAGTACACAGCGTGTGGAAAACGTACACGGCGTGTAGTTCCAAAATTCAGGATTTTTCCCCATTTTCCATATTTTCTCAAAAACACTGAAGGAAAAGGAAAAATAAGAAGCCCGTACCTCAAAAATAAAAACTGGGTTCTTACAAATTTCCCCCCTTATAGCAATTCATCCCCAAATTGCCCTTCCCAGGGTGGAGAAGATAAAGCTCAAAACAGCTCTAGTCACTGAGCACGTACGTCTTCCTCCCGCTCCCAGGTCTCATCCTGCACTCGCCCATGCTGCCATTGCACCCATACGAGAGGAACGGACCAGCCTCAGAGAACCTTCATGCTCCTATCTATGATACAAATCAGATGCTACTCAAAGGATGCATCATGATGAAGCTTAAACTCCTCTGGCTGAAAGGTGTGAGACGGGTCTGAATGGTAGCGACGTAACTGAGACACGTGTAAGACGTCGTGCATGGATCGATACCACTGCGGTAACTACAACCAATAGGCAACCAGCCCAACTCTCTCCAGAATCTCAAATGGTCCCACATACCTCGGTGAAAGCTTTCCCTGTCTTCTGATCCTCTTGTGTCCCAGCCTTGGAAAAACACGCAAGAAAACCTGATCCCTGACCACGAACTCCAAAGGTCGTCTGCGGCGATCAGCATAAGACTTCTAATGAGACTGTGCGGTAGCCATCCACTTCTGAATCAACTGGACCTGCTCAGATGTCTCCTACACGATATGTGGCCCCAGTAAAGCTGCCTCACCTGCCTCTAACTAGCACAAAGGTGATCTTCATGGCCTACCATATAAATCCTCATACGGTGCCATCTCAATAGTCGCCTAAAAACTATTGTTATATGAAAACTTGACTAAGGGTATATGCTTCTCCCAAGATCCCCCAAAGTCTAGGACGCATGCGTGCAGTATGTCATCTAGCACCTGTATCATCCACTCTGATTTTCCATCTGTCTGAGGGTGGTATGTTGTGATCAGAAGCACCTGTGTACCTAGAGCCCTCTGAAAACTCTTCCAGAAATGAGATGTAAAGCGGGTGTCCCTATCTGAAACGATAGAATGAGGGACCCCATGAAGATGTACGATCTCTCGGATATACTGCCTTCTGAGCTCGTCAACACCGAAGGTCTCCATGATTGGCAAAAAGTGAGCTACCTTCGTGAGTCTATCCACAACAACCCACACTACATCATTGCCTCGAGGTGACCTCGGAAATCCCGTCATGAAATCCATTGCGACATCATCCCATTTCCAATCTAGAATGGGTAACTATTATAACAGCCCAGCTGGCCTCTAGTGCTCTGCCTTCACCTGCTGACAGGTGGAACAACTCGTAACAAAACCAGCTATATCCCTCTTTATACCCAGCCACCAATACTGACGTCTCAAGTCACGGTACATCTTGGTAACCCCGGGATGAACTGCCCAAGCTAAAGCATGAAACTCCCGCATCAGCTCCTCGCGTATATCCCCTGGAACCCAAACTCATCCATAGAAATGAAAAGCCTCATAATCGCCTACCGTCCAACTAGGAGAAGGGTCCTCACATGCCACCGACTCCCGTAGAACTAGGCCTTCTGAATCTAATAGTTGTCTCATCCTCACTCTGTCCAGGAGGGTAGATGTCACATCTAAAGAGGAAAGATAAGTATGCCCCTTACTTTTGTGCACCTACATATAGATCTTAGAGAACAAAGCCATGAGCTGCCACTCACCACTGGTCTCCTGCACTGCCTGTATTTGAGACTTCCTACTCAGTGCATCAGCTACTGCATTACCTTTACCAGATGTATAGGAAAGCTCAAAATCGAAGGACTATAGGTACTTGACCCACCATCACTGCCTCAGATTCATGTCACACTCAGTAAATATATACCTGAGGCTTTTTTGGTCGGTGAAAACCAAAAAATTCTCTCCCAACAGATAATGTCTCCAACAGCGCAACGCATGCACAACTACAGCCAACTCGAGATCATGTGTCGGGTAATTCCTCTCATATGGCCCCAACTGACTAGACCCATACGCAACAACTCGGTCACCCTGCATCAAAACAGCTCCCAACCCAATCCCTGATGCATCACAGTAAACTGTATAGCTCTTCCCCTGCTCTGGGAGTATTAGGATCGGTGCTGATGTCAACCTTCCCTTCAAGTCCTGAAAAGTTGTCTCGCAAGCTTCTGACTAAATGAACTTCACACCCTTCTTAGTCAGACATGTCAACGGTGCTGCTAAGCGGGAGAAGTCTTGTATGAAGTGTCTGTAGTAACTAGTCATCCCTAAGAAACTTCGTATCTCAAACACGTTTTTAAGCTAATCCCAGGAAACTACTGGTCTCACCTTCTCTGGGTCTACTGAAACTCCTGCCTCTGAGATGATATGACCCAAGAAGTGAATCTGGTCCATCCAAAAGTGGCACTTCGAGAGCTTAGCATATAGCTGATGCTCTCTCAATGTACTCAATACGATATCAAGATGGGTGGCATGGTCATGTCGAGTGTGATAGTACACCAAGATGTCGTCCACGAATACCACCACAAAACAATGAAGATACGGATGGAACACACGATTCATTAGAGCCATGAAAATCACTGGTATCGTTCATGATTCTGAACGGCATATGCAAGTACTCGTACAGACCATATCTGCTCCAAAAAACTGTAAGCGGTATATCCGATGGACTCATGCGCAGCTGATGATATCCGGATCTCAAGTCAATCTTCGAGAACACTCGTGCTCCACGAAGCTGATCAAACAGATCATCTATCCTCAGAAAGGGATATTGGTTCTTAACCGTCAACTAGTTCAGCTTCCGATAATCCACGCAAATTCTGAGGGTATCGTCTGCCTTTTTCGCAAAAAAAGGACTGGAGAAACCCAAGGAGAAGTACTGGATCGGATAAATCCCTTTGCCTGTAACTCCTCTAAATGCCTCTTGAGCTCCTGCAACTCAGGAGTGGCCATCATATAATGAGGAATGGACACCAGTGCTATGTCTGGCACGAGAACAATAGAGAAATACACCTCACGCACCGAAGGTAGACCTGAAAAGTCTTCTGAGAAGACATCCCTGAAACGATCAAAAACTAGAGGGAAATCAGTCTGACAAGTCCCTCGATCATCCAGATATAAGCTCGCTATCTGGGTTGTGAATCCATCTCAACCATGATGCTCTGGTCCAGCTCGACTCGCCTAAATATCCCATTCGCCCTTGTATAGAAACTCTCCACCCTCTGGTGACGTGAAACTCAACCTGCGATGATAGCAGTATACAAAGGCTCAAAAGGGAACCAACCAGTCCATCCTGATAATGAAATCATAACACATCATCTCCAAGACATAGAGGTCCCAAGGGAAGTGACACCCTCCAACCTCAAGGGGGCACTCCTTACACTAACGCACACCAGCCTTCCTAGTCCACAACGGAGTGTCTAGCGTCATGATATCAGAAGAATAAGAAGAAACACAGAGCCCAAGGCTCTCCACAACAGGCACAGATATAAAACTAAGTGTAGCACCTATATCAAAAAGTACTGAAGACAAGACAGAAGCTACTAGAATAGTACCTCTGACTGTAGAAGGTCTGGGATCCTGCTCCTGCTGGGTCTGTTGCACTGCATATGCCTGCCCAGTGTCGCGGCCCTGCAACACAGCCTGGCTACCCTGAGTTTTCCCGCCCTGTAGACTCTGCGATCTTGGTATCTGTCTACCATGGCCACAACCACCATCTCAGCCTACACACCCTGACGTATTCCAGTTCCCCGACTAGTAAGAAGCCACTGGTCCTGCTCCCGCACGTAGAGTCTACATAAAACCCCTCTCACTAGCCACTGGTAGAAATGCCCTACAAAAGAACTGCAGATGACTCATCTTGCCGCAATCTTGACACTCCACTGGGTCTCAGGGACACTACGGCCTCTTGTTCCCCTCTCTTCCACACTGGTAGCACCTGATCGGGCCACCTGAAGAAGCTGCCTGGCTGGTACTTCCACCCTGATAGAAGTCCATCTGTCTCTTCCTCTTTATAGTAAAAATAGTACCAGTAACTGGTGCTGAACCGCCCTGGCCCACACCACTAGATTCCCGCAGGTTCCTCTCAGAAATCATCCCCTGGTTTACAATAGCGTGTACTGAAGGCAACCTAAAAATATTCACCAGTGCTTGGATTTCATACTGAAGACCATCCTCAAAACATCTAGCTATCAAAGTCTCATCACCCACCAGAACAGGTGCAAAACGTTGAAGCTCCGTAAAATGAGCAGAATAGTCCATCACCGATGTAGCATCCTACTACAGATTCATGAACTCTCGATCTCTATCTGCCCTCAGCGTCTCGGGAAAGAAGAATTCATAGAAGACTGCCTAAAAATTTTCCCACGCCATGTCTCTGTGATGCTCTGACTGGGTGGTAACATCCCACCACCTCTTGGCGGAATCACACAGCATGTAAGTCGTGAACTTGACCCTCCACCCTAGAGGCGTCTCCACGTGCTCGAAAATAGTCTGCATCGATCCTAGCCAAGACTCTGCAGCCTGTGGTCTGTCATCCCCTGAAAACATGGGTGGATGCTACTACTGGAAGATACGTGTCAGCTCATCCATAGATGTGGCAGCCTATAGTGCTCCCTGAAAGGTCTGCATGAACCGCATAAATCCTTCACGGAACTGCGCCTCCATGCTTGTGTCTAGTATAGTAGTTGGCGCCGCATCTGGCGCTGCTTGTGGATCAACTGGTAGCCCATGGCCCACTATCTCCAGAGTATAATCATCGTTGCTCTCCTGGTGAACAACTCATGGTTGTCTAGGTGGCATGACACTACAAGGTCAAAAGCACGCCTCAGATTAAAGATTATTAAGACTGAAACGAAGGAACAACAAAGGAACAAGAGGAAGAAGGAATTTAAAAATTTGCAATGCAAGACTACACGGTGTGTACACTGACTACACGGCGTGTACTTGACTTCTCTTCCCCTGCTCGGGTCCTTACACACGGCTAACCCACATGGCTTCCGTCGAACAAAACTACACAGCGTGTATAATATCTACACGACATGTACGGTGTTATTTTCCAACTACCCGTGTCGTCTGTGACATGGCCGACTACTCATCTTGACACTACACGGTGTGTTACACCCGCACACAGTGTGTACACCACCCCATTTCCTAGCCACATGGCTAACTCAACACGGTCGGTCCCTAGAAAAGACTACACGGCGTGTCCCAAAGGTACAAAGCATGTTCAGGGAGAGGTGACACTGGCCCGTGTTGTTAGTTACACGGCCGAGTCCCCAGGTCACACTACATGGCGTGTCTATAATTGACACAGCGTGTTCTGTCAAGGAGTTCACCGACCCGTGTTTTTAGTTACACAGCTGGACTCCGGGTCACACTACACGGTGTGTCCATTCGGTACACGGCGTGTTTTACCCAAGCCTTTCCCTACCCCGTGTCGCCACCCACACAGTTTGTGAGATGGGAAGAGACTACACGGCATGTACTTAGGGTACACGGCGTGTACTCAAAAAGTTAATTTTTATTCCCGAACGGCGTGTATAAAAATACTATATGGCGTGTATACTGGTTTTCCAGATAGTATGCCTCAGAAACTTCCCCAGAACCCAGAAAATACTGAAAAACAATACCTAAGTGTAAAATTCTGACTTGTGGGGGCCCATACTCCCCACAAATCAAAGTTTGACATCTTATATGTGTTATAACCAAAAAACAGTCAATGATCCACCAATTTCCGGTCAATGGGGGCCCATACTCCCCAAAAACCAAAGTTTGGCGTAAATTCTATAAACAAGCTCAAACAAAAATACCATATCATAAGGCACGTATTTATCAAGAATCAATCACAACAGTATGCTTTATTAGCACAACAACTATCACAACAACATGAAAATTCTAATGCACTTACATGGCATGGAAACTATGCATGGAATGTGATTTATAACAAGTGCCTATATGATGCATGAGGTGTCATACCCTCATCTCATCGGGTTGAAACTAAATAGAACCCATAGATAAAATATAAACTTCACAATCTCAAAGTGTGTCACCCAACGGGGAAAACATATCAACCGTACAATTTTCAAAATCAAAAGAATGCAAAATACGAGGTAGACTGGATTTTCCCTGTACACGGGTTAGCTATGCCTGGGCACAGCTTATTACCAACTACCAATCCGTACTATCCCTGACTACGGCTCCAAATAGTAAGTCAAAGAAAAGAAACTCCTCTAATACCACTTTGTAACGTCCCGGACCCGGGTGCCACGCAACGGTTGCCCTGAGCCCAATTCGCCACGTGACCTCAAGCGCATTTCCCCAAATGCCAGAGGCTGCCGACCAGCGGCGAGGTCCCAGGTCTAATAGTGGGGAAACTATGCCCTCATTTGTCAAAGTGTAGCACAGCGGAATTTAAATAAAACATACAACGACAGCGGAAGCAATAAACCATACACAACTGAAATAAACTACAGCAGTGGATATAACCAATAGTATATAAATGATGATGCTATATGTTTCAAGTTCTAAGACAACAGCCAGAACATGTTATACATCAATACAGTACAACAAAATACAAGTACAGCAAAACAAGAAAAATAGTTGGCAGCGGCATCGCGAGCCTAGGCTCGGTCCCATGCCCTCCTACTCCTCATCAACAGTCAAGTACCTGTATAGGGACTCTTTCCCCTATCTACACCTACAGAAACGTAATCTGTTTGGGCTGAAAAGAATGGCCCAAACAGGATATGAGAAATATATCTCAGTAGGCGCCCACCAAAGGCCCGTGCCCAACTGCGTGTAAGCATGCAACAACAGTATGCAGTAGTAAAATGCAATAAAGTAAGCAGTACTAAAAAGTAACTAACTTAACAATTAAATTGCCATTTTATTATTTATTTAATTTATTTCATTTAGTAACATTCTTGTGCTCAATAGCACCAAGCCCTCAGGCCAACCAGAACCGTGCCCTCTGGCTAAAATAGTAACCCACGCCCTCAGGCTTTCCCTCAGGCCATACAGAATCCAACCCACAGGTATTTCCCTTAGGCATAACAGAAATTTCCCTTAGGCGTAGGAAGGGTCACCCTTAGGCACAGAAGTCAAGCCCTCAGGCACGAAAGGTTTCCCTCAGGCAAAATAGAACGTCGCCCTCAGGCTAAAACAGTCACGCCCTCAGGCTAATCACTACAACGCCCTCAGGATAAATAGGTAATCGGGCCATTCCCAACATGTCAAAAGCAGTAAACAAGAAATTCCTCTCAAGGTAATTCTACGATTACTACTTTAAAGGCATACCCTCGGGTATCCTGGCCAAACGGCTAAACAGTGAAACACACCCCTGGGGTGGTTCCGGATCCAAGCAACGATCCCAACCAGCATTTTATTATCACAATTTAATCACCTATACAATTCTAGGCATTAAATATAGTAATGGTCTCAGCTACACGACACCCTATCAAGGGTTTGTGGCACAAAAACACACAAAAACGCACGACAGTTGGAAAATAAACACAAACCCACCTACCTTATGCGCCAACAAACATTATACCCGAACGCCGACTCCAGAAATGCCCAAGAACGGTGTAGATATGATAATGAAAAAAACCCATTCAAATGTAAATAACTTCCCCTAGAGAAAGAATTGGTAAGAAAAGTACCAGGAGAGGAGAGGGATTACCTGTGCGGTTCTAACGAGATTGTCTGAAGCCGAATCGGATTCCAGATGAACAGCTGGTGGATCTTCAAAGGGTCGGTCATCCTCCTTGGGTCCAAAATGGCTCAAATTCATCCTCTACCAAATGAGGAGGCTACTGCATGTTTTAAGCCGAAAAAACAAAGTACACGGCGTGTACTTCTGAGTACATGGCGTGTACTTCTTTCATTTAACTGTTCATTTGGCGGCACCGCCGCACTGTTCAACCGTCGACATGAGTACACGGCATGTACTCTAAAGTACACGGCGTATACTGTCACCCAGCTGTTGGCTGCTCCACCTCCTTACTGTTTAGGCATGCCGACTGACTACACGACATGTAAGGTACCACTACATGGTGTGTAGTCGGTTCCTACACCCTTCGTCGCCAGAATGGCTACACGCCCCATGTACTCATGCCCACACAGCCAGAAGTACACGGTGTGTGGAAAAAGTACACGGCATGTAGTTCCAAAATTCAGGATTTTTCCCCATTTTCCATATTTTCTCAAAAACACTTAAGGAAAAGGAAAAAGAAGAAGCCCGTACCTCAAAACTAAGAACTGGGTTCTTACACATCCCTTTATAAAAACTACAAGTGGATGTGGTTTTTGAACAAATTCATTTGTGTATAATAACACTAAAAAGAGTTGGTTGAGTACATATCAACCATCATTTTGGTGAATAGTGAATTGCTCCTTATTTCGCACTATGTTTGAAACTCCAGGTGTATATTCTTGGGGAAATTCATATTTTACTTATGAACCATTATGAAATATTTGAAATTATTTTTAAGATATGAGAATATCCCCCAATAATACTAACCATGCGCTTTTAATATAATCTAAGAATAAATTTTCAATTTATTTAAAGTGTTTTAATAGTTTTGAAATTATACAATATGATTCATATTGTTATTAAATAATATAGTATACTCCACTATATAGAAATGGTGCCTTGTGTAAGTAATGGAAATTGTATCAATTCATGTAATCTAGGTATGGATTTCCCTCTTGGTTAAGATAATGGATCTAGAGATGGATCTAAAAAAATTATAACTACATTGGGGTAGTTGATTCAACTTGTGAGAAATAAAATTTCTTGAATGGAGAATCCTACTGATCTATAATGAAATTTAACAATGTTAGGACACTTCATGTGACAGGAGCCTCTATCATTCAATAAAACCCCAAATCCATTTGTATTTGATCAATTGATAATTTCTATAGAAATGATATTACTCACTATGGGATATAAGTAATATGAAAATTTCTTTATGGAATTTTATCATATCACTGGAGATGTGGATCAATTTTTTTCATTGATTAAAAATACCAAGGATTTAGAGGTAATATTTACCATTTATTGGAATTATTTTACAGTATTTTTCATGGAAAAATATTTTCCACATTAATATTAGGAATATATGGAGAGAAAATTCCTATTTCTAATACAGAAATTAAGAGGAAGATGTTTCTATGGGTTTTCAAGGCATATCGTAGACTACATATATAATCCAAAGAGTAACATTGTTCATTTATTTTATAGGATAAATCCAATACATCAAAGTAAAATACTCTCCCAGACATTATCATCATATTAGGATATAGTATCATGTGCTATCAAGATAGAAAAATAATTCTCCAAGTCTTATAACTTTTATGGAAACCAAGAGAATAAGAGTATAGAATATCACCACATGAAGAAAAAATGTATAAGTGGAAGAAGATAAAGTCGGTTTTCCAACATCTAATACTTGTGGAAGGAAACACCTTAGTGCATGCTTAAAGGTAAAATGCATTTTCTTCAAGTGTGGAGAAAAAGTACAACATGATCGTGAATGTATAGGTAAGGGGGGATATCAAAGTGCAGTGATTTCTTTATAAAGATATGGGGAGTTATGCCAACCAATACCTAAAATTTTAGGGGAATATACAATAGAAGATTCTAAGAGGGTAACTCTAATTAAATGAAATTACTATATCCAAATTTTATGTTCCTAGAGATGTGGTGAAAGGTACTCTTATTATCCACTCTGGAATTGAAAATATTTTATTTTATTTTGGTTCTTCCCGCTCTTTAATATCTGGAAAAAATGTATCATATCACTACTTTATTTATTATATGTTTAGTTAGAAGTGAATATTATTAATGGTATGATGATCACATCTCAAGTCTATATCTCCTCTCCAATAGATGTTTTTGGGAATTTTCTTCCATTAAATCTTGTTATTCTTCCTCTAGTTGAAATTGATGTAATATTAGGAATGGATTGGAACTCTTAGTATAGGTACCATATCAATTGTTGGGGATGGGATTTCACATTTTATATTTCAAATCAACCTGTGATCATCTATTAGCTGGAGGATGAACCTGAAATTCCATTGGAAATTACTTCCATTATATGTGTTTTACTACATATTAATGGGGGATATTTATCTCAAATGGTTGGGGAGAAACTCATGATAGAAATTTTTTTATTGTTTTGGAATATTTTGATGTATTTCTTAAGGAATTTCCTAGTCTTCCCTTGAATCTTGATGTTCTTCTTCCAATAGAACTCATACCTTGATCTATACCTATTTAAAATCCTCCATATATAATGGCCTCAATTAAGATGAATTAATTAAAGAAGAAAGTATAGGAGAATCTAGATAATGGATTCATTTATCCTAGTGCATCACCATGGGGTGTAACTATTCTTTTTGTTAAGAATAAATATGGTTCAATGCTTCTTTTCATTGATTATTATAAACTAACAATATCATTATTAAGGACAAGTATCCTCTACCCAATATCGATGATCTATTTGATCAACTATTAAGGGATCATTGTTTTTCTAAGATTGACATTTGATTAAGATATCATCACCTAAGGTTCAATAAGGATCATATAACCAATGTATCCTACTTTATGAGGTATAGTAATATGAATTTATAGTAAATTCATTTAGACAAACCAATCCTATAGCTATCTTCTTGGAATTAATGAATAGGGTCTTTAGAAAATCCCAAATCATTTTTTGATAGTATTTATAGATGATATTATTATTCTTTAAAATAGAATGTAAGAACATGAATAACATTTGAGGATTATATTGAAGACCCTAAGGAAGAAGAATATATATTTTATAATTACCAAGTGTGGATTTTATCTATAACAATGATCATCTTAGGTCATATAATTTTATGTGAGGGTATATTGATAGATCCATTAAAGAAATAAATTATTAAGCAATAGCTTAAACAAAACATGGAAATTGGGATCTATAGTTATATTGGATAAGATGTATACAAAAAAAATTAGGATATTTATCAAAAATATATCATCCACTCATCAAGTTGAATTGGATGGGGGTTAAATTCTTATGGATAGATGAATGTGAAGAAAATTGTAAGGTGTTTAAGAGAATTTTTGTCAGTGTTACAATTATAACACTGCCCTATAGTGGTGAAGGGTTTTTGATATATATAGTGATTCATAAAATAAGGGACTAGGATAATTACTCATGTAGTATGATATAGTGAAATTTTATGCCTCCTTACAACTCAAAATCCCTAAGAAAAATTACCCAACTTAAGATTTAGAGCGTGAAGTTGTAATTTTTACATTGATGATATAGAGGAATTATTTATATAATGAATGGTGATATATATATAATGATCATAAATTATTAGATTATATATTTATAAATAATTAATTTAATATTAAATAAATATTATGGATGACTATTATTAATGATTATTATTGCTCAATACATTACCACCCTGAGAAGGTGAACAAGGTGGCTGATTCTCTGAGTTAGAAAGACTAATCTAGTTTATCCATGACAAGGAATAAAAGAGATCCAATATTTTTTTATTTAAGAAAAATGGATATTAATTCCAGGAGGAAAGGGGACAGATCTTATCTTTCTTTGATGAATGTTTTACCATCCATCCAAGTGAGGATTAAGAAAGTTCATAAGAAATAAGTGGAATTACAAAAGAATGTGGGGAGAGTTATTGAGATCAACAATGATCATATTATAAGGATAAGGTTTAGGAACTGATTATGTCACCAATAAATACCATACTTGATGGTTCTGTTAGCTTAAACTCATAATTCATCCTTCTCTATTCATCCTAGAATTAATAAGACGTATAGAGATCTAAAAGAGTATTTATGGTGTTATAAAATGAAAAGGGATATTTCATATTATATATCCCAATGTCTACTATATTATAAAGTTGAGACTCATAGATAAAGGAATAAGGGTTTGCTATAACCAATAACCACACCTGATTGTAAATGGGAAAACACCACCATGGATTTCATTATTGGACACCCAAAATATCAAAATTCCCTAAATAAATTTGGGTTGTAGTCCACCTCCTTAAAAATTCAGCACGTTTTATTACAATTAGATAAGACTTCTCTCTTGGCCAGTGTACATAATTATACATTAAGGAAGTGGTTATTTACATAAAGTACCACTCCAAATTGTGTCTGATTGATATCTCTAGTTTACCTCAAGTGTTTAGAAATTTATTCAGTAGTATTAGGATTTAAAGTTGAGTTTTACAACTGATCATCATCCCTATAAATATGGTAAATCAAATAATACCATTAAAACTCTAGAATATATGTTGATATGTTTATATAGGGACTTAAAAGGTGGTTGGGATTAACACCTTCTTTTGGTGAATTTTTTTTACAAAAATCGCCTTCACTTGAGTATACATATAGATCCTTATGAAGACCTATATTGAAGTAGTCTGGAACTTTAATGTATTAAGATAAATTTATAGGAATAAATATATTAGGACTGGTTCAAGCTAAAGAAATAGACTATAAGGTTATATCCATGTAGTAGAATGTCAAAGAAGATCATATTTTTCAGAAAAGTTATTCTTACAATCATTTATGAGATCTTGAGTTCAAAGTACGTGGAAAGGAATTCATATGAATGTATCCTCAGAAGAAGGAAATAATACTTGGAAATAAGGGAAAAATAAACCCTATATATATCATTCCCTTCAAAATTCTTGATCATATTTGTATTGTATCTTATCTATTATTTCTATATCCAAATATCTCTGAATTTTATGATGTGTTCCATGTATCACTCTTGAGGAAGTATATACCCAATCGTTCACATGTAATAAACTCAAACTTCATGAAATTAGGAAAAAATATCTCTTATGAGTAATAACCAATATAGATTCTAGATAATAGAGAGAAAATTATATGAAACAGGACCACTTATATGGTCAAAGTTTTTTTGGAGAAAAAATAAATTTGAGGAATTTATATGGGAACTTAAGGAAGTGATGAAAAAAAAGCATCCTAAGTTATTTATATTGGATTCATCAAATTTATAGGATTTTTTTATAAAAAGAGGGGTAGAATTTAACTCCCTGAAATTCTATGACATGTTTCTCAATAAATAAATTTGTTTCTTTGATATCTTGTTTACACACAACACCAAGTTTAAAAAAACCCCAATATAATTATTAAAATTTAATGTGATCGGAAACTCCTATGCATTGGATTAGTGAGTATTAATAAGACTAAATAAATTTTTAAAAATTATTGTTTACACTTATATAAAATTAATTCATTGGTTTTAAATTTGTTAAAAATTAAAACAAAAAAGTTTGAATGAAAATTGAGATTTTTTTTCTAAAAAAAATTATATTCATAAAGTGTATTATTTAAATAAATTATATTAATCATAATTTATTAATTAATTTAATGAAATTTATATCTTATATATTAAATAAAATGTTTTAATATCCATCTAATATTTTTTATTAGGCATAGAATAAGAATAAATCTAGTTTTATGCTTAAAAATGAATTCTTATAAAAATGGTTTCGATGGAATTTTTTATTCTTATTTTTAAAATGAGATTTACCTACTTATATTAATTTAATTATATAAATTTTTTTCTATATTTGGAATTAGTAGGTACAAATTTTTTAAATATTCCCCTTTTATTTTAGGTAATTATTAATAAGAACTGTGGTAAATATTTTTCATCTCCGTAAGGGTAAATTTGGTAATTAAGGATAAAAATAATATCATAAGGCTCTGAAATATATATAAATCCTAGAATATGTCTATTTTATGACTTTACTTTGACCATAATCATCCCATTTCCAAATATATGGAAATTTGGTTCCATTTCTCTTTAACAATGGCCTTAGTATTATTTTAAACAATGAATAAAGAAAAAAATCACTCTCTTTATTTTAGTATCTTGAAAACATATTAAAAAGGATAATAAGAGTTTATTTTAATTTATATATGATTATTTGAAATATTAATTAATTTTTTTATCATTGTAATATATTTTTAATTTTTAGTGACGGAATAATTACCTTAAATACTTATGCAATACTGAAATAATACTTATTCAAGTAATAACAAATAAAATAAATGATTTTAAAAATATTAAAAGTGATAAAATTAGGATGAAATATTGTGTTTCATAAGTTTTATATATAAATATGTCTTATTATTTAGTTTTTAAAACATTATATTCTAATTTCATTTCAATATTTCTTTTAAGTCAATGACGTGAATAGTTTCGAAAATGACATTTATGAAATATTATATTAAATAATATTATATTAAATTATTTAAAATATTAAAAAAACTATATATATATATAACCCATTTTCCATTTATGGGTTACTTTTCCTTTTATAGTGATATTATTGGCCCAAAAATAGTAAAAAAACTTTGATATCACAGAAATCATCAAAAGGGTTAACAAGGGATAAAACTAAGAGATAATGGTCAAAACCATCACATAAAATTATATAAATATTATTGGAAGATATTATTTAGACTTTTAATTAAACTATATTTTAAATATATAAATTTTTATCCACTATAAAATGAAAACTAATTCATATTAATTTCATTTTTTAAGAAATTCCAAGGGTGCCCCTCCCCTCACTTATAAAAGGGAACCTCCTCTACTTCCTTACTCAAAACTATTGAGAATTATAGATCAGAAAAAAACCAACCCTAATACATTTCAGGATTCCTTACCTTAATTTTAGATCCTTTGGTCTTCTCCTAAGACAAATCTTTCAATGCTTAAGGTGTAATCTAAATAAGGTCTCTCAAAGAAGAAGTAATAGTCTTTACCGACTCCTTCCAGATAATTTCTTCTTCTACTTCCTATAAATTTATTTTATACATCCTAAAATAATAAATATAAGGTCATAATCATACTAATATGTCATTTTTATTATGTTAAAACTATTTTAACCTCTTTTTCATCCTATATAAATTGAAAACATCATTCATGCGTACATATAGCTTACAATCTCTAAATAATGGTGTAATTTATTTTTCATTCCCATTTTACTTAGATTGGATTCAAGATGGAACTAATTAATATATATGATATTTATGAAATAATTATGGTTTTGGGAATATAAGATATCAATTACCTTATTATCCTTTCACCCATTAAAAATGATATCATTGCTCAAGTGTATGTGTGTATTACCACCTCCACAAAGTAATGTTAATCATTTTTCATGTCTGAATTTAATTATAATTTTTTTAATATTAAATATATATTATAATTATTTCATGATTAATAATTTTTATAAGATGAAACCATGAACAAGGAGAAAATACCATAACCTTTGAATTGAAACTTACATGGAAAATGGAGTAGTTTTCACCCAAATGTCCATTTAAAGGAAGAATAATTAATAAAATGATAGTTATAAATTATAAAATAATGTTTAATAAAAATTTATATATGTATATTTTTACATTATATAATTATAATAAACATATATTTAGAATATATTAGTTTTAAACATACATAATTAAATACAAGACTTGAGGTAAGGGTTAATTTCCAAATCCCGTCCTTATTTGGAATTATTTATGTTTTCAATTTACATTAAGGTAATCATATGATATTTCTATATTAAACCTCATATATTTTATTATTATATCTTTAGTTCTCAAAATTATAACTTTTCATTTCATTTTATTATCTTTATATACTCAAGAGACTAAAATAATATTTTTAAGGAAAACCTACTTTTTTTATATTTAGTCGGGATTATTTTTATTCCATGTCTCGATTTTATTTAAAAAAATAAAGAATTTTTTTAATATTATCAGATGATTTATTAAATTCATTTTTACCTATGTTTTAATTTCTATAAAAAATGTTTAAAATGGACCTTTTTGTTATTTTCTGAATGATATATTTTTTATCAAAGGTGTAAACATAATCTTTTTTTATATATATTTGTCATATGAATAATACATCTCACCGTTATGAATATTATTATACTTATAGTATCCTTAAAAATTTTCCATAGTTTATTAAAAATTAAAGGTTTTTCCAAATATTTTGTAAATTTTTATATTTTGAATAATTTATTTCAAAATAGAGAAGTCATTTTCCTCAAGAACATTTCTATTGATATTTTTAAAGTATTTTAATATATATACTCATCCTAAAAAGAATCTTATGATTTAATTAGAATATAATCTAATGATATCATACATCATATTTATTTATATGGTTTTTGATTACTTTGACTGGGGAAAGTGTTGACATTCTGTAAGCTAATTCTTCCAATATTGATAGTTATTGATTATTATGTTTTGTTTATTATGTTGTATTGTTTATTTATATTATTAATACATTGAACATATTATGTAATGGGTGTGGCCTAGAATTTCATATCCCATAGATTAATAGGTAGGTCTCATAATACAAAATATGCTGGTTATTTAGATGATGCCTTACCCATTTATATAATATGTCGTGGAATGAGGTCTTTATAGAAAGTTTAAGATATCCTGCATTATTTATCCCATAATTATGAAATTAATAATTGAATTCCATATGATTATTATAATATTTCTGATATCAATGAATATATTTCAATATCATGTTATTATTTACATTAAATTATTTTATCATCATTTATTCCTGCCATATTATTCATTACATATTATACTTTCACTGTATGCATTTCTTTAATGAGATTATGAGCTCACCCATTTCTTATATTTCTTTCCCCCATGATGATAGGAAGTGTGATGTGAATTATATGAAAGGATATTATAGAGATAATAATTATTTTCTTGAAGAGAATATTACATTTTATTTTATGTTTTCAAATTTAATGTCATATTCAAGATTGTATCTAGTTTACTAAAACTATTAAACCATTCAGTATTTTGGGATATGATTAATTATATCCATATACAACGTAATAATGAAACCACTAGATCTGGGATACTTGGTTTGGGGTGTTTTCATTTGTTGGTCTTAAGAAATGTTGAGTGTTAAAAAATTTGGTGATATAACCGATATTTTATTTTGTGATACAATATTGAATTGATCCTAGAAAAAGAAGAAGATTGAGGTGGTTAAAAACTAGAAAATTCAAGAGAATCAAAATATCAATCCTTGATATTTCTGAAATATGAATTTTTATGTTTATTAAATATAAATTAAAGATAATTATTTAGAATCATACATTTAATGATAAATAACCATGGCTAATGTAGAGATCAAGAGGGTTGTTTCAAAACACTAGAAGCTATCATAGTTGGTAATGCTGAGGAAAACTGGTTGATGTAAATCTAAAGTGTAATAGAAATTAAAGTTTAATTGAACAATTTTAAGTATTATGTAAATAAAAATATTTTTAAATCAAGATGTGTGCATATGGGGATCATCTGAAGCAAATAACTAGAAGTCAATAAAAAAGATAAATAATGTTTAATGGGTTCACTGATGTGATAGAAGAAATATAGAAAATAAATATTCTTAGAAGATATATGTTGTGTTGATATTGGGATGTTTTTTGTGCTATAAAATCACATAATCCAAGAGTATTAGATATTTACATGAGTGAATATTTGGAAAGGTCGTAAGAGATGAACCAGAGATAATCAGATGTTGGGAGGTTGAGATGACCAGAACATAAAGATGAATTGTGGTAAATCTAATTTAAATCTAAGGAGAAGATATTTTATTAGTTATAGTTTGATAAATTTTTGAGAAATAAAAGGTAAACACTATAATTTTAGAATATTTATCTAAATTATTTTGAATATTAAAATTATGAAGATGATTAAGGGTTGTGTAGACAAAGCCATATCAAAACAGGAAGTAGTTTATCCAAAATTTAAAAGCATGAAATATTCCAGTTGATTTCATATAATATTTATATGGAGTTAAAATAATTTTTATGATGTGGATATAGATTTTAAAAGATACAAAATCATAAACATTTAATTCATGATTGTATATGAGATTTATAAAAGACTTGAAGAATGTTGACACATAATTTTATATGATCATTGAAAAATTAAATGTCTAATGTCTTTGAGTATGTAATTACTAGAGGTTTTTACCAGGGCGATGGCTCCCCACTCTCCGGGATTCCCTCTCGTCTCCTAGGGTTTCCTCATTTCCTCTTCCTTGTTTTTGGCTTCTCTTAGGGTTTCCTCACTTCATTGCCTTTGTTTTTTGCGGATCCTCTTCCTATTTTTTCTCGTATGCATCTGCTTGCTTTGTCGGCCCAGTTCCTTGATTTTCCATGATTGTTCACTCCTTCGCTCCCATCTACATATCATTTTTTCGGATTCCTTCATTCCCTATCTATCTTGTTGGTTGGATTTTTCACTCTTCACATAGCCCGCTTTCGGGCTCCTCTGGTATTGATTGATTCAGAGTTCAAGCCTCAGGTTGCGGTCCTCTATCTCAATTATTTTAGATCTCGTTCTCGGGGGCCCCTTGCAGATCTGGTGGTGGTACTTCCAGCCCTGAGAGGTGTTGTATCATCCTCTATTTCCTTGTGGTGATCGGATGCTTCGTCAAGCTCCCCTGGAGTAGTGTTGTCGGTTCATTGCCTTTGGAAGGTGTTTCTTTGAATTTTGGTTTTTTGTCTTCGTTTCCTTCTTTAGGGATCCTGCGGGCGGTTCCCTCTGGGTATTCATGATGGTTCGGCAACGGTGGAAATTTTCTGATGTGGGTATTGATTCTTTGTTCGAACCTATGCCAATTTTCTTCCAGTGTTATGGTGGTTCCAGCAATAAGGGTCGACGCTAATGGCGGTGGTTCTTTTCGTGTTGGCGATGGTAGACGACATTGGTGGTGTCTGTTTTCAGTGTTGGTACAGTTCGATGATGATACTGGCATGACCATAATTTTTGGTGTGATATTGTTCGGTGTGGTCTGCTGGGTTTGTTCCTGGCCAAAAGCTCGTTCCTCGGAATCTTATGCTGCTTTAACCCTACCCTGGCCCCGAGTTCCATTTCTCCTCTCCAGGTAGGTCGGGAGCAATGGTTCATCGGATCTTTGGGAGGTGGTGTTCAGGCAGTTCTCGGTTCTCCAGGGACTGAGCCCATATTTTGGTTGTTCAGTGAAGGTGAATCATGGATGATGGGGTCTCTGTGCTTTCGGTCGCTCCAGTTATCAGCTCCGTCGATGATAGGGTAGCAGCGATGTATGAGTTTCTTTCTCGAATCTTTGATGTAGACGGTGATCATGCATGATGTATGATGATGGTGTTGATGAAGGTGAAGCAATGATGACAGTGATGATGATAGTTCGACAGTGTGTTTATGGCGGCTAGGTGGCGGTGATAGGTTGGCAGTGCGATGATGCAGTTTCTCGGTATGATGGTTTTTTGAAATTTGAATTTTGAAATGTGTATCTGGTGCGGTGGTTTTTAATAGTTTGTTGATTTTTGAATATTTGAATGTGGTGTGTAGTGGTTTAAGGTTATGTGGGATTTTCATGTACTGGTGGCTTATGTATGGTTCTGTAAGTGGCTTTTTAAATAATAAAAAGAGGGATTGTGGCTAATGTCTAATATCTTCGATATCATTAAAAGAAACTGACTAGAGATTTTATTTAGTGAGAATTTTTTATTGGAAGTCAGAATTTACCTAATTAATTTGACTGGATCTAGTTGTATAAATTGGTCTTTCTTTTAGGTATATATTTTGGGAATCAGAGATTGAGAGAAGAAAGGGAGATCCCTATCCTATAAAATCTAAAGATCACTTGGGTAAATTATTTTAGGATCCCATAAATAAAGTTATAAATCATTATAGAGAATAATATTATAATTATGAAACCTAGAATTATGATGAGGTGTTTACTAGATTCTAGGAAACCATAAGATAGATAAAATACAACATCCTGTGGTGGCCTGAATATGTTCTAGATGTTGATGATCTTGAAGTAGAGATAGTTCTAGAAATTAAATTTATAGAAGATATTTTACATGGTAATCATAAATATAGATTCAATATGAGTATTCTATAGAAGTTGAAGACTATTATTGAAGAAGAAGATCAACTAATGATCCAAAGTCATCCCAGATCAATAAAAAATAATATCGTGTTTAGTATTTTAGGAGGACACATTGTAAGTTGGAAAGATGAAATATAAAAAACAATCAATAGGTCATGACCTCATTCTCCTAATTATGTCATAATGAATGGAGATAGATAATGACCTTGGATTTCTACCTCTAGTAGGCCCCAGGTTAGTGACTAGAACGAAAGGTATAAAAATCTCATAGTATAGCAGGCATTACCCTCTATAATAAAAATAGGATTGGGAGATAGGATAAAAAACCCAAAAAAAATCCAACATGAAATATAAAATAAAACCAAAAAACACCCCCCACAATGTATGAATAAAGTAAAGTGAGACATATAAAAGCCTCTAAATATACAAAAATACAATTCTACAATAGTGATGTGACAAGAGCTCCAAACCCAAGTAAGAAATGTCAAGTTCAGCCCCAAATTCCTCCTAGAAACCTGAAAACATTTTATATATGTAGGGTGATAATACAAGTATACTCGGTATGGACATAACCAATGTATCAATTTAACATGTAAAAAAAGCATTCTAATTTACCAATGACCAAATAATAAAACCAACAAGAACCTATACAGGTCAACTAACCATAACTTATTCTCTCCATGGCTCGATATCCAAATCATTCATCCAATATAATAATATATCATCAAGATTATAATAAAAAAAGGAACGCTAAAACCACTTCTCCATGGATTTTTTTCTCTCATTCCCCCATATAGAACATCGTGTGCTCCTATCCCTTAAATACAAATCACATCAATCACATCATATCACATCTCACCCGAATACACCTAGGTCATCTCTAATATGGGTTGGGAGAATCCCTACCAACACCATACTCACAAGTTATATCATCATGTGAAATCATCAAGAATCACCACACCATGTCTCACCCAAAGACTCTTAGACCATCACATCGTTTCTCACACAAAGACACTTGGGATGTGACACCAAATCTCATCACATAACCAAAGAAATCAAGTTTCATTAATATGAATAAAATTAACCTCATAACCTCCTCCTACAACACATGACCCTCACCACATATCACACCACATCACCAGCTCATCACATCATATCATGTATCTCCCCTAGACACTTGGGTTGATACATCAAATCACATCACTCCCATAGACACCTGGGAGATCACTGCTGCTGAAAGAAGATTAGGGAAAAGAGGGTAGTTATCAATCTATATCACCACAATCCTGGATAATGGGAGAAATAACCAGAACCCAAAAACACTGAGCATTGGTAATGTTATACAACTTGGGTGGGGCATGTAAAGAAATAACATAAACAAGCATGATATATAGATAGCACAAAATAACCAAAATATAAGTTCACAACAACTACACCAGCACACACTAAATCACTCATACCGTACCACACATCAACTAACACAACTGTTTCCACCACTATATGCAAAAAAATCCCACCACTAACCAAAATTTCCCACTTTCAATTACAAGTTTCACCATATTCTAGATTTAAAAAGTTTCACTAAATTTCATTACAAAGACACTTCATTCACATTTACATAGCTCATCTAACATTCAATTCATTTAATCCCTTTACCGCACATCAAAAATCATCACATTATTTATTCATTTTACCAATCCATGTTATTTAATTTAAACAACATATATTATTCCATGAATAACCATGAAACTAATACAACAATGCCTTACCATGACTCTCCTAACTCATAAAACCATCACCACAATATCACACATTTACCATCATCACCACACAACATCACCCAAGCCAACTCACCATAGAAACCACACATCATGCATCTTGACCATATCTCACAAAAAAACATCCACTCAAAAAAACCACACATAAACACCACACATCACCACCACACATCATCGCCACAACACACCACAACCTTTATATACCATATCACACAACTGACCATGTCACATCCACTACACATCACATCGCACAACATCCCATATCACATATATTATGACCCACCATATTAAATCACAATACTTCACACTACAAAGCACAGAATTTCATCACCACTACTACATAACAGTGCAAGCCACTTAGGGAAACACAATAAGAACAAGCACACACAACAGTACACCTATCAGCTTCCATAATTTATTCAATGGATTTCATTTCATTACTTATTTATTTATCATGGGTATTTACACACAAACCATTTTTCTGTGGGAAACCAATTTACTAAACAAATATATGTTCTTTATCCTTTTATTCAAGCTATAATTACACAAAAACATAGTAGGGGTCTCATAATATATCATCTATAGTGAAAAAAAGGCTTTTAATAGTCATTATTTTTAGTATTTGCAACAAGAATGCATAATATCATCAACATAATATATAAAATCATTAAATATTGATATATCTCCCTTTACCCATAATTTTAAATTATTCAAATTATTGATATTTATTATGACAACCCTTACTATCCACCCAGAGGAAAGAAAATATATGAAAATCTCATACATATCATGTAAAATTAGTGATAATGAGAAGTCCATACCTTAAAGAAGGTTTCCAATCCCACTGTTCTCTGTAGGGAAAAGAAGAAATAACCTTCAAAACACAACTGCACAAGGAAGCCATGGATCAACCACTTATCTCCAATGACTAATGAATAAAACACAAGGATCAAGGGGAGGGGATATGGGCTAGAAAACCTCTAAAAATTAACTAGGTTTCATCCACAATTAGAGATAAATGTGCAGGCAAAAAATAAAAAATTAACCAAAAGGGTTGTAAAAACCTAAAACCCATCCCTTTTATAGTGTAAAACCCACATTTATGGCATAAAATCCAAAACTACTTAGACATATACCATAAAATCAACCTTTATGCTATAAAATCCTCAAAACCTCAACTTCTTCCAAAAAACATGGCATCTTGGTCTTAATTTATTTCTTCCATAAATACCTGTATTACGGTGTAAACCCCTTTTTCACGGCCACCCCTTTACTGCGTAGCGATCATAAACCAACAAGACTTGTAGGCCTTAAACTAACATATTACACCATAAATCACTCTTTTACATAATAAATAACCTAATGTAGTTCTCCTATATCTCCAAACTCCACGGAACCACCTTAAGTCTCCCCTGAACACCTCTGAATGTCTAAACTAGAAAAGTAACATGCTAGAAAATCGTAGAAAATTTCATTACATACCTATAAAATGATTCTTTTAATCAAGAATCAAAACCAAACCTAGAAAATAAGGGTTCTAAAAACCACCCTGTGAGATACCACTCAATGATATTGTTACACCTCAACACTACCACTAGCCAAAATAGATAAATCAAAATTCCCACAAAACTTCCCATGAAACCACGTCACTGTACAACCACATAAAAACCCTTCACCATGAAAAACTCCAATAATCTTGTACCTTCCATGAGACATGACATTCCAAATAGTTATCCATATAATTATAACAACCATTGCACATCCCAAACCAACCACTAGCACAACCAATACACACTATTGTATGAACTAAGCATATAAATCAAAAAATTACATCTTCTATGTCAAGATATTAACTTCTTTGGGATGTATTGGCTCACCCACATGGTTTTAATCACATCTAAGTATAAATAATACGGATTTGGGTTCATATCCTTCCCTCTTCATATGTCATAATATTTATCATACATCACACATCAAAGAAATATCACATCTCATAACACAACAAGATCCAAAGATCACGTTAAAATAAAAACCACACAAGCAAGATCAAAATAGATCTAGGTAATAAGCATGAATTTATATCTATCACTTCCAAGTACTCTCCTCTAGACCACTATGCCTCCATAATACATAAACCAAGGTAATGGTTCATCCATGTCTCTAAAATCTAACTCTAAGGGACTCTTCCTTTGATCTGAATAGGCCTTCTGATGGTCCTTCACCACCCTCATCTTCTCTTGAACTAACTAGATCTTATCATTCATGCTCTTCACCACATAAAAATCAATAACTACTAACTCTCCAACCTTTATCCAATACTACTTAGAATGACACAGTCATCAGTACAACACCAAAAATGAATCCTTGCTAGTGGATAAATGATATTTGTTGTTTTATGAAAACTTGCCAAAGGAAATTGTTTTACCCTTGATCTTCCAAAGTCCAAGATACAATATCTCAATATATCATCATTCATATATATGGTATACTTAGTATTACCATCTGTATGAGGGTGTAAAGTAGTGCTAAAGTGAAACTAGGATCCAAAATCATACTAAAATATCCTCCAGAACCATCAGGTAAAATGAGGATCTAGATCAGAGATGATGGACCTCAGTACCCTTTTAATCCTAAACACATCATCCACATATCTCCTTTTTAAAACATATATTGAACTTGATTCAGGGTTAACTAAATAATGAGTCAGCATCTTCAGTCATTCCACCATCACTCAAATTGCATCACCACCTCCTTGATCCTGGTTTGATCTAGTGATAAAATCCATCAAGAATTCTTACCATTTCCACTTAGAAACATACAAGGACCATAAAAAAACTCTTAGAACTTGGTTATATCCTTTCACTGATTGAAAAACTTGAAATATTTCCACAAAATCTAGCACTGACCATTTCATCCCTAGCCACAAGAGTTATCTCCTCAAACCATGATACATCTTGTTCACATAAGGATGTACGGATAAAAGTGAGTTGAGAAACTCAAGGATAACTACATCACACATCACATATTAAATGAATAAACTACCCTAGAAAAACACCCATTTCTAACCATCCTATGACCATCCATCAGGATCATCCTAATGAAAAACATGGTCACAGATCACCTTTACCACCAAGTCTTCCCACTAATACTCCTCCACCTGCTACATCAATGATTACTACATATTCATCTAATAGAGAGTGGCCACTACACTCCTTTATGTCAAGGTGAATCACTTTAAACTCCTATATCCCTTTCTAATCATTATAAAACTTTCAAACCATATCTCCTCAGGACTTTTGAATCAATGAAATGGCAATAGAATTACCCTTTATTGGGATGCAAGACATCTCAAAATTGTAATCCTAAAGAAATTTTATCAACCTCTACTATTGTAAATTAATATCTCACTGAGAGAAAACATATTTTAGGATCTTTTGGTTTATGAAAACCAACAATATCTCAGCGATGAGGTAATCCCACCACAACTTTAGTGAAAGCATGACTTCTTCCAACTCCATATAATGGGTGGAATAGCAATACTCATGGTGAATTTGCTTCCTTAAAACATAAGATATCACCTCCCTCAGTTTCATCAACATGAATCCTAATCTCAGAGAGGAAGCATCATAGAAAACCTCGAACAACACACCCTCCTCATAAAACTAAAGTAATGTATCACAAACAAAAATCTCCATCACATATCTGAATCCTTTCCAGTACTGATCACTCAACACAAAACCCTGGTCCTTTCTAGTTAATGGCATTAGAAGGGATACGAATCATGGGATATTAGGTAAAACCCACCTATAATATACCATAAGACCAAAGAAACTGAGATCCTATACCACATTCTTAGGTGTTTACCAAGAATCAACTGCCTTGATATTCAATGGGCCACTTCCACACTATTCTATGACATTATATCTCCAAGTAAATGCACCTCATGTATCCCAATCTCAAACATGGACAATATTCCTTAAATATGGTAGTATTGAAGGACCTAGAAAACATCTATGTGATGCTTAATATGATCCTCCTATGACCTAAAATATATCAAGATATCATTGATGAATATGGTAATGAACCGGTCCAGGAACTCATGAAACACGGTTTTCATAATCCCCATGAACATGGTTGATGCATTCATAACATCGAATAGCATGACTACAAACTCAATGTTCCCATACATTTATCTGATGGTAGTCCTCCAAATATCCTCATTTGTCACACTCAACTGGTGATATCCATACCGCAGATAAATATTCAAAAACCAACTAGACTCTATAAGATATTTAAAGATATATTTTATCCCTAGAAGATGGTAATGGTTATTAAGTGTAACCTGATTCAACCTTTGTTAGTCTATACACAACCTCATACTATTGTACTCCTTCTTAGAGAAAAACACTAGAGTACCCCATGGTAAAACACTAGGTTAGATGAAACCCTTCTACATTAGATTATCCACCTACAACCTTAACTCTCATAACTCTATAGGATCCACTTGATAGGGAGACATTGAAATCAAAGATATGTCAAGATATAACTCTATCCCGAACTCAACATCACGTCTATGGGGTAATATCATTACCACCTATGGAAAAAAAATAATAACCCTTCCACAATCCTAAAAACATTCTCAACCTAACATTACATTGAAATATTTTCCAAATTTCACAAAAAAAGGATCCACTTTCTTACCACTCATTGGATTAACTCTCTCACCAATGAATGCCACTCAGACATCCACATCAAAAAACAAAACTATCCTCTAGAAGAAATTGATGACTTCCTATGGGGTATATATCCAATCCATTCCATGGATAACATCATATAGTAGTATCTTCAATAATAAAAAAATCACTTAATGGTGATACCCTATCACCATCCTACACCCCTGAGAAACATCAAACAAAGAACCATGACCCCTAAGTAGTTTGGATAAGACCAGGGACCATAGAAACCTATCTATATTCAGTCCAAAAGAATAGACCAAAGAGGGATATAAAATAGATTGAAAGGATCTTAAATCAAACAAATTACACTCAAGGGTATATGATAAGCTAATCATACCTTGAAAAACTCCCAAATATATTCGTGCTAATATATATAATGTGTGCATCTTACCACACCCATCCCATTATCCTTCCTAATTCTAGCCTCCATTAAAATTATCCATCCTAGGTCTTTGTGGATGGGTACCAATATAGAGTTTCACTCTACCAACTCCACCTACTCTAGGATATTGAAAAAACACCATTGGTCCATGCTACTAAAACATTCTTAGGGGAAACTATTTCTACTACCAAAAAGGATCATCTATAATGACTTAGTACTTTACTTATTGGGATTCAGGTATTAAGACTAGTGATTCCTATGTACTCTGTAGAAATAGAAAAAAAAGGAAATCCCCCTAAATGTGCTTAGAATCCACTTTTACTAAAAGAATATGGAAAGATATGCCACACCCAGCTTCCCACTAGCCATTGCGTAGACTACCTGAATGCCCACAACCCACAACCTGAATCCCTACTCCTCAATATACCCTGATGGAAACTCTCTTTAGGATCAACTCCCAGAGGAAATATCCTCTCAATAAACTTTTCCTTTTCAATCACCTCTACAAATATTAAGAGCCTAAACAGTGTGTCCACACACATGATCACTGGGTGAAAATATTCCTACAAATGTTCCACTCTTGACTCCTCATCTAGGAAAACATATAGAGAAAAGTTTAGAAGGTCCTTAAACCTGATCCTAAGTTACTATACAGTCAAAATCCCCTACTGGAGTGAGATAACCTCCTACCTCTTGGATTCACTCATCATTTTCAACTGTAAATCCTCCTAAAACTACCGCTAAAATTTAGGAAACATCACATATTCCTCATTATGGTCACCAAGAAATATAATCCACCACTGATTCACTTCTCCCCAAAACCGCCTAACTGCCAATGGCACCTAGAACTCATCCCATTCTTAGATAATACCAAAATTGACCTCAAGCACCTCCAACTAGAACTATATCTTCAAATCTAAGATGCTCCCCTCATACTTCCACAAACACTTCTATTTAAAGGAATGAAAATCTCTCTGCCAAGCCTCATCCTCCAATGTCAGTTCAACCCTTCAATGATCAACTGGATCTGCCTACTGAACTTCCACTACTTAATCCACTCATAAATGATGAACATGATCCAATCTTTAAAAGTAGAGAGAACACCTTATGCCTATTAGTATGGAGTTTCATCACAAGTTTATTTAATTAATTAATTTTTTACTTTTTCAAGACTACCCAACTCAACACTAAAACAACCAATCATGATTCATGTACCTCTCCAAAGTCTCTAATATATAAACAAGTCCATCTCACCTGGTAGTTTGGTAATATTAGAATATGCGTAGTAGATCATGGGGGGAAATCTCATATCCTATCTGGTCTCCCTAGACAATGTCACACACCAAGGTCAACTAGCACTATTTCCCTACTAACCCTTGAAAACCTCATAGTTTCTAACTATAAACTCCATCCTATTACTCAACCAAACCAATGATACCACTCTATTATAATCCAATCCCACCAAACGATACCACAATAAATGGAGAGGGATAAGGACCCCTTAGTACCACCTCTAATATTCCCTGGGTTAGTGACTAGCACCGAGGGTATAAAAATTTCATATTACAGGAGTTATTAACCTCTATAACAAAACTAGATTATGAGATAACATAAAAAAGAGATAAAAAATCCAATAGATAATATAAAAGAAAACACAATACCATATCACAATACACGAATAAAGTAAATGGATACATATAAAAGTCCCCAAATATACCAAAAGAAAATTATGTGGTAGTGACACAACAGCAGCTCCAAAACCAAGCTAGAAATTTCTAACTCAGTTCCCATAGTCCTATTAGAAACCTAAAATATATATTATATACATAGGGTGTGATTATATGTATACATAGTAGGGACATAACTAAGGTATCAAATTCACTTATGAAAAGAACATTTTATTTCACCGGTTAACAAAGAGAAGAACCAACAAGCATCGATACATGTAAACTAACCAGAACCCAGCCTCACCATGGTTCACTCACCAAATCATGTATCTAATATAATAATATAGCATTGAGATTATAACAAATCATGGAACCCCACTACTTCTTACACACTAATTTTTCACTCTCAAACCCCAACACCGAATGTATTATTCTCTCATACCTTAAATAGATCACATAACATCACATCATATCATATATCTCCCAAAGACACCTAGTCCATATCTGATGTGGGTTGGGACGTAACCCAACCTACACCACCACTGCATGATCTAGATTCATGTTATAGAATTAGTAATAACCGCATAAAGTCACTCCCAAAGACACTTGTACCATCACATCTCATCTTTCCTAAAGAAACTAAGGCCGTCAAACCACAAATTATCACATAACAATTGTAGTAGGGTATCATAAACATGAAATAAATCAACCTCATACCAACCTCCTACCATGCATGACCCCCCACCACATATCACATCACATCACTACCTCATCACATCACATCTCTCCCATAGGAACCTAGTAAAACACAACACATAACATCTCATCCAAAGACACCTGGGCCATCACTACTACTAAAGAGTAGGGAAGAGGGGATATTAATCTATTTGCATTTACACATCCTAGATATTGGGAAAATACCCAGAACTCATAACCTCTGAGAATTTATAGGGTTATACAACTTGATTGGGGTGTATAAATAAATAACCACACATAAAACTTCACAACTTCTTCCGCCACTATATGAAACAAATCACACCACCACACTAAATTTTCCACTTTAAATTACATGTTTCACCACTTTCTATATATAAATAATTTCAGAAACATTAATAACTATGACACATAATTCACATGTATATAGCCCATCTTTCATTCAATTCATTTAATCCATTTACCACAAAAAAACTATCATCCTAATATTTATTCATTTACCAACCCACATTATTTCATTTCAACATGATAAATTATTTTATAGCTAACTGGGTAACTAATACAACCATGCCTTTCCGTAACTTTCTCAACTCATATAACCATTACTATAATACCACACATCTACCCTAATTTCTGCTCCACGTAACCTAAGATAACTCAGCACATTAACCACACATCACACATCTCAACCATATATCACAACACAACCTTCACATACAACAACCACACATCACCACCACACATCCTTTCCACTACACACCACAACCTCTGCACACCACATCACACAACTTCCCACATCACATCCATGTTAACCAACTATGTCACGTCATAACCCTTAAAACTAAAAAATACATCCATCCATCACCACCACCACACAATAGCCAAAACCATTCAAGGAAACATAACAAGAAAATGGACACACAACCAAACACATCTCATCTTCTACAATTTATTCATGGAATGTTATTTCATTACTTATTTATTTGTCCTGGGTCTTATCACACAAACTAGGTTTCCATGGGTAACTAATTAATTATCCAAATATACATTATTTATCATTTTATTCGTGGTAAGGTCAAAAAACACTATAAGGGTCTTAGCATATATCTTCTATAGTTAAAATAAGGATTCTAACAGCCATTGTTTTTAATATTGGCAAAAAGAATCCACAATAATGTAAAAAACATATATATAAGTACTAAAGCATGAAATATCTCCCAATACCCATAAATTAAATAATTCTAATTAATTATATTTATTATATAAACTCGTACTACCCACCCAAAGGAAAGAAAATGCATACAGATCTCACACATAACACATAAAAGGAGTGGTAACAAGGATTAACTACCTAAATGAAGATTTTTAATCTTAATTAAGACCATAGGGTAAAGAAGAAACATTTTTCAGACCAAAACCACACAAGAAAACCATGGATAACCCACTGATAACAAACATATAACCATTGGAACCTAAGGATCAAGGTGATGGAAGGCAGGCTGGAAGGCCTCTTAAAACACCTAGGTTTCATATACAATGAGAGAGTGAGGAGTGGTTGAATGAATAAAAATTAAACTGAATAAGGGTTATAAATAACCTTTAACTCGTCCATTTTATGGTTTAAAACCCACTTTTGTGGCATAAAATCCACAAATCTGAAAACATACATCGTAAAAAAAACCTTTATGCCATAAAACCCACAAAACCTCAGCTTATGCTAAGAAAAATGGTATATAGAAAAATAAATTTTTTATGTTTTATAAGGATGAAATATGTTTTTTATGGAATATAAAGGTTACTTAATATTTATTTATTTAACAACACTTTCTGATTGAGCAAAAACTATACAATCCCCAAAAAAATCAAGGGTATGATAAAATTGAGGGATATGATCATTAATTTTTTATAATGATTGATCCACCAAGTGGAAGATAGACCATTAAAGACCATATCTACAACTCCATGATTTATATCTGAAAAGAGTTACATTTCTCACCCCATACAAAGTATTCACCTGATATTTTTTCCTTCTCTATGTTGCAGCAAGAAGTGTGTATAATTAGTTAATCTAATTATACAATAATACTCATGCAAAGGTGAGGGAGACTAGGGGATGTGTGATATGTATGAATAAACATATCAAGTGAACCCCATTATATATATAATAATGTTGAGAGATGATAAAAAAACATGATTTGTTAATTTATTATTACAGACATGCATAATGAAATAATTATAAAAATAAATGATAAAAACCAAAAGAAATTCTCTAGATTTTATCATATTAGTAAACATATATTAAAAACCCATAATAAATTAAATTTTTTAATAATTATATTTCAAGGATTTAATTATAAATTAAAATAAGTTATATTAATTTTAATTCTTAATCTAAAAGTCTTATTACCCCTAAAAATGTTTTATAATATTTCTAATTATCTATATTATTATTTAGAATTTTGATGTATTTTATTTAGAATTTTTGGCCCTCCCATTAGCTGCATTGAGGGTTTTTAGGCCTAAACATGGCCGAGATGGGCCAGGTGGGATGGGAAGGGCTTGAATATAGGTGAATCAATCATTTTATAAATTAATAATTATTTATTTTAAATGAATAATTGATAAATTTAACAAAAAATACATTCCTAATGATGGTAAAGGTTTAGTTTCTTTTAAGACTAAATATATAATCATCTTATTTCTTGAAATATCTTTAATATCTCCCATAATGTTCTTCTCACATAGTACACTTTTTTTATATGACCTATATAAATCCTTTATAAATAACCTGGGGAAATGGAACATAAAAAGGGTGATCTTAGATGCTCAGTAATGGTGAAAAAAGAAGATATCAATTAATGATCTTTAGTGATAATAATATAAGAATAAGGGTATGATAACATGAACTTAACTTATAATAATTATACCCAGTTGGTCTATGATCTTTAATCATGCATCAAAAAATAAGGTTATTTCAATCAAAATATATAAAACATAAGAGTGTATAAAAATCAATAAAAAATCATTACCATTAAAAAATATCATAAGAAAAATTAATAAGATTTTTACATACACAAAAACATAGAAAAATGCCTTTCTTAGTCAGGGTTCAGTCCCAATACTATCATTGTTGAAAATTCCCATAATTTAATTGAATACTTGGTCATTCCAAAATTTTATTAGGAGTAACTACCAATTATTTAGCTTCTATGTATCTTAGGAGTTTATTAAATCCTTCATCTTTGATGAGATTATCAACTATATCATTATTACCCATTTAATTAGAGGGATATTTAATTTAGGGCATATCCATCAAATAATGAAAACCATACATATGTATTACACAAAATCATAAATCATTCATCATATCATTATATCACAACTAATTTAAATGAAATGGGTTACATTAAAAAATCATCATTCCATCATAGAATAACATGGGGAAAAGAAACAGGTTTCATAAATGTTTCATCATAAATTAATTCACCCATGGGAATGAAATTGCTTTCATAGAAACATACTCAAATTCTTATCATCATAAGACATAAATAAAAATAATGTGGATGGTATCTTCGGATCATATCCCCATTTATCTATAACACTCATTGAAGGATGTTCACGTAGATAAAAATTACTATTAAAATATCCTTTTTAACTTCCTTTGAAAACATGAGAAAATATCCCTTTCTTTTGATGAAATTTTATCTAAAAATTACCAGAATTTGGAGAAAATAGTTTTCATTTAAAATAATGAAGAAATAATTTAATTAATCTCAAAATAAAATAATTTTCATGAAGGTGGGAAAATCCATTCATGTTGTATATGTTAAAATAATAAATTTCATTCACACCTTTGTAAAAAGTAAAAAATGATTTTTTAGAAAAAAATATTTAAAAATATTATTTTTTAAATCATTATAAATTAATTAAAAGGTATAAAAAATGAAAATTTTAAAACATTTCATATATAGGTGATAGATTTCAAAAAAAACAATTTTTATGGGTATGTACATGGAATAAAATTTTCATCGACCAAAGGGGAAATACATTCAAATTTTCTTTAAACTTTTTCTCAATCATTTTAAGTTCCAAAGATATAAAAACTTTAATAATACCTAAAAACATTAGAAATAACCAGATGAGATGAAAATATATGGATTTTAAATGATGAGAACCATATAACCTCCCACAATTGAAATTGAAAATAAAAAATCTTGATAACAAATAAAATTGTAATATAAAACCCTTACTTCAATAAGTTCCATAAGATAAATACACATAGATAATTCATTGATACCATTATTTAATTAATACATCTCATAAATAGTCACACAAATTAAGGACTAATTATTTTATTTTCATAGGGACATGAAACATAAAAAGTCTTATTTTATATGATGTGAACATTTCTCCATTAACTAAACCCCATATTAGAAATTCCATGAGAGATAATCATATTAAAATCATAGGTATGTAAAATAATAAGAAGGGGTGAGATCAAATGCTAATTAAAGGATAACATATCAAAGTCCATAATATTTAGATCATAAAAAAGTGTTAAATCATGAATAAGTGAAAATATGTAATTTAAATTAATATAAATCAATAATTGTTAACCATAATCATGAAATATATATATATATATATATATCATCTCAAATGATAACACTTTTCACCACGGAATGAGAACCAAGATACTTGCTAAAAATTTCACTTAACATTTATATATCATGATATATAATCCTTTACCCAATGAATTGGAGTCAGATTTAGGTCATACATATATTATAATCCATATATTTGTGTACCACTTTAAAAACAATCATCGCATCATAAAAAAATTCATAGAAAGAAAAATGGGTTTCATGACATTATCAAATGGTACCTCAGATAATATATTAAAAAATAAAGTCAAATGATACCAAAACATTTTCACACAAATTAAATACATTATATGAAAACATAGAAGTTTAATTGGGAAACAAAACTCCTTTGGAGGTAAATATTTTAGGTATAAAGAAGAAATTGGAAGTAAAACATTTAAAAAAAATATTTCATTAAAACCCTTGTAAATTATTTATAAAATTGATTTTAAAATCATTTCAATAATATTTTTCATGAACTTTCAAAAAAAATAATACATTATTTTTGTAAATAATAAATCATTAAGGAATAATTTTCTTTTAAAAGAAAATGTGTGTAATAAGATAAAATATAAGAGCTTCATATTAAACCATTTTATATCAAGAAATTATACTTTTGTTTAACCCCGCATCATTTTAAGAGTTGAAAAAACTTACATTTAAAAATTGGTAAAGCGAAATATGAGGGTTATAAGAGATAAAAAATAGTATATTTCAAAATAATAAGAAAAAAATTTAAATAATATAAAACTATGGACTTTTAAAATAAAGTTTCATTAGAAATATATTTATTATTCTTTTTAATCTAACACTTTATAAATGAAATCATCTTGTAAGAATGCATGGATATAAAACATAATTCCATAGAAAAAAAAGGATTTATGAAATAGTATCATCATATGGATTATTATATCAATAATTTAATTATAAGGTTTAATAAAAATGCATATAACTCAATGAAAGGTAATTGAGTTTTCACAACCCCTGCATTCAGTTTCTATTAACTCAACATTACTCTAAATTCTGTATAAAAAATAATGATAATAATAAACAATTTAAGAAATTTTTTTATATATATAAACCTTTATAAACTTCATTTATATGGATACCCTTGAATTATGTTAAGTTTGAGTATTCTCAACATGAATATGGAAAATCAAGGAACGATTTTGGTGGCATGTTGGTTATACAAAAAGTTTTATAAAATTGTTTTAATGGGTGAGAAAGGTAGTATCACATTAATTGGAAACCATTTTTATAGTAAAGTATTGATTATGAAAATTTGTATTTATAATCACAAGGAATCATAAAGGCTTATTACAAAGTAAGTGCTTGAATTGAGAGGAGGGAGAGAATCAAGTAGTAATTTCAGTAGCATAATGGTTATTCAGAAATTTTTTGTAAAATGTGTTTAATTAGAGGGATGGGTATTATCTCATAAATATATAATAATTGGGATAAAAAAGGGTTTATTACAAACATTTTAAATCATAATATATTTAATCTTTAAGTTCTTATCACAAAATAAGTACTTGAATAAAAAAGAGGTGGAGGATAACCCTTACCTTGTGGAGTATCTTCTTAAAGATTGGGAGGACTCCTTGGAACCTTAGGGAATCCTTTGAAAAAATTTATAAAATTATATGGAATAGAAATTTATTATAAAGGCCTTTATAGTTTTGTGTTATTAGAGAATATTTGGGAGTAATATCTTTTTATAGGTGAAAATGATGGGCTTTTTCCTGGAAAACTAGAGTTGGGTAAGGGGTAAGAATGGAATCAATGGGGTGTTAGGTAGGTTTTGGTGAGTTAGGTGAATTAGGGGGACAAATAGTAGTTTAGAAATGTGGTTATGAATTTAATATATAAAAAATACTTTTTATAAGGTGTAAATGACAAATTATTTAAAATTCTAGATACTTTACTTGCCAATTTTCACCATTATTAATCTTGATTAAAAATTAATCATGTTAATTATTTTATTAATAAAAACATAATATTATCCTTCTTACCCAAGTTAAAAAAATTTAATCTAAATTTATCCTCTATTTAACCTAATTAACTTTATAATTATGAGAAAAATATCTTTTAAATTAAAACATATAATGTGCTAAAGAATAGTTTTTGTAGAAATATATCATTTTAGTAATTAAGTGTTCTTAATATTGTTTTATATTAGTTAAAAATTAAATTTTTAGTCATTGATTTTTATATATTTCTGCAAATAATATTAGAATCTTAATTTAAAATATATTCCTTTAATATTTTAAAATTTATATATATACAATATCTAGAAAAGTATTATTCTTTGAAAAATAACTCTTTTACCACAGTAAATAGTATTTACCTCAGTAACATAATTTTATGCTTAAAATATATTTACTACATCACCAAATTTAGTCATGATAATTAAAATTATGGAAATTATTTTATCTTATTCAATTATTGAAATTGATAAAATTAATTTTAATATAAGTATCCATAAAAAAAATTAAAAATATATATTTTCTAAGCATAAAATGATCATTATTTTATTATACCCTTTTATACATTTTTTATATAGTGGTAAATTATAATGATACCCACCAAATTAATGTATATGATATAATGGAAATAATATTATTAAAGAAACATTGTTTTTCTATTTTAGTTTAGATTTTCATGAAATAAAATATAGTAATACTGTATTTAATTAAGGAATAGTAATTACTAAAAATGTGATTTATTACATTATACCCCCTTAAAATAATTTTTTCCTCAAAATTTTATTACATGGAGGAAAAAAGTGATAGTACTTCTCTCTCATCACATCCTCGTGTTCCCACGTAGCCTCCTTAATTTTATGATTCTAGCATAGAACAATTATTTGATAGATGCTCTTGTTCCTAAAAACCTTGTCTCTTTAATACAATATTTTCATAGGTTGTTCTTTTTAAGAAAGTTTATGTTCTGTTTATATATCTTCTAATATCAGTATATGTGATGGATCTGGTATTTACATCCTCAAAAGAGATATTTGGAAAACATTATTCACTTAAGAGAGGTATTGAGGGAGTTAAAATCAATTAGTAATGATACAAATGTGATCAAGGATGTTAAATGGGACGATGTATCTAGGGATCCTCTTACTTTTCTTCACAAATATCATAACATTATTCTAGGGAGATATTCAAAGGAACACCTTATCACCAAATTAAAACTTCAGGTATCATTGATAGTTATCTTTATAACTCTTCTATTGACTTTTCACCACCTCTAAATGTCACTGAATTGTTTAAATGTTATTTGTCATTTCTTGTATAAGGTAAGGATCTATCCACTTTCTCTCTCTAGCTTCATCCTAGTATTTTGGAGTTCGAAATATCCTCCCATAAAGAGCCTTATGTGGTTCCGTATGAGTGATATAATGAAAATTGTTGTTGTATGAGTACTCTATAAGAGTTAGGTATTTATCTCAATATCCTTAGAAATACATTGAACAAGATCTCAATATATATTCTAGAGTTTGAATTGTCCTCTTAGACTGGCCATCTACATAAGGATGATATGTAGTGATAAAACACATCTTTGTCACCAATTATTATTGAAGAAATCTCTAAAACCTCAAGTTAATCCTTATATATTGATCATATATAATAGATAGTGGTACTCAAAGTATCCTCACCACTTACCTTACATTTATATTATCGATTTGGTCTAGGAAGGAATTTTATTTAATAGAAATAAAATTCACTAACTTTGAAAGGTGATTGACTGCAGCCAAAAAATAATTATGGTCATTAGATATTTACGGTATTCCTATAAAAAAATACATGGTGATGTTTTCCTATTTTCATATTGGTATGGGTAATGGTTTCAATATACCCTTATAATTTTTTCAATTATCCTTACCTTGATGGCATAGTGAGATTCAAGATATATACCTTGTGATTTCACTCTTCATGTTATCCCATGAAATTTTTTTCTTCATATATTTATGCATCTTTGTGCTTATATAATGAATGAAGAATGATAGTCTATGTGCATCATCCCACAGTTCATTATTCAATTCCAAAATTTATGGGACACATATCCAGGTTATAACCCTTATAACTCTATCTTTATTAAAGTTGATCTATGGAATATTTTTATCCTTATTCTATATCTTCACATCAAATTTTTAATCTTATTTTATATTTACCTGATTATAAGGTTGATAAATCATTTGGGTAAGATGGGATATATCTCCTCCCATTATAAATTCAAGATTCATCCTCTAAAAATTCATGACTATTGGGTACTTTTCAACACTCATCATGGATAGGGTGGCATGGTCTTTCCTTCTCAGAGCATCAGCCAATTTATTTTCTTTCCCCAAGTGGTGATATATTAAGCAGTAATAATATTTTATCATTTCTAACCATCTCCTTTGTAACATATTAAATTAATTCTATGTGAATAGATATTTCAAACTCTTGTTATCATTATATACATCACACTTTTTTTCATAGATATAATTTCACAAAATATTTAATTAAAAAATCACTATTTTTTTCTCATAAAAATTTATTTGGAATTAAGAAAAATAACTTAACTTGTCATTTTTCATGAGGATGCAACCCAATTCCTTTTTCAAATAATCATTATATATTACAAACCCTTCCACACTACATATTAATGTAAGTGGAGGATAAGTGACCAAACTCTTCTTCAGTTCCATAAATATTCTCCTCATTCCACTACCCAAAGGATCATTAATCCATTTTGTGTCAAATTATTTAGTGGATTTAATAGATATCATAAATTTCTCACAAAGCACTAGTAATATCACACTAACTAAAGAAAAAATATGGATCTTACTCATAATGGTTAGTATGTTCCATTTATAATAACTTCCATCATTGAAGGATCTATTGATATACCATTGATTTTGATTATATGACCTAATAATTATACTTTTTGAAGCCATAATTCACACATTTTAAATTTAAGATATGGTTTATATTTTCTTAGGGTTATTAACAAAATATATAAATGATCTTTAGGAACTTTATTTCTATTTGAATATATGAGAGTATAATCTATAAATAAAACGACAAATTGATCAAGATTTTCTCTAAATACTATTCATTATATCTATGAATATATTATGAGTATTCATAAATCCAAAGGGCATAACTATAAAATCATAGTGTACATACCTTGTCTGGAATGTTGTCTTTGGAGTATCCTTCCTTCTTACCCTCAGTTGATGGTATCCAGACTAGAGGTCGATTATTTAGAAGAATTTATAACCTGTTAGTTGATTAAATGGTTAATCAATATGAGTAATAGGATACTTTTTTTATTTACATTTTTTTTACCACATAGTAATCAATGAAAAAAATCCTTGATCCATCCTTCATCATTATAAAGAGGACTGGTTCGCCCCATAGTGAAGCGTTATATAGTGTAAAACTCTTTCCAAGATTCTCTTCTAATTTCTTTTCAAATACCACTAATTGAATATAATCTATTCTTTAGGGAAACTTTTAGATAGAAAAATATCAAAGTATGAGTTTGATAAGAACTCAACCTCACATTTCTAGGGGAAGACCAAGAAATATATAAGAATATTCTTACATAATAATAATTTTCTCAATGTTTAATTTCCCCTAATAAAATATGAGTTAGGAATACCTTTTTGTTGGGTATTAGGACTCATATAATATAATTTAATTCTAAGGAAGGTGCAGTGTCATCATTTCATAGATACTTTACAATTGGATGATTAAGGATATGAAAATAGATTTCCTTTTCTCAGTAATTGATAATAGATCCATACCCAGAATTATGTAAAATTAAACTACAGGAAGAAGAAATAAATTTATGAGAAGTATCTCACCAAAAATATCGATTGGGGAAGATTTGTACACCTTAGTTACATTCAGTGTTCCACCTTGTGTTTTTATAGATATCTCGATATTCTAAGTTTGAGGTGTTGAATCCATATTATTAAAAAACTTATATGAAATAGATGAATATTAATAATGAAAATCATATATGGAATTCATGTTTATCAGAGTTGATAATGAGTGTACCTTTCACCGCTTCATTATGTTGATTCACCACATAAGTGTTGATGGCTTATCCCCTCCATTTATCCCTTAGTTTAAGTGGTATATATTGCTTATTCCATTCATTAACTCCAAGAGTATATAATTTATTCATATAATTCCCATAATCTGAGAATTTAAAGCATTAAAGATTGAGTATAGAATCATCTGGGTCCTTTTTCTCATTAGTGGTGTTATTCATCCTCTTTATACTTTTTTGGTAGTTTTGCTCTCGGTGGAATTATTTCCCACACTTGAAACACTTTTCAGAACCTATAAACCAATTACCTGAGTGTTTCCTTTCACATTTTTTACATCAGTTTAGTTATACTTTCATATTCACATGATAATTTTCATTAGATATTCCATGAAACTTCATCTTTTATTTCCTTTCTCCAGAATCATGTGGGTCTCCATATTCTATTTAAACCTTTATCACACATCCAACAACTTCCTTATAAATTTCAAATTCTATTAAACCTTATGTATTTTGAAGACTATATTTTTATTCACCAAATAATTGATCAATATTATTTTAAGGTATATATATAAAATTTGAGGCACAAATTTGAGTCTTGTAAAGTTTTTTCATGTAATATATAATAAAATAATCTACCTTTTGTTTTAATTTTTGGAAATCTTGTACCATATTAGTGTAAAAAGTAAGAGATATTTATTTAATGAATAATATTCTGTTGAAATCATCCAACTATATAGAAACAAATTCATCCCATTTTGAATTCCAAATGAGATTTTTCTATTAATCATCCTCACATTATAGATGATATATAGAAAAAATGATATTCAAATTCTTTAAGAATTGAAAGAAAAAAATCGTATTTTATATAACATTAATTTATTGCTCAGTAATCAATGGGTTGGAAGGCTTATTAAAGGTTGGTAGAAATTTCTATATAAATGATTCAATAAAAATTCATTCCATTCTTAATGAATTCAGGAGCTCAAAATTATTCATGTTATTATGTATAACATGAGAGAGTTTAATGATCATTTCTATGAGATTTTGAACTCTAGTTCTATCTTTATTTGGAAAATTACCACATTTCCCATTGCATCTATCATTAGCTCGGTTGCCTCTTATTCCCTTATATCCTTGATAGAGGAACTTTCATGGTGATTATAATTAAATTGTTAAACCTATAAAGTTTAAAACAATGAACATATAATAAATAACTCAAAAATAATTAGTTTATTATTACTTAAAAGTTAAATAAGTTTCAATATGCATTATCCAGGGTTATTTTCCTACTATATTTTTCTTAACCATGCTAGTTAACATAATAAATAAATCTTGTATAATTATTCATTAAAGAGAATGTTAATTAACCAATGCAAATCATTTGGGAGTTCCTAGCTAGGGTACAATTAGGCCTCTTTGTTATGAACTAGGTCACCATTGAGGTAATACCTAATATTCCATCTTTAGGGTCACTACCCCTCGGTACAACTTTTCTATAGAATGTATCCACTTGATGGTATCCATATAGGGATAAATATTATATAAAAACCACATAGTCCATACCTTACCAAATATAAGTTTGTTAACTTAGACTTACCCTTAGGGTTTTCACTAATTTTTTCTCATCTTAATCTCCAAAAATAACTAAACCTTTCCTCTGATACCAACTAAAGAGAACCAAGATAAAAATAAATAGATAATACATTGATATTATTGTTTAATTAGATCATCTCACAAATAGTCATAAAAATTGAGGACTAATAGGTTTATTTTATTAGATCTTTGAAACATGAAAATTCTTATTTTACATGTTTTGAACATTTCTCCATAAACTAAGCCCCATATTAGACCTTAAAGGATACATAATAATCTTCAAATCTCAAGGAATGGAAAAATAATAAGGTTTAATCTCAAACACTTATTAAGAGTAAAATATCAAAGGTCATAATGGTTAGATTATAAACATATAAGAAAACATGAATAAGAAAAAAAATATCGAGTTTAAAATAACATAAAACAATAAGTTTTAACCATAAGCATGAAAGATGGATATATCATCTCAAATTATAACACTTTTCACCATGGCGTAAGAAAATAAAACATGAAATATATAACATGATCCATGGAACATAGGAATTAAATTGCAATAATCACAAATATAGGATTTCTTATCTTTTTGAACCCAGCTACTCACCAACCTATTCACACATAAAATTATGAGTAGAGATGACCGCCATCACACTCAGCCATTATAAACCTAGATACTTGATAACAATTTCACATAACATTTCTATATCATGTGATATAAATTGTTACACAATGAATTAAAGGGAGATATAAGTCTCACACATCTCATAATCCATACATTTGTGTTACACTTAAAAAATAATAATCACATCATAAAATAAACCATTGAATGAAAAATGGGTTTCATGACATTATCAAATGGTGTCACATAAAATAGATTTGAAAAAATAAAATGATACAAAAACTTTTTCACCCAAATTAAATACATTATAATATAACACATTACTTGAATCATGAAACACAATTCCATTATTATTAAATATTTTAGAGATATAGAATAAATTGGAAGTGAAAATTTTGAAAAAGTATTTCTTTAAAACCTTTATAATGTATTTGTAAAATGGTGTTTAAAACATTTTCCAAAATATATATCATAAAGTTTAAAAAAATAATTAAAAACAATATTTTTTTAAATAATTAATCTTTAATGAATAATTTTCATGTATAATAAAATGTGGGTTAGAACATAAAATATAATGGTACGTAATTAAAATCCTTATATAACAAAAATAATATACGCTTATTGAGACCCACATCACTTTAATAGATGATAAAACATACTTTTAAAAATTATTAATGAGAAATATGATCTCAAGATAGGATAAAACATAGTATATTTCGAAATAAGAAGGAAATATTTTGTGGAAATGAAAAATATGGACTTAGAAAAGATAGGTTCATTAAAAAATATGGGATTTATTCTTTGCAATCTCAAAAATTATAAAAACAATCATCATAGAAGAAGACAGGGATATAAAACAAAATTCCCCAAAAAATAAAGATTTTTTTATAAAAAAATATCATCATAAGGATGTTTGTAACGAAAATTTAATGATAAGGTTAAATAAATAGTAGTATAACTCAATAAAAGTTGATTGAGTTATCAAAACCCTTACTTATGCTTCCACTAACTCATCCTTTTCTAGAATCTAATAGAAAAAACAAAACTATATTAGTCACTTATCTAAGATATTTTTTCATATCCATAAACCTTTATAAATATAATTTTTATGGATGCCCTTTAATGATATTATAATTGAGTATTTTCAATAAGAAGATAAAAAATCATAGAAGGATTTTAGAAGCATGATGGCTATACAAAAGGTTTTATGAAATGGGTTTAATGAGTAAGAATGGTAATATCTCATTAATAAGAAACAATTTTTAAATGATTGATTATGAACATGTGGATTCATAATAATAAGAAATCATAAATTATTATAATAAAGTAAGTTCATGAATTGAAAGTAGGAGGTAGAGAATTAAGGAGTGATCTCAGCAGCATAACGACAACAACAAAAAGTTTTTATAGAATGGATTTAAGGATATTTAAGGGTAGAAAATCTTCAATATAGAATAATTTGGACATTAAAGTTTTGATTATCAATATATGAAATCATAATAAATTTATACTCAAAGGGATTATCACAAAATAAGTACTTGAATCAGTGAGAGGAGGATAACCCTTACCATGATAAGTTACTTATTAAAGTTTGGGAGGACTCCTTATAACCATAGGAAATCCTTGGAATGGATTTAATGATTTATATTGAAGGGGACCTCATTATAAAAGAATTTTGGTAATATTTTAATGAGATAAATGGTGGGATTGAGATAATTTTTCAGTTAAAAAGAGGGACTTTTTTAGGGAAAACAAGAGTTATGTAAGGGGTAAGAACGGAAGGATTTTGGCAACGTGATGGCTTCAGAAAAGGTTTTATGAAATGGTTTTAATGAGTTATAAAGGTAATATCTCATTAATAAGAAATAATTTTTAAAGTATTGATTATGAACATATGGATTCATAATCATAAGGAAACCTAAATTCTTATAATAAAGGAAGTTCATGAATTGAAAGGAGGATACAGAGAATTAAGGAGTGATCTCATTAGCATAACGGTAACATAAAAAAATTTATAGAATGGATTTAATTAGAGGTTAGGGTAGAAACTCTTCAATATAGATTAATTTGTAAATTAAAGTTTTTTTATAAATATATGAAATAATAATAATTTGATACTCAAAGGGATTATCACAAAAGAAGTACTTGAATAAATGAGGGGAGGAGAATAACCCTCACCATGATAAGATGCTTATTAAAGTTTGGGAGGAATACTTAGAACCATATGAAATACTTGGAATGGATTTAATGATTTATAGGTAAGGGTAAACCATTATTAAAGCCTTTGGAGTAGAGTGTAATGAGATAAATGGTTGGAGTGAGATCCTTTTTCAGTTAAAAATATGGACTTTCTTAGGGAAAACATGAGTTATGTAAGGGGTAAGAATGGAATTGTATGGGATGTTACATGGTATTAGTGATATGGGTGAATTATGTGGAGAATTTTTGAGTGAGAAATGTGTGTATTACTTTAATACATAAAAAAAATTATAAAATTTTTAAGTGACCTTTTAATTAATAAAAATTAAAAATTCTTTACTTAGTGATTTTTACCCTTATAAATCTGGATTAAAATTTAACCATGGTAATTTTTTTATTACTAAAGATATAAGATAAACCTTATTAAAAAATTTCAATGTGAAAAATCTGAATTGTGATCTATTTAACCTAATTAAATTTATAGGCATGACAAAATTATCTTTTAAATTAAAAATATAATATGCTGAAAACAATTTGTAGAAAAATATTATTTTAATAATTAAGTGTTCTTAATAATATTTTACATTGAATGTCAATTAAATTAGTGTTAATTACTTTTTATATATATTTAAAAATAATATTAGTGTATTAATTTAAAATATATTTAAATAATCTTATAAAATAAACACAATTTAGAGAAGTGTTATTCTTTGAAAAATAATTGTTATACCATGGTAACTAATATTCACCATAGAAACTTGATTTTATGACTAAAAAGAGATTAACAACATTAACTAATTTTATCATGATGATTGATATTATTCTAATATTTTTATTTTTATTTTATTTCTAAATGTGATAAAATTAATTTTAACATAAATGTACATAAAAATTTTAAGAAATATATATTTTATAAGAATAAAATGAAATTTTTCTATTATATGCTTTTATATATTTTTTATAAAGTGGTTGGTTATAGTGATAATTAGGAAATTAAAATCTAAAAAATAAAATTTATGGTTTTATTAAGGTCACTTTAGGTTTTTTATTTAATTTTATGGATGCCAACATGACAAGATACTCACAGGGTATTTTATTAAGGAAAAGAACTCCCTAAAATCATGGGTCATTACACCTCATGTCTTGTCTTTCATAATATACCTTCAAATATATTGTATAATAAATAAAAAAATATTCATATAATCCAAAACCATATTCACACATAAATTAATATTTATCATTACTTTATAATTTCCAATTATCATTTTTTGAATAATTTCTTCATTAGAATGAACATGCATGTGAAAACTAATCTATTTTCCATGAATTTTTTTATTTGATGATTTTGAAAATTGAAAATTGGTCATGGTTTCATAATAAATATTATCTTAATATTGAAATATTTATAATATTTATTTATTATATAAACTTTTATAATCATTCATATAAAGTTGTGATGAAAAATTAATTACATCTCTTTGTTGATATGGTAGTATGCGCGTACGTGTGGATGGCGTTTTCACTTTTCAATGGATGAAAATAAATAAAGGTAAATTAAAATTAAAATTTTCAGAATCATTTTTATATCATATATATCATATATATTCATTAAATATATCCATATTACCAACCATTTAAAGGGTAGTTGAAAAAAAATCACATCACTTCATGAAGGTGGTAATCCACATGAGTGTCGCTCTCATTTTCCAATGGATATATAGGTAAGAAGGTAGATAATATATTATAATTATAAAAGAATTATTATTTCATAAATATAATATATAAACATTAAATACATTATAATAACCATCCAAAAAAATTGGTGATGAAAAACGAAATAGATCGTTACATGAGGCAATAGTATGCATGTATACATGAATAATGATTTCGTTTCCGATTTAATTGAAAGGAGGTTGAAAATGGTTGATCCATCATGATAATAAAAATTTAGTATATTGAAGATAATTAATTATTTTATATTGTATAACATATATTTAGAGTAGGTATAAGAAGAAATAAAATTAAAAGTACTCAGTTAAGAGTAATACCTCTTCGTTGAGAACCCTCCATTAGCTTACACCTTATGCCATGAAAGGATTATATTATGATAAAATCGGGACCTATAGGATGTGGGGATGAAAATTAGTAAGGTATAAGGGTGTTTATTTTCCAATTTATAAGGCTCATGAAGTTTTAGTGATATATTATATTAGGTATCCTTTTAAAATAAAGAGGGAGGTAACACTTGGGATTTTTAAAAAGATTAAAATATATAAATGTCTTACTCAAGTCAAGTGGATCTAAAATGATAATTATTTTAAATAATAATGATATGGAAAAAATAACATCAATTTATCATATTTAAACATTTTTTATGATATTTTTAACCTTATATCTTAGTTTAACCCCGCCCCCCAATAAACCCATTTTAACCTTAACTTTGGTAATAAATTTTTACTATTTTTACTATTTATTACGACCAAAAATGAAAGTGACCGCATAAAAAAAATAATTATATGATTATAAATATATAATTCATTTTAACAAATTCAATTTTTATAAGTGAAATAATTTAATTTTAAAATAAACACACAAAACGCAATGATAACTATTTTTAGAAAAATGCATTTTAAGAAAATAAAACTTGATTAATTATTCTTCCATGCATAGTAAAAAGTGTTAGATTAATTTTAAATAATTTTATTGAATATATAATCTATATATTTAATTAAAATTATTCATCAATAGGTATTAATTGATTTTCTTATGATAAAAACTTATTGTTCGCATAAAACTATTTTTCAAAAAAACATCTATATTTACCTTCAAATAGTTTTATTTTAATTTATTTCCAATTAATAACAAATTAATTCATTTTAAACAAATGTAAAAAATAATTTTTCAAAATTTAGTTCAACTCATTCATATCCACCAATACAATGACTAGGCCATTACTATCATGTTAAATAATAATATTTCAGCAGTATATCATGGTTCATTTAAACTTGATGTTGCGCATAATGAAAGATATCAAAGAAATTAAATTTAATTAAAGAGAAATGTGTCATAAAATATAAGGGTGTTACATTACACCACCCTTATAAGAATGTTTCCATCAAAATTTCATTAATATGATACAAACAAATGAGTATTCTTCTACCTCATTATATCTTTAGGTTCCCACACAACTTCCTAAAATTTGTGGTTTCATCATAAAACATTAACAAGGTAAGTGGTATTGTATCAAATAACACTCACTCTTCGATCAAAAATCTCTACTAGTTGTTCCTCATAATAGAGATCATGATATTGTGGTATCTTCTCCGAGTATATTTCATGTGAAGAATTAGGATTGTACTTTCTCTATATAGATATATAGAAAAAATCATGAACATGAGAGAGATTAAGTATAAGTTCCGTGAACTAAGAAAATATCCTGATATGATTAGGAATATCAAATGAATTGATATATCTAGGGATACAAATTAACTTATTTCCAAGTATCATAACTTTATTTCAAGGAGATATTTTTAGAAATACCTTATCTCCAACTTCAAACTCTATATCTCACTAATGATTATCATAATACCTTTTCTATAAACTATGGGTTTCCCTAATGTGATACTAAATACCTATAACCTTTTCCATCATTTCCACAACTAGCTCAATTCTAAATAAATTTATTCCTTCGACTTCATCTTGTCATGTTGGAGTTTTTAACTTACTTTCATAGAGGTCTTCATAAGGATCCATTTGAATACTCGAGTGAAAGATATTTCTGCAATAAAATTCAACCAAATTAATGTATTGATCCCAAACACCTTTAAAAGTCATAGAATATGATATCAACATATCCTCTTGGGTTTGAATTATCCTCTTATATGGGATATCAGTATGAGGGTGATATGTAGTGAAAAAGTTCAACTTTGAATTCAAATATTTTTGAATTATTCTAAAAAACATTGATGTAAACCATGGATACCAATCAGATTCAATAGAATGTGGATCTCTAAGAAACCATAACACTTTCTTAATATAAATAATGGAAATCTATTCAAGAGAAAATTATTCCCTAATGGTAATGAAATGTGCTTATTTATTAATGTGATCAACTTCAACCCAAATTACATTACGCTCTTTAGATGTTTTAGGGAGTCCGATGATGAAATACAAGGTAATCATTTCCTATATCCATTCTAGAATGGGTAATGGTATAAAAATTACCTTAGAATTATATCTCCCAAACATAACTTACTGACATGACAAGAATCAAGATATTAACTATATAATATCCCTTTTCATGTTATCCAACTAGATATACTCATTTATATCTCAATACATCTTCATACTATCAGGATGAATAGATATTGATTAACTATGAGCTTCAACCAATAGTTCCTTAAAGTCACATATTTATGGGATATATACTCAATTATTGAACCATATAACTCTATCATAATCTTTATTGAACTCATGAACATTTATCACTATTTTATATAGTTCCAAATCTTCTTTATGTGCCTATTTAATCATCACATGGATTGATAGTTGAACATTAAACTTATAAATATATGATATGTTCAATTTCATTATGATTATATGATCTATATTCTACAAATATAAAAAAAATTGTATCTATTTCAATCCTCATCATAAAAAAACTAAAATGGCCTTTCTGAATCAGATCATCAGCCACCTTATTCCCCTTTCTAAGGTGGTAGTGTAATGAGAATCCATAATCTTTAATCAACTCCAACCATATACTTTGGGTCATATTCACTCTTTTTATGTGAATATATAATTTATTATTTTATGATCAGTTTATATATCACATCATTCAACATAAAGATAATGCCTCTATATTTTTAGTGAAACAATTACTATTGTTAAATAAAAATCATGAGTTAGGTAATTTTTCTATTGAATTTTTAATTTTTTTGGGCATAATATATCACCATATCATTCTTTAATTGGAAATATCCAACTCACTTAAATGATGAATCACTAAATAACATAAACCCTTATCCACTTTAAGGCTGTTTAAAAAAGTGCACTAACCAACCTTATTCTTAGCTCCAAGAAATTTTCTTCATATTGATCTATAAAAATGAATTTAGATCCCTTATGAGAAAACATGGTTATTGGATTATATAATAATGAGAAACCCTAAACAAATAACCTATATTATCTACACATTCTAAGAAATATATGGATCATGGTTACTGTGGTGGATTTAGGCCATTCCTAAATTTCTTCCATCTTTTAAGGATTCATCGATATACCCTCACTTGAGATTATATAACCCAAGAATTAAACTTTAATAATCCATAATTTACACTTGTAAAATTTTTCATTAAAATTTTCCTTTCTCGAGGTCTTCACCACAATCCTCAAATGATATTCACAATTTTTCTTTCACTTTGAATATATAATAATATCATCTATAAATACTATGACAAATTGATCAAGGTAATCTATAAATACTCTATTCATTAAATTTATGAAGATAACATGGGTATTGGTAAGTCCAAATAGAATCACTATAAATTCATAATAACCATACCTCGTATGGAAGGTTGTCTTGGGTATATACACATTTTTAACTCTCAATTGATGATATACATATCAAATATCATTGTTGGAAAAATATTTATCACTGTGTATTTGATCAAAAAATTCATAAATGCAATATAAAGAATAATTTTTCTTGATAGTGATCCAATTAAGATCTTGATAATCAATAAAAAGGCACATTGATCAATCTTTCTTATTAATTAAAATAACAAGTTCACCATGTGTTTGGTAACTAGGTCATATGAATCCCTTATCAATATTCTCTTGGAGTTCCTTATTTAGTTCTTACAACTAAATCATGGTTATTATATATAGAGTCTTTGAAATATGTATGTCACCGTGTATGAGTTTTATTAAAAATTCAACATCATGACTCGGGTGAAGACAAGGAAAGTCTTCAAGAAATACATCAGCGTAATCTTGAACAATAGGAATATTTTTAATGTTGAGTTTTTTCCAAATCATTTGAGATAAGTATACCTTATAAATTTTTCATAAGACCCATATAATGGATGTAACATCCTTTAGAATTTCATATTCATCCTCACACTAAAATTTGATCGTAGGTTGATTTGGAATATCAAATTCAAATCCCCTTCCTCGGTAATTGATATAGGATTTATATAAATAAATCAATACCATTCCAAAAATAAAATAAAATTATAATAGGGGGAGAATAAAAATATTTTCAAGAATCACAATCCCACAAAGATCTTTGGAGGCTTATTGTGGGTATTAAACATCAATAATAGGAGTAAATAGTTATGTGCTAATGAGAATAATTATTATTATATCTTAAGTTAGGGATACTTATTATTTATATATAACATATTAGGTTTAGACTGTGTCATTAATAGACATAACCTATTTGAATCCATTATAATGTTTCATAAAGAAAATTGAATTAACCCAAGAATATCCCTTGAGAGTATCTATTCAAGGGTTCAGTCTTTGGCCCAATAATTATGCACTTCTAATAATTGATTTGATACCTAATCTTTCCCTTTTATAGTTTTTACCATTAGTTTAATATATTCCATTGATACATACATATTCTAGTATCTATAAAAAGGATTTATTTTCTAGTAAAACCATAAAATATCTACTTTATCAAAACTTTAGGATGATATCTTATACATAGACGTATCCTAAGGGTTGTCAAAAAATATCTCTAACCATAATCTCTAAAAACTAACTAAACCCTTTTATGATAGAAATTGAGGGTTCATATAAATTACATACATTAATATATCATCATTTTTTATGAATATTCAACACATTTAACAATAATACACATCTAAGGAATGTAAATGTTTAACTTCTTTTGATATTAGACACATAATAATCATATTTTAAGAAATATATTTAGCATATCCCCCAAATATCGTATCATGTATTAAACTACTCAGACATACCCTTCTTAAAACCATTATTTATATATTGTGGAAATGAAACATAATCAATTAATATCTAAAATGATCAGTAAGGGTAAACATATGATATATTAATCAATTCTCATAAGTTATCAAAAGGTAAGAATAAGGGTCTGAGAATATGATCATAACTTACCATAATTATACCTAATTAGTAAATATATTTATTCATGAATCATATAATATGTTTATTTCAATAAAAATTAATAATACATCATAATATTCAGTCATAAATAATCAATCATGATCCATGAGAACATATCAAAAGTATAATACATAACTTTTTGGTATATATAGAAGCAAAGAAAATCATTTCCTTAGAAATGGTTCACTCCCAAGACTATCATTGTAGAAATATTCCCATAATGGAAATTCTTACCTAGTAATTTACAACATTATCTTAGGAGGAACTACCATATTGTTCACTCCATCATCTATGTTAAGTTTATTAACTCTATTATCTCTTAGGTTATTTTTAACTCTATCATAAATACCCAATGCATTGGATGGATATATAATTTTGGGGCATGCCATCACATAACAAAAACCACACAAAAGTGTTCCAAAAGATAATAAAACATTCATCATATCTTTATTTTATATCCCATGTAAGGGAAATGAGTTTCATAAACATTTCATCATTCCACCATTGTATGACCCATAGAAAATAAATAGGTGTCATTGTAACTTAATAAACATGTGTGAAAGAAATTATTTTTATAGAGTCATCCAAAAATCATCATCATCATAAGGCTTTAAAAATAATGAAAGTGGATGGTATCATAAGATCGTAAACCCAGTGAAGAAAAAAAATCAATAAATTATATTTACATAAATCAAAAATACAATTAAAATACCATTCAATCCTTCCTTTGAAAACATGGGAAAAAATATTTTATTTTGATATCATTTTAACTAAAAAATTATCAGAATATTAATAAAGTATTTTTCATTAAAATAACCAAGGAAACGTAAAATTTAGGTTTCAAATAAAATAATTTTCATGAATGAGGGAAAATCTATTCATTTTTTATACATTAAAAGAATATATTCCTTTCATACCATAGTAAAAAAATCAAAAACTACTTATTTGAGAAAAAAATCTTTAAAAATATTCCTTCTTAAAACATTGTAAATAAATTCAAATTTATTGATAATTAAATTATTAAAATATTATAGTTATAGGTAATAACTTTTATAAAATAATTTTTAATAGTATGTATATGGAAGAAATAGTTCATTGACTAATATTAAAATATGGTTGTATTTTTTAAAAATATTTTCTTGATTATTTTAAGTACCAAAGAGAGGAAAATGGAAAAAAATACATAAAATCCAAAAATAACCAAAGGAGAATAAAATATATGTGTTTTGAATAATATATTTATATAATTTACCTAAATGTAAATCTAGTACTAATGATCTGGTAAATAAATGAGATTATAACATAAACCCCATACCCCAAGTCTTGTAATTCTTTATACATGTTCAAATATCCCGTATAATAAATATAAATTAATTATACATATATTCTATAACTATATTCATGTATAAATTACTAGTATGTTTTTCATGCATGTTTCAGTTCGATGGTTCTGATACATGCACCTTGGTCATTAATTCATCATATTTAGAATCTTAAACATGAAATATATATAATATTTATTCATTATATAAACTTTTATAATCATTTATATAAATAGGTTATGAAAAATTATTTACATCTCTTTGTGGACATGATGGTATGTATGTATGTAACGACTTGCAATGTTATAAATAAAATTTCTCTTTATGATTTAATTAAATTTTATATTATGTAATATGGTAATAAAAAACATTAACTTATTTAGTTTTATAATATCTTATCAGATTTAAAAGACTTTTAATCATCATTATAGTTTATAATATTGTTGTTGGATAGTGATCATATGATTAGTATAAATATAGGGTTTTAAAAAATTCAATTGACATAGAAAAAGGAATTGATGGCCTCAACCAGTAGGATCATACCTTATGAAGCCCATTTATCAGAGATTCTAAGGGAGATATCTTCTCTAGGATTTTCTCTTGACCACGAAAAATCTTAGATCCAACAACTTAAGCATGAGTGAAACCATTTATGGAATAAGTTCAATCTCATCAAGATCATAGGCCAAACCATGTATGTCGAACCACCCCATTAAAGTCTCATCATCACACAGCTTACTCTTAGGGTGTTTTTTCGTGTATTAAAGGGATGTGTATCAAGACCATATTAATATTATTATGTACATTATTTTTTATATAATAATGAATATATTTTCATCTTATTATTATTAGTTTATAAATTATTTTATACAATAAAACACAAATAGTATTTTTGGATAATATTCAAATTAAATTAAAGAATTTATTTTTCTGAATTAATGGATTTTGGAATAAATAATATTTTAATAAAATATTATTATTAAATAATTTTTATTAAATATAAATTATAATTTAATGTTTATGAAGTTGAATTTAATTTTTTTAGGGTTCAAAAACTATAATTTCCAAAAAACCCAGCATTTATCAAAAAATTATTATTATTATTTTAAAAGTGAAAATTAACATATTTAGAAAAATATTTTGACAAAATTAATATTATTTTTTTAATAATAATTTCAAAATTATACAAAGTTTAAAGTTTAATAATTTTATGAGACAATCAAATTTTTAGGTAAAAATTTAATAGCATATAAACATATGGTGTGTATTATGACATCATAATGACCCAAAAGTGATGAAATAAATACAATAAAGTGTATACACAACCAAATATATGTTTTCTATTTAAAATAATTTGATTTTATGTTTATTTGATTAATTTTATAAAGCCATTATGAATCCTTCAAAACCATTATATATTTTACGGTTTTAAAATCATTTCTTTAGGAGTATGACTCACCTACACATAAGCAAGGGCATTGTTTTATTAAGTTTGTCCCTTGGACTTATAAAGTAACAAAAACCACTCTTATTTGGTATAAACCATGGGAAACCCACGGTAAAGTTCTTGGTTTTTGTTATTTTATTATATAGATTCTAAAACCTATGTTTGAGAAATGATAAAAAAATTCCTCACTCCTTTCCTATATAAAACCACACAATCTCCCATTTATCTTCACTTAAAATACTTGTATAATGTCATTACTCTTCCCTCCCATCACTAGATTCCACATAAGGTTCCCCCAATCTCTCAATAATCTCTTCCCAAGAATTTGGAGTCGCACACTCAAGTAAGGGATCCTCAGCTTCTCTTCTTTATTCAAGCTTCTTTATTATATTATGCCTTCTATTTCCAATTCCTTATGTTGGGATATGTCCTTACATGTCCTTGTTACTACCTACTTGATTTCAAAATTCTGATATAACCCTTTATCTTTAATTAACACATTTTATGAATTTTTAAGTGACGTCATTATGTTGTTGGAATTTCACTATGATTTTCCATGCCAAAACAATTGTGTAGTGAATGTTGTACTCATTTTATATAAAGGGTGTTCACCTTTACGCACTTATACTTATTATTTTGGGACTTACATGTATTTACTCTACACTCATTTATCATGGAATAAAATATGATGATGAATGAATCTATTTTTTATGATATATGTGGAACACTTAAGCATGAGAATAAAATAAAAGTAACGGGTGAGCCTAGAATTATATAGCACTCCAATGCATTGGGTATTGTTTAGTCTCATAAGACATCATTTTGGGAAATATAGTGAACCTAATTACTTTAGGAATTTTTCCATCATGATTTCTTGGCAGTTATCCTTGACCATTATTTTTTATGTATTGTTTTAAGTTGTTGCCAAATTTCCTATGTTCCCTTTATGATTATCATCCTGCATCATCACTTATTATTCATATTCATTTTATTCCCCATTGATATTCCTATTTCCTGGAATGTTTTACCTTATTCCATGATTTTTTCCTTATTGGGATTTATAGATCACCCCTTTATTTTGTATATCCCTAGGTTATCCCATGAAGTTGTAAGTGCCATCATATTAAGGTTGTTTTCAATAAAGATGACATTTTTCCTATTTTAAATTTTTTATGTAATGTACATAATTCCCAAATACACTAGAATTATTGATCCTCCAATTTTTATTAAGTTTAATTTTATATAATAAATCATTAATTGATGTGAAATAAATATAAGATTTGTTATAGTTAGTATCAAAGGGAGGTTTAGTTATTTTTGTTATTAGGATTATAAATTGCTAGAAAAATCCTTAGGGATAAAAATAAGTATAAAAAAACATCCCTAAATTTTGGAAAGTATGGAGTAATTGATTTATCAAGAAAATAAATCCCTTTCAAGATAATACAAGTGGATGTGACTCTAGAACATATGTACATAGTGGTAAAACCTAAAAACAATGTGTTGAGATAGACTCAAGCAGGAACTGGTGCACAAAAACGAGCCTTGATGCATGCTTGGTTTGACACTCTCAGGGGATATGATTTTGAAAATTAATAATCTCATTACGAACCATTGTTAAGGGAACAAAAAATACCCATAAGAATATATGTTTGGAAAAAGATCATGTATAACATGGATTAAATCCTAGAAGTTCATAAGTTAAGGAAATACATGTAATTTATAAGTTATCTATTTAATAACATTGTATTCCCTTTCATGTGTTTAATAGTTTAAAAAAAACTCATCCCTATTTTTCACTTTATTCTATATAATGGATGTAAATGGGAGTAATCGGGTAAACAATCAATGTAATGGGTAATGTGATGTTTAATCCAACTAGAAAACAACCCAATGGGAGTAGGAATCACTAACTTAGTGATGATGCCCTCTCAAATAACGCAAGTTATGAATAGAAACTTGGATCAGGAGGAGCATACAAATCCCCCTAATAGTGAACAAGATGTGATTGATAGATTTATGCAACAAAAGCCTTTAACTTTCAATGGATCGTATGATCTATTAATCATGAAACAATGGATCAAATCCATTGAGAAGATCTTATCCTTCCTCCAATGTTCTAGATAAGAGAAGGTTCTATTGGATGTTTATCATATGGAGGGAGAAGCTGATAGGTGGTGGAAATTGATCAATAATATAAAGCCTAAGGAAGAGATCAATGTGATGGGGTGGAAGTAATTCTAGAAAATGTTTTTTGATAAATATTTTCCTTACACTCACTGATATAAAATATAAAGGGATTTGCTTTCCCACAAAAAAAAGGGTGACAAATATATTGGGGTGTACGAGGTAAAATTTACAAGACTTAAATGATACACCTCGAACTTTCTCATTACCCCGGAATTCATGGTTGACCACTTATTTTTTGGGATAAAACCTTATATATGAAATTCCTTAGAGATCTGTGACTTTGATAGCTATGAGGAAATTTTATGATGTGCCCTCAAAGTTGAAATGAAGATCAACGAATCTCAAGGGTTTCCCAGGGATAAGATGTGGAAATTGTATTTTAATTATGGTGGTCTGATGGAGAAATATAATGGTTCCAATAAATTTCATCATCCCACTTATCAATTGTGTGTAAAGAATCACCCCATAAATTAGTGAAGGGGGTGAGGAAATGCATTATGTGCAGAAAGGAAGGACACTAAGCTAACAATTGCTGATAAGATAAACCCACTAATGAGATAGAGTAATGGAATGCTTCAGTAAACCCTCAACACATTGTTCAATGTTTCAACTTTAAGTAACCATGTCACTTTTCAAACCAATGCGCTAAGCCAAGGTTTTTTGCAAATAACCAACAACCTCCAAGGCAGTAAGGGTGATCTATTGATATCACAACTGCTCAGGTGGATCCTGAAAATGAAGTGGTGATAGGTACTCTAGTTATTCATTCAATAATAGTGAACTTACTTTTTTATTCTAGTTTATGCATTCCTTCATATCACAAAAGTTTAGTAGAACAATTCAAACACCACCATAAATCATAGATGTTGAGTTGTTAGTGAAAATGGAAAATGGGGAAATTATTGAATCCCAAGTATATAACTCATCCCCTATCAAAATTTGTGGGATGAATATCCAAAAAAAACCTTTTCATACTACCTTTTGTGTAATTTGATTCAATTTTGGGTATGGATTGAATTTCCCTATATGATCCAACAAAAATTTTTGTGAGAAGGAAACCACTGTCTATATTTCAAATCAACCCCTGATTTTATACAAGTGAAAGGAGGAGGATGAATATTCCTTATCACCAACATCTAAAGCATGGATATTATTTCCTTATCAGAAAGAATATCTTGATAAAATTATTAATTCTAAGGAAAGAACCATCCTCAAATGCATTCTTATTGTGAGGGAATACGCTAATGTGTTTCTTGAGGAATTTCATAGTCTTCTTCTAGTCGACAGGTTAAATTCCCAATCGATATTATAACAGGGGTATTTCTACTATCCAAAACTCTATATAGAAATGGATTTTGTGGAACCCAAGGAGATTAATAAACAACTACATGGGAATATAGATAAAGGTTTCATAAACCCAAGTGCTTCTCCATGGGGTACACCAGTCCTCATTATCAAGAAGGATGGTTCAATTCACCTTTGCATTGATTATCATGAGCTAAAAAAGATCATGATAAAGAATAGGTATCCTCTATTATGGATTTATAACTTGTTTGATTATCTACATGGAGCACAATATTTATCTAAGGTGGATCTATGGTTAGGATATTACCAAGTTAGAGTGAAGAAGGTGGATATCCTAAAGACTACTTTTCATACAAGGTAAGGGCACTATGATTTCATATTAATTCCATTCAGACTCAATAATGCTATGGATATCTTCATGGAATTGATGAATATATTATTTAGAGATTACCTCAAAAAAATTGTTAATATTTAAAGATAATATTCTAATATATTCAAAAATAAATGAGGATAATGAGGAGTATCTAAGAACTATGATAAATACCTTTCAAAAGATAATATTTATGAAAAGTACAACAAATGAGGGTTTTAGTTGAATAAAGTTTCATTCTTGGGACATATCATCAAAAGAAATGGGATATTTATGGACCCTTAAAAAATAGAATCAATTAAAGATGGTTAAGGATAATATATGTGACATATATCCATAGATTAAATGGAGTAGCTTGCTATTATTGTTGATTTGTGAGAAATTTATCATGATTGTCACACTCTCTAACCAAGATAACTCAGAAGAGAGACATGTTTTCTTGGAATAATGAATGGGAAGATATATTCAAGGATTTGAAAAGGATGCTTGTGATAACATCTATGTTCATACTACCGACAATTGGATAACTTTTGGTAGTATTCAATGATGCTTCGAAGAAGGGATTGGGTTGTGTGTTAATGCAGAATGACAAATTTATAGCCAATGCTTCAAGGTAGTTTAAGGTTCATGTACAGAACTACCCAATTAATGATATTAAGTTGTATACAATAATATTTTCTTTGAAAATATGGCATCCTTGTCTCTTTGGGGAGAAGTTTGAGATATATATGAATCACAAAAGTCTCAAATATATATTCACATAGAAAGATTTAAATATGAGACAATGAAGATAGTTAGATCTAATTGAGGACTATGAATGATCAATCCACTACAATCATAGTAAAGAGAATAAATTGGTTAATTCTCTATGTATAAAGGATTCAGCAATTCTATAATTGATGATAATTGAGAGGGATCTAATCTTCTTAGATTTGAAAAATATGGACATGGGAATCATAAAGGAATGAACATAATCAATCTAGTGATGAGTTATTTTGGGTAACCTATGTGGAAACCCAGTGATGAGTTACTTTGGGTAACCTTTATATTTATAAATTTCCTTTTTAAAATGATATTTTAGTATCCCTTTTTATTATGTCAGTTTCCATGAAAGAAACATTCAAGTAGAAAACCATTTATAACCTCGACGTATTTCAAGGGAGAAATTCATTTTAAGTGGGGTAGAATGTAACACCCAGATATTTTATGAGATAGATTCTTTTAATTTCTTTGATGAATTGTGTTGAATGCTACACCAATATTTTCTTGAGCTATACGCAACACTATTTTATCTTGTAGTATATGAAACACTATTCTTGGCTTGTGTTATACACAATTTCAAGTTTTTTTGATAGAATTCATTTCACGCAACATTGAGTATAGATTTTATTCAGTGTATAAATGAAATAAGTTTGGATTATGTTATACACAACACAAAATGATGCTTTTACTATGTGTAACACTTACTTGTCTTGCATTAAACGTAAGATCAACCTTCTTCGATAGCTTGTGTTGTACGTGATACCGATTTTTACTAAACAACGATATATTATTAAAATATTATTATTTAATGGGATATAAACTAGCCGTTATAGATAGTATTAACCAAATTTTGAATTTTATATAACATTATAATTCATCTTACACTTTTTATAGAACATGATATGAGAACAAAATCAATTTTTCAGATAAAAGAAGTATTTTTTTAAATGCAGTTTTACCACCTTTTGATGATGAACCCATTTCAAATATAGTTTTTGACACTTTTATTAGTTAAATTTGAAAAAATAAAATTCTTATTTGGAATCAGGATATAAAAATTTACTTTTTTTGAATTTTTTTTATTTTTTTGATAAAATTCAAATTTTAATGAATAGTGAAAAATACTACATTTTAATTTAAAACTGCTTTTTCATATAATTTATTTATATAGCTAGATTAACTTTTTAATTGGTTTTAAAGTGTAATTGAATTATATTTTTATCATTTAATTAAATTTTGGTCATTTTAAGTAATTTCACTTTTAAATTGGACACAAACACATGTCAATCTTTTCATAGTTATTACTTTTAAAAAAACAGCTTTTTGGTTTTAACAATGGGAATTAATTTTCAATTAATTACTAAAAATTCTATGTTTTTAATTTGAAAAAATGGATTCCATATTTTTAATTATAAGGAACAAATTTTTTAAATAGATACATTTTATTTTTGGACATTATGAATAGTGACTTTAGTAATTATTTTACTTACTATGGTTAAAGGTTAAATATGCTAAATAAGGGTAAAAAATAATATTATAATAATATTAAACTACAATAACACATGTCCTAATCCTATTTTATGAGATATTTCCAACCATTGGAATCCTTGGGTCAATTTTGGGACCCCATGGATTCACTTGGATGTGAAAATGACATTTTATAAGAATTAATTTGAAGTAAAGATAATTATAACCTAAACATATAGCTTTTATTAAATCGATTTTAATATTGGGTTATATAACTGATATCTATTCCTATAAATAGTCATTAAAAATATAAAAAAATCCTAAATCATGGTATTTTATTTATAATTTTTAGACAATATATAAATATATATATTTATGACACAATTATGATGTAGTGATTACCTCATTAATGAAAGATTCAAATAAATGAATTTATAAATATTAAAATAAATTTAATTTGAACATTTTGATGTCATATATGAATTTTATGGATGTCATTGACATATTAGGGGTGATTTAATTCCTTTTTTTCTAAGTAATCAGGTTGTTATGAATTTTTAAAAAAGCCTTGTATGAATAGTGTCCAAAATTGACAAAATTCGTAACTTAAAACATAAATTTGATTATTAAAGGCTATTAAATTCTTAAAAATCCAATATTCTTAAAAATGGTTAATATAAGTCCTAATATGTAATAAATAAATTTTTTTGGGTCTTTTGAAATGATATTGTAATTACATTAACCCAAAGTGCGCAAAAAACATGATATCACAGTAAGATTAAAAATGGTAAAATAAGGGTCAAACCAAAAATATAAGGATAAAAAAATATTCAAAACTTGTCCAAAAATTATTGTATGATAGGTATTTATAAGAAAATAATTTTATATTCCAATTAAATAATTTTTTTACCATTTTTAATCTAAATTGAATTTATAATAAATTAATATTTTGAGAGTTTCCTAAAGTGCCTCTCTCCTCTCTTACAAAAGTGAACCTCCATCACCTCCTATTCACTCCATTTTGAGCCTTCAAGATCAGACAAACCTTGACCATTTCTCTTCTCAACTTCTCTAGTTACATTCTATAGGTTCTTATATTCTCAAAAGACCAACTTTAGTGCCCTAAGAGGAAATTTAAAGGAGGTACATCGAGGAAGAGGTAATCTCTTCTACCGATTCTTTCAAATTTCTTTCTTCTTTTACATACTATTAATTATTTATTTCATTATAAAGTAATAACATCAGTGTCACTCATATACTTATATTTTATTATAAATATTAAACAACACAATTTCACCTTCTATTCATCCTACGAAAAATGAAATCACCACGCCTGGGTACGTATGGCTTACTGTCTCCACACCATGGAGTAATCTGTTTTCCACAACCACCTTACTTGGATGGGTATGATGGTGGAAATAATAACTATATACTATTATTATAACATTATACTAATCATGAGATATTATACACCATCCACTTTAATACCATTCAACAATTATGGGAATGATATCGTCGCTCGTGTATACGTACGGCTTGTCGTCTCCATGACGCAATGAGATTCATTCTCCACGTTAACCATTCAAAAATGATTATAAAGTATATATAATAAATAATCATGAAATGTATGAAATAATAATTCTATTGGATTTATGTATATATATCTGTTATTTACTTACTTCTATTCAATTTAGTAAGGAAATGAAAACAGTATTCATGCGTACGCACGACCTACCATCTCCATGAATGGTATATTCCATTTCATTTATCTATCTATTATATATATATTTATTTATTGAATATATATGATATATAAATCATGTTTTACATATTGTAAGTAATTAAATTACTATATAAGTAATAATAACAAGAATAACTAGTCCAAACATGTATGATAAATAAAATGATTATTACCCAAAACATTGCTTTAACAAAGAATTGACAAATGGATAGGTAATATAAAGTCGTAAGTGAATCATATATGATATCATAAATATTATTATAGTTCTGTTACAAGTTAATGATATTTTTAAACCTAATATACAAGAGATTCGGACATATATAGAGGAAATTGGACCTAAGTTAAGGGATAATTTTACAATCTCATTTTTATCTGAGGTTGTTTATATGTAAGTATTTATTAGGGATATATTGATCATTGATTTCCATGTTTTCTAAAAATGTTTTCATAAAATTTTTACTATTATTCTATGTATTTTTAAAGTCATTTTTACCCATTTTTGACTTTTACTACATGGTATGGAAGGAATGTTTCTATTTTTTACCATACGATGTACTTTTTGACTTTTTTGGAAAAAGCATGAGGATAATGTTTTTTTAACTTATACGGCATGACTGGATTTTTATGGTTTCATGGCACCTTATTTACATGATGATTTTTATACACTATTTCATGTTTATTTTTAACTAAATTATTTTCTTTTAAAATTGCATGGCATTTTGAGAAAAGAAAACGTTTTTGAAGAAAAAAGGATATTTTCCTCTGGAATTAAGTTCAAGTGTTTTATCAAAATTATTTTCCATCTAAGATAAAACTCTTTAAATATGGTTATGTTTCTATTCCTATTATTACTTTGATTTTATTTTATTTATGATGGAATTATTTTTATAAAATCCTATTATTTTATATAGATTATGTTATGATGAAATGATATTTAAGAAACCCATTTTATTTCTTGGGTTATGCTATGATGAATGGTTTTATGTTTTGTGGAACATGTAAGAATGATTTTATTATGAGATGGGTGGTACCTATATCTACCTCCAATTCATTGTGTAAATATTTATATCTCATGATATATACATGACTGGAATGGAAATTAAATTTGGTTTAGTAATACATGGCTGGAACAGTAAGTAAACTCTATTCGGTAATGGACTTTGTCCACTATGATGGTCTTGGCAGCAATGCCCTGGCTACTATGAAAATTATATTGTGTGCTTATTAGTTTGACACAATTCCATTGTTTATGCCAATTTTATTCTATCATGGTTGATGTTCCTTTATGATCTATGTCTTACATACTGGCAATATTTATTTCAGGACTCAAGATTTTGATGTTTAAACTTTATGTTCATATTTTACATTAAAATGTTTATAGTTTGTTTAATTTTCTCCATGTTTACCTTTACTGATCATTTGAGCTCACCCTTTTTACGTTTTCTTTTCCCTGTGGTATAAAGAAATATTTTGGGTAGGAAAACAAAAGTTTAAGATCTTTATGGGAGATGTTGAAGATCTTTCACCATGATTTGAAGATTATGTTCTCAGTTTTCAAAGATGCTAAACTAATATGGTCTTTGGGTGTCTATTTGGGTCATGTATTAAGTATTTAGAAAAATAAATGTAATGTCCATGTACTTAAATCTTGGGTATCTACATTCATCATCCTATATACTTGGTTTTTCTTTATTTGAATTTTTAAAATAAACTTATAGATGAACAACCTTTTCCATAGATTAAATCAAATACTTCCATTTCATTAAAATGGATAGAGATATCTTCTTCTATTAACATGTATGTGATAAATCCTTTCATTAATTATTTAATTAATTTCATATAACTTATGAAACACCCAACATATAATATCACATTGAAATAATATGTCAACATGGTTTTTATCCATACAAAAAAGTAATCGTTCATTGATATACATTAATAATAATCTCACATCTAAGGACCAATACAAACATCCACAGATATAAATATCGAATGACGCAAATAAATTGTGGAATTATTATTGCCAGATTTTCCCTCATAACATCCCTTCTTGAATATTACTAAGTGAAAAATTCATGAGAAGAAGTTTCAATTTCTTATGAACCTCCAATAAATGATCATTAATAATCATTTTTTCCTATCAGAAAGATGTTATATAGACTATATGATGTATCTTTTTAGAATATTTTCATAGAATATATAGGTTTTTATTATAGAAGGGAACTGTTTTAATCTTTTTATGTGCCAAATAATCTAATTAAATTATCACATTAATGTTATAAAGAATAAAAATAATCATGTGAAATATTTATATCAATATTATGGTAATTGAAAGCACAAATTTTTCTAGTTCTGGGGAACCAAATCTTACATGGTGGTTATAAATAACATGTTGGAAGTAGTGTGAGGATTACTTATTGTTGAATTTGGTATGCCTATGGGAAACTAAGTAGGTTGGTTAGGCCACATGCAGTCCTATCTTATGGAAAGTGTTAAAAAGGGACCATGTATATGGTGATATAGCTTAATGCAATGTACCGGATTGGGTGCCACTAAACTGGTTCCCTGAATCAGTGAACACATGACCTCAAGCGCACATCCCCATATTTTGTAGGCTTCTAACTAGTAGTGAAGGTTTAAAAATAACATGGGGAGACTATACCCTCTTTGTTAGAGTAGAAACATAGATAAAATAATTCCAAAAGATACCAAAATCATTATAATCAGTAAATGGAACAACATATATTAAGTAAAAACATTAACCCAAATAAAATATGATATAACAATAATATGTACATGCTACATGTCATGAATTCATACAATAAAAATCCAAAAAACTGTTACTATGAAAAACCCCAAACATGGTCTCGAGTCCAAACATAGACCTAACATCCCATGTCCCAACCAATAAATGTTGAAATAGTGGGTGACCTAGACCCAACTGTGTAGTACTTTTGATTACCATATCCTGCATACAGTTAGATATAAATGATTTATTCTTACTATAATAGTGTAGACTTTTCTTCATCCACTGTTTAATAGTAATTTCATATATTAATTGTTGTATCAAAAGGTTATAGCAGATCCCAGGATATAATGAGAACCTCGATATACTATGATATTAGTCTTAAACTGAGGTCCTATGGTCTAGATACATCTTACTGACTGGACACAGTAGATGTTTGACTATCAGGTGTTAGGGTATTATAAGCATTGAGACTTCTTCTCATGAAGTTTGCAATTTCTGATCTCTAGTAGTGAGATCATGAGGACACACTGGCCAATAGGAACACCACATATTTTTGGTATCATTGGATGTTTCTATCTATGGACATGTGTATTGGTCTCCTGAATTGAGATCATTATCAAAGTGTATCATTTGATTACGTACTTTGATGTAAGGAAGAAACCATGATGTTGAAATCATGGTGAGGTAGATTTCATTGGGTGTGTCGTTATCGGAATGAAATTGGTTTAATGGTCAAGAAAAGATTTGTCATTTCTAGGTTATGGAAGTTTTATATCTCAGGCCTAGTTGATCAGAATGGTACTACTTTCATAAGTCTTTTTCCAAAGTAGTGTAAAGGTAAATCCATCCAGTTATATAAACAAATAATAAAGTAAGAAAATGACGATGACATAAGTGTGTATCTTTCTTTATGAGATATATAAATACAAATAGATTATAGTACACAGTTAGTGTTCGTATATTGGTATTACATTTTATAACTATCCTTTATCTCTTTAGGGTCCATGATGAGTTTCTATAATCTTTTCTTGGTATATGGATTTTATTCACTACTATCAAGATAAGGGACTAGAGGGTCACACACAATAGCATATTCGAAAATCCTCCCTATTAAGTTGAATAGGTATATTTGACATGGTGGGACCCACCACAGGGTTCGAGTGCAGTCCAAGGTATCGATCACCAATAATGAAATAAATTAATTATTATTCAAGTTATAAATAGTTGTAATTTAATGTATTTAATGTATTTACAAGTTAATTAAATATGAGAAAAATATTAATCAAATTAATATTATTTTAATATTCAAGGTTCGTTTAATATTAATCGAGAATGGAGAGTCGTGTTAAATGGATCAGTTTTATCATGTAATATATTTTATATATATTAAATATATGTGATCAAATAATAAATAATAATGATGTAGTTTAGTTCGTCATAATTATTTATTTATTGGATGTTAAATAAATAGGGGTTGGGGAACCCAACCGGGTATTTAGGAGATCCACAATAAATGGAGAGAGAGTCTCTCCTCCAATGGACTACAATCATTTAGAATGAAAGCCTCTCTATCCACCCACTTTCTAGAGATATATTCTCTCTCTTCAAGTGATGATCCAAGAAGACCTTCAAGTAATGAAGGCAGATGATCGTGGTGATCGTCAGAGTGTCGAAGGCATCATCGGATCTCCACGATAGCACCTGGATTTCAATGATCAACATTCATGTGGATATTTTGAAGTAAGTGTGGACAATATATATGGATCCCACTATGGATACTTTAAGCAATGATCACTGACGGCTAATTGCAGTTGATCATTCTTTCATATATATAAAGGTATATTTATAGTTTTATTTTTGTGGTCTTTTAATTTATGTGAGATCCTCAAACTATATCGGGGCTCAGATCATCTATACTGATATGTTCTGTCTTCCCAATGATTAAAAATTTTAAATTCCCCAGCCCACCAGCTTCTACTGAGGGCCTTGGTTCCTTCAATTGGTATCAAAAGAATCGCTTAAATTTTCTGATGCTAGAAAATTTTATTTACAATTAAATTAAATAATTTTTGTACCATTTTTAATCTAAATTGAATTTATAATAAATTAATATTTTGAGAGTTTCCTAAAGTTCCTCTCTCCTCTCTTACAAAACTGAACCTCCACCACCTCCTTTTCACTCCATTTTGAGCCTTAAATATCAGACAAACCCATACCATTTTTCTTCTCAACTTCCCCAGTTACATTTTATAGGTCCTGGTATTCTCAAAAGACCAACTTTAGTGCCCTAAGAAGAAATTAAAGAGGCACATTGAGGAAGAGGTAATCTCTTCTACCGATTCTTTCAAATTTCTTTCTTCTTCTACATCCTCTTCATTAGTTATTTAATTATAAAGTAATAACATAAGTGTCACTCATATACTTATATTTTATTATAAATATTAAACAACACTATTTCACCTTCTATCCATCCTATGAAAAAGAAATCACTGAACCTGTGTACGTATGGCTTACTGTCTCCACGTCGTGGTGTAATCTATTTTCCACAACCACCTTACTTGGAAGGGTGTAATGGTGGAAATAATAAATATATATTATTATTATAACATGATAATAATTATGAGATATTATACACCATCCACTTTAATACCATTCAATAATTATGGGAACGATATCGTCACTCATGCGTACGTACGACTTGTCGTCTCCACGACGCGATGAGATTCATTCTCCACATTAACCATTAAAGAATGATTATAAAGTATATATAATAAATAATCATGAAATATATGAAATAATAATTCTAAAGGATTTATGTATATATATGTTTCATTTACTTACTTCCATTCAATTCAATAAGGAAATGAAAACAGCATTCATGTGTACGCACGGCCTACCATCTCCATGAACGGTGTGTTCTATTTCATTTATATATATATTATATACATATTTATTTACTGAATATATATGATATATAAATAATTTTTTACATTTTTTAAGTAATTAAATCACTATATAAGTAATAATATCAAGAATAACTAGTCCAAACATGTATGATAAATAAAATGATTATTACCCAAAACATTGCTTTAACATAGAATTGACAAATTAATGGGTAATATAAAATCGTAAGTGAATCATATACGATATCATAAATATTATTATGGTTCTATTACAAGTTAATAATATGTTTAAACCCAATATACATGATTTTCGGACACATATGGGTGAAATCGGACCTAAGTTAAGGGATAATTTTACAATCTCATTTTTATCCGAGATTGTTTATACGTAAGTATTTATTGGGGATATATTGATCATCGATTTCTATGTTTTTTAAAAATGTTTTCATAAAATGTTTACTATTCTTATATGTATTTTTAAAGTCATTTTTACCCATTTTTGACTTTTAATATATGGTATGGAAGGAATATTTCTTTTTTTTTACCATACAATGTACTTTTTTACTTTTCTGGAAAAAGTATGAGGATAATGTTTTTTTTTAACTTATACAGCATGAATGGATTTTTATGGTTTCATGATGCCTTATTTCCATGAAGCTTCTTATACACTATTTTATGTTTATTTTCAACTAAATTTTTTTCTTTTAAAATTGCATGGAATTTTGATAAAAGAAAACGTTTTTGAAGAATAATGGATATTTTCCTCTAGAATTAAGTTCAAGTGTTTTATCAAAATTATTTTCCATCTAATATGACACTCTTTAAATATGTTTATGTTTCTATCCCTATTATTACTTTGATTTTATCGTGTTTATGATGGAATTATTTTTATGAAATCCATTTATTTTATATAGATTATGTTATGATGAAATGATATTTAAGAAACCCATTTTATTTCTTCGGTTATGCTACGATGAATGGTTTTATGTTTTGTGGTACATGTAAGAATGATTTAATTATGAGATGGGTGGTACCTATATCTCCCTCCAATTCATTGTATAAATATTAATATCTCATGATATATACATGACTGGAATGGAAAGTAAATCTAGTTTAGTAATACATGGTTGGAACGGTAAGTAAACTCTATTCAGTAATGGACTTTGTCCACTATGATGGTCTTGGAAGAAATGCCCTGGATAATATGGAAGTCATATTTTGTTCTTATTATTTTGACACAATTACATGTTTTATGCCAATTTTATTTTATCATGGTTGATGTTTCTTTATGATCTATGTCTTACATACTGCCAATATTTATTTCAGGACTCAAGATTTTGATGTTTGAACTTTATGTTTATGTTTTACGTTCAAATTTTTATAGTTTGTTTAATGTTCTTCATGTTTACCCTTACTGGGAATTTGAGCTCACCCTTTTTATGTTTTATTTTCCCCAGGATATAAAGAAAGGTTTTGGGTAGGAAAACAAAAGTTTAAGATCTTTATGGGATATGTTGAAGATCTTTCACCATGATTTGAAGATTATGTTCCGAGTTTCCAGAGATGCTAAACTAATACAGTCTTTGGGTGTCTTTTTGGTTCATGTATTAAGTATATAGAAAAAGAAATGTAATGTACGTTTACTTAAATATTGGGTATCTACATTCATCATCCTATATACTTGGTTTTTCTTTATTTGAATTTTTAAAATAAACTTGTAGATGAACTACCTTTTCCATGGATTAAATCAAATAGTTCCATTTCATTAAAAGGGATAGAGATATCTTCTTATATTAACATGTATGTGATAAATCCTTTAATTAAATATTTAATTAATTTCATATAACTTATGAAACCCCTAACATATAATATCACATTGAGATAATATGTCATCATGGTTTTTATCCATACAAAAAAGAACTCATTCATTAATATACATTAATAATAATCTCACATTGAAGGACCAAAACAAACATCCACGGATATAAATATCGAATGACACAAATAAATTGTGTAATTGTTATTTCCAGGTTTTCCCTCATAACATACCTTCTTGAATATTACTAAGTGAAAAATTCATGAGAAAAAGTCTCAATTTCATATGAACCTCCAGTAACTGATAGTTAATAATCATTTTTTTCCTATCAGAAAGATGTTATATAGACTATATGATATATGTTTTAAGAATATTTTCATAGAATATATAGGTTTTCATTATAGAAGGGAACTTTTATAATCTTTTTATGTTCCAAATACTCTAAGTAAATTATCACATTAATGTTATAAAGAAGAAAAATAATCATGTGAAAGATTTATATCAATATTATGGTAATTGAAAGTACAAATATTGCTAGTTCTGGGGATCTAACTCTTACATGGTGGTTATAAATAACATGTAGGAAATAGTGTGAGGCTTACTTGTTGTTGAATGTGGTATGCCTATGGGAAAACTGAGTAGGTTGGTTAGGCCACATACAGTCCTATAATATAGAAAGTGTTAGAAAGGGACCATGTATATGGTAATATAGCTTAGTGCAATGTACCGGATTGGGTATCACTAAACTGGTTCCCCAAATCAGTGGACACGTGACCTCAAGCGCACATCCCCATATGTCGTAGGCTTCTGACTAGTAGTGAAGGTTTAAAAATAACATGGGGAGACTATACCCTCTTCGTTAGAGTAGAAACATAGATAAAATAATTCCAAAAGATACCAAAATCATTATAATCAGTAAATAGAACAACATATATTAAGTACAAACAATAACCCAAATAAAATATGATATAAAAATGCTATGTACATGCTACATGTCATGAATTCATACAATAAAAATCCAAAAAACTAATACTATGAAAAACCCCAAACATGGTTTCGAGTCCAAACATAGACCTAACATCCCATGTCCCAACCAATCAGTGTTGAAATAGTGGGTGACCTAGACCCAACTATGTAGTACTTTTAATTACCATATCCTATATACAGTTATCTATACATGTTTTCTTTTTACCATAATAGTGTAGACTTTTCTGCATCCACTGTTTAATGGTAATGTCATACATTAATTGATGTATCAAAAGGTTATAGCAAATCCCAGGATATAATGAGAACCCTGAGATACTATGACATTAGTCTTAAACTAAGGTCTTATGGTCTAGATACATCTTATTGACTGGATACAGTAGATGTTTGACTCTCAAGTGTTGGCGGATTATAAGCATTGAGACTTCTTCTCATGAAGTTCTCAATTGGTGATATCTAGTAGTGAGATCATGAGGACACACCGACCAAAAGGAACACCACATGTTTTGCGTATCATTGGTTGTTCCTATCTATGGACATGTGTATTGGTCTCCTGACTTGAGATCATTATCGAAATGTATTATTTGATTATGTACTTTGATGTAAGGAAAAAACCATGATGTTGAAATCATGGTGAGGTAGCCTACATTGGGTGTGTCGTTGTTGGAATGAAATTGGTTGAATGGTCAAGAAAAGATTTGTCATTTCTAGCTTATGGAAGTTGTATATCTCAGACCTAGTTGATCAGGATGGTACTACATTCATAAGTCTTTTTCTAAAGCAGTGTAAAGGTAAATCCATCCAATTATATAAACAAATAATAAAGTAAGAAAAGGACGATGACATAAGTGTGCATCTTGCTTTATGAGATATTTAAATACAAATAGATTATAGTACGCAGTCAGTGTGTGTGTGTTGGTAGTACTTTTTATAACTATCCTTATCTCTTTAGGGTCCATGATGAGTTTCTAGAATATTTTCTTGGTCTATGGATTTTATTCACTACTATTGAGATAAGGAACTAGAGGGTCACACACAATAGCGTATTCAGGAATCCTCCCTATTAAGTTGAATAGGTATATTTGACATGGCAGGCCTCACCATAGGGTTCGAGTGTGGTCCAAGGTATCGATCACCAATAATGAAATAAATTACTTATTATTCAAGTTATGAATAGTTGTAATTGAATGTATTTAAAGTATTTACAAGTTAATTAAATATGAGAAAAATATAAATCAAATTAATATTATTTTAATATTCAAGGTTCATTTAATATTAAGCGAGAATGGAGAGTCGTGTTAAATGGATCAGTTTTATCACGTAATATATTTTATATATATTACATATATGTGATCAACTAATAAATAATAATGATGTAGTTTAGTTCTTCATAATTATTTATTTATTGGACGTTAAATAAATGGGGGTTGGGGAACCCAACCGGGTATTTAGGAGATCCACAATAAATGGAGAGAGAGTCTCTCCTCAAATGGACTATTCATTCATTTAGAATGAAAGCCTCTCTATACTCCCACTTTCTAGAGAGAAATTCTCTCTCTTCAAGTGATGATCCAAGAAGACCTTCATGTAATGAAGGAAGAAGATTGTGGTGATCGTCATAGTGTCGAAGGCATCATCGGATTTCCACGTTAGCACCTGGATTTCGATGATCAACATTCCAGTGGATTATTTGAAGTGCGTGTGGACAATCTAGATGGATCCCACTATGGATACTTCAAGCAATGATCACTGATGGCTAATTTCAGTTGATCATGCCTTCATATCTGTAAAGGTATATTTAGAGTTTTATTTTTGTGGTCTTTTAATTTATGTGAGATCCTTAGACCATACCGAGGCTCAGATCGTCTACAGTGACATGTTCGGTCATCCCAATGATTAAAAATTTTAAATTCCTTGGCCCACCAACTTCAACTGAGAGCCATGGTTCCTTCAATTGGTATCAAAAGGATCGTGTAAATTTTATGATCCTAGAAAAATTTATTTACAATTAAATTAAGTAGAGGATTTGATTTCAGTCCCAATAGAACAAACCGCATAACGATCCGATGTCGAACTTCCAAGTTATAGCCAATCGAATTTTTAATAGGGATCGTGTTTGCGGTTTCGGGTATTAATTTTTCAATCGATTATTTTTTATATCGATCTAGTCAAGTTTCGGCCATTTTTTTGTTCACCATAAATTATATCGATTTTGTTAAAAAAATTGTAATTATAATTATAATAAATTATATAATAATTATGTAATTTTAATAATAATAAAAATATTATATTAAAATAATAATTTTTTATTATTATAATTAAAGGCTAAATATTAGCCTTTGAAAAAAAATCCTGTGGGATGGAATTTCAAACTAGACAAAAAAAATTTAAATTAAGGGATTGACTTAAAAAATGATTTGTGAGGAGCACTGGACCACAGCTCAAAAAAAAGGAATCTCAAATTTTTTTAAAAAAAAGGAGAAGAGCTGAAATGATTGGGTCTTCTCTCTTTCACACAACACAGGGGGGCCTCTCTCCCATCTCTCTCAGCTAACCGGCGGACCAGCTTGGTCGGCTCTCCTTCTCAGGTGACCAGCACAGTAGGCCTCTGTCGGACCGGCTCCAGCCCGTGACAGCATCATCGCGCCCCCTATCTGACTCGTCGTAGCCATCGTCTTCCCTCCGACCAAATATGCAGTCTCCCTTTATATATCGGACTAGTCAGGTACTTCTCCTCCCATCTCCTGCCAATGGTCCCCAACTGCCTCTGAAACAGGCTTTCTTGACCCAAAATGGGTTTTCACAAGTATTGTGCGACCCACTTTGGTTGTCCATGAGTTTTTCGAGGTATAGGTTAATTCAATTAATATAATTAATTAATTTAATTTAATAATTAAATTAAATTAACTGATATATTAATTTTGGATTAAAATAATAAATTTTAATACCTAGGGATATAAAATTAATTTAATTTTGCAATTAAATTAAATTAATTAATTTAACTTAATTTTACTTATTAAATTAACTTAATTATTAGACTGAAAAATAATTAAATTATTTGAATTATTTAATTCATTTAATTAAATTTAAGAACCCTCATACTTCATTTAATGCAATTTAATTTTTATAGCGCATTAGTTTTCCCAACTAGTGGTCTTGATCACTAACCTGTGTATGTTTTCATTTATTTAATTAATTATTTTTAGTGTGTGTGATGTTTGTAATTAATTAAATGGTGGTCTTCACATCATCTTTGTTTTTCGTCAATTTCTATATGGTCATATGTGCCCAATTTTATCTGATGTATATTACACCCCTTGTACCCCTCGCCTGTGCATGATTATTTTTGTACTTTGGATGAAGAGGGTTTATATCATGGACCCCACCAAGATGAGGCGTTGTACATTGATCAAGATGATGCAATACATCACATGGACTCTTCCAAGATGTGGTGGTACTCCAAGATGTGATGTGGACTTATCCAAGATGAGGTGATACTCTATATGAGAAGCAGACATACAGGATGAAGTGAGCTGCATCATGAGTCAAGCGACTACTTAGGTATGATTCCATTAGGGCGTTTAAATTCTCAAGACCAGTCGGGTAATAGTTTACCTTTATGAATTTATTTATTGTTTTATGCATTTTAAAACGGTGAGAAAATACATAAAAAAATAAATAATAAAATACATAAAGTAGCAATGTGTGTTTTTCTATTAATGTTCAGTTGTTAGCATGACAACATAGATGAACAAGTTTAATATAAATAGATTACATTCATCGAGATAAAAACACAAAACCCTCAAAGTAATATTAAGTCATTACCACCTTCCATCATTCAAGTTTGAACAAAATTGAGTGTTCAAGGTGCCGATCATGCCAAAGATGAGGGTGTATCTTACTACCTGGAAGTTCTTATGAGGGTGGTGGGTTGACTTAACTAAAATTGCAGCAAATAAATAGCCAAATATAGCTTGTTGTAATTTTATTGGAAATCATTGAGTAAATCATGTAATGATTTTAGAAGTTGGGACTTCAATCAACTGATCAAGGAACCACATGTTAATACGATTGACCATTCAAAAGCCTACCTTAAACCCTTTGACTAGTGGCGTAGACAAAGTTTGCAGACTATGAGGGCCGGTTCAAGGATCCTTTCCATTAGAATACTCAAGAAACAGAGTATTATTATTCTAGTATAAAGGGTTCTTAGAATTTGATAAAAATAGTGGGAGAAATTTAACGATATAATTAATTAATCGGTAATGTCTAATTTGGTAATCAATATAAAAGTATTAATCTACTACAGTTTTATTATAGAAAATGGAAAGTAATACCGCAAGAAAAACTTCATTAAATTTTGGACAAAGTTAATGTCCAAACTAGCATGAATTTCCAAGTGTATTATAGGTGCTTGCGCACATTAATATAGTATCGAAAATTTAAGGTGTTGGTGTCCCAACCTGTTATACTACCTTAGGAAGTGTGGGTGTAAATTTTCTTACAGGAAACTCATGAACTAAGCATATGATGGTTCTGCCATTATGCTATCATCAAAGACGGATGTTTTTTGCTGATACAACATCGGATCTTGGATGATATCACATGTAGTATCATCTCTAAGAAGTTTTTGAGGAGAAAGTGAAGAAAAATTTGAATGTGATGATTACACTCGCTTTGTGTAAAGTGAAAGAAAATTCATGATATTTCAATGAATCCCATTATTATATCATTTTTCACCCAATTACTCTATTTTTGTTTAAGGATACAAACAAACAGAATGGATTAAGCACTTTGTTACCTTTTAGGTAAGGTTCTCCAAGTAATAAGAATATTGTAGAAAGTATCATCTTTAGTTCTTATAGTGAATAAATTAGAAGACAAAGAGAAAAGGCCAATGTAAATTGAAACACCAATGGAACATTCATAATGTATTTTCATGATGATATTGGTTATTTAACAGGAGGTTATTTTCATCGCATACTTGAAATAAATTTATGGAAGTTTACAACGCAATGAACTGAATCAAAGAAGCAAGAACCTGCTTCTTCTTCAGTGTATATTCATCAATTAAAATTTATTGTTTCTGATATACTTCTTGGGTATTAAATACAGTATGTATTTCACATATGTGTATTGAAATACAATAACTAAGTATGTATAGAAACATTACAAGAATTAAGGTGTCTTCTCGAAGAAGCTGATAAAGGGTGATTTCTGAGTCAGTGGTAAGAAACACATAACTTCTTATTTCCAATTGAATGATTCTAGTTGAAAAAGTTGTTGATTATATCCAAAGCATATATCTCACATGTCCTATGGACATAATGAGACATTATTCCAAGTTTAGAAATGAATTTTGTTTGTGGTAACATACTCAAAAAAATAGTCCAGTAGTATGACACGTGCCTGTCGTGGGGTGTGACAAAAACAAATAAAACCTAAGTTAAAATGTAGCAAAGTGGGTAACCTAATTTTTCTCCAGAGAGGAGTGCACAACAATTACATTTTTCACTTAAATTAAAGAAAGAAGAAGAGGTTATTTTTGACAGTTGTTTGAGTTGAAAAATAAAACAAGCAATTGAAAAGAAAGGTTGAACACTAATGGATGAAGAGAGTGATGGGGTCAGGGTAGGATCACCTTTTTTAATATCATCATAGTCACAAATATCATCTCACCTCTCTTCCTTTTGAATGAAAAATGAAAGACTCCTCGATCAAGTCATCTATCACCCTTGGTTAAAGAAGAAAATAGAACTCACTCCTATGTGCATGAAAGTTCATAAACAATTACTAAACAACTAAGGCAAGTACCGATCAGAAATTTTTTCTCCTTAGAACTCTAGAAAACGTTTAATAGTTCCACACACGTGCCAACGATCGTTAGACACTCACCACCTAACGCAATCTGCTCAATCGAGACAAATTGCACTAGGCCAAGGGAGATTAAAAGTCTTTAACCAAAGATATTAAAAATGAATACACCAAAATCAAAACATGATCTCATTAAGAGAATTGGGAAACACTGTGAATATATTTCATTCAAAAGAAATATAAGGTTTTACATTTAAGCACAAAACTCTGACATTACAAAAGATACTCCCCCTTCCCCGATCACTCAAAGGTTTTACCCCTCCATGTGAAGGGTATTATAGTTGAAAGGGGAAGAAGAGAGCATAATGAGACTAAGTAAAAAGAAAATATAAAATAAAAAGAACTTAAAGAACTGAATCCTCCAGCACAGCCCTTCTTGCACCTTCTTCAACCCCTTTGAATGGAAGTGAATACTCTTATTTATAGGCTTGCGGAGTAGAAAATTTCCCTCCAAAATTACTCCCCCGAAAGTTTGAGTCCGGTTGTCATAGTAAATGACAGATTTTGGGAATTGTTCCTTCTTTAAAGTTGTTCCCCTCCATAGCTTCCGTCGACCCACAAAAGTTGAGCCTTATTGGTCCATTTATGAAGGCGATATGGCTACATTACTCAGGATATTTAATTCTGTCCAGGTGACTCTTCGTATTCCAAAACACCGAGTTCCAACGCATTAATGACCTTTAAAATGAAAGAATCAGACGCGGACATCTTAATGAAAGTTGTTGATATGGATGTTATCTATATCCATGTAAAATTACAGATCCAATGGTTCTATCATTAATGAGATATAGGCCCCACAATAACATTATGCAGTTCTGTACACAGTTTTCGAGGCCTGACTTGTGAGCTGAATTTGAGCTTCCAAATGATGGATTGAGCTTTGGATCCAGAAGGATAAAATGACGCCCACGAGCATAGAAATCCTACAAAAAATGAATCATACAATTTGGATCAAAAATATAATATATATTCCCGAAATACAGAACCTCCACAAAACTGCTAAATTTCCAGAGTTAACCAATTTCCACAATTAAGCCCATAATTCACCAAAATACTAAAATGATACAAATCAGATCAAATTGATTAATTGGAAGGGGTTAAATCATTGAAAAACATATGAAAAATTATGAAAATATTATCTCTATCAATTCCCTCACACTTAGCACTTGGACTCCCTGACAAGTCAAAATCAAAATCAAATCAAACCAAATTCGAAACACATGCCATTTAGATCCACCAATTCCACACCAAGAAATAAACGTTATCATGCCTCATCCATAACCATTATTACAAGATATCAAATCAGGTCATTCAATATTTTTACTCTTCATTTCTCCTTCCATGCACACAAGACACCTACCTCACATTAATTTTCTCTCATCTCACAAATATCACTTTTCAACAAAGTTTTTCTCACCCAAACCAATGCAAGGGTCACCATAGGTTTGAAAAAACCCTACTTCTCCACCCGATGTGAGTCAAGGAAATTTGTTTATCATGAGGAATTTGCAAGGTTGTTCTGTGGCTTTTGGTTGGTAGGATTTTTATGTGAAAAATTCTGAGGTTGAATGGGGAAGGCTTGAATCTTTTTGAAGCAAAATTGCACAATTCTAATTTTCACTCAAGTATGGTATCCTCCTCACTCCACTTAGTAGAAATTCAGCTCCATCATCATGAAATATCAAGAAATGTTCAAACAGCTCAGCATTTCTGTAGCAAAAATTTCAATCTTCTTAAGCATGATTTTCTTGAAAGCTCCAGAAAAGGCATAGCTTTCTTCCTCCATTACAAGCTCCAGAAAGGCACAACTTCTTTTATCATGAAAGCTCCAGAAAAGGCACAGCTTTAAACATAATGATTTTTCATCAGCACACACATCTCTTTAGCATTTGAATTTCCAACCAAATTTTCACCAAATGAGGTAGCATGTAAAGACCCGTAAAATTCAAGGGAAATTTTTTTCTTAATTTTCTTTGAGATTTTACAAGAACGCAGTTTCTGACGGCACTTGATTCTGAGGCCCGGTGTGCCCGGAATTTCTATCCGAAGTTTAGCTCGGGTACGTTCAATGAACGAACGAGCGGGAATTCCTATCTTTTGAACCAGTTCTCGGAATCGAATTCCAAGGGCACCGATGGAACCGCAGCGCCGGTAATTTCTTAGGAACACCTGTTCCGGAGTTGCGTTTTCTCGAGAAAAGTTGATAAAAATTGTGGAAGTTTAATTTATTATTAAACAACAATTTTTGTTTTTCTTTAAGTAGTTTAAGGCTTTGGGTGGAAGTTGGGTAACTACCCAACTTCCCAAGGGAGGTTATGAGGGTGGTAGGGCCCACAAGAACCCCACCCCTTCATATTCTTCAACTCCCTCAACTCATGTTTTAATTTTGATAACTTAAGTATTAATAACTTATGTTATTAATTAAGTGAGTTAAGTGTGGAGGTTTGAATTTCAAACTCTTGAAATTCAAAAGTTATGTTATGTTAACAAAATAATAGGTGAGATTATTTTATTTTGGGTTAGTTTCTTGTGGTGGAGTCTTGGGGAGAAAAAGGCTAAGGATTGTGGAACTTCTTCATCTTCGACGAAAAACGCGAAGAACACTTCGGTGTCTAACGAAGAACGCCAAGTCCTCGGAAACCGACTACGTGACGCCGTATACCGCGAAGTTTCTTTCGAGACATCTTCTTCCGTGAAGTCTTCTTCCGCGACATCTCCTTCCGCAACATCTCCTTCCGCGACGTCTTTTTCCGCAATGAATCCTCATTCGACGAACCACTGTTCAAGCTACGCTCGAGGTAGGGGTTTGTTTATTTAATTTTTTTGATTCGTGAATCCTACTTTGACGTTCTTCGTGTAATAAGACCAAATGCTATCGATTAACGAGAGGGGGCCGGACTGCACAAACACGGCCGACCCACCTCCTTTAACCTTGTTGGTTCTTTTGTGGATTGGAACGGAATGGTGTGGTGTCGACGCACCACGCAGAATTGTGCGGTAAAGAAATGTGTGGCGTCGTCGCGTCATGCCGCGAAATCATACAAGGACACGACACTATCACGCCGCGTCGGTGAAACCCGAAAATACCGCAGCCGGAGCGGGGCCGCGGCGGAGGGGCGCGGTGCCGTCGCACCGCGCTGGACGAACCAAGCCGCGGCCGGTCCCGGGCCGCGGCGAAGCAGGGTGACCGACAGCCGGTTCCAGGCCGCCGGTGTCAGTGAAGGAGGAAGGACCGGCCATCGCCGATGCTTGTTGGCAGAACCGGCCAGCCGTTGCGGGCTGGCCGGACAAAGGGAAAACCGGGGGATTCAATTCCCACGGTCGGCCAAGCAAGTGGCCCCATTAATGGGACCGCGGTTACAGGGAAACCGGGGGGGGTGGGCAGCGCCTTCCCCCCGCGAGCCGGAACGGCTCAGCCGTTTGGCCAAGCCAGCTGGCGCCGCGCGCCAGCGCGCCGGGCCGACCCGGTTCGGGCCGACCAGGGGGGTCTCGGGCCGGGCCCGAAACCCCCATTTTCGGACCGTCTTCGGTCTTTTGCCCATAACTTGGGCTACGGACCTCTGATCGATGCACTGTCAGTTGCGTAGTGATCCTTGGAATGATATAGTCGTTTCAGTATATCAAACTCAAGGTTTCGGAATACTTTGGGTTTGGCCGGGTTGGTTCGTACACGAAACCAACCGGGCCCTCGGAGTGGAATCGCTCATATCTTAAGCTCCGGACGTCCGATTGACGTGCCGTCGACTTTGTTGAATTCCTCTAAGTGAGAAGGATCTTTTGGATTAATCCGCCTGAGGTTTGGATGCAGGTAGAGTATGGTCGGGTTGGTTTTTCCTTAAAAACCAACCGGGCCCCTGGGACGAAAAGGCCAATAACTCTCAGATCGGGCGTCTGATTGACGCGCAGTCTGCAACGTTGAGTTCCTGTTGATGATACGAAACTATTGGATACATCAACGGTAGACTATGTGTCAATTGATGTATCAGCCTCTCAGCTCGTGGAGCGGACCCTCCCGAACGAGCTTGCTGTGTGCGGGAACCCTAGAGCTGGCTGCGACGACAACTGCTACTTCGACGACAGTACAGAAATCCTCAGTGGATTCGACGGTGATGACTACAGCACTCAGTGATCCTATGTGGATCAGTGCTACCGATCCTATGTGGGTCAGTGGTCAGCGGTTCTGTGTGAGCCAGTGCCTACAGATCCTGTGTGGGTCCGATCCTGTGTGGGTCTTTGCGGGGGTTAGTTACCTATCGATCCTTTGTGGGTCAGATCCTATGTGGGTCATTGCGGGGGTTAGTTACCTATTGATCCTTTGTGGGTCAGATCCTATGTGGGTCATTGCGGGGGTTAGTTACCTATCGATCCTGTGTGGGTCAGATCCTTTGTGGGTCATTGCGGGGGTTAGTACCTATTGATCCTTTGTGGGTCTGACGGCTTAGATGAATCAGTGGAAATATCTGATCATCTCTATCGTCATACGAAGAAGTATACCTGTGTGAGCTGAATCATGTTTTTATTTCCTATTTGGATTGTGTTTTGCTATCCTATGTGGATTACGTTTTGGTTTCTTGTGTGGAATACATTTGCTTTCCTGTGTGGACTGGGTTGTACTTGGGCTTGGAGGTTGGAGCGTTTTGGAATTGATGACTTAGGTATATGTATGGGCATATACCTGAGCAGTGTCGGTTGTTACTTCGTGATTGTATCTTTCCTTTGTGGTTTATCCTTTGTCGATTTTGGGAGACCTTCGGGGGTCTCGGGGTCCCTACTGAGTAGCTTATACTCACCCCTGCACGGGCTATGCCCGCACTACGTTGTGTCGGTTGCAGATGACGGACAACGCTGATCGTGGTTGAGGCTTGCGGAGCAGGTTGGTACCCGGAGGTGGACCACTGGGCTGGACGTACTCGGAGTAGACGGCGGGACTCGAGGAGCTTTGGAGTCTATCTTTACTCATCCTTAAGGAGGGAATTCCAGTGGACAGCTCGAGGTTGTAGTTTTACTTTACAGTTGTTGTTTTCCCTTTCGAGTTGTACTTTACTTTCAGTTTGGGTTTGTATTCTGGACCATTTACTTTTCCGCACTTACTATTGTACACAGTTTCTACGTAGTGTTTACTTCTATTGCTTGCTTTCTCTGTGGTTTTTGTTTACTTTACAAAGTCAATGCCTTCCCTTTTTACCAGGATTTACGCCTTGGTGCTAGTCACCAGCCCCAGGCCTATGGAAGGCAGGCTTGGGGTAGTCACGGCACGAGCTCCGAGGACGGGTCGTGAAAAAATGTTATCAGAGGAGTTCGGTTCTACCGCAGAACTTGGGACTCTGATCTTTTCTATGTGAAGCAATAATGTTTCGTGTATTGGGTGTGGTTATAAGTCCAGGGAGTCCAGTGTTGGTGCGACGGCCGACGTATCCGTACACCAGGACCCTGACTTCTGATTTCTGACTTAATGCACGAAAACATTGATTGCATGTGTGTTTCAAGTTTTCTTAGTGATTACTTTGTGTCAGATCACCAGGTATGTTGTTTGACCGTGGCGCACCTGTTTCTTTTCAGTATGGCCCCACGACAGCAGCCAGCTAGGGTTCCGAGAGTTGTGCATGACGACAGCCCACCGAGCGACGAGGTCTCGGGGCAGGGCCCTTTGTCAGTAGAGGCACCGGCGGTAGCTCTACCCGCCGAGCCACCAATGCTTCCAGCCCCAGCCGCTGATGATTCACATCACCTTAGAGCACTGCATGAGTTCTAGCACCAGCGATCACCCCGGTTCCGTGGGGAGATGGACCCCCAGGTAGCCGAGGGCTGGCTGGAGGCAGTGGTACGAGTTTTTTGGTTAGTGAGGACACCAGCGGACCTCATGGTGATCCTCGCAGCGAGCCTACTGCACGCAGCAGTGGGCCGATGGTGAGCTTGATGCTCTAGGTGCACATTGAGGCATCTCTTCTCTGGACGGACATTGAGATAATCTTCTGCTCGGAGTTCGTCCTAGCCACCCTCAGTGCGGTGCGCATCCAGGAGCTTCTTTAGCTGCGGCAGGGTAGCTTGACAGTCGCCCAGTACTCGTCGAGATTTACCGATCTCTCGCGCTACTCTAGAGACATGATACAAGACCCATTCTTCCTGGCCCAGACCATTGAGCAGGGATTGAGACACGAGATCAGGGCATCGCTGATCTCCCTCAGCATTCCGACTCAGACAGGAGTACTGGAGCGATCCCTTTTGATCGAGATCTTTCTTGCTGACTCTACACCAGCACCGAGACCCACCACAGGGCGGCACGTAGCAGAGTCTTCTGCAGTAGGCAGTCGACAGATGACTCATGGGTCCAGGCAGACCAGACCCTCAGGCAGACGACCTCAGGACACTGGCTCAGCAGTGCGGGACACACAACACGGAGCCAGTCTTTCGAGAGGAAAGCAGTGCTACTCATGCGGCGGACAGGGCCATATGGCTCGTGACTGCCCGACCCGCCATGCAGAGGAGCAGTAGACGGTTGAGGAACCACCTAGGAAGAGGCAGAGGTTCGACCGTGGCGGTCCGCAAGGAGCAGACGGACGAGGCAGAGGAGCTGGCCGAGCAGCAGGTGGTGGACGACGTTTTGAGGCTCTACCACCACCACCACCAGGAGGTCCACCCCGACCTCAGGGAAGAGCACAGCTTCAGGCAACTGAATCTTACGATCATGGAGCTCCGTAAGCGGTTGGACTAGTGCGGGACTAGCTCCAGACATAGAGGCCTTTTCCCATAATGCCTCTAGCTTCGTAGTTTGTGTTGCCTTGTGTCCTTGTACTTTGAGTTGAAGTAATAAAAGACATTTGCATTGGTGACTTTTTCTTTCTTGTCTTTTGTTTGTTATTACTAAGAGGTGCCGATTAAAAACTGTTGACTTGACCCTCACTTGCGAGATTCTTACTGGAGGAGACCCAGTGACCACACACTAATGCTGACAGTGCAACTCAACCCTTGGAGGTGAGAGTAACGGTTGGATCTCTTGGTAGCAACGTCGAGGCCTTACGACGTCATCCATGCCATGAATTAACTAATCATGATGGGATTGACTGTATTAGGCAAGGAACATGGTTCATCCAGGGGATGAGACCGGATTTTTCCTTTTCGGCAAAGGAGAAATCTTTGCAGGTTTGCAGAACGTTAAGGAGGAAGGGGCAACCATTCGTGTGGTCAGACAGATGTCAGTAGAGCTTCCAGGAGCTGAGACAGAGTTTGACCAGCGCCCCTAGAGGCGTGGATAGAGATGGAGCGACTTTCCTTCAGTCACTCACAGTCTCTCCTCCACTACTACAGCAGGTCAGAGAGGCATAGCATAGGGATGCTGACTGTGAGACGCGGCGTGCACAGATATCCTCAGGGTAGGCACCTGATGGTTTCTCCTTTGGAGCAGATCACGACGTCCTTTTTCATAGGACGTACCTTGGTACCAGTTTCCTTTTGGGAGGAGGTTCTGAGAGAGTTTCACACTTCTCCTTTGGCGGTACATCCAGGAGTGGCGAAGATGTACCAGGATCTCAGACGACAACACTGGTTGCCGGGCATGAAGAAGGTTGTGGTGGAGTTCGTTTCTCGATGCCTCACCTGCCAGTAGGTGAAGGCAGAGAACCAGGTACCAGTAGGCTTGGTACATCCCTTATAGGTCCCAGAGTGGAAGTGGGATGGGATATCTATGGACTTCGTGACTGGACTTCCACGCACTTCCAGAGGTCACGACTCCATTTGGGTAATTGTCGGCCGACTCACCAAGTCGGCACACTTCTTACCCATCAGAGAGCAGGGCTCAGTGGAGAGCTTGGGACGTCTCTACGTTCAGGAGATTGTACGGCTTCACGGTGTGCCATCATCTATCGTCTCTGGTCGAGATGCTCGCTTTACTTCCCGGCTTTGGAAGGGGTTGCAGGAGGCGTTCGGGACGTAACTACGTCTGAGCACCGCCTTTCACCCTCAGACGGATGGTCAGACGGAGAGGACCATTCCGACTCTTGAGGACATACTCCGCACATGTGTCCTCGACTTTGTTCGCTGCTAGGAGGACCACCTACCCTTGGTGGAGTTCGCGTACAACAAAAGCTACCACTCCACCATCGGGATGACACCATACGAGGCGTTGTACGGCCGACCTTGCAGATCTCCTTTGTGCTGGACAGACCCTGGGGAGTCAGCACTTGTGGGACCGGAGATGGTTCAGGCCACGACAGAGAAAGTCTAGGTCATCCAGGAGCGGATGAGGACAGCTCAGAGCCGGCAGAAGTCTTATGCTGACAGGAGGTGGAGGCCACTAGAGTTCGAGGATGGCGACCACGTCTTCTTGCGTGTCTCACCTCGACGTGGATTACGGAGATTTGGCCGAGGTGGCAAGTTGTCTCCATGCTTCATCGGACCGTTCCAGGTCCTCAGCAGGATTGGCGAGCTGGCTTATCGTCTGGCTCTACCACCTCAGTTGCACCGGGTGCACGACGTCTTCCACTTATCTCAGCTGAGGAAATACGTGCACGACCCGACACACATCATTGACCATGGGGAGTTAGACGTTGATGATGGGGAGACTTTTACGGAGGTCCCAGTGGAGATCGATGATCGATAGGAGCGGGTCCTACGTGGATAGTCGATTCCTCTAGTGCGCATCAGATGGCAGCATGGGAATCTCCAGGAGAGCACTTGGGAGCGGGAGGCTCAGATGCATGCTCAGTACCCACATTTGTTTCCCTAGCTTATGATGTATCTTTATGGGGACGTAAAGCCCTAAGGTGGGATTAATGTAAAGACCCGTAAAATTCAAGGGAAATTTTTTTCTTAATTTTCTTTGGGATTTTACAAGAATGCAGTTTCTGACGGCACTTGATTCCGAGGCCCGGTGTGCCCGAAATTTCTATCCGAAGTTTAGCTCGGGTACGTTCAGTGAATGAACGAGCGGGAATTCCTATATTTTGAACTGGTGCTCGGAATCGAATTCTGAGGGCACCGATGGAACCACAGCGCCGGTAATTTCTTAGGAACACCTATTTTGGAGTTGCGTTTTCTCGATATTTTTTGATAAAAATTTTGGAAGTTTAATTTATAATTAAACTACAATTTTTATTTTTCTTTAAGTGGTTTAAGGCTTTTGGTGGAAGTTGGGTAACTACCCAACTTCCCAAGGGAGGTTATGAGGGTGGTAGGGCCCACACGAACCCCACCCCTTCATATTCTTCAACTCCCTCAACTCATGTTTTAATTTCGATAACTTAAGTATTAATAACTTATGTTATTAATTAAGTGAGTTAAGTGTCGAGGTTTGAATTTCAAACACTTGAAATTCAAAAGTTATGTTATGTTAATAAAATAAGAGGTGAGCTTATTTTATTTTGGGTTAGTTTCTTGTGGTGGATTTTTGGGGAGAAAAAATCTAAGGATTGTGGAACTTCTTCATCTTCGACGAAGAACGCGAAGAACACTTCGGTCTCCGACGAAGAATGCCAAGTCCTCGGAAACCGACTACGCGACGCCGTATACTGCGACGGTTCTTCCGCGAAGTCTTCTTCTGCGATGTCTTCTTCCGCGACGTCTCCTTCCGCAACATCTCCTTCCGTGACTTCTTTTTCCGTGATGAATCCTCATTTGACGAACCACTGTTCAAGCTACGCTCGAGGTAGGGGTTTGTATATTTAATTTTTTTGATTCGTGAATCCTACTTTGACGTTCTTCATGTAATAAGACCAAATGCTATCGATTAACGAGAGGGGGGCCAAACCACACAAACATGGCCGACCCACCTCCTTTAACCTTGTTGGTTATTTTGTGGATTGGAACGGAATGGTGTGGTGTCGACGCACCACGCGGAATCATGCGGTAAAGAAATGTGCGGCGTCGTCGCGCCGCGCCGCGAAATCATACAAGGACGCGACGCCGTCGCGCCGCGTCGGTGAAACCCGAAAATACCACGGCTAGAGCGGGGCCACGGCAGAGGGGCACGGTGTCGTCGCACCGCACCGGACGAACCAGGCCGCGGCCGGTCCTGGGCCGCGGCGAAGCAGGGTGACCGACGGCTGGTTCTGGGCCGCCGGTGTTGGCGAAGAAGGACCGGCCGTCGCCGGTCCTTGTTGGCAGAACCGGCCGGCCGGTGCGGGCTGGCCGGACAAAGGGAAAACCGGGGGGGCAGCGCCTTCCCCCCGCGAGCCGGAACGGGTCGTCCGTTTGGCCGATCCAGCTGGCGCCGCGTGCCAGTGCGCCGCCCGGGCCTGGCCGACACAGAACCGGGTCGGGCCGACCGGGGGGTCTCGGGCCGGGTCGGTCCGGGCCCGAAACCCCCGTTTTCGGACCGTCTTTGGTCTTTTGCCCATAACTTGGGCTACGGACCTCCGATAGATGCACCGTCAGTTGCGTAGCGATCCTTGGAATGAGACGGTCGTTTTGGTATATTGCACTCAAGGTTTAGGAATACTTTGGGATTGTCCGGGTTGGTTCGTACACGAAACCAACCGGGCCCTCGGAGCGGAAACGCTCATATCTTAAGCTTCGGACGTCCGATTGACGTGTCGTTGACTTTGTTGAATTCCTCTAAGTGAGACGGATCTTTTGGCTTACTCCACCCGTGGTTTGGACGTAGGTGGAGTACGGTTGGGTTGGTTTTGCCTTAAAAACCAACCGGGCCCCTAGGACGAAAATGCCAATAACTCTCAGACCGGGCGTCCGATTGACACGCCATCTACGACGTTGAGTTCCTGTTGACGATACGGAACTATTGGATACATCAACTCTGTACTATGTTTCAGTTGATGTATCAGCCTCTCGGCTCATGGAGCGGACCCTCCCGAACGAGCTTGCTGTGTGCGGGAAACCTAGAGCTTGCTGCGACGACTACTGCTACTTCGACGACAGTACAGAAATCCTCAGTGGATTCGACGGTGACGACTACAACACTCAGCGATCCTATATGGATCAGTGCTACCGATCCTGTGTGGGTCTGATCCTGTGTAGGTCAGCGCTCAGTGGTTCTGTGTGAGCCAGCGCCTACAGATCATGTGCGGGTCTGATCCTGTGTGGGTCTTTGTGGGGGTTAGTTACCTATCGATCCTTTGTGGGTCAGATCCTATGTGGGTAATTATGGGGGTTAGTTACCTATCGATCCTTTGTGGGTCAGATCCTATGTGGGTCATTGCGGGGGTTAGTTACCTATAGATCCTGTGTGGTTCAGATCCTTTGTGGGTCATTACGGGGGTTAGTACCTATTGATCCTTTGTGGGTCCCGACGGCTTAGATGAATCAGTGGCAATATCTGATCATCTCTATCGTCATACGAAGAAGTATACATGTGTGAGCTGAATCCTATTTTGATTTCCTATGTGGATTGTGTTGTGCTATCCTGTGTGGATTACGTTTTGGTTTCTTGTGTGGAATACGTTTTCTTTCCTGTGTGGACTGGGTTGTACTTGGGCTTGGAGGTTGGAGCGTTTTAGAATTGATGACTTAGGTATATGTATGGGAATATACCTAAGCAGTGTTGGTTGTTACTTCGTGATTGTATATTTCCTTTGTGGTTTATCCTTTGTCGATTTTGGGAGACCTTCGGGGGTCTCGGGGTCCCTACTGAGTAGCTTATACTCACCCCTGCACGGGCTATGCCCGCACTACATTGTGTTGGTTGCAGACGACGGACAGTGCTGATCGTGGTTGAGGCTTGTGGAGCAGGTCGGTACCCGGAGGTGGACCACTGGGCTGGACGTACTTGGAGTAGACGGCGGGACCCGAGGAGCTTTGGAGGCTATCTGTACTCATCCTTCAGGAGAGACTTCCAGTGGACGGCTCGAGGCTGCAGTTTTACTTTACAGTTGTTGTTTTCCCTTTCGAGTTGTACTTTACTTTCAGTTTGGGTTTGTATTCTGGCCCATTTACTTTTCTGCACTTACTATTGTACACAGTTTCTATGTAGTGTTTACTTCTACTGCTTGTTTGCTCTGTGGTGTTTGTTTACTTTACAAAGGCAATGCCTTCCCTTTTTACCAGGATTTACGCCTTGGTGCTAGTCGCCAGCCCCTGTCCTATGGAAGGCGGGCTTGGGGTAGTCACGGCACGAGCTCCAAGGATGGGTCATGTCATAGCACAACACAAGACAGCTTCCCCAACACTTAAGTTCAACTAGATCATGCAATTTCACTTCAATAGCAGGTTGGAAAGGGAAAATTGGCTTGTAATGTGGCTAACCTAATAGGCTGTTCATGGATTCTATGGGCTACAAGGATTAATTTACAAGGTAGGCCATAATGAAAGGGATTATCTTGAAAGGGGGGTTTTCAAACCAAAGAAATGCCTCAATCATTTAAAACACATGTACCCCAAACCCTCATGTTTTTTAAGGAATGAATCAAATTCTGGTTAAGACAAGCATGGTCTGGTTCTCTCAAGAAGTGAGGTGAATGAAAAGAATACACAATAATGGTTCAGAAGCCTCATAGGAAAGTGATTTCAAAGATAATGACAGTGAGATGTGGCATGGGATTCAAAAACCTGAGTACTTTTCATGAAATTCCCAAAGAATTGAACTTGAAAAAAAATCATTTTCAGCATTCATTTAAGCTCAGTTTCATAGAATAAATTGGTTCACTCAATGACATGGGTTTCAAAAACAGCAATCATAATCAAAAGTTTCAAAAACACACCAAAAAACTGAAAAACAAACACACACAAAATTTGAAAAATCACAAATTTTTTTTGAAAACAAACAACAAATGAAAATCCAGAACTACAAAGGTTCCCTCCCCCACACTTAAATGATGCAGTGTCCTCAATGCATTCAAGTGGATTTAACATATAAGAAGATTTTATAATGAATCACAACAGCAAGAAAGTGTAAAGGATAGGTACAACCAGACTTATTGGTAATGCAACATTGAGTTAAGCTCCTAAGTGTTGCACACTAAAATCCTACAAGAAAAATAACAAAATAAAACATAAGAAATTTATTAAAAAAATGAAAATATAAATAGGATGAGAAAAGAAGGATAGATCTTGGTTTAATCCCACCAAGTGGGACCTGGGTTTTGACTACCTCCAGATGGGCAGTTTCAGTTGGTTATCCCCAATCTGAAGGTGGGTTGAGTTTCTTTATGATGAACCAACAAAACTTCTTCTTCACATCATGTGCTTCATCCTTTTTGTGGAGGACACCATGGGTATAGTACACCAAATCCACCCCTATTACAATAAGATACAATTTTCTTGGTGGGGTGGGACAAAGAATGATTCCCCATATTTCTTGGTTTCCAATTTCACAGTCATCTCTTCATTCTCTAGTGATTTCTGAAGGTATGCTGCATCATTGGAAAAATCAAAGGGAATATTAGAGTTTAAATCTATTTGAACAAAGTTAAAGCATGAAGAATCAATATTGAATTATTACCTTTCAAAGTAATCATCTTTCATCACTTTTCCTTTTCCAAATACACTTGGATTCCCTCTTTAACTCCCTCCAATAAATTATCAACATGTTTGGGGAGCTCCAACTGTTTCTCTTTAAGCGCATATCCCTTTTCTTCCTCATCTGCCAACAAAATACATGAGTTGTCCGAATCTGAAAATTTCAAGCAAGGGGATGTGATACTCAATTCAGATTCAATAAAAATAGAATATAATGAGTTCAAGAAAATATCATATCCCTGAGGTTTCTCAGCTTCATTTTCTTCTTTAGTGGGAAGTTCCTCTTTAAGTAGAGTGGTAGCAGATGGAGGAGGGTAGTCAGGATCCTCAACATTCTCTTCAAATTAAACCACGTTGGTGGTGTATTCCTTCAATGATGATGGATCTTCTACATTATGAGGAACTAGGGGATCAAGTAGTTCCTCACACTCCTTCCAGAACTCATCCAGATCTTGTTGATCTCTTGTACTTACTGGTTCTTCAACATCAAGGATGAGTAGGGAATACACTTCCACCAATGGATCAGGTTTAGGTTCTGGTTGAGGTTCTTGATCCAATGTAACCTTCTCTAAGGACTTCAATCTTTGATATCAATGTTGACTTGATTCACCATGTCCATCAGTTCTTGAAGTGATATACCTGTGAAGTGTCCATTCGTTATTTGCTTGGCCAAAATAGTGAGTTCATCAAGCTTTTGAAAGAGGGATTCCTCGTAATTATGAACCATTTTTCCCTGAAACTGTGAGTAATAAATCCAAGAAGAATAATTGAAGTTGGCATACATCATGGTTTTTTTTTATTTTTTTAAATAATATAAATGAAAATATTTAGAAAATGTTAGAATTAGATTGTTGGCACAACCTCCCTGGAAACGGCGCCAGGTTTTGACACGTGCCTGTCGTGGGGTGTGACAAAAACAAATAAAACCTAAGTTAAAATGTAGCAAAGTGGGTAACCTAATTTTTCTCCAGAGAGGAGTGCACAACAATTACGTTTGTCACTTAAATTAAAGAAAGAAGAAGAGGTTATTTTTTACAGTTGTTTGAGTTGAAAAATAAAACAAGCAATTGAAAAGAAAGGTTGAACACTAATGGATTAAGAGAGTGATGGGGTCAGGTTAGGATCACCTTTTGTAATGTCATCATAGTCACAAATATCATCTCACCTCTCTTCCTTTTGAATGACAAATGAAAGACTCCTCGATCGAGTCATCTATCACCCTTGGTTAAAGAAGAAAATATAACTCACTCCTATGTGCATGAAAGTTCATAAACAATTCCTAAACAACTAAGGAAAGTCCGGATCAGAAATTTTTTCAACTTAGAACTCTAGAAAACGTTTACTAGTTCCACACACCTGCTAACGATCATTAGACACTCACCACCTAACACAATCTGCTCGATCGAGACAAATTGCACTAGGCAGAGGGAGATTAAAAGTCTTTAACCAAAGCTATTAAAAATGAATACACCAAAATCAAAATACGATCACATGAAGAGAATTGGGAAACACTGAGAATATATGTCATTCAAAATAAAGATAAGGTTTTACATTTAATCACAAAACTCCGACATTACAAAAGATAAACTCCCCCTTCCCTGATCACTCAAAGGTTTTACCCCTCCATGTGAAGGGTATTAGAGTTGAAAGGGGAAGAAGAGAGCATAATGAAACTATATAAAAAGAAAATAGAAAATAAAAAGAACTTAAATAACTTAATCCTCCAGCACATCCCTTCTTGCACCTTCTTCAACCCCTTTGAATGGAAGTGAATACTCTTATTTATAGGCTTGCAGAGTAGAAAATTTCCCTCCAAAATTACTCCCCCGAAAGTTTGAGTCCGGTTGGCATAGTAAATGACAGATTTTGGGAATTTTTCCTTATTTAAAGTTGTTCCCCTCCATATCTTCCATAGACCCACAAAAGTTGAGCCTTATTGGTCCACGTATGAAGGAGATATGGCCACATTACTCCGGATATGTAATTGTGTCTAGGTGACTCTTCGTATTCCAAAACACCAAGTTCCAACGCATTAATGACCTTTAAAATGAACTAATCAGACACGGACATCTGAATGAAAGTTGTTCCTCTGGATTTTATCTAGATGCATGTAAAGGTTAAGCTCCAATGGTTTGACCATTAATGATATATGGTCCCCACAATAAAATTATGCAGTTCTGTACACAGTTTTCAAGGCCTAACTTGTGAGCTGAATTTGATCTTCCAAATGATAGATTGAGCTTTGGGTCCAGAAGGATAAAATGAATCCCACGAGTATATAAATCCTACAAAAAAGGAATCATACAATTTTGATCAAAAATATAATAGATATTCCTGAAATACAGAAGCTCCACAAAACTGCTAAATTTCCAAAATTAACCAATTTCCACAATTAAGCCCATAATTCACCAAAATACTAAAATGATACAAATCAGATCAAATTGATTAATTGGAAGGGGTTAAATCATTGAAACACATATGAAAAATTATGAAAATATTATCTCTATCATAGTACTTGAATCATAGGTACTAAATGATGAATATAAAAAAGATGTAATACTTTTACCCAGTTATGGATAAATAATTATTTTGTCAAGAAAAATTAAAAGTATTTCAAGGATATATCCAAAATGGTATTTAGGCTTGGAATAGATAAGCACATATGGTATTATTGACATCTTTAGTTTGAACATATAAACCTTTGGAAATAAACATAGGCCACAAGGATTTTAGAATTAGTTTAAAAAGTAAACGTGAACTATTACAGAGGAGAGGTTGTGGTAAAGATACTTCATAACATTTCTTTAAGTTATTAAGGAATGTGATAATGAAGTAAAAGTATGGTTAGAATATATGAGTTTCTTCGAATCGGTATGTCGAGGAATATCTTGACCAAGCATTCATTGATCATGATAATGTAGCATGGATTAATTCCTAAATGCACATTGACTTATCTAAATCATGGAATTGATGCTAATATGTATGATTGATGATGAGTCTTACATGTTAGCATTGGTCAGAAAAATGTATCATGTAGTAATTCCTAAATTCACATTATCTTATCTACACCATAGTATTGATTCTAATATGGAGGATTAATGACGAGTCTTACATGTTAACATTGATCAACAAAATGTAGTATGGATTAATTCATAAATGCACATTTTATATATCAAAGTAATGATGTAGGTGGTATCAATGTTACAACCTGTAGTAACTTCCATCATATTTCAAGACGTGCTTTTCAATTAACGGTGAAATCCCATAACTTTTATACCAATTAAAAATGATAAATGGATATCATATGAGTTATAGTATGAAGAAAATCCATTATGTCATAGGACGTGTGTTAAATATGCAAAACGTTTGTTAAGATAAAAACAAAAATTCATCAAGCTAAACACATGGTGCATCTATGTAATTATTGTAACAGGTTCTTAGGATATTACCTAAATCCCTAAGATAGAAAATATGTAGTCAATTGATAGACTACATTTCTATATAAGGGTTCAGATCTCTACTTGAGATAGTGGGAGAAAGATTGACTTGGTTTTATTCAATGCTCGAGATGCACAATTAGTTTGAATACGAAAAATATCCACAAGTACATGTGGAAGATTAATGTTCTAGAGACACATACTACGTAGGAAGGTTAAAAACCATGGTGATGGTTTATAATCACCGTAGCAGGTGATACATTATTCATTGAGAATGATAATTCCTACAAGTAGTATATGGAAATAATATAAGATTGAAAAGATCAATTAAAATTCAATAGATTCCATGTATTAAATTTCAAAGGGGCTTATACATTGAATATTGTAGTGGGTATTCAAGTGAGTTAATAAATGGATGGTACAAGCATTGTATCAATAAGCATCAATTGGTAATACCCAGTTAGTATGCCTAAATACATTAGAATTTTTCTTATCATAGATAACTTCTAAGATATTCATATGATCCATTGGATGTCAATATCAAATTTTGGGGAAGGTGTCTATGAGACGTAACCATAAAGGGATGTTGACACCATTGAATGCCAATAAGGGTTTCAAGTTATTGAAATATAATTCTGCATTAAAGTAAGAAACAAGATCATAGAGCATTAATTTGGAATGAATATTTTTCATGTGTCTACCAGAGACTAGTGGGAGCACCATGGTTTTCCAAGAGAAATATTTTTTGCAACATATGGAAAATAGATATTGGTCTTACAGTGAGTTAATACCTGGATGAAAACAATTCTCTAGTGATTTACCTGAAGTAGCAACCTAAGTTCTAGGGAACAGGATCTACTGAGGTAACTCCAATGGTTTCTTGGACCTAGTCAATTTTACATACAGTGATATGGTATTTAAAAATAGAATCCGAAATAATACAAGTTAAGAATTTTTTCCAATGTCACACAGCTAAATCTCTCCAGGTTGACATGTTCGGAACATAAGAGGATATTAAAGTTGTGATTTGAGTTCCATACACTTCAATGATGGATCAATCACATATGTCATGATATTTACATGAACTGATATTTCTAGTATATAATTTATAGTAGTAAAATGTCAGTTATATCCAAGATCACAACGAGTGAAGAACTATCATCTTGTACTTTAGAAAGTACAAATGATATGTACCTGTTATGTGGAGAAGAAGGATAAAAGTTATTATGGGACAAAAACTAGTCTTCCTTAGATCAATATGATCTAGTATCATAGTTAGGCTTAGGTGATGATTGAGAAAATCTCATAAAATCAAATGGTATCCAAACCTAAAAATACCAAGTATGTTGTAGCTTCTAAGGCAACTAATAAGCAGTTATCAATCGCAACGATTTATTCCAGTTTTTGGAATTGCTCCTAGTAAGTAAAGTATTATCATAATGTAAATTATGATATTCTTACTAGCCAAGAATTTAATTTAATATATTGTAAGAGAGGGATAAACTTTGGGATGTCATCTCTTGAGAAGTTTTACACAAGGAGATAAGGTCACATAAAGCAGAATAGCCACATAGAGGAAACATGGAAGACCCAACAGCTTGAGTCATTACTCATAAGAAACATGATCTTTATCATGCTAGTAGCTGACAAGTATGGTTATAAAGTTGGATCTAGTTTAAGTGAGATTTTTTAAATAGTGTGTGACCTAGACCCAACTATGCAATACTTTTGATTACCATATCGTGTATACAATTAGCTATACATGATGTCTTCTTACCATTATAGTGTAGACTTTTCTTTATCCATTATCTAATGGTAATGACCTAGATTAATTATCATATCAACAGGTTATATTAGATCCCAAGATATAATGAGAACCTCGAGATACTATGATATTAGTCTTAAACTATGGTCATATGGTTTTGATACATCTTACTGACTGGACACATTAGATGTTTGACTATCTATTCTTGGGGGATCATAAGCATTGAGACTTCTTCTCATGATGTTTTCACTTGGTGATCTCTAATAGTGAGATCATGAGGACAAAACTTCCAATAGGAACACCACATGTTTTTGGTTTCATTGATTGTTCCTATCTATGGACATGTATATTGGCCTCCTAGTATGCGACCATTACCAATGTGTATTATTTCATTGGTTACTTTGATGCTAGGAAAAAATATGATACTGAAATCATGGTAAGGTAGCTTGTGTTGGGTGCATCATTGGTGGTATGACATTGGTTGAATGTCCAATAAAGGATTTTTCATTTCCAGGTTATGGAAGTTGTATATCTCATGCTTGGTTGATCAGGATGGTGTTACCCTCATAAGCCTTTGGCCAAAGTAGTTGAAAGGTAAATCCATCTGGTTAGATCAAAAAATAATAAAGCAAGAAAAGGATGATGATACAAGTTTGCATCCTACATTATAAGATATTTAAAGACAAATAGATTATAGTATACAGTCAGTATTCGTAGGTTGGTAGTCGTTGTAATGACTATCCTTATCTCTTTAGGGGCCTTGGTGGGTTGCTAGACTCCAATCTTGGTATGTGGATTTTATTCACTACTATCGAGATAAGGGACTAGAGGGTCACACACAATAGTGTATTTGAGAATCCACCCAATATGTATATTGGACATGGTGGGCCCCACCACGGGGTTTGAGTGTGGTCCAAGGTATCGATCACTGATAATTAAATAAATTCATCATTATTCAAGATATGAATAGTTGGAATTGAAATTATTTAAAGTATTTAAAAGTTAAGTAAATATGAGAAAAATATTAATCGAATGAATATTATTTTAATATTCAAGGTTTTTTTAATATTAAGAGGGAATGGCGAGTCGAGTTAATTGGATCGGTTTTATCACATAATATATTTTATATATATTACAAGTATGTGATAAAATAATAAATAATAATGTAATAGTTTAGTTCATCATAATTATTTATTTACTGGATGTTAAATAAATGGGGGTTGGGAACCCAACAGGGTATTTATGAGATCCACTATAAATAGAGAGAGTGGTTCTCTTCCAAAATACTATTCATTAATTTAGAATGAGATTCTTCTTATCCTCCTGCTTTCTAGAGAGAGAGTATCTCTATTTGAGTGATTATCCAATAAGACCTTCAACTAATGAAGGCAGGCGATCGTGGTGATCTTCGGAGCGTCGAAGTTGTCGTCGGATCTCTGCACTAGCACCAAAATTTCAATGATCAACGTTCCAGTATATTTTTAAAGCACATGTGGATGATCTAGAGGGATTCGGGTATGGATACTTTAAGAAATGATCACCGACTATGAGTTGAAATTAACCTCACCTTTGTATCTGTAAAGGTATGTTTAAAATTTTATTTTTGTACTCTTTAAATTTACACGATATCCTCGAACCATACTGGGGCTCGAATCATCTGCGGTGATAAGTTCCATCATCCCAAAGATTAAAAATTTTAAATTCCCTAGCCCATCGGATTCCACCGCGGGCCCTGATTCCTTCAATCAGTCCCAAATATATACCATGGTCCAGTTCTTTTTCCTAAATTTTTACTTGAAACATGTATCATCTACTTGGTTACTGAAGTGCCATGTGATCCCAAGAAGAGTGTGAATACAACTCATTAGGCCACCACCAGCGGTATCTAAAGAAATAACCAGTCAAAATAATAGTATATGCTATTATTTAAATAATGTTAGACAAATAATTAGTGACCAAGTTTCTCTTTTATCATTTTTTAATTAACCACTTCCACCGTGTCATCCAAACCAACCAAACCAACTTCAACCATACTAGAAGTTTGAGTTAAATTCTAAGAGGGGTAAATCTCATCAATTCATAGGGTAATTATTTAATCAATTTACTTTAACCCAATTTACTTTGGATAATCATTCTAGGTATCCAAACCATATAATACGTCACTGGTAATATAATATTAGTCTAGATAAACCCATGGATGAGGAGCATCAATCTAACCACCAAATCAGATAATGCATCGATGGCCCTGGAGTATCAGCCTGTCTTAAACCATTGATAAGGTGCATCAATCCATTATATAATTCAAACCATTATTCATATGATTCATGGTTCACCATCATTTAACTATTTATTTACAACCAATTTCAAAGGTTCAATACACTTGGGATTTTCATCATAATAAACATTAAAGGTTCACCAAACCTACTTAATAAAAACAACATTCACATTTAACATTTCTTGTTTTATAATATTTTCAATTCATTTACCAAGGTACCAATGGAACATTAATACAAAAACATGTCTTCAATAAAACCCAACCCCTTACCAAGGTATAAAACACCAAAACCAAATCCTATTTTAAAGCATCTTGAAGCCACCTTTTAAAACATGGGTCTTATTCTTTGAAAAAAAACCCAAATCCTTTATTTCAATTACAGGCAATTAAAAAGGTCCATTAAGGTAGTTTTACAAAAATGGAAACCACACCCTCATTTCAAATCATCATTCGATGCTTTTTTTAAAACCCCCTTTTAAGTCATCTCGAGTTGAGTACCCCATTTTTAAGAATTAGCCACTTTAAAACATCATTTTTACTCATTAAAAACCACAACTGGATCAAAATTCAACACATATAATTTAAAACATTTCAAAATCCACCTATTCATTTCACAAATACTAACATAGATAGAATTTCAATTCATCGTCTTGACATGTCATAAATTATTATCCCCAAATTATGCCACATAGCCCTTTAACCATACTAACATATCAAATGATAATCATGACCCATTTACTCATAATTTATCTATCTTATCATTTCCAATTTCATTACACCCCTTTTGAGGGATTGACATACCCATGGGTAGCTTTGACCTCAGTCTCAAATCATAAATGAAACTTAACTATCTTTGAATCATCTCGCACATAAATTTAATAGAAAAAACTAATTTTCTTAGTCAAAGACATAAAAAATAGCAAGTCAGTGCATAGGCACAACCACATACACAAATGAAACTTCAAGACTATGGTAAAATGCTTGTATACCACCAACCTCGCACATGTAGAAAACCACTTGTCCAAAAACAACCCTTGATTCAAGTTAAAATATAAACAAACACAAAATATAATAGCCTACTATAAATAGGGTTCATGAGCTTAAAAAGAAGTTAAAACAACCAAAAAATCTTCCTCTATAAAATAAAATTGAACAGAGTTGAAGACTTAATCGTAGCTTCAATTCTCACAAAATGACACTCCAAATGCCTAATAATTGGATGGGAATCATTCATAGAGTATGGGAGAGCTCTTGGTTCACACCCTATGATTTTTGTGTTTTAATGGGGAAGAAAAATCAGATAAAAAAATAATAATTTTGGGAGGAAAAATGGTAAAAAAAAATCTATTTTTAATGAGGTAAATGGTTAGTCCATGCAGTTTGAATAACCCCATGCTAACCATGCAGTTCCCTCTATCCATGAGGAAACTGATTCGTATGGTATCTTGGGGAACTTCCATGGTTTGGAAAACAATGCAGAAGACATGTAGTTTGGCTCTATCCAAGGATAATTAGTTTCTATCCCCCTTGTGAATGGTTTCTAACCATGCACTTACCTCTACCAGACTGCATAGTCTTGGGGAATTATTACAACTAACCATGTTCCAACCATGTATCTTTCATAATATGTCCCTTATTCCAACTTTTCATGTCCCAAACCCCTATTAAAACCCCAATATCTCTTATACTCTTGGAAGTTATTCCATTAAAAATCTTAAAAATTATATAACTAAAATTAAAAGAAAACACACCACAAAAAACACCAAGATATTAAAACCTTCCCACCATAACACTTATCATCCCTAATAAACCTCAATGATCATCATCCACATCACCAGACCTAAGTCAGTATACTATTTAAGTTCCAATATCCTTGTACTAATCTGAATGTCTGAAACACAACCAAGAAAAAAACATTCAACTCATAGTGATCAAATGTTTCAACCTAATACAACACCCACTATCAAAACTGAAACATATATATGGATCTTACCTAATCTTATCTAAATTGTCCACTATGGGTGTTATCACTTGGTTATTCTCTCATCCTATGGTGCTTCCCACAATAAGATTCATGTTAGCTCTACCAAATTTTTATGGTTGGAATCACCGCCATTAGAAAATATCATTAGAACCTTGAACTTGGGATCCCATAGTGCATCCATCAAATTTTCCAGCCTTTTATTCCAAAATATCAATGAGAACACCTATAAATATCGACACCTATTCTTATAAATGAAAACTCCATTGGAAAGAGACATGTATATGTTATCAATGCATGAACTAAGAACCAAGCTGGAATTTCCCCAATAACTTGATTTCATTCCCAACGCATATTTCACTACCAAAGTGAAACTCCTGATGTGTTTTGTGACTTATAAAATTCATTCCCCATGTTAATCCATGTCAGAAAATCCCTGGCCAACTCATCCCAAAAAACAACTAGTTCTAATTACTAACATGTCACTACCAAACCTGATCATAATACTTTTATACACAGGGTCACTGCATGATCATCTAAACATTCCCACTAGATTCCATAAACAACTCCCAATTAGATTCCATAGTTGTAAACTATACCATCAAAAAACCATCATTGTGCTCTACTTCACCCACTGACACCACTCAAACACAACACCTCAAAATCTTTTAAGGCTATCTCAAGCCCAGATCCAACTCTCATCTTGATCATCCTCTCCATCTATTCTCCTATTTGGGATTCCCCATTGAATGAAAAACTATTACTCATCGATTCTTTGATAAAATCTCAGTTCCATCCATGACAGATCCATATCCATCTCCACACACCCATGACCCTTCATACATAAGGGTTGTGTCCCCATAACTGACACATCACTCCCCAACTTAGAAGTGTTGTTTCCACCACCTCACTCAAGAAATTATAGCTACCATAAGTGTCTACCTCAATCTTAATCGAGTGAAATAATGATAAGTATAAGTGGCTACCTCACTCTAATCAAATTAAAATTTGAGAAGTAGAAGGGGCTACCTCACTCTTACTCAAGTGAAACATTGAAAAGTCAAATATTTTTCATTCCCCATTTATGAGAATAGAATTCATCGACATCCAGTCCATCCTAAGGACCTTACTCAAACAAACTTGGTGGTGTACTTACCACCATATAACTTCATGTATTCCAGTCCATGAACATAATATCCAAATAGGCCCTTCATCAAACCAAAATTTTCATTTAAATTGTTTATTGTATGACCAATGATCTCTCAGTGTACTCAAGATAATGTCAAGATTTTGGTCATGATCATCTCTAAAATGAGATTACACTAATATGTAATTGATGAATACCACCACACCCTTATCCATTTTTGATATCACCTATAGCTTTAGGGACATGTTAAACCCCAACAATAGCCTCAAGTATTCTTTCCTACAAGCATCTCATTAACACCCAGTCACAATGATTCAGAAGGAATACACTTACCAAACTTAGTATCACCTCATGGATCCCTACCAATAAATCATGAAGTAATATTCTCTATGGAAATACCTCCACCACAATGCTTGAGTTCTTCCACCATGACTAATATGTTTTGGAAATAAATCATAAAATTTCAATCACAATCATCCATAACCAGCTGGTTTTATGCTCAACAGACACACATCACCCTGATTTCATCAAAAATGACAAGAAATTTCTCTTGACCCATATTTTCATGTACCCCAAATGGAATTGTGCACTTATAGAATGTGCCTATCAAAAAAACATACCAAAAACCCCAGGTCACAAGCCTTCTTATAATCATTCATTGATCCCAACTAAAAATAATATGATTCATATACTACTGAAATTAAGCTCAATACCCCCTTAAACAATTACCCATGTCTCCTGGCTATCAATTCCATTAGACTCAAGGCATCCTCAATATTACCATCCAATAACTTAAACATTTAATAAGTCAAGTCCAACCACGTGACAAACTCTCTAACTAGGCATCATTTCTAGATCAAAATCGTTTTCCCACGCTCTAACAACCCTTATTTTGTCTATCAATGTCAACCACAATCCTCACACTGGATAGCATCATAAAAATAGGTCCAGGTGTTTGAATGATCTTTCCCTTCAAAACCATCCTAAAATCCCAAAACAAAATAACTAAAGGTGCTTTCTTAGAAAATAAACCAAGTCTTAGACCTACCTTTTACATAAACTTGATGTCACCTACCATGAATTGATTCCACCATAAAATCATCTACACTTTCTTCACATTCTAAATCACCCACAACACCAAACTAACCTTTCCCATAGTTACCCTCAATTTAAAAAGCCACTAACTCATGACCACAACCTAAGTCACATTCCCAAAACCACTATATTTTCCAATGATACATTCACATTATACCTAACACAATCCACTACACATAGGAAACAAACATTCCTATATTCTTAAACACACTACATCTACCGCATAAAAACAAACCATTTACTCCGGGTCCTAAAACCATAGAAACATGCTCATATCCATCAGCACTATAAGTCAAACTCCCACTCTATGGTCTAAACACAACTCTAAAGGTATTGACCCACAAGGTTCACCACATCCATGTTAAAAGATGACAAATCACAAACTCATGGTCACAAACTAACTAAAGGAACTTCAAGTTACATCCCACTTTCCAACACAACCAAACCAATCAAGTCCTCACAGCTTATAATTGAGGGTCTCAACACTAGGGAACTCTCACAACCCAAACCACCCATATGAAATGTTAGATCATAATACAATGGATTCCCCCAAAAATGTCCCAAAAGTTTGATTATTTATCAATTCCCTTTAATTAAAATTACCATTTCAAACCCCAAGGATTCACATTTTCAAAACCTTTCATTAACCAACATATTTCAAAATTATCAACTTTATTAAATCCTATGATCCATGGATTTGGATAATATAATTTATTCACAATTTATAATGATAAAAAAACCTTATAAGTTTCTTACTAACACCTTATTGAGCCAAAAATATCACCTTATAAGTCACTTATACCTACCTATTACCCAGAAGTCACCTGAGGAGTTAATCAAGTAGAGTTCCACCACACACTTCTATACAATGTATAAATGGTCACAAAAACTTTAAATATCAACCCCTCTAATAATTTACAACTATAGGTATATATGGATGACCATAATAGATAAAAAAATATATAGAAAAATGCACTACCAACATAATGATTCCAAGGAAACTATCAATCACATGGAGTATACAGGTGACATATCAATCTTATGTGCATAGCAAGATACATGAACATAGACACGCCCTATATTTATATACTATTAAAAGATATAAAAAACTCATAAATCAATAACACCACATCCAATTTCTTTTCTCAGGGTGTAAAATTATTCAATGGTAAAAGCATAAAGAAAAAACATCAATTCCATACCCTATGAATCTCTGTTTTTCCCCTATGCATGGGGCTGCAAGCACCCAGGCATGATCCCATTAACAATCTCTAAAAATATCCTAGTCTTATATCTACCGTTCCTAAATAGTAAGAAAAAAAAGAAAACCTATATAATACCACTTTGTAACATCTCGGACCATGTCCCACCAAACTAGTGAACGAGCCAGTTGACCACATGACATTAGGTATGCCTCCCCGTATGCCAGAGGCTGTCAACTAGAAGTGAGTGTCTAATAATAAATGTGTTGAGACAATAGCCCCTTTATTAGAGTAGAATTATTGTATAAATAATACCAAAAGATAACATGATAAGTATAATAAGTAAATGGAACAACGGACAACAAGTACCAATAACAACCTAAACAAAACATGATCTAACACTGATACGTACACTCTACATGTTATCCAGTCATACAATAAAAATACAAAATAATAACACTACTAAAAACCCCAAATATGGTATTAAGTACCAACCCTGAGCTAACATCACATGCTCCAACCAATTATAAATAAACATATACCAAGAGCTAAGTCCCTTTCCAGAACCTATACCTGAAGAAAGTAGCAATATCACAAGTACCCAAGTGTCATGGAGTCCCAAGAAAGGTGTGATTACAACTCAATAATCCATGATTAATGGTTTATAAGGAAATAACCAATCAAAAAAATAGTTTATGAATATACATAAATATTTTTAAACAAATAATTAGTGACTAATTTTCTCTTTTATCGATTTATTAATTAACTACTGGGATTCTCAGGTTCCACTGTGTCACCCTAACAAACCAAGCCTACTTAATCCATGCCAAAATTATGAGTAACATGAAAAGAGGGTTAAACTCTTCAAGTCATAGGGGGGTTATTTAATAAATTAAATTTAACCCAATGTGTCTTGGAGAATCAATCTAGGTATCCAAACCATGCAATACATCGGTGGGCCTAGAGCATCAGTCTAGACAATCCCACAGATTAGGAGCCTTAGTCCAACCTCAAAATCACATAATACATTTATGGGCCTAAACAATCATCATGTACAAACCCAATGATGAGTAGAATCATTTAATTATCCAAATCAAGCCATTATTCATATCTTTTAAGGTTCACCATCAGTGACCTGTTTATTAACAACCAATTTACAAGGTCTAAAACACCTGGCCTTTTATCATAATAAACATTAAAGGTTTTCCAAACCCTTTGAATAACATCAACATGACCCTTTAACCATTTATCATTTTATAACATTATTACATCATTTACCAAGGTCCTGGTGCAACTTTAATACCAAAACATGGCTTAAACTAAACCCAACCCCTTCCCTTTCCATAAAACACCAAAACCAAATGCTCTTTTAAAACATCTTAAATCCACCTTTTAAAACATGGTCCTTCCACTTTAAAAAACCAAACATGTTCCCAAGTAATTTATTTCCAATACAAACCATTTAAAATATCTATTAAGGTAGTTTCATGAAAAGGAGAACCACACCCTTGTTTCAAATCATCATTTGAGGATCATTTTAAACCCACCCCCCTTTAAGTCACCTTGAGGTGAACACATCATTTTTAAGCATTTCCCACTTTAAAACATTATTTTTACTCATTGAAAACCATAATCGGATCAAAATTCAAAACACACCATTTAAACAATTTCAAAATTCTCTTAGGCATGTCAAAAATATTAACATAGATAAAATTTCAAATCATCCTCTTAACATAATTTATGGAGGTAAAATTGTCAAAACACCCACTTTTAATGAAGAATGTAGTTAGGCCACACAATTTTCCTAACCATGTGCCAACTGTGTGATTCCCTCTATCTAAGAGGAAATTGAGTCACATGCTCTCATAGGGCACTTGAATGGTTTAGAAAACCATATAGAACTCATTCTATTTTTCTCTATCCAATGTCACATTGTTTCTATCCCCTTTGTGCATGGTTTTTCAACTGTGCACTCTCCTCTACCAGGCCGTATGATCTTGGCGCATGGTTACTATTAAACATGCTCCAACTATTAACCTCTCACAGTGTGGATATTCTTCTCCATTTTCATGTCCCAAATCCTAGGGACACCCCATAGACCTATCATGCTCTTAGAAGGTATTAAATTAACCATTTTAAAAGGTATATAACCAAAAGTAAAAGAAAATAAACTTCACCAAACATCGGGATCTTATAATTGGGGTGGTTCAATACTAGTTGTGTGCTAAGGATGGAGTAGATGTTAGAATGCATGTTTCCATGAGGCCCTACTAGGTGGTGATTCACTTGAGTGGTAATCTTAGTGTTTCAATGTGTCCAAATATGACCTCTTAGTTGGTCTAGTTTTTTAGGTATAGAATAATGGCCTAAGATAACTAGGAGTGTTGTGTAGCCATGGATTAGGTTAATGATTATGGATTTAGAGATCATTGAGGGTAGGTGTTGTTGAGTTTTATGTGTTAAATGTACACTAAAATAATTTTATATCATATTTTATGATTTAATCAGGTCATATACCATGAGACTCATATGATTTGTATCAAAAGGAGTCATGAGTTGCTTCTATTTTCCCCAATCATAGAGTATGATAGTTCTTATGATATTGGATCTTAATTCATGAAACACTTCTCCTATATGGTTTCATCAATTATAAATCTATGATATTGGTTTATTAATGGATTTACATAAATAAATTGATGTTTTAAAAGGATAATTTCAATGGGTAGTAATAAGCAAGGGCACCCATGAGATGGACATTGATGCTCCAATGTTATGCCTATTTATTCAATAGAGACTATAAAATGGATTAGAAGCATTTTATTTAGTGATACTTCATTCATCCAATATAGGTCATAAATCTCTTTGACTTAAACCACCATTAATATTTGGAAGAAGTCATCTATGCCCATTTTGGTGGGTTTAGGTTCCTATTTATACGATTGAGGATCCACTGACTAGTATTCCACCTATATTGGTGAGATCATTTTGTCACATTAGTGATCTTTATCAAGAATTGATAAGTGCCGATAGAGGATACCACAATAGAAGTATGTTTTTATGTCAATTGTTTTTCATGTTACATCTATTTAAGATAGATTGGTTATGTCATGTGTTTTTTCCACTACTAAATATTATTAGATGAACTCCTAAAACCCTTCCAATAGTATCAGAGCCTTTTTCTTCCATGGATTAATGTGTTAATATACTATTTTTTAGATGAGATTATTATCGTAAGGTTTTTTCAACCACATCATCAAATATGATTCATCGTATTTTTTATTTTTTTCTTAATCATGCAATATTACATCTATATATCATAATATATGATATATTTATATATATATGTCAATCTAGTAAATTTGAATTGGTCCATAGTATAAAATGTGTGATATTGAGAAATGTTATAAAGTCTAATATTTCAAAAAAACATGGTATCATAATATATTTTTTATTTAAAAAAATTGAAAAATATTATTGGATACATAATTTTTTAAAAAACCTACATTATTTGTAAGGGTTTTATTAAAACTTTCACAATACATAATTTTGTCTCCTTTAAAAAACTCTCACCTAATAAAAACCTTAAACAATGCATAAAGCTTTTACCTTTCATGGTTTTAGCAGTCATGTGTCCTAATTTATGATATATAAGACCCCCATCTATCATAAAATATGAAATATATAAAAATAATATAAAATTAAATATTTTTCTTGAAATGATTATGGTTTATAAAATGTTTATTAATGATAAGTGTTAGGCCATGTAAAATGGTACTTTTTATGCCCTTATTAATAATGAAATGTTTATATTCATAACTCATCCATTGAATATAAATAAAAAGTTTATTAGTTTGTTTATTTCTTTATAATATTCATATATATATATATAGTGTTTAAGAATTACAAATTTTTTGTATACTAAATTTATGTAAAAGATTGATTCTATTATATTTTTATTCCATGAATTACATGTTAGGTATGACAACATATGATTTTGTATTCAACTACATTGACCTAGGTTTTTAATTAAAGTTGTTTCTTGAATTTAGTTGTTAGGTGTTATATGTACATATTAGGTTATAGAATTAGTAATAATTGTATTTTCCCCTAAGTAAATCATCCTTGGGTAGAAGTAGTTTGGTTTAGACTTCCCAGTAGCTAGGAATCTTATTCCATGTTATAGAAAGTAAGGGACGGGCTATCTTATTGAATATATATAAATATATGTTTATTCTATATTTAGGATAGATAAACAATCTTGTGGGTTGTATAAAGTGTTACTCATTAATATGGTGTAAACATATTAATTTGTTGGATATAATAATAATTCTAAAACTAAATCATTTGAAGAATGCCTACATAATGGAATAAAATATGAGAAGATAAAATGGAAAATGATGAAATATTTATGAATTTAACATGCATAGGATTTACATTAAATTGTTGATATTTTAATGAAAACCTATTACAACCCAGACTTTTATATAGAATTTTCCTTCTAAATTAACATGTTTCATATTTTGTAATATAATATTGTATGAAATTCATACACCACATGATAAAGATTAACAATGCATTATTATATTCAAAACATTACATTTTAAAAATAAATATACCTAATAAAATCAAAAGTAGTACAACATCATCATAAACACAAAAAAAATAACTAGAATAGGGAACTTTATTTCATATTAGTCTCCTAGAATAATAATACTTGTTAACGGTACTATAGAAAATAAAATATATATATTTTAAATATAATTGATGTTTTGAAAATGAAGAATATAACCTTGTGTATATTTGAAGTGAATGATGAATGTTTTAAATAAGAGGTATTCATAGAAAGTAGAAAACCAATATGATCGTTTGCAATACGATCATTGCAATCATAACCTAATCATTAGGATTAGTAACATGGGAGTTAAGAATAATAACATGATTGTTTTAATATTAAAATATTATTTTTCTATTCTAGTAAATTAAAATATAATGAATTTATATTATAATAAAATTAAAATAAATTTATTAAATATCATAAAATAAATATTTGACATAAAGAAACTATAATTTTATTTTTTGGAAAATATATATTTATTATTAAAAATTCATTTTGATAATAAATTTTAATATTTTAAATAATTTTTTTATAAAATTATTTTAAAAACTATTTATATTTATAAAAATAATAAAATATTTCTATACGATCATAACTAATTTCTTAAAAGATTGGAAATTTGGTCATGTCATTAAAATTAATATTTTTTCAATAAATAATGATTTTATTTTAAAAGTAAATATATAATATATAATAATTTATTTTGATAAAATGGATTCAATTTTAAGAATTAACTTGTTAAAATTATCTTAGAGTGATTTTTTGATATTGAACTAAAAAGGTTGAATTTTTAATGAATAGAAAAATAAAAAAATATGATATTTTACATTATAAGTTAAATACATGATTAATTTCATATGGGATGATTTAATAAACTATTATCTTAGAAACATATACACCAATTGTAATTTAAAGTTACATGAATCATCACTATCTGTAGTCTTGAGAAAAAATAATAAACTAATGAATATTTTATTCAAGAATACCCCTCTCCTCCTTTTATAAATACCACCCTTCACCGCCACACTTATATTCACATCATAATATTATTAATTTAAACAAAATAAATATAAATCCATCCCCAACACTATTATCCATTTCCTTGATGGTCTAGAATCATTGAATCACCAACCTTTGAAGGAATAATCCAATTTGTAAAGGAGTCATTCTAAGGAGTAAGGTATGAACTCCTAAGAAATCTTTCTCATTTTTGTATTATTATAATACCCCCAAATATACTCTATAAATCTTTGGATAAAGAAATAATCATCATAAATATACTAAAATATTATTATATTAATTTAATAACAAATTTTTACCTTCCAATCATTTATTTTAAAATGGAAATGTCTCCCATATTATTGTAGGTTCACCGCCTCCATGGAAAACACATTTCATTTTTCAACTCCTACTTTTTGGGTGGTCATAAAAATAATTATTAGGTAATATATGATCAATATAAGTATATTATATTCTATTATACATTTATAATTGGTAAATAAATATAATTATTAAATAAACCCAATTGCATTCATCATGATCAAAAAAACCGACCAAATAAACTAACGATTAAATTGTAACATTAATAATTTATGAATCATGATTATTTTTAATAAATATATAATATTTAAAGAATTATAAATATCTATAATGATAATAAATATTTACCATTTCAATTATGTAGTTATGAACCCATTTTATAAGAACATTCACAATTACCTAGAAACTGATCCAACCTTGGAACCATGAAATGAGCATCCTTAGGACAATGTCCATGAACATAAATTCATAATAAGACTATCATAAATGAACATAAAGGTATTGTAATAAATAAAATATAAAATATAAAATAAAAAGGTTTTTAGGAATTTATTTAATGAACTAAATTTGATTATTCAGGAAGTTATATGCACACACCAAGTGAGTTTGGACCTGAAGTAAGTGAACTTCCAAACAACCCACTTATTTGGGTTATAATTTCTCTATCTACCTCATTTTATCTCTCTATTATTTTAATTTACTTATTCTATATTTTTTATGTATTTCTCTCTCATATAAACATATTTTATTTTCCCTTTATTTATTGGTTTTCTACATGCTTTTCAATTTCTCTTCTCAATTCATTCTATTAAGAAAACATTGTTAAAGTAAACTTCTATATCTCTTCTATTATTTCATGTATCACTCCATTAAATGTTTTAATATTAAATTATTTATAAAAATATTAAATATTTTTGGAAAACATATTCTGGTTCATATTGGGTTTTATGAAAAATACTATGTATTACCTTCATTAAAGTTTAATTACTCATTTTATAAAATACTTTTTAAGAGGTTCAAATCTATACTTACTTATCCAACCATTATTATGAATTTTTTTGCACCTGGACTCAATAATAATGAACTATTATTCCTTATTAAATTATAAACATTCAAATAATATTTAATCACTTAATTTAATATAAATATTTATGATATATCATTTGGTTATAATTTGAGACAATTCTATATAACCAATTTCTTTCTCATGGGTTTTATGAAGCTTATGCTTTATATATGGTTTATTTTCTTTATGTGGAACACATATTCATGTACATATTATTATGTTATGGTTGTATATATAATTATACATCCCCCTAAGTCATTTATTAATTTTATCATCTCATTAGATATCATATATGGTGCATGGGCAGTTAGCCTAGAACATTATGTTATGTTGTTATTATAGTGAACATTGACTTATGATTATGATGTCATATTTTATGTTAATTCAAAATTATTTTATTTCTGTGAATTATGATATATTATTATATATTCTAAAATTCTATGTGATTACATATGATCCTCCTCTTTAATGATATCATATTTTTCCTCTTGACTCTTTTGTTACAATTCATGTTTATTCCCTTATTGGGACTTATAGATCACCAATTTTCTTTATTTATTTCTCTCTAGTATCCTGTATAGAATTATAATATCATTATAATTTAGAATAACTATATGGATATTTAAATAATGATATCTATTTTATTTTTAATTTCATTTTTCATGTATCAAATATCTTAAAGTGGATAGGCCACTATATTTCTAGCTTGTGTTTTATTTATTTTTATATTAAAAAAATGTAACAATATGTTTATGTGATTTAGGTTTCTATAGTGGGTATTAGAGAAATGTTTATCTATTTTTGGGGATTAGGTTCTAGAACCTAATGGAAAATATATAATAAATAACATATATTGAAACCTAAAAATTTATAAGTTCGGATACACATGTCATTTCTAAGTTATTCCATATAAATTCATAGTTTTCCAATTAGTATTATTAATAATTTTAGTATTTTGATCTCTAAATTTTTTAGGAATTTAAAAAATTATTATAATTGGAATCAAATGGGGAATGTTATCATTATTATCTATTCATATACTTCAAATTTATCATATAATTATATTTTTACACATTCCTATATTTCTTACAAGTTTTCAAGAACTATTTAATCCCCTCCCTGATACCTTGATGTAGAGATGTTTTTGAAAACAAATATTTCTACAATCATTTCAACCTAAGTGTTATACTCTTTCCCAATTAACATATTTGTAGATATTCTTCCCATAAATCTCTAAATCCATCCTATGGAAAATTTTGATTCTATAATGATCATGGATTGGATCTCATTATACATATATCACATTTACTGTAATGAAATGGAAATCTATTTCAATATCTCATCCCATCCTTTTCTCCTATAAAAATTCAATGATGATTATGATTCCACTTTTTCATATCCTTTAATGGTGTGGGTATTGATACCAAATAAATAAGTATATCTTGATCAAATGATTGAGGAAAAGAAAAGAATCAACATTAAGGACAATCCACTTATGAGGAAGTATATTAACATACTTCTAAAAGAGTTATCTAGTATTCCTATTGATCAAGATGTTTATTTTTCAATTAATCATATACCAAAATCTATAATCATATCTAAGATTCCTTATAGAATAACACCAATTAAATTAGAATAACTGAATAAGTAACTGCAAGATAATATTGATAAGGGTTTTATATTCTCAAGTGTTTAACCATAGGGTACACTATTCTTATTTATCAAGAAGAAGTATAGGTCAATGCATCTATTCAATTATTATTATGAACTCAAAAACATCATGATACAAAAAAAGTATCCACTACCATAGATTTATGACTTTTTCAATCAACTATGAGGGGCTCGATACTTCTCTAAAGTGAATCCTCAATCAGGATATAATCATTTAAAGGTGAAATGGGAGGATATTCTAAATTATAACTTTTATAAAAGATATTAACACTAGGAGTTAATAGTGATTCCATTTGGACTCATGAATACTCTATAAATTTTCATGAACTTGATGAATAAATTATATATAGATTACTTCAATAAAATTTTTGTTGTATTTATAGATGATATTATCATATACTCCAAGATAAAATGGGAACATGAGGAGCATTTGAATTATATAATGATGACTTTGGTAAAGGATAAATTATATGAAATGTATTGTAAATGTGAGTTTTGGATGGAGCTTGTAACATTATTAGGGAATGTTATCATAAGGAAGGTGATATCTGTGGATCCTTCAATGAGAAACAAAATTGAGGAATAGTCCATACCAACTTATTTAATGAATATCATTAGGTTCCTTAGATTATTTGGTCATTATCAATGATTTTTGAGTAAAATATCATGATTTTAAACCCACTAACCAAGTTAACTCAAAAGATAGTAAAGTATTTCTAGACTAATGAATGTTAAGATAGATTTAAAGAGTTGAAGAAGAAGTTAATCACTACACTTATACTCACACTACCCTCAAGTGGGGAAGGTTTTTTGTTATATAGTGATGCTTCAAAGAAAATATTATGTTGTGTACCCATGTAAAAATATAAAGTGATAGTCTATGCCTCATTGAAGATCCATGAGTAGAACTATTTGACACATGATTTAGAGCTGGATGTAGTAATATTTTCACTAAAAAAATTAGAGGAATTTCCTCTATTGAGAGCAGTGTGACTTATATAAAGATCATTGGATCCTCAAGTATATATTAACATAGAAGGAAATAAATATGTTCCAATTAAGATGGTTATATTTGTTCAATAGATATCATTTCCCCATCCTTTTTAATCTTATGAAGGTGAATAAATTGGAAGTTTATCTAAGTAAAAATGGCCTTGTAATCTAATACATGAAAAGGATTGAGAAGGATCCAATATTCTTATACATACAATGGATTTATATGGGAATAATAAAGGAAAATAATCCTACCATGCTCAAATGATTTTTTAAGCATACAATATGAAAAATACTAAGGAAGTTCAAAGTGATAAAGTGTAAATATAAAATAAGGTGGGTTATATAAGGAAAAGGAAAGCATCATAGTTCAATATGGATCAAGGAGTTGTGAAAATTTTCACACAAATATACATATTATTAGGGATTTATATGGAGAATGATATATTGAATAATTTTAAAATCTCAAAATTCTCTATCCATCAAGGGAGTATAAAGATATATAGAGATATATTAGAGCACTAGTAGTGGGACAATATGAAGAATGATATTTTTAAATAAACATAGAAGTTCTTGGTATGAAAATAAGTGATATAAGAAAGGAAAAAATTCCAAGGGGATGATGAAACCATCACCCATGCCAACTTGAAAATGGGATAAGGTCACCATGTATTTTTCATGGGTCTTATAATGACATCTAATGTAAATAATGTGATATGGATTATGGAAAACCTTCTTAAAAAGATACCTCGCTTCATCTACTTTAAAGACTTCAAACTCCATCAATTTTAAAATTTATACATCAAATAAATGGTTTTTCTGTAATTAAAACCATAGTAGATTATATCTAGTTGAGATCTAAGGTTCATCTAAAGTTTCTAAAAAATTATTCAATATAACTTGAATACATATTTGTACTCCACTATGGTATATCACCACTATACTAATATACAATTTGGATGGAATTTCTAGACACTTTAGGATATACTGAGATATTTCTCTATGGCCCTCAAATAAGGTTGGTGAAACATCTTCCTATGGATGAGTTCACACTACAAGAAAACCGCCGCGAAATGCCATAATTTTTTTTTCGAGGATTAGCAGCGGTTTTTTTAAAAACCGCCGCGAAATGAAAGGAAAAAATAAAAAAACACGAGAAACCCCGAAATAACTAAAATGACCATAACTTTTGATTCGGGCATCCGTTGGAGCGCCACGACCAGTCAAATAGAAGCTCATGAAGATATCTAGAGGCACATATAACCAAACTGTGAGACGGTCTAAGGTGCGGAAGATATTAGAGTTATAAGAAATTTGAAAAAAGTTCTCCAACTTCAAACGACCATAACTTTCGCTCCGGGTGTCCGTTTGCACTCTACTACATATCAAATCGAATCCAACGAAGAGAGTTATGCACCAATTAAAAAGAAATAGGATTTTTTTTGTGTTTTTCGACCCCAAAAACCCCTCCAAAAGCCTCTGAAACCCTGTTTCCGTCACCGGTGTTCCGTCGAACTTGTCTTCAAACAGACCTAACTTTCTATCCGCGTGTCAGTTCGGACTCCTCCACCTGCGAGATCATAGCTCATTCCATGAGATTCAGTTTGACTGGTCGCAGCTCCCACATGCACTCCTGGATCATATGTTATGGCCTTTTTAGCGGGTATCAGGTTTGTTATGTTTTTCGATGCCTCGTTTCTAGCACCCGTTCCCCGTCAGCTTTTTTTTAAATGGTCGTAACTTCCGATCCACTTGTCCATTCGGACTCTTTCACCTTTCAGGTCGAAGATCGTTTTAGGATCTTTGATTTGACAGGTCGCGGATCTAAAACAGACTCTCGGATCATAAGTTATCTTCGTTAATGTGAGTCTAATGTTTTTGTCTCTTTATGACAGTTTTGACGGGTTTTAACGTTTTCTCCATTTATTACTGTTTATTTGGGTTTTCATGACTTGTTATCTTTATCAATGATTTTTTGTGGGTTATTATGATGATTATGTTGAATTATTAAGGGGTTTTCCAGAGTTGTCATGAGTTTTCATACGTTCTCATTCTTTCTAATGTCTCATTCTTCATATGCTTCTCCATCCGTTTTCATACGTTTTCATGATTTTTCATCCCTTATCACGTCTTTTCATATTTTTTCATGTGTTTCCTTTATTATTTATTATTTATTATTTATTATTTATAATATACTTTAATTTATTTATTATCTATTATTTGTAACTGGTTATTTATTATTTATTATTTATTATTTATATTTATTTATTATTTATTATTTATTATTTATATTTATTTATTATATATATTTACTTATTATTTATTATTTATATTACTAATAATAAAATACTATTATTATTATTAATATTTGTTACTGGTTATTTATTATTTATTATTTATATTTATTTATTATTTATTATTTATATTTATTTATTATTTATTATTTATTATTATTTATTATTATTTATTATTTATTTATTATTTATATTTAATTATTATTTATTATTACTAATAATAAAATATTATTATTAATAATAATATTTGTTACTGGTTATCTATTATCTATTATTTATTATTTATTGTTTATTATTTTTTATTTATATTTATTATTTATATTTATTATTTATTTATTATTTATATTTATTTATTGTTTATATTTATTTATTATTTATTATTTATATTTATTTATTATTTATTATTTATATTTATTATTTATATTTATTATTTATTATTTATTATTTATATTTATTTATTTATTATTTTTTATTTTTTATATTTATTTATTTTTTATTTTTTATTATTTATTATTTATTATTTATTATTTATTATTTATTATTTATTATTTATTATTTATTATTTATTATTTATTATTTATTATTTATTATTTATTATTTATTATTTATTTATTTATTATTTATTTATTATTTATTATTTATTATATATATTCATTTATTATTTATATTTATTTATTATTTATATTTATTTATTATTTATATTTATTTATTATTTATTATTTATTATTTATATTTATTTATTATTTATTATTTATTATTTATTATTTATTATTTATATTTATTTATTATTTATTATTTATATTTATATTTATTTATTATTTATTATTTATATTTATTTATTATTTATATTTATTTATTATTTAGTATTTATTATTTATTATTTACTATTTATTATTTACTATTTATTATTTATTATTTATATTTATTTATATTTATTTATTATTTATTATTTATTATTTATTATTTATTATTTATTATTTATTATTTATTATTTATTATTTATATTTATTTATTATTTATTATTTATTATTTATTATTTATTATTTATTATTTATTATTTATATGTATTAATTATTTATATTTATTTATTTATTTATTATTTATTATTTATATTTATTTATTATTTATTATTTGTTATTTATTATTTATTATTCATTATTTATTATTTATTATTTATTATTTATTATTCATTATTTATTATTTATTATTTATTATTTATTATTATTGAGTTTATATCTATTATTTATGTATTATTTGTTTTTTCAATTAATATATATAAGTATATTAAATTTTGTTTATTAACCACATGACGAGCTTGCTGGAGTGGAAAAGTCTTTGGAAAATATGCAAGAGGTTAGGGGTTCAAATCTCACCAAATGCAGTATTTCTTTATATTGCATGGCATGTGCATGAGATGTGCATGCATGGATAAATAAAGTAAATAAAGTAATACGAAATAAAGAAAATAAATAAAATAAGTAAAATAAATATGAAATAAATAAAATAAATAAAATAAATAAAATACATAAATTAGATAAATTAGATAAATAAAATAAAATAAAATAAATTAAATAAATTAAATTAAATTAAAAAATTTAAAAAATTTAAAAAATTTAAAAAACCGTCGCTAAATCATTTAGAGGCGGTTTAAACCACTGCGAATAGTTTCCTGGTGCACAATTTCATGGCGATTTTTCAAAACCGCCGCCAATCTATTTAGCGGCGGTTTAAACCGCCGCGAAACGAAAAAAAAACCGCCACTAAATCGTGATTTTGCTGTAGTGTCACATAAAACAATAACTTCCACTCAAGGACCCATTTGGATCATTATGAATCCCTATATATAAAGAAGTGGATAACTCCAACATGTTTGTAATAATATATATAAAATAATATATTAGTACTTCAAATAGTTGAATAAATTTTATATATGGTTAAATCCATTCAACAAAACATCATAGAAGCATCGAGTTGATAGAAGTATTATAGTAAAAATCATTAAAGAGACCTATAAATTGAGGTTATTGATAAGTTTTCCATTCATATATCACCATTATAGAGATTTATAATGTTTATGTATAAGGGAAATCTAAGTCATAGACATGTTGGTTGCTTTGAAAATTTTTATCACCTCAGAGTTATAGCCTATCGACTAGCACCCCAACCAAACTTTTCTCAATTGCATGATGTCTTCCATGTATTCTTCTTAAGTAAAATAAATAAAATAAATACGAAATAAATAAAATAAATACGAAATAAATAAAATAAATAAAATAAATGAAATAAATACGAAATAAATAAAATAAATATGAAATAAATAAAATAAATACGAAATAAATAAAATAAATAAAATAAATATGAAATATATAAAATAAATAAAATAAATACAAAATATATAAAATAAATAAATAAAATAAAATAAATAAAATAAATACAAAATAAATAAAATAAATAAAATAAATAAATAAATAAATAAATAAAATAAATAAAATAAATAAAATAAATAATTAAAAAAATTAAAAAAAAAATTAAAAAAATTAAAAAAAAAACTAAAAAAATTAAAAAAAATTAAAAAAAAAATTAAAAACCGCCGCTAAATCATTTAGAGGTGGTTTAAACCGTCGCTAAAAAACCACCGTGAAACGTTCTGCGACGGTTTTAAAAACCACCACAAATAGTTTCCCGACGCATGATTTCACAACGGTTTTTCAAAACCACCGCCAATCTATTTAGCGGCGGTTTAAACCGCCGCGAAACGAAAAAAAATCCGCTGCTAAATCGTGATTTTTCCGTAGTGTCACATAAAACAATAACTTCCACTCAAGGACCCATTTGGATCATTATGAATCCCTCTATATAAAGAAGTGGATAACTCCAACATGTTTGTAATAATATATATATAAAATAATATATTAGTACTTCAAATAGTTGAATAAATTTTATATATGGTTAAATCCATTCAACAAAACATCATAGAAGCATCGAGTTGATAGAAGTATTATACTAAAAATCATTAAAGAGACCTATAAATTGAGGTTATTGATAAATTTTTCATTCATATATCACCATTATAGAGATTTATAATGTTTATGTATAAGGGAAATCTAAGTCATAGACATGTTTGTTGCTTTGAAAAATTTTATCACCTCAGAGTTATAGCCTATCGACTATCTCCCCAACCAAACTTGTCTCAATTGCATGATGTCTTCCATGTATTCTTCTTAAGTATGTATATACTTGATCCCTCACATATACTAAACCCAAATATGGTATAGTTGGAACATGATATCTCTTACAAGGGGTAACCAATGAAGATCTTGGACCATAGAGACAAAGTTCTAAGCAATAGGACAACTCACTTTGTCAAAGTACTCTGGAGAAACCATATGAACAAGGATGTAATATGCAAACCTTAAAAACCAATGAAACAAAAGTAACCTAATATGTTTTCATATTAGTGTATGAAATGAAATTCCAAGGGTGAAATTTCATAAGATATAAAGAATGTAACAACCTAGACATTTATATGTTATATTCCTAATAAATAAACATGTTTAATATTTAATAATTCAATATAATACAAAACCCATTCACCACATGATAAAACCCAACAATAATTTATTATATTTAGACAAATCGATTTACATAATAAATATCATTAATAAAATTAAAAGTATTTAATGGTAAAATAAATGCAAAAAATAAGATAATTAGAATTAAAAAATTTGGATCACCTTGGTCTCTTGGAATAATCACGCATGTGAATAATACTATAAAAAAGAAACAAAACATTTGAAATGTAGTAATAATTTTGAAAATAAAGAATATAAACTTGAGAGTAATTGATGTTAATGATGAATGAAGGAAACATGATGTATTTCTAGGAAGTAGAATACCTATATAACCATTGGAAATAAGATTTTTGGAATAGTAACATGGTCCTTTGGAAAAGTAACATGACCATTAGAATATTAGAATAATATTTGGATATTTTAGGAAATGGATATTTAGGAAATTTAAATTATTATAAAATTAAAATAAATGTGTTAAATATGATGAAATAAATATATTACATAATGAAACTATAATTGTATTTTTGGAAAACATGTTTTTTTATTAAAATATATTTCTCTAATAAATTATAAAATTTAAAATAAAATTTTATTTTTATAAAATGGTTTTAAAAACAATATTTATTCATTTATAAGTAATAAAATAATTTTTTACAATCATAAGTAATATTTATAAGGTTTAGAAATTTGATCGGGTCATAAAAATCAGTATTTATTAATAAAGAGTGATTTTGTTTTGAAATTAAATTTCCCCTATTGAGATATTAATTTTTTATAAAATGAATTCATTTTTTATAATTATTATATCAAAGTTATCTTAGGGTAATTTTTTGATATTTTCTAAAAAAATTGATTTTTTTAATTGTAAAATATAATAAAATATAGTATTTTACATTATAAATTAAATACAGTACTAATTGCATAAAGTATTATGTAAGAAACCATTATCTCATACTCATATATACTAATTCATATTTATAGTCACAAGAATCAAAATTATTTAATTTCTTAGGAAAAATTAATAATCTAATGAATAGTCTATTAAAAACACTCATCTCCACCAATTATAAATATGACCCTTTACCACCCCATTATCCCCACCTTATAATAATATCTGATCCACAAAACTCTATAAAAATAACTCCTTGAGAGAGCAGGGCCTTCATTTCATCCCTTCTCCAATCAGGATTTTATCCCACCATTCCTGGTAGCTACATTAATCCCTAAAGTTTTAGATCACATTAATGGCCACCCTAATCTTCAGATTTCAACCTCTAAATTCTCAAAAACCTTTGCCCTCCCGAACCTCATGTTGGTTGCTTGCTTTAAGCTGAGGAGACCTTTGGTTGACGTGTTTGATAGTTTTATCTTTGGAACATGGGATCTCTAGGAAAGGACAATAGTTGGCTTGATCGACAGTCGCAACATCATGATTCGATTTGAATCGGAAGAAAACCTCATCAAGGCATGGTCGAGTGCTCCACGTAACTTCAATGGGTCCCGATTCTTCCTCTTCTAATGGTCCTTTGAATTACATATGAATCGTGATTCGTCGTATACTGTGATTTGGGTAAGTTTTCCCAAATTTTTGTTGTCGTTCCAGAATCCCTCTATTATTAGCTTGCTAAGAAACCTCGTCGGTAGATTTTTGTGCTCAGAAAGTCGTACTGAGGATGTTTGTTACCTAGTCAATCCAAGGTTTTTTGTGGAATTGGAAGCTTCTCAGCCACCTTTTGACTATGTATGGATTACGATTGGTGAGGAATAAAGGTGCAGACAACGGGTCATCTACAAGAGTTGGACAGACTTATGTTCCTCATGAAGTTGTTTGGGTCATGCCTCCGAGGTTTGTCATAAGGGTCTCCCACCCCAGGATGCTCGTTGTTGGGGAACACAATTAGTAGCAATGAAGGGGGATATCCTGAAGGTTAAATCTCCAATGATTAGTGTGAAAGATGGTTCGATGTGGATGGAAACTAGTGAAGGCAGAGGTAGGGAATTTTAGTTGTCAAAGACAATGGAGGACCATCCGAAAGGTGATCATAATAGGTCGGTTGAGGTTGTTCAGGAGTTGTAATCAGGGAGGAAAGCTACAGTGCCCTAGGATTAAATGGTTGAGTCATCCAAATATGAGGAAGGCTCATTCTAGTAGGTTGTGGTTCAAGTACGAAACCATGTGTCGAGGAGTAAGGATATAGTAGAGTAAGAGGCGGACGATGTAGAGGATTTACCTGCTGAGGCACCAGGTTTAGATAGTGTTGGCTTGTGGAAGGGGATGGGATCTGATATGGAGGCTACCCATCCAAGTGATGGGGAACTTTCACGGGTTGAGGCCAATCAGAGTGATGGTAGAAAAGCAGGGGGTGATACCCAAGTGGTAGGTGTTAAAGAGGATTTTGGGGGTGGATCTTGCGTGGAGGTGTCCAGGGCCAGTGGGGACCTACACAAGGGAAAGTATGGGTCTACACTGGATGTGGAGTACCATAACTCAGTTGATAAGAAAGGGGATTTTTATTCAGGGAACCAATATTCTATTCAGGTGAAGAATAGATTTAATGGCCTTGGTACAAATGGGGAGTGTATGGAGGAGTCCACTGAATCCAGTAGGAGTATTTATGTAGGGGAAACCAGCCCGAGGAGTAACATGAGTTATAGGAGGAAGAAGGGTAAGAAGGACTACTCCACCTTACCACCTCCCTTGAAGACTCGGCCAGTAAAAAAGAAAATGGATGAGAATATGGACAGTGAGGCCATGTGTTAGAAATAACATGGTCAACCTGAACTTTCCTTGGATTTGATTCTGAGTTCGGAGGATGAGGTGATAGATCAGGTGATGTTTCTCAGTACCTCCTAAGAGGAATCATCCAAGATGATGGGCCGAGTCATTTAAAAGAATCTAAGTGAGGATAAATATTCTTGGGTTGAAAAACAGGACATGATACTAATCGGGGGTTTCAATAAGGGAATGATCAGAATCGAGGAGTATATATAGGTATGAGATAAACCGACCTATCCATTTGAAGACATGATAAGTGAAGATCCACACACTCAGGTAACTTCTATGTCCTGGAAGTTGTTTAGAGATATGGATCCTAGAAGAATAATACTTTTCTTCAATGATTCTTCTTTATCCCTTTAGAGCTAATTCTTGGTTTCTCACTTTTCCTTAAAGTTCTTTAAGTGAGGTTTTAATTATTAGTTAAGGTGACTGGATGTGTTTTAGGTGATCTGATTCCTGCATTTTACATGTTTCTTCTTCAGATGGGGTTTAAATCATGAGGTCATCACTTCTTCATGGCACTTGGAGTGGAATACTGAGAGGGTATGTCATGGACATCAGTTTTGTGGCCATGCATCTTTGCACGGGACTGTTTGTCAAGTTCTCATGCTCTGGTGGGGGCCTTATCATGATTTAGATGCTGGGGTGAGGTAGGATATGTATTTTTTTGGGGGTTTCCTATGTTTTTGTTTTGGTGGTTTTGTTGTACTTGGTGGTTCTCACTTTTCTGTTAAAAGTGATCCGATAATAAAATAAAAATAATAATTTTCAGCGAAAAATCCAATTTACAAAGGGATCGTTCCTATGAGTAAGGTAAGAACTCCCAAGAACCCTTTTTATTTAATTATTTTTATTCTACAAATGGATCTATTATATACATATTTATATAATGAAATTAGTATCATAAATATACTAAAATTTTATTATATTAATTTAAAAATTATTATCTACCCTCCTAACATTTATTCTAAAATGAAAACACCACCCATATTATGGTCGTTTCACCGCCTCCATGGACAATGTATTTCATTTTTATTCACTACCTTTAGGATAGGTTATATAACAATTTTATAGTTATATATTATCATAGTAAATATATTCTACTCAATTACATACTTTTGAATGGGTTAATAAACATAATATTTAAACAAAATTAATTGAGTTCATCACAATTAGAAAACCCCATAAATAAAATAACTATTAAGTGATAACATTAATACTTTATGAATCATGGTTATATTTAATTACTATATGATATTTAAAAAATTGTGATATTTTGGAAATATATGAACTCTGTATCATTTCACTTTGGTTGATATGGAACCATTTCATAAGAACATCAATAATTACCAAGAAGCTAATGCGATCATGGAACCAAAAAACAGACATCCTCAATATGATGGACATGAATATAAGGTCATAATAATATAATCATAAAAAAATATAAAGTAAAAATAATAAATAAAATATTCATGAAAAATGTTCTAACCCAAGTATTTAGTAAACATAATTTAGTTATTTAGAAAGTTATATGCACACATGAAGCAATTTAGGACTCGAGGTAAGGTAACATCTCAACCACCTTCTTTACTTTGGGTTATGTATTATCTCTATAGCTCACTTTATCTCTCTGTTATTCTAATTTAATTTTTATATATTAATTATATATGTATATTAAATATAAACCTAGTTTATTTTACCTTTATTTTTGGGTGTTATATATATTTTTCATGTTTCTTTCACAGTTCCTTCAATTAATCAAACCTAACTAAAAGAAACTTCTCTATCTCTTATTTTCTTTCACATACCACTACATTAAATTTTTTAATATTCTATGATTTAAAAAAAACAAATTATTTTATATAAAACAATTTTTTTCATCACTTGTTAAACGTAAAACACTATATTCTACCTCTTTGAAGGTTTGATAATCATTTCTTATAATATTGTTCAAGATGTCCAATTATAAAATTACTTCTTCACTCATTATTATGAATTATTTTCAATAAAAGTCCTATAATCATGACCTATTCTTCCTTATTAAATTATTAAATTTAAAAAAAATGTTTAATTCCTTATTTTCTTAGAAGTATTTTTGATATGTCATTTGGTTAGGCTTTGATATAAGACTATGAAACCCATTTTCTTCCCATGTATTTCATCATACTTATAATTTATGCCTGATTTATTTTCCATAGGTGGAAGACATATTTTGGTATATATTATGATGTGATGGGTGGGCTTAGAATTATTTATCTCTCCCAAATTCATTGGGTAATTCTTTCATCTGATGAGATACCATGTACGGTGCATAGGAATCTATCCTTTCACATTATGACATGGTGTCCTCATAATGAACCTTGAATTATACTTATTATATCTTGTTTTATGTTGTTTCCACATTCATATGATGCCATAAATTATGTTATATATTTCTTTATTCTAGTCTTCCATGTGATTATATATGATCCAACCCTTTTGTGATTTCATGTTATGCCTCTTGACACTTATGTTACACTTCATGTTTATTCCATTACTAAGTTTTATAGTTCACCCTTTAGCCTTAAGTATTTTCATTGGGTATCATGTATAGTAATATAAGTTAAATGGAATTTAGGAGTAAATAATAGTGATTTAAATAAAGATTCTATGATTTATGATTAAGTTCATCTTTTATATATACAATATCCCAAAGACTTTGGAATTATATATTTATAGGTTGTATTTTAAGTATTTTTTTTGTTAAAAATCATGTGATAATATATTTATGATACTCTAATTTCTATAAAATCCCTCAAATACTATGAATTATATTTCCTCTATAATAGAACATGTCAATACGTCAATCATCCAACCAGGTAGTTTAATTCCATATAAGAGTTCCCCTATATTATATTGTGTAAGTCAAGATTGTTACAAGGCTACCTTAATGGTTAAATCCTTTTTCTTGGTATTTTTTAGGTTATACTTAGTTGGTAAACCCTATTGCTCTGGATACTAGAGGAATAGAGTTGAGTAAATCTATATGATAGATTTAGACAAATCATTTTTCACTCAAATATCCTAGAATCATAACTATTATGATTTTCATGGTTCCCAAAATAAATAACTAGTTGGTGAGATGAATGTGATATCAAACTCATTATATAGTGAAATACTAATCTTGGATCACTAAATAGATATGATGTATGGGTTCATCATTTTTTTGGGATTACTTTCATTAGAATTTCTTGATGAAAGTTACAATACATGATACTCACCTAATGACATGACTTTTAATATGTTATATATTACTACATGATAATCATTTTAATACCCCTTATAGGTACGACCTATAAAAACTTATATATTGGTATCTATGGTAGAGAATTATTCTTAAAGAGAATCATTTTTAGTATGTGAATATGAATGTTATAGTGATCAATTTCGCCAACTCTAACTCATGGTTATTGGATACTGGGTGTGAATCAAAAATTTATGCCTATAAAATAGACTAAAAAATATGAGATAAATGAAAAATAGTGAATTCAATATTTATTTTATTAATATAGATAGAGATTTTGCATTCGAAGTTGAAACTTTTTATCTCACTTTACCTTGTGGATTGGTTATGTAACACCCTAGGTAAATAAATAATATGAAATTGTTATATTTATCCATATTTGTGAATAAAATGTTAATATTAATTTAAATGGAACGCTATGGTCGATGGCGTACCCAATATGCAACAACGGGTTTCTTTGAAATCTTACGTTGCACTCTAATAATAAAATAATATTATTTTAAATGGTAGTTAACACGTAGCCATTGTATTGGCAGGAATGAATATAACTAACTAAAATATGATTATTTATGTTTGTTAAATGTTTTTACATTTATCCAACAAAAGATAAAGGCTTAAAATAAGAAAGGAATTCAATCTTAAGCATAATTACTCTAATATTCACTAAAAGGTCGATTTATCACCTTTTGATGGCGAACCCTCTTTAAAAATATTTTTGGTCACTCTTGTACATTATCTTGGACCAAATAAGATCTTTCTTTAGAATCGGGACATCAAGATTTACTTTGTGTAAATATTTGGTATTTTTCTCATAAAGTTCAATTTTTAATGAATAATGAAAAATGGTGTATTTTAATTCAAAACCTCCTTTTAATATAATTTATTTATATGATTAGATTATCTTTTGAATTGGTTTTAAATTGAAATTATAATATATTTTTACCATTTAATCCAATGGTTGTAATGCCCCGACCCTAGTTACCTAGAGTCGGTGCATTATTACATTACATTGGCATGATCACGAGAAAGATCAAGTCTCGAAAGATCGATTAGTTTAGTAGCCTTGGAATAACTAGATACATCCATAATTTTTTTACATTACATCATAAAAAAACATCTTTTCTTCATATCCCCTCATACTATCCCTGCAGGTCATTCATAAATTACTTCTTCATAATCCTGGGAAAAACAAAACATTGAAAGGGGTGAGCTCAGATGCTCAGTAAGGATAACATTATAGCATAAGCTTTCATAAATAAGCATAAACACTTAAGGCAATTTATATCTAAAACAAAAGCCTTTTAAACTTGAACTTCAGCATAAAATGGCAAAGGTAAAATGAAATAATGCCATTTACATACTCACATGGATATTCTACTAGTCGAATGATCACATGCAATATCAATATCCACTTTCATAATGTTGGAATGCATAATGCCAGACTATCATAACCACTTAGCCAAGGCCTCGTGCCAAGACTACAAATAAGATTTTGTCAAGGCCTTGTGCCAAGACACTAGTTTGTCTCATGAGACCTACCGATGCATCGAGGAGCTATAGCGGGCTCCACCCGTCACTTATTAAGTCCAATGCATTCCTCATATGAACATGTTTAAACATAACATAAACATTCGTATTAAAACTAGCATAGGAAATGTCAATACTTTTACCACAAACCATGAATGGTATAAAAACAGCACATCCACAGTCAAACATAACTCATTCGATACAATATGGAAGATTGTATTGTATCACATTAACCTCAATCAAGAATAATGAAGGATGTTGACATAGATGAAAATAATCATCAAGACTATTTGAGAGAAATATCCCCCTTTTCTTGAAAACATTTAAAAGTCACACTATTTGTCAAGAAGCCATTTAAAAGTAGATTTTTGAATCAAAGTGTCCCATACCACTTTGAAACTTTTTAAAAGGAGTTTTAATTTCTAAAACTTTAATGTCCATATAAATAAATCCTTAAAACCATTTTTAAAACATGGACATTAATGAGCAAGATTTAGAAGAATAAGTCTTTGAAACATTTAAAAATGGTATTTTAGTTAGAGATTCTAACCAAAAGAGACACTTGAATACAAATAATTGAGGTAATCAAAACTTTGTAATATCATGAGAATAAAGGGATTCATGATATACTATGTCAAAGTACATTATATACACCACATAAAAGTGATTTGGTGTATATCAACAAAGAAGTCTCAATGGAATGTAAATTGAGATGAAATCTCTCATAAAGGCCGTATCCTTAGGTTAAGGATAAATCAACGACTTAATTATGTGTGACAAATATAAATACACTAAATATGATTGGATATTCAGTGTAAAACAATCAAAGGATATTCACACATATTCTTGTAAAAACAACACCAACGAATTGGATGTTTAACTCAACAAATGGTGAATGAGTTAAAATTACTCTTATCAAATTCATATCAATGACTTGAGAATTATCAATGGAGTGATTATGTGTATCAAACTTATATACACAGGAAGGGGAGTGGAAATTATGACATAATCAAATGAATAGTGATTTCACACATAATCTTGGGGTAATATAATCAATGAAATATGCGTAAAGCCTAATGAGTGGAAATTGAAATTTCAAATTCCCTTATCGATTAGGTAACTTTCGAAACATACACCAATGAAAGAAGTATCATACTATGATGATGTAAATACCCATAAATTAAAGTATATTACACAATGAATTCAATCATGGGCAGTACACATACACCACATGCAATAATTAAGTGGTGAACAATGGAATTCTCACGAAATTAAAAGTGAGATTAGAAAATCCCTTACCACGTTAATCGACTGAGTCGTATGGACAAAAGTTAATAACCACAAAATTATTTACAGAATAACATGAATATAAAGATAATCATGATAATATATATCAAATGGCCATACACAATACACCACTTTCAATAATTTAGTGGTGAATAATGGAAATCTCACGAAATTGAAAGTGAGATAAGAGAATCCCTTACCACGTTAATCAACTGAGTCGCATGGCCAAAAGTTAATAACCACCAAATTATTTACAGAATAACATGAATATAAAGTGAATGATGATAATATATATCAAATGGAAGTACACAATACACCACTTTCAATGATTTAGTAGCGAACAATGGAAATCTCACGGAATTGAAAGTGAGATAAGAGAATCCCTTACCACGTTAATCAACTGAGTCGCATGGCCAAAAGTTAATAACCACCAAATGATTTACAGAATAACATGAATATAAAGTGAATCATGATAATATATATCAAATGGAAGTACACAATACACCACTTTCAATAATTTAGTAGCGAACAATGGAAATCTCACGGAATTGAAAGTGAGATAAGAGAATCCCTTACTTTGTAATTTTTCCTTGGTCGATGGTAGGTTTACCTCCTGTATAATGGTGAAATAATTGTTATTGAATAATAAAAGAATAATTTACTTTAATATGATATCATATATGATCTTTTAACATTGATTTGTTAATAATATCTTAGAATTATCGTCATTTCGGGTGTTAACGGGTTCATTTTACTTTATATTCTTTGTTATGTGAGCCATATTCGTTATTAATGGGATGTATATTATTCATATCCAGAATGATATAAAGTCCTTAGATACTATTTTTAAATCATCAAATTATAATTATACTTGAATGGATATGATGGACAATGAATCTCATCGCGTTCGTGGAGACGGTAGTCCGCACGTACGCACGAACGCTACTTCCATTTAATTTTTCATTTTAAAAGAATTGAATCCAAATGATACATAGGTATATTATTATTCCAGTATAATATAATATTTTATATATGTTACTTAAGTTCATTAACACCATCCTTTATACGTTCCATGTGTGGTATGAACGAGTCATATCATTTTAAGGGGGCGGTAGTCCGCACTTCCTCAAATGAAATTATCGTATGTATATACAACATGAAACGAATAAGGATATGAAATAAAATGGAATTACAGAAGCTTATATATAAAATATATATCATTAATATCATATTTAATTACAGTGCCATCATAATGGCCACCATGAGAGGCGGTAAGATGTATTTGAACAATCATCGTTTCGTGAGGCGTTAGTTTGCCATCCACAGAAACATTATGTTCATCATCCATTAGATGGAGTTGTGTGTATGTGTAGTTTGAATCCTTCTTATAACAACATCCTAGTATATTGTGGATACTGGTGTTGTTACAAAAGAAAGGAAATAAAAAGAGTTTGGGGGTTGGAGAAGCAAAATAATTGAAAATAATTTAAGAGAAAATGTTACCTTTAATTTAGGTAACTCAATTTGGTTGGAACCAAAGGACTTCTTGAAATGCTTTCTGCCTAAGGGGAAGCTTCAAGGAGAAGGAGAGGGATGTGGGGAGCTTAGTTGGGCAGAGTTTGGACGAGCCAAGTGGCTTTAGAGGTGTGAGGAATGAGTAGAAGTGGTCTCCTTTTATAAGGGAGAGGAGGGGCTCTTTAGGAAAGAGTGAAAGTATTACTTTATAATATAATTATGTTCAGTTTATAATGGTCCAAAAATCATTGAGGTCGAATATAAGATGACTCATATTCTAAATAACATCAACCAATAATAATTGGACAGGTTTTAGATAATATTTTAATCATTATAATCTTATTTATTTAAATGATTTATTAATGAGGTAAACATTTCATCATTATTGTGTCATTAATAATTTAAATTATTTGATGTCTAAAAATTATAAATAAAATACCATTATGTAGGAAATCTTTTTAGCTTTCTAATGAATATTTATAATCGAAAATCCAACATGTATAACCCTATGTAAAAATTGTTCTTCTAAAAGATGTAAGCTTATGCCATTTTTATTTTTATTTTAACTTTATTAATATAAAGTGTCCCTACCACATACAAGTGGCTCTAAGGGGTCCCCAAATTGACCCAAGGATTCTCATGGTCGGGTAGGTGTCCACCAATAAGGTTAGGACACGTTTTAGGGTAATTTTGTATTATTATAATATTATTTTTTAACCCTTATTTACCGGATTTACCCTTAACCATGGTAAATAAAATATTTACCACAGTAATTATTCAAAATGTCTAAAAATAAAAGTTACCTATTTACACAATTTGGACATCCTAATTCCAAATATGGAATCCATTTTTCTAAATTCAAAATACAGAAGTGGCAGAAATTAATTTAAAATTAATTCCCGCTGTCAAAACAAAAAGCGTGTTTTTAAGAGGTAATAACTATCAAAAGATTGACACTTGTTTATGTTCGGTTTAATTGTAAAATTATGTCCAATGACCAACATTATATTAAATGGTAAAAATATATTCTAAATATACATTAAAACCACTCAAATTCACAATTTATCACTATTAATTATTTTGATTAAAAAAGTTGTTTTTAATTAAAATTTAGTAATTTTCACTATTCATCAAAATATAAAAGTTATCCGAAAAGTACCAAAATTTCAGCCTAGGCTAATTTCAATATTCCGAATCCAAAAATGAAGTCCATTTTGAAATATAAAATATATATGATTTCAAAAAGTAGGTATTACTATTCACAACGGCTAGTTTAATTAGTTGTGGTGTGTGTTAGAACTCGAGGTTGCGTACAACACACGCTATCGCATTATTCAAAGGGAAACGTACCGTGGAAGCTTGGGGTGTTACATTCTCCCCTCCTTCAATAAATTGCGTCCTCGCAATTTTTAAAATTTTGCTTGGGAATATAATGGAAAGTCCCACATCGGAAAAAGAGTCAATAAAACTATCACTTTAAAAGAAAGAAAGAGAGGTATAAGGGTCATCCAAGATAACCCATACTAGGATTCCATGTAAGAAAACATGGATATGGATGATAAAATAAGTGTCAAGTTCTGATGGAGAGGGATAGAAATCATGATCAGGAGAAATTTAACAATGAGAAAACCACAAACTTGTGTTGGGACAAACGACCTTAGTCTCCTAGTAGGAAAGTAAACAGACAACATTTTTTTTTTAAAGTTACATTATATAAGGAAGAGGAATTCATTTATGATATTGACTAAGAACATTATGAGATATACTTACATTTTAAGTAAATTTTCACTCTTTAATAAATTTCCACCACTAACTCAATTTTTTTTTAAACGATGAGTATTCAAGAAGACTTGGTCACACTGGAAGAGCTAGAATAAACTTCTATAGAATCACATGATCCATGCAGGATAAACCATATATTTACATTGTCTTTGAAGATTAATCAAAACCAAAATGGTAAGTGAATGATCTAATGATCCCCCAAAAGGATATTCATTGAGATAAATATGCACTAATCTTAATTTCTAAAATTAAACCAACAATACCCCAAAGTTAAATAGATACCATTCAATAACTAATTGTCCTTAAAATCCTTTAATATAATCCAAACTAATATTGAAACACAAATCATAGAAGAATTTGATTATGTAGTCTCCCATGTTACATTGTATCTCCAAATGACATCAAATACTCTTAAAGTCACATACTTAAAAGTAATTAACATCATCACATATTCTCTGTTATAGGTTAATCATTTCCATAAATAACCCAAATCACTATAAATCAACAATAAAAACGTAGATAAAAATCCACCATTACTCTACAAATGAAACCCCATTGTATTCTATTTTCCTTGGGCATATAGTGTTCCCAACAAAGCGAACATCTTCCAAAATAACATTTATCACTTAATCACCAAATCATTTTCCTATACCAAGGGTATTCATTTGATAAGACATAAGAACCCAAATCATCTTATTATTGATCAATAAAATCATTTTACAAAAAAAAATAGCCACACTAACCAGGGACTTCACATAGTCCAGTGGTAGGCGATAAATCCCAATCGCACTTTGGTTGTGGGTTCGATTCCCACAACTTTGTCCGACGCGACGGGTTGTCACATGGTATACGTGTTGTCCTTTTTCAAAAAAAAATATTTTATAATATTACCAAAATGAGATAAATTCCTCAAAATAACATAATTTAACCACAAATATTATATCATACCTTGCATTTTCATCCAAAATTATAATAACTTATAATTTCCTCAAACCCAATGATCATATAAGACCAAATGGTTATTTATAACTATATCCGCAACAGAAAAGATAATTCTTCCTCAGATATCATTTTCACATGATAAATTGTAGGTTTACACATACAAGAGAAAATTATTCCAAAGTAATCTCATCAATAAAGAGCACTAACACTTTTAAACATTTCACCATCCATTTATTTCCACATAGGTTCTTAATCATATGTTCCTCGGGTTCCCACATTGCCTCTTCCATCTTATGATTTCTCCATAGATCTTTTACCAGACAAGTCATCCGGTTTCTCAACACTTGATCTTTGGTATGAAGAATTCTGATAGGCTCTTCACAATAAGATAGATCGAGTTCCAGTTATAATTCTTCATAGGTGAGTACATGCATTGGGTCAGGCATGTATTTTGTCACTAGAGGTATGTGGATCACAACATGAACTCTGGAGAGACTAGGCTGATTTGCCTTTTGGTAGAATGCGTTCATGTGTCACAATGGTACCTCAGGAATTTTTCAAAATCATCTACTTCCTTTACCCAAAAACTCATCATCCATTTTGGATTATATCGATGGAAGCATCAATGCATCATAAAAAAATAGGTATTTCTTATATATAATTTTGAGACATCGTCTTTAACATGTTTTTTTAGAAAATTCTCACTGATTCATCTTCAAATATTTCAAAATAAGGTTTTGGTAAATCAGTTTTCGTATATCCCAAAAGACATAAATATATAATTTGATACATATAGGCTGCTCGAAGGTCTCCCTCTTCTGCAGCATCTAGAAAATCATTTAGTGCATCGTAATTTTGAGATAAAGTGAATAATTTAAAAAGACCCTGATGGTACTTCCCACGCTTAGCGTGGTAAGAAAGTTGAGAGCGCAACATTATCCCATAGTCGGTACTTGATCCTTGAAAGAATCGTGCAATGCTAGAGGTATTGGATGTCTCATAAAGTTGTTTGCATGTAACTTGGACATTTGAAAAAGTTTCAACATCGTCTGCGCATGACTTCTGGATAATAATTGTAAGTAGTTCTTCAGGAAGAGAGAGAAGAGTTGTTCGTGATCTTGCTCCCTCCATGTTTCAACTAACAAAAGAAAATACAATTAGGGTTTTTTGAATACTTATCTAATAACAATGTAAAAAAAAATAGACATAATAGGATAATCTTGTAATTGAACAATATATCCTAACTTGGGGTACCCTATGTTAAAATCTAGGTTATCCACTATCTATTTTCCGACATATATTCCTAGGGGCATTTTTTTTGTATTCCCTTAATAATGGTTTATACTAATCTTGTGAATTTACCAAAGCATATCCCCCGGGAGTGTCGTAACCAAGAGTGCAGCGAGGCCCGTTGTCGTGCACCAGTTCCCGTTCGAGTCTAGCTCAAAGCGGTGTTTTCGGGTTTTACCCCTAGGTACATCTGTGCCAGAGCCGCCTCTACCTGCTCGTATCCAGACAGGGATGTATTGCTCGGAAAACTCACAAAATATCTACAATACCAAAATTCTAGGAAGTTCTTCTATACTAATCCTCAAAGTTCATCTTAGGTTTACGTGCTCTAATCAGAGTTTATCTAAATCTAGCTTCCAAGGTTTGTACTAAACTTCCTCTGATACCAACTGTAACGCCCCGACCCTAGTTACCTAGAGTCGGTGCATTATTACATTACATTGGCATGATCACGAGAAAGATCAAGTCTCTAAAGATCGATTAGTTTAGTAGCCTTGGAATAACTAGATACATCCATAATTTTTTTACATTACATCATAAAAAAACATATTGCCTTCATATCCCCTCATACTATCCCTGCAGGTCATTCATAAATTACTTCTTCATAATCCTGGGAAAAACAAAACCTTGAAAGGGGTGAGCTCAGATGCTCAGTAAGGATAACATTATAGCATAAGCTTTCATAAATAAGCATAAACACTTAATGCAATTTATATCTAAAACAAAAGCCTTTTAAACTTGAACTTCAGCATAAAATGGCAAAGGTAAAATGAAATAATTCCATTTACATACTCACATGGATATTCTACTAGTCGAATGATCACATGCAATATCAATATCCACTTTCATAATGTTGGAATGCATAATTCCAGACTATCATAACCACTTAGCCAAGGCCTCGTGCCAAGACTACAAATAAGATTTTGTCAAGGCCTTGTGCCAAGACACTAGTTTGTCTCATGAGACCTACCGATGCATCGAGGAGCTATAGCGGGCTCCACCCGTCACTTATTAATTCCAATGCATTCCTCATATGAACATGTTTAAACATAACATAAACATTCATATTAAAACTAGCATACGAAATGTCAATACTTTTACCACAAACCATGAATGGTATAAAAACAGCACATCCACAGTCAAACATAACTCATTCGATACAATATGGAAGATTGTATTGTATCACATTAACCTCAATCAAGAATAATGAAGGATGTTGACATAGATGAAAATAATCATCAAGACTATTTGAGAGAAATATCCCCCTTTTCTTGAAAACATTTAAAAGTCACACTATTTGTCAAGAAGCCATTTAAAAGTAGATTTTTGAATCAAAGTGTCCCATACCACTTTGAAACTTTTTAAAAGGAGTTTTAATTTCTAAAACTTTAATGTCCATATAAATAAATCCTTAAAACCATTTTTAAAACATGGACATTAATGAGCAAGATTTAGAAGAATAAGTCTTTGAAACATTTAAAAATGGTATTTTAGTTAGAGATTCTAACCAAAAGAGACACTTGAATACAAATAATTGAGGTAATCAAAACTTTGTAATATCATGAGAATAAAGGGATTCATGATATACTATGTCAAAGTACATTATATACACCACATAAAAGTGATTTGGTGTATATCAACAAAGAAGTCTCAATGGAATGTAAATTGAGATGAAATCTCTCATAAAGGCCGTATCCTTAGGTTAAGGATAAATCAACGACTTAATTATGTGTGACAAATATAAATACACTAAATATGATTGGATATTCAGTGTAACACAATCAAAGGATATTCACACATATTCTTGTAAAAACAACACCAACGAATTGGATGTTTAACTCAACAAATGGTGAATGAGTTAAAATTACTCTTATCAAATTCATATCAATGACTTGAGAATTATCAATGGAGTGATTATGTGTATCAAACTTATATCCACAGGAAGGGGAGTGGAAATTATGACATAATCAAATGAATAGTGATTTCACACATAATCTTGGGGTAATATAATCAATGAAATATGCGTAAAGCCTAATGAGTGGAAATTGAAATTTCAAATTCCCTTATCGATTAGGTAACTTTCGAAACATACACCCATGAAAGAAGTATCATACCATGATGATGTAAATACCCATAAATTAAAGTATATTACACAATGAATTCAATCATGGGCAGTACACATACACCACATGCAATAATTAAGTGGTGAACAATGGAATTCTCACGAAATTAAAAGTGAGATTAGAAAATCCCTTACCACGTTAATCGACTGAGTCGTATGGCCAAAAGTTAATAACCACCAAATGATTTACAGAATAACATGAATATAAAGAGAATCATGATAATATATATCAAATGTCCATACACAATACACCACTTTCAATAATTTAGTGGCGAATAATGGAAATCTCACGAAATTGAAAGTGAGATAAGAGAATCCCTTACCACGTTAATCAACTGAGTCGCATGGACAAAAGTTAATAACCACCAAATGATTTACAGAATAACATGAATATAAAGTGAATCATGATAATATATATCAAATGTAAGTACACAATACACCACTTTCAATAATTTAGTAGCGAACAATGGAAATCTCACGGAATTGAAAGTGAGATAAGAGAATCCCTTACCACGTTAATCAACTGAGTCGCATGGCCAAAAGTTAATAACCACCAAATGATTTACAGAATAACATGAATATAAAGTGAATCATGATAATATATATCAAATGGAAGTACACAATACACCACTTTCAATATTTTAGTAGCGAACAATGGAAATCTCACGGAATTGAAAGTGAGATAAGAGAATCCCTTACTTTGTAATTTTTCCTTGGTCGATGGTAGGTTTACCTCCTGTATAATGGTGAAATAATTGTTATTGAATAATACAAGAATCATTTACTTTAATATGATATCATATATGATCTTTTAACATTGATTTGTTAATAATATCTTAGAATTATCGTCATTTCGGGTGTTAACGGGTTCATTTTACTTTATATTCTTTGTTATGTGAGCCATATTCGTTATTAATGGGATGTATATTATTCATATCCAGAATGATATAAAGTCCTTAGATACTATTTTTAAATCATAAAATTATAATTATACTTGAATGGATATGATGGACAATGAATCTCATCGCGTTCGTGGAGACGGTAGTCCGCACGTACGCACGAACGCTACTTCCATTTAATTTTTCATTTTAAAAGAATTGAATCCAAATGATACATAGGTATATTATTATTCCAGTATAATATAATATTTTATATATGTTACTTAAGTTCATTAACACCATCCTTTATACGTTCCATGTGTGGTATGAACGAGTCATATCATTTTAAGGGGGCGGTAGTCCGCACTTCCTCAAATGAAATTATCGTATGTATATACAACATGAAACGAATAAGGATATGAAATAAAATGGAATTACAGAAGCTTATATATAAAATATATATCATTAATATCATATTTAATTACAGTGCCATCATAATGGCCACCATGAGAGGCGGTAAGATGTATTTGAACAATCATCGTTTCGTGAGGCGTTAGTTTTCCATCCACAGAAACATTATGTTAATCATCCATTAGATGGAGTTGTGTGTATGTGTAGTTTGAATCCTTCTTATAACAACATCCTAGTATATTGTGGATACTGGTGTTGTTACAAAATAAAGGAAATAAAAAGAGTTTGGGGGTTGGAGAAGCAAAATAATTGAAAATAATTTAAGAGAAAATGTTACCTTTAATTTAGGTAACTCACTTTGGTTGGAACCAAAGGACTTCTTGAAATGCTTTCTGCCTAAGGGGAAGCTTCAAGGAGAAGTAGAGGGATGTGGGGAGCTTAGTTGTGCAGAGTTTGGACGAGCCAAGTGGCTTGAGAGGTGTGAGGAATGAGTAGAAGTGGTCTCCTTTTATAAGGGAGAGGAGGGGCTCTTTAGGAAAGAGTGAAAGTATTACATTATAATATAATTATGTTCGGTTTATAATGGTCCAAAAATCATTGAGGTCGAAGATAAGATGACTCATATTCTAAATAACATCAACCAATAATAATTGGACAGGTTTTAGATAATATTTTAATCATTATAATCTTATTTATTTAAATGATTTATTAATGAGGTAAACATTGCATCATTATTGTGTCATTAATAATTTAAATTATTTGATGTCTAAAAATTATAAATAAAATACCATTATGTAGGAAATCTTTTTATCTTTCTAATGAATATTTATAATCGAAAATCCAACATGTATAACCCTATGTAAAAATTGTTCTTCTAAAAGATGTAAGCTTATGCCATTTTTATTTTTATTTTAACTTTATTAATATAAAGTGTCCCTACCACATACAAGTGGCTCCAAGGGGTCCCCAAATTGACCCAAGGATGCTCATGGTCGGGTAGGTGTCCACCAATAAGGTTAGGACACGTTTTAGGGTAATTTTGTATTATTATAATATTATTTTTTAACCCTTATTTACCGGATTTACCCTTAACCATGGTAAATAAAATATTTACCACAGTAATTATTCAAAATGTCTAAAAATAAAAGTTACCTATTTACACAATTTAGAAATCCTAATTCCAAATATGGAATCCATTTTTCTAAATTCAAAATACAGAAGTGGCAGAAATTAATTTAAAATTAATTCCCGCTGTCAAAACAAAAAGCGTGTTTTTAAGAGGTAATAACTATCAAAAGATTGACACTTGTTTATGTTCGGTTTAATTGTAAAATTATGTCCAATGACCAACATTATATTAAATGGTAAAAATATATTCTAAATATACTTTAAAACCACTCAAATTCACAATTTATCACTATTAATTATTTTGATTAAAAAAGTTGTTTTTAATTAAAATTTAGTAATTTTCACTATTCATCAAAATATAAAAGTTATCCGAAAAGTACCAAAATTTCAGCCTAGGCTAATTTCAATATTCTGAATCCAAAAATGAAGTCCATTTTGAAATATAAAATATATATGATTTCAAAAAGTAGGTATTACTATTCACAACGGCTAGTTTAATTAGTTGTGGTGTGTGTTAGAACTCGAGGTTGCGTACAACACACGCTATCGTATTATTCAAAGGGAAACGTACCGTGGAAGCTTGGGGTGTTACAATGGTGGTCATTGGAATTAATCTCACTTTAAAATTGGACTTAAACTAGTGTCAATCTTTTAATAGATATTGTTTCTTAAAAACACGCTATTTGTTTTGACAGCGGGAATTAATTATTAAATTAATTAATTCAACTTATATGTTTTGAATTTTCTAAAATAGACATCATTTTTGAATTCGGAATATCAAATATAGCTTAGGTTGAATTTTTGGTATATTTCTGAAAAACTTCAATTTTTGATGAATAGTGAAACCACTAAGTGGTAGTTAAAAAACTGATTTTTCATTTAAATGAAACTTTACCACTTCTGTGATTTGATTTTAAAAAATCTGAAATACATGGTTATCATTAGGATATAAAATGTGGTTCAATGGGATTAAAATAATTTTTGGTGAATAGTAACTTTTAAGTTTTATTAATCGCGATTAAAGGTAATTAGTGTAATTTAAGGTAAAAATAATGTTTTAATAATATGAAATGACCTTGAAACATGTACTACTTTTATTGGATGAGTCATGGCCGACCAAGATAATACATAGGTCAACTTGAGGACCCCATAGAGCCACTTTGGTTGGAAAATGACATTAATAACTTTTTATTTAAAGTTAAAATTAAAATGTCACAAACATGTATTGTTTTACTAAATAAAAATTTACATGGGGTTATAAAAGTAATATTTTTGGCTATAAATATTAATTATAAAGATAAAAATATTTCCTACATCGTGATATTTTTTTTTATAATTTTTAGACATTAAATAAATTATTTTATTTATGACAGTGTGATGATGCGGTGATTACCTCATAAATGAACGATTTAAATAAAATGAGAAGATAGGGTGAAATATAAGTCTTAAACTTGTCACAAAACTATTGTATGGGTTTATTTCGAAACCTTATCACCTTATCCTAGAAATATATAATTTTGGGAACTTTAAAATCTGAAAATCATTTTATAATAAAGTAAAAGTTTATAACTTTCCAAGAGTGGCCCTCCTCTAATCTTATAAAAGGCCTCCACCTCTACCACCTTACCCACACCTCTAAAGCATTTGGCTTGGCCAAACCCTGCCCATTTCATCTCTCCACATCCCTATATTCATCATTGAAGCCTCACCTTTGGCAGAATGCTCTTCAAGAAACCCTTTTGGTTCAAACCAAGAGGAGTTACCCGATTTTATGGTAATGTCTTCACTTGTGTTCTTTTGTTTTATTTTACTTATCCAACCCTATAAACTCTTTTTATTCCTTTATTTTGTAACAAAACTAGTATATTAAATAAACTAGGATGTTTTTATGTGAATTATTCAAGCTACACTTACACACACCTTCGTCTAATGGTTAAATAACACACTGTTTCTGTGGATGGTGAATTTCTACCTCACGAAACGATGATTGTTCAATATTCTCTTAACACCTTTCTTGGTGGCCACTATGATGTAACTATATTTTATATATGATATATATGGTATTTATTTTTTCTATATTCTTATGAATTTTATATTTAAAACATGCCTTTATGCTTTTCATGTTGTGCAAATGTGATAATTTCATACGAGGAAGTGTGGACTACCGCCCCCTCAAGTGATGTGACTCGTTCATGCAATACATGGAATGTATAATGAATAAAATTAATGAACATATGTGACCTATATAACATATATATTATACTAGAATTATAATATATATATCTCTCAATTATTTTTAATTCCATTAATATGAAATATAAATGAAAGTAGCGTTCATGCGTACGTACGACCTACCGTATCCATGAACGGTGAATTTCATTTATTTTTATCTCCAAATGTTAGGGAGTAATATAAAATGAATATTTAATGGATACATATGATATTTAAATCATTAATAATATTCCAGAGATGATTTACTTATAACTACATGGACAATCATTTTCAAACAAGTTCATTTTTGGCTCATGTACCAAACATCGACAAAAACGTCTGATATGAACTCACATTATTAACCAATTATTATAACATTATAATATGTGATATGAACTTAATAATAATCTTTAAAATAGGTCCTTAAGAAATTATAAATTGACCAAAGTTTATTATTCAGGAATATAAAGAAACAAACAAGACAAGTCAGACTTGAGGTAAGGGGTCCTACCTCTCTCTTTCTTTTTAAGCACTCTCTTTTATGTCATTTCTTTGAATCTCATATTTCTTATGTTTGGGGATGTTATTTTATATTTATATTACTGTACTTCTTATGTTCATATGATGAGAGATCCTATTTGATCTCATCAAACCTTTTTTGGAAGTTTTAAGTGGCATCGTTAGGCTGCCGAGTTTTCGTAAGGGATTTTTCATCTCACTTTTATTCCCATGACATTTATGCTATGTTTTCCACCATTTCCTTTGAGTGGTGTATGTACTTCCCATTATTATACTCTTTGTGTAGTATAATTTCAATTATGGGTATTTACATATTCATTTTATGACCCCTCTTCCATGGGGTGTATGTTTTGAAAGTTACCCAAGTCCGTAAGGGAACCTTTCACCCTCCTCTTTCTATAAGACTTCTTTTGTTATGTCTTTTAATTAACATACTATTATGTTGGGATATGTTCTTATAAATAATTATTGATGAAAATTTTATATCCAAGTGATGATATACCATTTTCTCTCTCATCAACTCATTTTATGAATTTTAAAGTGATGCCATTAGGCTGTCGGATTTCTGTAAGGGAACTTCTTAACCCACTTTCAATTCTTTGGGTTAAACCTCTACTTATTGATTTTATTATGCCAATATTATGTGTGGAATCTCTATGTTGTAATTTCCACAAACCTTTGTGTGGATATACTATTTCTACACATAATCATCTCATTGATAAATTCTTACGTCATTTAGACGAACTTGTATGGGAAATCATTACTCAATCTCATTTCATTGAGTTAAATAGTTATGTCATTGGTTTTGTTTTTCCAAGATTATGTGTGAATGACCTTTGATTGTTTTACACTTAATATCCACTTATATTTTTTGTATTCATATTTGTCACACATAATCATGTAATTGATTTATCCTTAATCTAAGGATACCGACTTTGTAAGGGACTTCGTCTCATTCTCCTTTCATTGAGGCTTATTTTTTTTATACACAAATTTCTTTTATACGGTGTATAAACCCCTTTGACTTATACTTTTATTATAAAGGAATATTTTCTATACGAAGTGTTTTACTAAACAACAAAATGTATGTTTCTTTTTAACATACGCGATGACAATTACCTTTCCGCCGCCACGAGTATTATTTGGTATTTGGATTCCTCAACAAGCCGTTATATTTTTTTAAGTAAATAAATACCATATACTATTTTTGGTATTGAAAATGGTTTTGATAATTGATTTGTTATGTCAATATATTTAATTGATATATTGTGCTTGAAATGTGAAAATGTTTTCTTTCCTTTATAATTATTTTATGTTTTATGATTTTATAATGGTACTTGGACATTTGACGGGTGGTTACGTGATAAACCATAAGAAGGGTGGTGTCGTGAATACCAGGACGGTTGGTTACGTTATAACCTCTAATGCTTTGGGTATGGAAGTCGTCCGTATGGCTATTCCATTAAGTATGTGTGGAAGTCGACCGTATGGTTATTCCATTTAAGTATTTTTATGTCCCAAGTTACCTTTATATGTTATGTGTTCTTTATATGGGTTTTATGGTAATATTTTGGTTAAAAAAGGGTAATTAATGGTCTTTTATTCAGTTAAGAGTTTTTACTACTTCATAAAGGTGAAAAGTATTACTTTGGTAAAGTATTCATTGTTTACTGGTTGTTTTGAAAAACTAATATTTTTCCTTCTTTGTGTATCCTTTACTGGGATTTTTATGCTCATCCCATGTTTTTGAAATGTTTTCCACAGGACTTAAAGATGAATAGGTTCAAGGATGGGATCAAGGAAATACATGCTATCTAAAACATGGAACTAGACATGTTTCTTTTTAAGAGTTTTTATTTTATGGAAACTTATTAGAAGTGTCTACTTTGTAATCTTTTGAGATATAATAGTTATGACCTAATTCTCTAAAACTCTAAAACTGAAAAGATCCTCTATGTGAATTATTCATTTAATTCTATATTAAGTAATGTTTATGGTCAGGTCTTTATAGGTTATTAGTTTAGATAAATTCTCTTTTATTCTCTCTATAAGATGGAATTTTATTTTTTTATCTTATTTGGATAATATGGGATTTTAATTAATTATTAAGGAAACGAGTTGGTCTATATATAAGATAGAAATGTTTTATGGAATTGAAAAAATGGTAAATAATTTATAAATTCTAGATATGGATAGTTTTCTCTAAATTATTTATAATTAGAAGGTTAGGGTTGATTATAATTTCACTTACCTTTAGCATTATATCCCTGAACATAAAAATGAGAAACATATTTAAATAATATATATAGATTTATAATTGAAATCATTTGATTCTGAATCAAATTATTATTTTTAATATTATTTATTAGTTAAAATGATCAAAGAACCATTTTTCAAAAATGTCGAAGGGATAGTGGACTGTTGTATCTTATACAGGGTGATGTATATAGTCCAATTATTACTTAATAAATAAGTGGATTTATGTATTTTGTAACATTTACTAATGACTTCAGTTGGTATGATTATGTGTTTTTAATGATACACAAGTAAAAAACATCAAAAAATCATAGTTTAAGAATAAAGAAGAAGATTAAATAGGAAAACGTAACAAGACTCTAAAATTAGATCTGGGTTTTGAATACTTACTCTAGGAGTTAACTGATCATATGGTTGTTTATAGAATTTTTTCACAACTTACTCCTCCTAGAACATCATATTGTAATAGCATGTCTTAGAGGAGTAATCGCACCCCATTGGACATGGTTAGATTAATTATGAGTTAGTGTAACCTTACTATTTCATTATAGTATTATTCTCTTTAGACTACTGCATTACAAATTATCCACATTCCATATAAAGTAGTCATAAATACACCATATTAAATAAAGTATGTGACACATCCCAATTTTCCTTTTATGAGGATTTAGGGTTTTAAATCACTCATATGTTAACTAAATTATGATAAGTTTATCCTTAAGTCAGATAAATGCTTATTTTTAAGTTATCCCTAGAAAACAACAAGAAATTTTTTATATAATCCTATTAAAAAAAATTTGTTCTAACATACTAATTTCCTTAAAAGTAAACACATAATTCATAGTTTTAGTTAGATGAAATTTGAACTTTGAGAAGTTCAGGATAAAAAAATAGTAATTCTACTTGATATAAAAGGTGAATTGATTCCATAAATATTTATAAAAGAAGAACTGACTCAATAAATATAATAACCTCAGTGGTCAGGTATGATTCATCAAGATCTCAAGAGATATTGATTTCTTTTGTTGAATAATTATGAAGTAATGTTCTTATAATGTGAACCTACTACTTATAATGATTCCATTAGGAGTTATGATTCTAATAAATTTTTACAAGCTATGGAATCTAAAATGGAATACATGTACACTAACTTGGTTTTGAACTTAGAGGATTTGCATCAAGGGGTGATATCCATATGTGTATATCATAAAACTTGAAGGTTTGGAAGTTCCGAATGATTCATTTATGGTAATAAAGTTACAATGGAATATTTATGGATTGAATGAGGAGTCTTGGAGTTGGAATATCCTTATTGATGATGCAATAAAATAGTTTGGTTTCATTAGTAACATAGATAATTTTTGTGTTTATAAGTGGATTAATATGAGTGTTTTAGTTTTTTTTATTTTTTTATAGATACCATAATACTGATAAAAAATGAAATTTTGGCTTCACATTATATAATTATGTGGTTGGGAAAATACATATCTTTGAATAACATGGGTAAACAAGCCTACATACTAAGTATTAAAATATATAGAGATAGATCTACAAGGCTATTTGGACTAATTTAATGCATACTTATTGATAAATTGTTTAAAAAAATTAAAATAGAGAAATCTAAAAAGGAGTATTTACTAGAATTACATTGAATGAATCAATTAAAGGTCCTTCTAATAAGTTATAATGGTTGGATATAATTTTCTATTCATTTTCTTTAATCTCTATTATATATGTTATGTTGTGCACTTGACCTAATTCTACTTATGCTCTTAGAATTACAAACAGATAGAAATCCAATCTTGGTGAGAGTGACTGAATTACTGTAAATAATATTCTTATGTACTTAAGAATAATTAATAATATGTTATTGGTATTTATTAGATAGGATAAGCTCTATGTAAAGGGTTACACAAATAAAAGACTATAATCTAATAAATATAACATGATATCAAAATATGGTTTCATTTTTTCCCCTGAATGGTGGGGGTATTAGTGGAAAGAGTTGCGAACAAGATACTATGGTGGACTAAAAAATATAGGCATAGTATATCAATAAATCGAGTACTATGAAGGATGTTGTTTAGATTAGTAAGTTCAAATTTGAACTTAGGGTGGTTCATAGCATCAAGGTAGTAATTAAGATTTATTATGACAGTAATGGATCTATTTATCATACCAAGGAACCCTAGTCTCACTAATAGACCAAACACATCCTTTGTAAATATTATCTCATAAAATAGATCATTGAGAGGGGAGATGTAAGGAACCATTTTTTGGATATAGGGAATAATGTAAAAGATCCATTGATGAAACCATTATAATATAATAAGTATGAGAGTCACATTAAATCTTTTGGTATTAGATACATAATATATTTATGTAAGTTTTGAATAATATATAATGGTTTAATAATAAAAGGAAATCTCTATTTATAATTCATTCATGTGTTATATAATTTATTTTGCACGGATAGTGGAATTATAATATCTTATAAAAGTATCACTATGATTTTTACCTAATCTATGGTCATCATAGATTATTATGGGTTGTAAGGATATGTTAAGATTATACTAAGTAGTGTACTCCTGAGATAATAAGATGAGACTTATTATTTATACTGATACTTAAAATTATATAAAAATTTTATAGAGTAATCGATAAACTGTGGGGTGTATACCTATTATCAATTATTTTTACCTCAGTTGGGTGAGATACTGATAATGAAAACCTTCATACTTTGATACTATTCTTACAAAACCCTTGATTATTATCTAATCAATGGATGGTTAGGTTTTTTTTTTATCATGTATTTGATTGGAGCTCAACCTAGATAGAATTTTTCCACTCATTTGATGATTAAATAAATATATACCTTGGTTTAATTAGATAAAGGAAATGTATGTTGATGATTTTTTGAAAAAAATATGATATGTTCAACAACCAAGATGATTGATATGTGATGTTCTTATCTACTAGATGAATTACATGTGATGTATTAATCAACCAAGTCATTTTTTTATATAATTAATAAATAATGAGATAGACTACACTAAATTGACATTATTCCATGTTTAGTGGTCACTTGATGTTATAGTGAAATAGATTATATAGGTGTATATACAATGTACATGATACATATTTTGGTGGATAAGTTCATATAAGATATGATTATGTTTGATGGATATCACACCAAACACCGTAGTATCTTGACTAGAAATGATTCTGTGTTAGATATTAATATTTTCATACATATATGAAATAATGATTTTATATTTTCTAGAAATATTACTAAGGACTTTAGACTCACACATTTAGGCCTTTGGATAAGGACTATGTTTTGGACAAAATTTTTATTCCAAAATAAAGGGTGTTTGATAAACTCTATCCAAAATAATTTTGGATGGATTCACAGAGAGTTGTGAGGTTTTGTATAAATCCATTATGGGATTTTATTGCATGTGGGATATTATTGAGTATGTACTAAAATTATGTTATATCATATTTTATGATATACCTAGATCATATAATATCATATTCATGTGATTTGTATCATAAATAGGAATGAGATGATTTAGTTTTCCTTAATCATAGTGTATGACTAGGCTATGAATATGAGATTCACATGCATGAAATGCTTCTTCTATATGGTACCATATATTATAAATCAATGATGTTATATTATTAATTGATTTTTATAGAATCATTTATATTTTCAATGATATATTTGAATGGTTAATAATGTGTGGCTACTACCATGAGATGGTAGTATATTCTCCAATGTTATGACTACCTTTATTTATTGAAGATAGTATATAAAAGGGATAGGATCCCTTATGTTATGTGATACTTGATTCCTGAAGGCCAATATATAACTATATTAGACTAAAATCACTACTAATATTTATAAAAGGGTGTTAGAACCCCTTTTGGTGAGTTCAGGTTTTTCTAGATATCACTGATGATTCATTAGTCGGTACACCACTTATAGAGGAGAGATCCATTTATCACCATTGTGATCTTCATCTAGAATCTAGAATTTGATATAGTGGCTATTGTATTATAGGTACATTAATATGTTCTTTTTTTCATATTTTGTTTGTTGATGATATATAGAAAATATCATGGGTTTCTTCTATGGTTAAGGATCATTAGGATGATCTTCTTAAACCCTTAAATATGTGATTCCCTCTAGTAAAGATCTCGATAGTGATATGTGTGTGGATAATTGTGGTAGAGGATATGGATTTCTCTCATATATACCTTATTATTATTATTATTTAAATATTTTTTGTAGTAGTGATGATACATAATGAAATACAAGGCATGAGACCTCAACATAACTTAGAGGCTAGTGGTGTGGGATTTCATATGAGTTTAGGTATAATACCTCACATGTTGTGATAATGTAGTTGTATGATATGTGGTATGTGATTTCGTATATGATGTGGTATGATATGATTTCATAACTCACCCTGAGTGGGATGGTAGCGGTATGATATGACATACATGATGTTTTGTGATACCTCTCCCTAAATGAGAGGGTATAGGTATGTTATGTGATACATGGCATGGTATAAGGACTCACCTTGAGTGATAGGGTAGAGGTATGAGATATGTTAATGTATATGGTGTGTGATCTCACTCTAAGTGAGATGGTAGTGGTATGGGACTGAATATAATATGAATACTTGGTATGAGATCCTACCTTGAGTGAGAGGGTAGTTGTGGAGACTCGGTTATAGGACACTACCCTGAGTTATATGGTATGGTTTTGGGTTTTTGTTTTAAGATGAATTCGCTTTTTGAATTGGACAAAAAATTTAAGGTCAAGTGTTGGGGGGACCAGGTTAGCATCTGATGACCAAACATAATTTCTAGAATATTACTAATTTATTTTTCTATACATGCATACATTTTATATGATGGTGTATATTAGGGGAACTTATTATGACCCTTCTAATTTTTATGTCCCCAACTTACATGGGAACTTAGAGGCAGGTTTAGACCTTATGTTTGGTTATTGGTAATAGGTCATATGTGTCACACCCATGGTGTAATTTTCTAGTGTGAAATTTATTATTTAGCATTCTTTATGTTCTTTTCCCACTTTACTCTTTCCATTTGGGGTGTTTGGGGAATTTTATGGACCTAGAGTGCAAAGGGGGAATTTCTTAAGTCACCAAACCATAGTAAGGGAATGATAACACCATATAGGGACTTTAAAGGGTCTAAAATGCATATTTGTGGTTAAATATTTTATGGTGGTGTCCTAGGGAGTTCAAAATTCTTAAAGGGCCAAAACAGCATCCTGACACACCATGGTGTATATAATATGGTCATTTTGGTTAAACCATGGGAAGCTCTATGGAATGGCCTAGTTCGTGGTGTTTGGCGTTATTCCCTATTTGAAACACTTAATAATTACTGTTTTATGATGCTCCCTTGGTCTATGTTTCAACTAGGTTTGAATGAGGGGTATCACATCATATTCAATGTAAAACATGTCATGGTGAATCTTTGGAGATCATATTTTAAAAATGTGAAATTTAAAAAATAACCATCTTGATTTAATCATTTCCTAACCCCTTTTCTTACATATTTATAAATATAATATCCCCTCTTCTGTATTGATCTCTCCTACTCCCTCCTTAGTATCCATTTTAGTAGATTATCTTAAAATAAAATCAAGGGATCTATGGTATGTGATTTCCTTTATCTATCTTATACATAATATCTTCTTATTCTTAGTTTTCTCTCCCTAAAAAGGTTAGGATGGAATAGGGTTTCTAGATACTTAATTTTTCATGGGATTATTCTTGATTTAGTTTTTATTTTTTTCTCTTAAGAATTTTATTTTCTTCTAGATGTGTTTTAGCACCATGGTTAGTTAAAGTGTTAAATATAAATTAGGTTAATCAAATATGGAACATTTAAGATTAAAATAGTGGTTTCTTTATAATTTTTAACCCATATTTTGGTTTTCCTATGAATGCATCTAAATACATCTATTGATTTCTTAGAGTGGAATCTAGTTCCCATTGGAATTTCATAAAATTTGAAAAGATTAACCATTTTATTTTCAAAGAATAATCTATTTTTAAAAAACCATCCATACTAAGTGTTCAACTAAAATATTAATTTACTCTTTAGTATTTATTTTTTAATTAGGAAAGGTATTTTGGTTTCAATATAATGTTAAAAAATCCTGTTTATTTCTCTAATTAAGGTTTTTCATAGAATTTTAAAATCATGTTTGAGATTTAATAAAAAATTTAAATGATTTGTGATCTCATAATAATTTAATATAAGTTATTTGATTGTGTTTTCAATTATATTTTTGGAAATTGATTTCTCTAATGATGGTCATGGGGCCGGGTTGGAACTTTCTAAAACACTTTTTTTAAAGTTGAAAATCTCTTGTAACATTCCCCTTTCATGTTATGAGAAATCTTATGAAATTTTGATGTTCAAGTGAGGTTCAACTAATTTGGAACTTATATATTGTTTTTTTATTCATGGTAATGATGTATTTTTAATATTAATGGTGTTTAGAGGTGAGAGTGATTTATAGTTTCTATTTGAAAAATATTTCTCCCTGTTATTATTGATTTACTAAACTCTATTTTATTCTATCATGGGGAATCGAGAGTAGCTAGTGGGATGTCTAGATACAAATGTCACACTATTTTATTATTGCACTTTGTCTAGTTTCCCCTTTCATGTTTTTTCCCTTGCATTGGGAATTTCCTCATCGGTTGGGCCAATATGGTAACACTAAGCATTGGGATGGTTAAATTTCATCATATGTACTAATAGGATAGATCTTATTTTGGTATTTTTCTAGATTCCCCCCTGAGATCATAGGTCTTATCATGATCATTATTCTTTGATTATACTATGATGATTATGAATTGGTTTTTCCTATGCCAGTTTAATATTATTTCTTTATGCTTCCTTTTATTACATTTTCTATCATTATTTTGATTATCCTTTTCAATAACTTATCTCTCAATTTTAATATAATAAGACTAATCCTTTCCTTAAATGTATAAAGAGATATTTTATTTTTAAGAAAAAAAGTAATAATCCATGTTTTATATTATAGTTTCTAAGGAAAGTAAATTTATAGTTAAAAAAATAAATAATGCTCTTCTAGTTTTAGTTAAATATAGCATGACATTGATTTTATTTTAATGTATTTACATGGGGTATATAGAGGATACCTGGTAGGTATATTTTTGTCATATATATTCATATTCTATCTCCATTACTGGTTTTGTATGGTTGTGGAAATCAGTTATCATATTCTAATTTGGTTTGGTTAGTGCCATTATGTGAATATGCTTCACTTATGAATTGAGATGGGTAGTTTTTTTCATTGTGGTTTTTTTGGTTTTATTGATATATAAGACTTATCATATTTATCCCATTTAGAATAATTGTTTCACAATTCAACTGGACTTATAGTATGATGGGATCTATTTCATATGTTTAATTGTCAATGATTTATTTTCATATGGTTTATATATTTTTCTTATACCAAGTTATGTTACATTTTATTTTTAATTAATTACTTCATTTTTGTGTCCCTATAATTCATTTATTGGTCATGCCAAACTTTTGGGTGGAGTTTCTTGTTTGATATTTTTATATTGAGTGAAATCATTTACATAGACCATATCTGATTTCCTAGAACTAATGGCCAACCAATGGGGATTGAGAATTCCCTTTAGGCCATGTCATAGGATAGCTCGAGTTCCCCAATAAGGGGAATTATAGTTTTGTTGATGAAAAAATAATAACAAATTCTAGTTATTATTTGTAGAGTCATGGTAGACAGGAGATTGGAATATTTGAATCAAGGTGTAAATGAAAATGAGTGTTTTCCAAACACATTTCTCATTAAACTCTTTATTTTCTAGGGTTTTATAGATAGATTTTTTTTACTTATTTCTTAGTAGTTTTTGAGATTTTTAGTTCTTATTTGAGTATTGTTACTTTGAATTGAGGTTTTAAGAATTATTTTTGAGAAATTCCATGATTTGAAATTGAATTAGTAAGTAATACAAGGTCATGTATTTTATTGTGAATGGTCTTAAAATCTATTCATAGACCTTATAGACAAGTTTGGATACCTTTTAGTGGGACTCATATGGTTAGTGAATTTTTTTCAGACTATGAAGTTAAACCATATGCAGTTTTAAATCTACTAGATTCTTGAAATTTTAGTTCCTTGAGGCTTTTTTTTTTGTTTCATTTACTTTTTGGTTGATTTAATATGGATTGGAATATTTTTTATTTGTTCTTGATGGTATTAGGGATAATTTATTTTGGGATTTATAGTGAAATATTTATAATTATTTTTAAAATAGATGTAATTTCATAAATTAAGGAATGTTTTTAAAAATTATTCCAATAATAATTGGTTTAAGAAAACTTTATTTATGAAATTAAGGCATATTTTATAAAATTATTTTGAAAATTAAAGGGGAGAGTGAGCCCAATAATATTTTTTGATGTGTAAATAACTATGATTTTCTTAAACTAAGTGTAATATTATTGATTCTACCATGAAGTGATTTGGAAAAATATAATATATTAATTTTGTTAATCTTGATTTCATAGGCTGATTTATAGTAGAAATTTGAATGATAAAAAAATTTATGAATATTTTTTTATCATTTCAAAAAAGGTATTGTGTAAAAAAATTAAGGACATTCATGTGATGTTTTATAAAATTAATTTTATTTTCTTTCAAAATCATTCAATTTGAAAATTTTCTCATAAATAAATTGATTTTGAATGTTTTGGGAAATAAAATCTGACTTTTTAGGTGTTATAAATTTTTATGAATAAATAATTAAAAGAAGATTTTGTTAAGAATAATGTGAGTAGTTTCTTATGTATTTGAATTTTTATGAGTGTATGATGGAAGTTTTAAGGTGATTGTTGACTTATCTTTATGTTTTGATATTTATTACTTGATTTTATTTGGTTTTTTTAAGTTCATATCTATTTATTTATTTGTGATTTATGTTCTTTACTCTTTTAAAATATCCATACTTCAAGTCTTAATCAATTTTAGGTGAGAGTTTTTAGTGGTTCGATAATTATAAACACTTGAGTTAATCAAGTTATATTTGAATTAGTTTTTTTCATCTCTTATATTGGTAATATTAATCTTTCACGTATATCTAAACTTATAGAATTTCATGATGAGTTTTTGAGAATGATTTTCCTCTTTTCCATAGTCTTTATTGTTTCCATAAAATTAAAAGGTGTTTAGAAATTATATATATGATTTTTTATTATATTAAGTTATACCCAGGTGTTTCCCTTACTTGTTATTCTAGGAGAGGTCTTTGCATTGAATTTTAGTCAAAATAATACAAGTTTGACTTAACTTTTTATGAGGGGGATGGGGTAGTGGAGTAGGTTCTCTGAGTTAAGGAAATCATGGATGGAGTAGTGGAGAAATTCCTATTTTTATTTTTTATCTCCTATATATTTTTTCTTAATTTAGTTTATTGAGGTTATTATGGTATTGATATTTTAATATTAATTAAATGTTCAAAACTTATTAGATATGGTATCAAATTATAGTATTTCATAGTTTTATTGATACCTCATGAGACTTTCTTCTTTGACTTATTTTTTTTACTTATGGGGAGATCTTATTATTGTTAGTTTTCAAGAGTAATTGGATATTATAAAGATTCATTATATTTGAAATGTTTTTATATGGTGATGAAACCACCATATATGATCTCTCCTTCTACATAATTTTTCTTAGTTTTCTTATGAATGCAATGGTCTGGAATTTCCATGTCAGATTTTTAGTTTCCCTACCAGAACCAACCCTATATAAGGTCATAAATTCATTTATTTTGTGTTATTTATTATAAAATATTTTATAGTTTCTTGTTGAAACTTTTATTTTTAAGAATTTGGGTTCAAGTAGCACACCCAACATTCATATTAATTATTTGGTGTCTAATTTGGGTTGTCATTGTAAGGACCCGACCCCAGTTACCAAGAGTCAGTGCCTTATTTTATTACATTGGAATATAAACAATGAAGTCATATAATAAAGTAATTAATGGTTTAGAAGGTTTATAAAACAATATACATGCATAATTTCAACATTTCAACTTGAAATTGAATACAACATATCAACTTCTTTTGAATCGCACATAAAATCCTAGGTTATCCTTGCAAGTCATTCATAATACACATCTTTAAAAACTTGGAAAAATAAAACATAAGAAAGGGGTGATCTCATATGCTCAGTAAGGGTTATAATTACAATGGAATATATCTTGAAAATAAATACTATGCATGGTTAACAACTGAAAACACGTGCCTTTAAAAATATACATGAGCAAAATATGGCAGAAATGAAAGATGATTAAATAAGGCCACATGAATGATCATATGTGAATGAAACATAACCAATAATATTATAATAGTCTAAAAATCACATGTTTTATCAGTTATTAATACCACAATGAGTGAATTCATAATTCCGTACATATGAAACATTTTGTCAAGGCCTCATCTAAGATGTATGAAAATACTAAGGCAAGGCCTCGGCCAAAACTTAATTATGTTTTGTATCATGAGACCTTTTTATGAATATAGAGTATATAGATAACCCCAAAAATTACTTTATAAGTCCAATTAATTATTAATATAAAAGGTTATAAATATAAACAACGCGAACATATGAAATAACTTTCCCCAATCTGTACACATAAACACTAACCATTATGAGTAGTATGGTGAATGGTATCAAGATATCACATCCATAGTAAAACTAATAATAAACCATTTAATAAAATATTTTATATGATAAACATAGTATATTAACCTTAATAAGACATAAAATTCAATATAGGTGTTGAAATAGACAAAATTACTCTCTAAATTCATCAAGGATTTTTTGAGAGAAATGCACTTTTACTTTGAAAAGAAGAGTTATTTTGGAAAAATATTTGCATAAAACTAGAAATTAATTAAGTTAGTTTTTCCATGATTAAATTATTGGTTTAATAAAGATAATTGTGACTTTAAAAATATTATATAGTAAACTTTAAAATATGTAATAATTTGAGAATTTCCCTTAAAACGGTCTTGTTTATCGGGAAGAATTTATGAAAGATCATTCAAAAACATTTAAATCCCTATAAAATAAAGAAGGATTATATTTGGTAAAAATATATAGAAAATTTAAACTTAATTCATGAGTATTATATAATAATAATTAATAATTTCATTTAGTTATTTATAGAATAAGAGTAACCTGAAAGAAATGGAGGTTCGGGTAGAAAACTCTTACCTTATATTTGAATGAGTTTTGAACTTAACCATAATGTATAGGATAATAAAATCAAATACATTAATTAATTAATTAAGAACCTTATATAAATTTAATTTATTTGTTATAATTTTATTAATTTTATTTATGGAATTTTGGATGAGTTATAAGATACAATTTTATTGCTTGGGAGCATTCGATTCCTTTGTTTTCAAGATTGGTATACTTGTATATGAGTATGAAAGTTCATGTGGAATTGGTATAATTATCCAAAATTGAAGTTATATGATAACAATTAACATATATAATATTAAATGGTGATATAATTCATTTTTTATATCTTATGAGGATGATTTATTAGATATAACATTAGAGATAATCATTTAGATTATTTTGGCGATATATCGATTGTTACGAAATAGTTTTTTTGTATAAATTATTAATTTATATATATACTAGTTCCAGAACATTAAATATGTTATAATACATATATTATGGTCTTTTTAAACCATAAAAATGGTTTTATTACCAGAATTGAAGGATAAAATTAAGAAAGAAGGTTCGTCGTCCATGAAGGTTGTAAATTGGCACCTCTGAGATGACGATTTCATTTTTAAAACAAAAGATAGAGAGATAGTAGATTGAGGAAGGATATTCCATTAAAAATACATAATTATAGTATATATATAATACTATAGTTATCATGATCATTTGGAAAGAGTAGGTGAGGATATAATAATAAAATAATGAACTTAAAAGAAATTAAAAGGAAAAAAGGAAGAGGATTTTTACCTCTTGAGTACTCCTCCTTGAGAACCTCCTTAAGCGAAGGTTTTTTTGATCTTTTTCCAAGAACGAGATCTCATAGACATGGTAGATACTATGGAAGATTATTTGGGTAGAACATTGAGAATGTTCAAGGCTTAGAGAAGTGAGTAGAAGAGGGAGTGAGGGTGGTTTTTATAGTGGAGGAGAGGGGTGATTTTTGAATATCTTATTCATTATTTTATTATTTTGATTTAGAAAACCAATAGTGTTTATTAATATGAGAAAAATAGTAATAATTTCATTTTAGTTTGAACCAATTATTCTTACATCAACAATAACTTAAGGAATAGTGTATTTATCTTCTACTATATCTATACCGTAAATTACCGTATTTTAATATTCACCAAAAATTCAAGTATTTCAAAAAAATCACAAAAATTAACCCTAACCATTTTTTGATGTGAATAATTTAAAATTTTACTCTATTTCATTAAAAACATTTTCTAAATAATATAAATTTAATTTTTAAATAAAATCATTATTTACTTGAAAAATACATATTTTAATTTTAAAACTAATTTTATAATACTTTCAAAAATTAATTAAGGTCTCATAAAATTATCCTAAAATCATAGGAAAATATAATATATATTTAAGAATACATTTTATGAAATTGAATTTTAATTTAAATAAATTTATTAATTTAAAATTGTAATTAAATATTTATTACTCACAAAATATCAACACTTAATTATTAATTTTTAAAATATTCACTCTCATTTATAATGTGCCAAAAGTTTATTTATACTTGCATGGGTGAGGTTAAGGGTCATATCACTATTAATAAGGGTAAATTACTATTCCTAATGGTACATTACTATTCACAAAAAATGTAAGTTAATCCTATCAAACTATAAATATCTTACTGGTCGCAACTGTGTATGTCAGTTTTTCGAAATTCAAATCACAAAAGTGGAAAAATTATGTTCATTGGCTAGGATATAACAAAGTATTGTTTCATAGAAACTCAGTTTTTTATGCATTCAATATTAAATTTATTTGTAAATCCTTGGGGTGTTATAGTCATCTCCATAGTTTTATGAGAGATGTTATTGGTTTTTATAAAATTATTAATCTTTTTAGTGTCAGGAACCTTTCATTGTCTGGTTGGGGTGTTGCTTGATTTTTAATATTGTTTTTTATGGAATCATCCTTTTCGTGCTTGAGGTTTCATTTTTCTAGTTTTTAGTTTTTATGTTTTCAATCAAAGACTTTATTAGTTATCTATGATGAGGGAAATTGGGTATTTGATGTGTTCTTTATTTCCATATTAATTATAGGATATCTAATTATTTGTAGTAATCTTAGTTGATATTTTTGTTCATTGGTTTCTCAAATCATTACCTTAATTGGTAAGACGGACCACATTCTTTCTTGAATCAAGAATTTCAACTAAAACTTTATAGGGTTAGGATGTGGTACGGTGGGGAGAATTATCACACCCATGATTGATTTTTAGGTGTAGGATTTATTATTTAGTGTCTTTCATGTTCTTTGTGTTAGAGTTGGTTCCCTAGAACCAAGTTATAAGTACTTGATGATTACGCATATTCTTTGTTTTGAATATTAAAAAAAATATTGCATCATGATCATTACTCTATATGACATAGTATGTGTCAATGTACTAAGAATATATGTCACATTGAAAGGTCCCGGTGGTTCCCCACTATGATGATAACCTGCGGGTTCTATGATATTATTCATTAATAAATGTTCTATATCCTGATGATATTGTCTGATAGGATATATATAAAACATGACATTAGGGGTAGGAGGATCATAAGACATTGAGACACCTTCTTATGGTGTTTTCCCAAGGAAATCTTCTATATGGGGGTTTATGAGAATGAACATGCCAGTGGTAAATCTATATTTTTTATGCCATTAGATTTTCCTATATAGGGACATGTGTATCAATCCTTAGGATTTAATATTATCATTAATGAATATTATAAGTCACGTATTTTGATGTATTGATGAAAACAGTGATGCCATATACTCATGTAGAAGTAGGATACATTGGGCATGTCACGAGTGATATTGCATTAATAGACAATTTGGTAAAATATTTTTCACTTATTTCATTTAAAACAAGTTTATATATAAGACCCTTTGATGGAAATTAAAATTCATAGATAAATGCATGGACATTGTGTTTTGTTAGTATGTTCATTTCCAAAAATTCAAAGAATGTGACATCAAGAACATAGGTTAATAACACCAGTATGTAACCTTCTTGATTAGATATATTTTGATAAAAGGATTATATTACACAGTGAGTGTTCTTAGGATTTTTTTTATCATTGCAGCATTAACTTCTTTCTCTATGAGTGTATTTTCGTGTTACTAGATTCTATACATAGGATTTAGTCATATTGGACTATTTCCACTGAGAAAAAGTCCTCGAGGGTGACATGCTAAGTTATTCTATAAACTTGGTTAAATTCAATGTTGAATTTAACAACTTAGAATAAATATTATTCCTAATTTTTTGTTTAATAATGATTCAGGTTTAGTTGATTCCTAAGATTTAATCACAAGTTATTTAAAATAATAAGTGAGTTAAATAGAAAAAATAATGAATATTTATTTACAAGGACTGTCGAATATAATATTTATTCTATTTATTGATGAATAATGTAGTGATATTTATCTTTTAAGTAAAAAGTCATTATTCAAGGTTCTTTAAATGTATAAGAGGATAAATATAATGAGGTTAATGGTCTAACTAGAAATAATATAAATGTTATTTATTTATTCTTAGGTGATTCTCATGTTAAGTGAATAATATTTATATTATTATCAAGACATGGAATTCACTAAGAATTAATTGATTGGAATGGGACTTGTGTGAAAGTGGCTAACCCTAAACCTACCACAATAAATTTATAATTATATCACTTTCCTTAAACATAATTTGTGCATAATAGATATATATAATCTCTATCAAGCACTAGATATATTTATTGAGATCTAATGTGTGCTCTCTACTTCTCTCCTCTTAAGAAATCGATACATTAAGAGTTCTTCATCCCTATAGAATAATTATGTCATGATCAACCATGAATAATACAAGAGATCAGGATTAGTCATTTCTAGGTCCAAAATGGTATTAGATACCCTGATATAGGGGTGAATTAGTGTATGGATATTGTTTTCAAATTTATTCTTTCCCCATTGGATCTTGACCTCTTTATTATAAGGGTCACTTTGTTTTCACTGAAGTATTAATGTTGATCATATTATTTCCTTCTTTATATGATGAGGATGATTTGAATGTAATGTAGAAAATCAAGGAGGTGGAAACATATATTTTTACATGGTTCACCCTCACTGGGCTATATCTAAGTAGAATACAATGGCAATGTGCTAATATACCAAATCCACTAAGGCTCACTGCCAAAATGTTGTTTAGGCTAGATCACTTCTATGACTAGAATCACTCCTTTATAAGGTTTAGTTTTCATTCAATACTTTCCCAAGGGTCACTCCCTATATATCTTTCTCTGACTCACTACTAGTGGAAAGTACCACCTTCTTCATCTTCCTTTGATCACTACTCTTAGAATGGATTCTCCCACTGTTTATCAACTTGTAGGTCCCTTCATTATCACTAATGAATACATCCTCAGATATAGGTAGATTCTCGGTTGATGTCACACTTTAATCCACTGGATGAATACCCCTTTACCATATAGTTACTAGGAAACTTATCAACTTTTGAGTGTCATGTCTGCAACATTAACACCTTGCGTACAACATTTGTTCTCTGCATGAAACACCCTTTACGTGAAACTCCTTTTGCACACAACACCCTTCACATACAACTCCTTTTGCATGAAACTCTTACAGAATTCATAGATTTAAATTTATATAAGGGTTCAACTACTTAATTATGGGGTATCCTATAATTTATAGGAATTTCCAACCCTTCAAGAATTATCCTTACACATCTTACACTCTGTGCGTAAGATCTCCTCGGAGCACAAAAAACCATATTTGGTGTCGCATTGAGCGTGTAAGCCTCTTTCATGAAAACTCATCTTTTACATGAATTTAAATATTTTGTGTGCTTCATTAATTTTCCATATATTGATGTGGTGATCCCAAAACATTTCTCGCATGAAAATTTCCAAAACCACCTTCAATCTTTCACACAACTTCCTTTTCCAAAAAAAACTTTCTATATTCTCTAAATTTTGGACCCAAAAATTTTTCAAACAATGGGAAATAGTGCCACCTTGTATACATACTTTTTGTACCACCTCAAAAGTGTCAATTATATTTTCTTGGATCTTTATCAACACATATTTTCAACAATATATCTAGATCTTTAAAATTGACCCTAAAAACCTTCTTTATCAATAAACACAATCAACCAAAAAGCACCATAATGTTACCTTGAGGGATTTTTTCCCAAAAATATCCCCCCTTCAGGTTATTTGACAACTCTTAACATTTTTATACATCATTAAATATTCTTCCATATTCTTTCATCAATCATTTTGTGAAATTCATATTGAGATCAAATATTTACTCAAAACATACTTTAATCCCACATGATTCATTCTCAACGTGAAAAACAAGAGTAGCATGTAAAGTTCATCAATGAATCACTTAATTCCCAAAACCACTCAACTAATTTCATTAAAAACTTATTATTTTATGATATATATCCTTTGATTGATCATATTTATCATCTTTAGATTTAAAACTCTTCCTATTTCACTTATTTGGTTCTCTTGATTTGGAATTATTAAAGATGTCCAAGATAAGCTCTGATAGCCATGAGGTGTTTCCACATAGAACCCAACTCTCATCGTGTCATAGAAGAATTGAATGGTTTGTCAAAAACCTAAAACCTTTAAAATGTTGACACTCCCCTTATGTCACAGCTCCCCCTATCAGTTTCTCCTCTATCTTGATTAAAACATTTTCTCCCCTTTTATATCAAGAATTTCTCCCCCTTTGTCAATGAACCCAAAGTTCACCTTGTTTTTGTATGAGATAGGGTAAAGTACATAGATTAGTATATATAGGAAAAACACACCATACCTTAGGGAGAGGGGGTCCCACATCCACACTTTTTTAAGTGTAGGGAGTTGACTGAACTCTTAGAACCACTTGATTCAATTCAAATTCCTCTTTGGGTAGTGACTTTATTATAATATCCACAACCTGTAGTTTTGTAGGCATATAATCCAACTTCCCAAGTCCTTTCTCCACTTTCTCCTTGATAAAATGATACTTGATTTCAATGTAATTTTTTCTCAAGTGATCCACAGGATTTTTTCTCAGATTTATAGAGCTTGAATTATCATAATAGATTCTAATCGAAGACTTCACTCAAATTCCCATATCATCAAACTATTTCTTTATCCATAATAATTGTGTACACGCTTGAGTATCCATAATATATTCATATTATGAGGTTCTCAATGAAATTAAATATTGTTTCTTACTTAGATAAGAAATAAACAATCTTCCAAGATAGAATACACCACCAAATTTTTATTTTCTATCATCCGCTGAACTTGATCAATCTGTATATGTATAGCCCAATAACACTTGCTGAGATTTTTTATGACAACCATGCTTTTTATTACAACTTAAGCATGCTTTATTACATAAAACTTCACTTGATACAACAAAGAAGATCAAGAGGTTTAGTGTCTTTGGGGCTTAGGATCATTACATAAAAACTTTAAACTTGAAATACAACATCTTTATTGAAAACTTCCTTTACATGACCACTACATTCCTTCGTACTAAGCATTGCATGGGATAACCTGAGGACATGCATAAGAAAAGGGTGAGCTATAAATCCCAGTAAGGGAGTAAACAATGAATAACATGAGGAGTGAAATACATGTTAGGCAATAGGCATATCAATAGAGCATAATAGAAACATGAACATAAAGGCATGATAAAGCATGATAATCATAACATGGAAATGTGGCAACAACACTTAACATTGAATTAGCATGAGCCAAGGCTCATTGCACATGGAGCATGAGTAAACCCTCATTGCACTTGAAGCACGAGTAAACCCTCGTTGCACTTGAATTATCATTAGTCAACACTCATTTCACATGATGTATCATGATACTATACTTTACCCAATGCATTGGAGCGCTATAAAGGGCGCACCCTTCTTAAACATTTCATTTCATGCATAAGTGTGCCACATGGATCATAAAACATGGATTCATAAAACATAATCATTTCTTCCACGATAAAGGAAAGTGGAATTCATACATGAAACTTTATAATCAATATGTAAATGTTCATAAAGGTGAATACCCTTGATGGAGAAATGGGCATGGTATTCACTACACAAAGACATTGGCTTAGAAAATTGGTGCGATTTCGGCAGCGTAACGGCGTGACATAAGAATTCATAAAAAAGGTTGATGAGAGAGAGAGAGGTTCCCCATCATATTTACATGTAATGGAAAGTAAGGAGATCATATATATACATGTCCCAACAATAGAAATGGAATTTAGATTCATGATACAAAAGTATTGCTTGAATGTAAAAGAAGATAGAGAAGTTCCTTTCGGAATTTCGGCATAGTAACGGGTGTACATGGGAGGCATTTAATGAGAGATAAAGGGTTCTCCCGTCATTCAAACAATAAGAGGGCAGTATGGGGGAGGTTCGAAACCATACCCCAACATTCATAATTGAAATAAAAAGGGAAATACAACTTAAATAAAATTGACAAAAAAATGAGAAAGGAAGAAAACCCCTTACTTGGAAGTGTGCTTCCAAAGGCTAGAGAGAGGCTTGTGAGAGGCTTCTTGGGAGCTTGGGGCACCTTTAGAGGATTCTAGAGAGAGTAGGGCAGAGGTTGGACGAACTTCAAGGGCTTTGAGTGAGGAGGAAGTGGGATCTTGGGTGGGTTTATATAGGAAAGGTGAGAGAATTCTTTATTATTTAGGTTTGGGACCCCTTATATTAAAATAATCCAAACCACAAACCATCCCATGGTATTTGCCCATGGTTTCTGGAAAAGGAAATAGGAAAACAATATTTTACAATTCCAAGGTCCTAACTTATTAAAAAATTAGGGTTGCTTATGTGGAGGTGAGTCACACTCCCATGGAAATTAATTTAAAAAGGCAAAGTGTTGAATAAGTCTTGAGGGCTCCATTAATGCTTTGAAAAGTGAGTCAAACAAACCCAAAACCTCATTATTTTAATTATAAAACATATATTGGCCGAACATAAGGATTATGGTATTTTATTACATCACCATTGGGTCATTATGATGTCATAAAACACATTATATATTTAAATGGTATTTAATTTTTACCCAAAAATTTGACTGTCTCAGAAAATTATGAAAAAATCACCGTTGGATAATTTCGACGTCCTGATTCCAAAAATAATATTTATTTTATCTAAATAATTTTCTAAATATTTGAATTTTCACTTTTAAAATAAAAACCGGCATTTATAAAAAATTCCCGGGTTTTGACAGAAATGGCTTTCAAACCTTAATAAAAATTTTAATTGCATTCATAAAATTATAAGATCATTTATATTTAATAAAAATTAATTTAATATTAATAATAATATTTTATTAAAATATTATTTAATTCAAAAATCCTTTAATTTAATAAAATATAATTCTTAATTAAATAATAACTAAAAACACCATTTGTACTTTAAAAACTAATTACAATGTATCAAAAATGACTAGAAATTATATTCATTATTATATAAAAAAAATAATGTACATGAACATGGTGCTACTTATTTGTTACATAACCCCTTAAAATAGCCGCATAAGACCTAAGGGTAAGGTGTGCGATGGTGACAGACTCTTGGGGTTGCTCGGATAACATCGCTCGAGTGGTAATCTCTATCAACTTCCATTTTTCCCGTAGACGATCACGTTCGAGCATGACTTGATGAAGCTCAGCTTGGGATTGGTCAAGGGAAAAGCCCAAAGACGCCACCTCTTTTCCGAGCTCCGACAAATGGGCTTCGTAAGGGGAAATTCTACTGGATGAGGCCATCGCTTCCTTTGTCAGAGTAGAAAATTGGTTCGTTAAAGCCTTATATTTAAACTACCCAGATGATCATTGTTCAACGGCTAAAAAAGTAACAGTCACAAATCTTAAAGTAAAACTAAAAAAGTTGATATCTTATAAAAACATTTTTCATAAAGAAACATTTAACTGGATCAAGAGGGATTTTCCATTAATGAAATTTTGGGTCGTTACAACATTCCCCCCTTAAGAAATTTCTCCCTCGAAATTTTCCTTTTCCCACACTAAAACAAATGTGGGTAACTTAGCTTTATCATATTATCCGACTCCCAAGTTGCTTCTTCAAACTTGTGGTTTCTCCACAACACCTTGACGAGGGGCATTGTCTTATTTTGTAGAACTTTTTCTCTACGATCTAAGATCTTCACTGGTTGCTCCTCATAAGAAAGATCATCTTCTAATTGTACCACCTCGGAAGAGAGTACATGTGAAGGGTCTGGTATGTACTTCCTTAAGAGGGATACATGGAAGACATCATGCACCTTGGCCATAGTAGGTGGAAGTGCTAGTCGATAGGCCACAGCCCCAACACGATCAAGAATCTCGAAGGGGCCGATGTACCTTGGACTTAACTTCCCTTTCTTTCCAAACCTCATGACCTTCTTCCACGGAGATATGCGTAAAAACACCATGTCTCCAACTTTAAACTCAAGGTCTCGTCGACGATTATCTGCATAACTCTTCTATCGACTCTGGGCTGCCTTGATATGCTGCTGAATGGTTTTCACCTTCTCCACCATTTCTTCGACCATTTTTGGTCCAAGAAGCTTACGTTCACCGACCTCATCCCAACATGCCGGTGTTCTACACCTTTTCCCATACAGGGCTTCATATGGTGCCATTTGGATGCTCGAGTGGAAACTATTATTATAAGAGAACTCAACTAGAGGAAGATGTTGATCCCATCCTCCTTTAAAGTCCATTGAGCACGCTCTCAACATATCCTCAAGTGTTTGGATAGTCCGCTCGGATTGGCCATCAGTTTGAGGATGATAGGCCGTACTGAAGTTCAGTTCAGTATTCAGAGCATGTTGAAGACTCTTCCAAAACTTAGAGGTAAACCTTGGATCTCGGTCAGACACAATAGATAGTGGTACTCCATGCAACCGTACCACTTCCCTGATATATATCCGTGCCAGTTGATCCAAAGATAAATCCTCTCGAATAGCAATGAAGTGTGCAGTCTTTGTAAGACGATCCACAACAACCCAGATTGCATTGTTGCCTTTGGATGTCCTTGGAAGTCCAGTGACGAAGTCCATGGTGATGTTCTCCCATTTCCATTCTGGTATGGGCAATGGTTGCATCATCCCCTTAGACTTCTGCCTCTCTGCCTTCACTTGCTGACACACCAGGCACTTTGATGTATATTCAGCAATCTCCTTCTTCATATTATCCCACCAAAAGTTTTCTCGGAGATCTCGATACATCTTTGTGCTCCCTGGGTGAATAGAGAAATTTGAACTATGTGCATCATCCAAAAGTTCCTTCTTCAGCTCCGAACTTGATGGAACACATAGTCTTTTCCCAAACCGCACAATTCCTTCTTCATTAACATTAAACTCTGAGGACTTTCCCTTTTTGATAGCTTCCACTTTTTCTTGGATTCCTGCATCATCCTTTTGAGCATCCTTTAACCTTTCCAAAAGAGATGGTTGAGCAATCATTTGTGAAAGGATTGATGATGTTCCCTTCTTTATGATTCCCACGTCCATCTTCATAAAGTCTAAGAAGATTGGATCCTTCTCAATTCTCATCATTGATAGAATTGCTGGATCCTTTCTACTTAGGGCATTCTCCACCTAGTTTGCCTTCCCAGGGTGGTAATGTATTGAACAGTCATAATCCTTGATGAGCTCTATCCATCTTCTCTGGTGCATATTAAGCTCTTTCTGTGTGAATATATATTTAAGACTCTTGTGGTCAGTATATATCTCACATTTCTCTCCATAGAGATAATGCCGCCAGATTTTCAAGGAAAAGATCACCACCACCAACTCTAGATCATGCGTTGGATAGTTTCGCTCATGGATTTTCAACTGCCTTGAGGCATAGGATATCACTTTATCATTCTGCATCAGCACACATCCTAAGCCCTTCTTCGAAGCATCACTGAATACCACAAAAAGCTCCCCACTTATGGGTAAAGTGAGCACGGGTGCAGTGATAAGCCTCCTTTTCAACTCCTTGAAGCTTTCTTCGCATTCATCACTCCAAGCAAACTTTACTCCCTTTCGAGTTAGCTTGGTAAGAGGGTTGGACAATCGTGAGAAATTTCTCACAAATCGTCGATAATATCCAGCTAACCCCAAGAAGCTACGGATATCAGTTACCGATGTTGGCCTCGGCCATCCCTCAATTGCATCTATTTTGGAGGGGTCCACAGATATCCCATTGCTTGTGATGATATGACCCAAGAATGAGACTTCCTTCAACCAAAACTCACACTTGTTGTACTTTGCATAGAGCTTCTCCTTGCGCAAAGTCTCTAGTACAGTTTTTAAATGCTCCTCATGGTCCTCCTTGGTTTTGGAGTATATTAGAATATCATCTATAAAGACTACCACAAATTTTTTTAGGTAATCTCTAAAGACTCTATTCATCAAGTCCATGAATATTTCTGGAGCATTGGTGAGTCCTAAAGGCATTACTATGAATTCATAGTGCCCGTACCTTGTACGAAAAGCAGTCTTGGGGATATCTTCCTTCTTCACCCTTACTTGATAATATCCCGACCGCAAGTCGACCTTGGAGAAGTATTGTGCTCCACGCAGCTGATCAAACAAGTCATCGATTCTTGGGAGGGGATACTTGTTCTTTATTTTGATTTTTTTAAGTTCACGATAATCGATGCAAAGCCGCATTGACCCATCCTTCTTCTTGACGAAGAGGACTGGTGCACCCCCATGGTGATGCACTTGGGCGTATAAACCCCTTATCCAGATTCTCCTGTAGTTGTTTCTTCAGTTCTTAAAGCTCAACCACAGCCATTCTATATGGAGTCTTGGATATTGGTAGCAGCCCAGGTATAAGTTCAATTGAGAACTCAACATCTCTTCTTGGAGGAAGACCAGGAAGTTCCTCGGGAAATACTTCAGCGAATTCCCTCACAATAGGCATTTCTTCAAGGGTGGTTTCTTCCTTGGACTTAATCATCTGAGCCAGATATGCGTGCTCATAAGGCAGTAATATCCATGCTTGAGATGATAGAGCTAAAGGAGATTCATCTTCCTCCTGACACTTGTAAAGAATCGGGGGTCGATTCTCCATATGGAGTGTGATTTCCCTCTCCCGACAATTTATGTTGGTTCTATATAAGGAAAGCCAATCCATGCCAAGAATTGCATCAAATTCCACCAAAGGGAGTATGACGAGGTTCGCCGGGAAATTCAATCCACAGATTATAACAGGGGAGGACTTATACTCATGGGATGCAATGATTGCCCCATTTGCCGTACTCACCGAAATCTTTACTTCCATGATTTGTGGTGGTGCAGGGATTATTCTACTAAACTTTTGAGATATAAAAGAATGCGTAGAACCTAAATCAAAAAGTACGTTTGCTATTCTTGAATGAATAACTAGCGTACCTGTCACCACTTCGTTGTCGGGGTTCACTTCGGCAGAAGTGATGGCAAAAGATCTTCCTTGCTGTCTTGGAGGTTGTTGATTGCCTCCGATAACCCTTGGATTAGGGCACTGATTCGCAAAATGACTCTATTCTTTGCATTTGAAGCATTGAACAACGCGTTGAGGTTCAAACGGAGCGTTCCTCTCCTCTGTTGCAGCCTCGGGTCCTTCTTGCTGACAGTTAACAGCTAGGTGCCCTTCTCTTCCACACTTGAAGCATTTTCTTGTCCCCCTAAGGCAATTTCTAGGGTGCTTCTTTCCACACTTTTGGAAGTGGGGTGATGGAATTTCTTAGCGCCGTTGGATTTATCCATCGGACCACCAGCATTGAAGTCCACCTTCCGCTTCTTGTCCCCATGATACCCCTGTGATTCTCCGATCTCCATTTCAACATTGAGGGCACATCGGACAATTTCCTCATAGCTATCGAAGTCACGGATCGCTAATGCTTTCCGCAAGCTAGGCTTCATCCCACCAAAGAAGAGGTCAACCTTGCATTCGGGGGTAACGACAAAGCCGAAAGCGTATCGTGCAAGCCTTGTGAAGTTTGCCTCGTACGCTCCCACAGATTCCTCATCTTTCTGCTTGAGGGAAAGGAAGTCCCTTTCCATCTTAAGACGGAGGGTGCGTGGAAAATATTTATCGAAAAACATCTTTCGGAATACCTTCCATTCCAAAGCCTCGATCTCCTCCTCAGGCTTCGTATTTTTGATCAACGTCCACCATTGATCAGCTTCACCCTCCATACGATAAGCCGCCAGGAGAACCTTCTCTTTTTCAGAGCATTGGAGGATGGAGAATATCTTCTCAATGGAGTTGATCCATTGTTCAGCGATCGTGGGATCAGATGATCCACTAAAAGTAGGAGGCCTTTGTCTCATGAAACTTTCAATAGCGACTTGTTCTTTCTTAGGGGGGGTTGAACGTTCCTCTTGACCAGTGTTTCTATTCAAAACTTGAGTTAGCTGAGAGAGAAGTGTGACAAAGTTCGCGATTCCCGCTCCCATTGGATTGGGCATCTCATAAGTACAATCATCACACTGATCTTCACAACGGTTGTTAGCCCGAGTTCTCCTATTACCGGCCATTGGCTGGAATAAAATAAAGTTAGGGGTAACGCATAAAGGTTAATCCAAAGAAAAAAGTTGATGACTTATAAATAAACTTTAATCTCTTTAACTCATGAGTCTATAGGATTCAATCCAGGCTTTTCATGATCTTCCTTCTAAAATATATTCTTAGGGGCATTTTTCCTTTAATAAGGGTTCATACTAAGATTTTGAATTCATCAAAACATATCCCCAGGGAGTGTCATAACCAAGAGTGCAGCAAGGCCCGTTGTCGTGCACCAGTTCTCGTTCGAGTTTAGATCAAAGTGGTGTTTTCGGGTTTTACCCCTAGGATACATCTGTGCCACAGCCGCCTCTACATGCTCGTATCCAGACAGGGATGTATTTGTTTGATAAACCACTTACTTAGTATTTACCAAAACATAGGGATGTTTTTATTATGCTTAGTCTTGTATCTAAGGCTTTACTAGGGTTTCCTAATCCCAAAAATAACTAAACCTATCCTCTGATACCAACTATGACAACCCTGCTTTTTATTACAACTTAAGCATGCTTTATTACATAAAACTTCACTTGATACAACAAGGAAGATCGAGAGTTTTAGTGTCTTTAGGGATTAGGATCATTACATAAAAACTTTAAACTTGAAATACAACATCTTTTTTGAAAACATCCTTTACATGACCACTACATTCCTTCGTACTTAGCATTGCATGGGATAACCTGAGGACATGCATAAGAAAAGGGTGAGCTATAAATCCCAGTAAGGGAGTAAACAATGAATAACATGAGGAGTGAAATACATGTTAGGCAATAGGCATATCAATAGAGCATAATAGAAACATGAACATAAAGGCATGATAAAGCATGATAATCATAACATGGAAATGTGGCAACAACACTTAACATTGAATTAGCATGAGCCAAGGCTCATTGCACATGGAGCATGAGTAAACCCTCATTGCACTTGAAGAATGAGTAAACCCTCATTGCACTTGAAGTAGAATGAGTCAACACTCATTTCACATGACGTATCATGATACTATACTTTACCCAATGCATTGGAGTGCTATAAAGGGCGCACCCTTCTTAAACATTTCATTTCATGCATAAGTTGCCACATGGATCATAAAACATGGATTCATAAAACATAATAATTTCTTCCACGATAAAGGAAAGTGGAATTCATACATGAAACTTTATAATAAATATGTAAATGTTCATAAAGGTGAATACCCTTGATGGAGAAATGGGCATGGTATTCACTACACAAAGACATTGGCTTAGAAAATCGGTGTGATTTCGGCAGCGTAACGGCGTGACATAAGAATTCATAAAAAAGGTTAATGAGAGAGAGAGAGGTTCATAATCATATTTACATGTAATGGACAGTAAGGAGATCATATATATACATGTCCCAACAATAGAAATGGAATTTAGATTCATGATACAAAAGTATTGCTTGAATGTAAAAGAAGAGAGAGAAGTTCCTTTCGGAATTTCGGCATAGTAACGGGTGTACATGGGAGGCATTTAATGAGAGAGAAAGGGTTATCCCATCATTCAAACAATAATAGGGCAGTATGGGGGAGGTGAGAAACCATACCCCAACATTCATAATTGAAATAAAAAGGGAAATACAACTTAAAGAAAATTGACAAAAAAATGAGAAAGGAAGAAAACCCCTTACTTGGAAGTGTGCTTCCAAAGGCTAGAGAGAGGCTTGTGAGAGGCTTATTGGGAGCTTGGGGCAACTTTAGAGGATTCTAGAGAGAGTAGGGCAGAGGTTGTATGAACTTCAAGGGCTTTGAGTGAGGAGGAAGTGGGATCTTGGGTGGGTTTATATAGGAAAGGTGAGAGAATTCTTTATTATTTAGGTTTGGGACCCCTTATATTAAAATAATCCAAACCACAAACCATCCCATGTTATTTGCCCATGGTTTCTGGAAAAGGAAATAGGAAAACAATATTTTACAAGTCCAAGGTCCGAACTTATTAAAAAATTAGGGTTGCTTATGTGGAGGTGAGTCACACTCCCATGGAAATTAATTTAAAAAGGCAAAGTGTTGAATAAGTCTTGAGGGCTCCATTAATGCTTTGAAAAGTGAGTCAAACAAACCCAAAACCTCATTATTTTAATGATAAAACATATATTGGCCGAAAATAAGGATTATGGTATTTTATTACATCACCATTGGGTCATTATGATGTCATAAAACACATTATATATTTAAATGGTATTTAATTTTTACCCAAAAAATTGACTGTCTCAGAAAATTATGAAAAATTCACCGTTGGATAATTTCGACATCCTGATTCCAAAAATAATATTTATTTTATCTAAATAATTTTCTAAATATTTGAATTTTCACTTTTAAAATAAAAACCGACATTTATAAAAAATTCCCGGGTTTTGACAGAAATGGCTTTCAAACATTAATAAAAATTTTAATTGCATTCATAAAATTATAAGATCATTTATATTTAATAAAAATTAATTTAATATTAATAATAATATTTTATTAAAATATTATTTAATTCAAAAATCCTTTAATTTAATAAAATATAATTCTTAATTAAATAATAACTAAAAACACCATTTGTACTTTAAAAACTAATTACAATGTATCAAAAATGACTAGAAATTATATTCATTATTATATACAAAAAAAATAATGTACATGAACATGGTGCTACTTATTTGTTACATAACCCCTTAAAATAGCCGCATAAGACCTAAGGGTAAGGTGTGCGATGGTGACAGACTCTTGGGGTTGCTCGGATAACATCGCTCGAGTGGTAATCTCTATCATCTTTCATTTTTCCCGTAGACGATCACGTTCGAGCTTGACTTGATGAAGCTCAGCTTGGGCTTGGTCAAGGGCAAATCCCAAAGATGCCACCTCTTTTCGGAGCTCTGAAAAATGGGCTTCGTAAGGGGCAATTCTACTGGATGAGGCCATCGCTTCCTTTGTCTGAGTAGAAAATTGGTTCGTTAAAGCCTTATATTTAAACTACCCAGATGATCACTGTTCAACGGCTAAAAAAGTAACAGTCACAAATCTTAAAGTAAAACTAAAAAAGTTGATATCTTATAAAAACATTTTTCATAAAGAAACATTTAACTGGATCAAGAGGGATTTTCCATTAATGAAATTTTGGGTCGTTACATTTTTTATTATATAGAAAAATGAAATCCACCATTACCTTGATATATCGAAGTATTATTTTCACTTCAATAAAGTTGAATTCCTTTGGATTACTTTGATATATAGTTGTTTTCATGTGGAAAAAAAATATCAGGTCTTTTCATTGTCAAGTACAATAGACTGACAAAGATTTTCCTGTATTATATGATATTAATCGCATTGCCTTCATCATCCCGTGATAGTTTCATCTGGGCAGTCATCAGATTCATCATATACCTATAATTTTCTATTCCAAATATTCTCAAAACCTCATTTCCATATTTATATTGATAAATTAATGTTCCATTATTTCCTTGTGTCACTTGTAAACCAAGGAAAAGTTTTAGTTCACCAACCACTGACATTTCAAACTCACTTTTCATGAATTCAGAAAATGGTCTGCATTGTGTTTCATATGATCCACCAAATATTATGTCATCGACATATACCAATAGAATAATCCTTTAATTACTATCATTTTTGACATAGAGATTGTAATCAACTCCACCATGCTGGAAACTGAGCTTATTCAAAAACTGCTCTAGTCTTGAATACCATATTCTTAGTGATTGATTCAACCCATATAGTGCCTTCTTCAGCCGACAAACTCTATTATCATATTTATGAATTAGAAAACCATCTGAATTATAAATATAAACTTTTTCTTCTAGAACCCCATTTATAAATGATGAGTTGATGTTCATCTAGAAAACTTTGAACCTTATTTTCACTGTTATGGCCAAGAATAATCTGATTGTCTCTATCCACGCAATAGATTAAAATGATTCATCAACATCGATACCCTCTATCTTGTAGTACCCTTTTCAAACTAGTCATTCTTTATTTCGAATCACAACATTATATCCATAAATCTTGTTGTGAAATACCCACTTAGTCCTAATGACATTCTTAATTATTAGCCTTGAAATAATTTCCCATGTCTGATTCTTCTCAATTTGGTCAATTTATCCATTTATAGCTTGGAACTAGTTGTCATCATTAGATGATTACTCAAAACATTTTGTCTCTACCTATGATAAGTATGATGCTTGTTGTAAAATCTTTATCCGCTTCATATGTATTAACATTATCTTATCACTAATTATGTTTTCTCTATCAATTTTAGATGTTTTCTTCAGTATTTGTGTAGATACTAAATTTTTCTCTTACTTTTAATCACCAGTATCTTCTACTGAATCTTCATCTTCCACTAATACTCCATCTGAGTCTCTTACCTCCTCATCACTTTCATCATTCAACATATCACTATGTTGTTGATGATTCTATTCATTCTCTATTACAGTGACATCATTACTTTCAACAACTCTTCCCATCTTCTTTTTTAAACACTTTTAATCTTATCTCATAGCTTCTTAGTATCCTAAAAATAGTCAGCTAAAAGCATGTTGTTAGAAAAAAATACACAATCATGAAATGCATGAATGTTACTGCTTCTCTTGCAATCTGTCTTCTCTCGGTGGACAATAAACACCTGAAATAGGGCATGATACCAATGGTTATATATTCAATGAAACATGGAACCATTGAATCATCAATGTATATCTTTGACTATTATTCAGTTTCAAATAAGACTCTTCATCATATAATATCCTTTTTCCATAGTACACAACCTTTAGATATATATTTTTAATGGGTCAATTTACAACTTAGTAATGAGCCATTAACAAATCTTCTAAGGATACTGAGTCAAAAACCAATGTAGGAAATAAGAGATAAAGTTTATAACACCATAATTGTCCATTGAATTCAATTATTTTCATACATCTCAATATTTTATCGACCATTATATCCTTTAAAATAATTCTTCAAGATTTCTTCATCAACGTTATAAACTAATTTAAAGAGTTGAAATTCCAGAGCACATCACATCACCACTTTTCATCTTTTTATGAAACTTTCCCTTGGATTGTATCTCCCTTAAAAACCTAAAATACATAAAAATAATGTAAAATAACTTATACACATAGGGATAGGGGTATATCTAGAATATTTAAGAAGAGGATTTTGGTTGATACTAATTAGTAAACTCTTTGATACTTTCTTATAAATCACTGTATTCTTTTTATGCTTGTTCCAACTATCCAGCCAACCTCAACTATTCTGGCCATATGACTAAATAATATTTACCCATATTCTGAGTTTTCTTCTGATATTTAGGTTCTGTAGGATTTTCCTTTTTCACAATTTGGGGTTTATACCCACTAGTATAAATTTCCTTCTTTGAGGCTCCACCAATATGCCAATTTTCATGACACTTTCCTTGAGTAGGAATCTTTACACTTTTAATATTATCTTAGTTATTTCTCCATTAGAGATATATTTATTTTTCCTTCACTTATCACCTTGTGGTATAAAATGTCAGTTTAACAAGACATTCTTTATTCATTTTTATTTTATCAGTTATCCGAGTCATGTCACCCTTTCTTGTTGTAGTTGAGTCTTTGACTGATTTTACATTCTTATTAATCACAACTGGATTATATCCTACCTTTTTCTTCTAGGTTTGTTCACATTCATTCCATGGGAGTTTCTATGAGTGTAACAAAGTAAGTGACTAATATGACTTTTTTTAGATCCTTTTGATTCCCTTAAGGCTGTAAACCTATTTTTCAACTTATCATGTGTTTTTTCAATATAGGTTTTCTCGTTATACACCACTGGATTTGGGGATATCCTTTTGAGTTCATTTTCCTTCTCTAATTTTTTCTAGCTATAATCTATTTCCAAATTGTAATGATTAGAACATCTAAGACATCTCCCATTAGAAACATAACCCATGTCATAATTTCTCAGTTGATATTTTGATATAGCTTGAGTTTTTCTTCAAAAATTGAGCTCATGGGATTCTTAACACAAACTCAGGGCGTGTACCAGTCTTCCTCAATAGTAGCGTTTCATGGATAATTTCTTCTAAGTGACACTTCTTTTAGATTTCTCAGGACTCTTCTTATTATTATAATATTTATAAATATTTAGGTATTTATATCATGAAATATATTCCAAATATTTGAAATAAAAACCTGATATATGACCATAAATCCCATAGAAATAGAACATGTAATCATTAATTCTTACAAAAACATTTTTAGGTCTGTTTTTGGTATCTATATGATTTTTTTATTTTTTTAATTGTTCTTAGCTCTCATCCTATCATGCATGGGAGATAATTCATCATATCAAATACCAATTTTTACAAAATTGTATAGACTTTAGGATGAGACAATACTTTCATGTTTTTTCTATGAAGTAGCATATTTTCATTTCATTTCATTATCACCAGTTGAAGGATAATAAAATAATAAATGTAATGAATCCTTCAATTTGGGATTTATTTTGGAATTATATTTATCCAATTATTTCTTCACTAATTCAATATATTATATAAATTATTGAATCTTCATATCCCTTGATTCAAGTTGAGCATTAAGTTCTCTCTTGAGATTCTTACCACTACTCATCTCATTTTAAAATTATCATGGGAGCTTATCCACCATTTCACATTTATCCTTTATTTTAACTTTTTCCTAATATTTAGAATTATTAAATCATGTATTAACCTGTTATATCCTTTGGTTCTCCTAAACTAGTTTAGATAGTTTTTTGAAATATCATCATTTCTAGATTTTATATTTTTAATTCCAACTAAGTTCAGACTCTTTCCCTTGTCATCAGCTTTGAGTTGTTCTATCTTTGTAGAAATATTTTGCAATTCTTAATTTTGGAATCATTATTATCCCTTAGATATATGTACACTTCTAGAATTCTTTTATTTAAACCTATAAATTTTTTGACTTCAATTTTCTACACTTGGATTTGTATATCATTAGATTTATTTTCTTCAGCCAGTTTTTGATCTAATTCCTTTGTTTTGTGGAAAACTTACACTTTTGATCTTCTTTCAATTTCTTCATAATCATTAGTACCAACATCACTTGGAATATCATGTTCTTTTCTACTTCTTTAAACATCATTGAATGATTAAATACTTTCACAATATGATTCATCCAAACCATTATTCTGTATACTTTTTGTTTCCTTCAAATGAATTACACTCTTTCCATAGATACTTCCACACTGAGGAATACCATCAGACTTATTTTTCTTATTTGAAGATCTCCCCTTTTCCATGGTGCTTCAAGATAAGAGAAAACTGAAACTTTAATTTCAATAATCAACTAAAACAAGTCATAGAAAAAAAATAATAAAAGAAACCAAACCTCTGATACCAATTGTTAGGTCCAAAAGGGGACTAGATACCCTAAAAGGTGGGGTGAATCAGGGTATGGATATTCTTTTCAAAATTATTCCTACCCCACTGGATCTTGACCTCTTTATTATAAGGTTCAATTTGTTTTCACTTAAGTTTTAATGTTGATTGTATTCTTTTCTTCTCTATTAGATGATGATGCTTTGAATGTAATGCAGGAAAGCAAGGAGGTGGACACACAAATTTTCACTTGGTTCAACCTCATTGGGATATATCCTAGGAGAATACAATACAAATTTTTTGATGTACCAAATCCACTAAGGATCACTAACAAAATTTTGTTTAGGATACATCACTTCTATTCCCAATCTCACAACTTTTTCATGGTTTAGGGTCAGCTCACTGCTTTCCCAACGGTCACACCCTATGTCTCTTTCTCTGGCTCATTATTGGTGGAAAGGATCGCATTCTTACAATTACTTTGCTCAATGATCTTGTAAGGTATTCTCCTTTAGTTTATCAACTTTTAGGTCCTTTCATTATCACTAATTAATACATCCAAAACTATAGGTATATTCTCTATTAATGTACCACTTTCATCCACTGGATGAATACCCCTTTACCATAGAGTTACAGGGAACCTTCTATCTTTTGCAAAAATTTTGAGTGACTTGTGTGAAACATTAACACATTATATGAAATATTTTTTCTCTGTGTTCAACACCCTTTATGTGATACTCCTTTTGTGTGAAACACCCTTAATGAAAAACTCATTTTTCATGTAACTCTTACGCGATTCATAGCCTCAAATTTCACTAAGGTTTGAGCTACTTAATAAGGGGGTAGCCTCTTATTTATAGGAATTTCTAACCCTACATGCAATATCCTTATGTTTCTTTAGCTCCATGTATATGATATCCCCCAAGCACATAAAATAATATTTTATATTGCATTGAACATGTAATCCTCTTTAGTGAAAACTCATCTATCATGTGAATTCAAATATTTCACATGCTTTGATAAATATATTTTTTTACATATTTTGATTTGTTTTTATTTGTGTTTTAATTTAATATTAATTGAGTAAATATAATATTTCTTCCGGATATTAATGTTTTCTAGATTCTTATATAGGATTAAAATTCAGAGCATTACTAAGGAAAGCTTGGAAATTGGGAAATAAAACAACACTTCATGCCACTTCACTTCACTCGCGGCGCAACACCAAATTTTGAGAATGACCATAGAGTACTTCCAGAGTCACAAAACTGAAGAAGCTAGATGAAACATAGATTTTAGTGCTGAAATCACATTTTACACATCGTGTAAAATCATTACACGATGTGAAATTGAAAACTGTAAACTTCATACAGGTTTTGATAAGAAGAAAACAAGAATGAGGATTACACATCATGTAATCATATTACATGATGTAAAATTACCTGATACAGTAAAAAATGGTGATTTTCCAACGCATCTTCTGATGGTATTTTTTCTCTTTGACCATCCATAATGGCTAGTAAATGCAATTTTGGACCCGAGTGAACTTTATTGATAACCATGAGGCTTATAAAAGGATTTATTCATAAAAGATAAATCCATTCCATTCCATGCTTGAAGATCAACTACTCAAAGTCTTCTGTAGGGTTCCAACCCAAATTTCTTCATATAGAGGTTTTTTTTATGTTTTTATTTCCTTTATTTAATGTAATCATTGAATAATTTCTATTTTAATTCCCATATATTATTTCATTAACTCTCCTTCTCATTATGTATCATATTTTCTCTTCCTTATAGATTTGGGTTAAGTTAACATTGATGATCACCCAACGATGGTTAGCTAAAATGCATAGGGGGAGCGAAATCAGTTAAAGGGGGTGCGTACCAACAAAGCGTTATTTTCCTTCACTCGTAAGGATTGTTTTATTTGATAGTGTTGTGTTGTTCCTATGTGTCTATTTTATTTATCATTGAATCACTAACCATATGTTTTCAATAATGAACAAACCCCAATATTATTGAGATAATTTATTCATGATGATTGAATGTAATTATTCTTCTTTTTTGGTCAATATGAACTTAATTTACTTGAGATATTTTGATTCATATGACCATGATGAATTGAGATTATATAGTATTTTGATTGGGAATGATTGTCTCTTCTATCGATAAAATTGTTGGTTGCACAGATATTTGATATAATTATTTTTAAAGTGAAAATGAATTAATTTCTTTATTAAAACCTCCCCTAGAAATTGATTCCCCTCTCTTCCAATTTTTTATTTTATTTACAAAATTAGATTAACTAAAATCAAACTAAAATTTGAACGAGCTAACCATTAGTTGAGAGTTTTCATTGTTGTGTTCCTTGATCTGTGTGGTTTCGAACCTACACTTCTACTATACTACACCTTTGTAGTTATTATGGTTTAGGATTATATAAATTTCTAATTTGACCCATACCCAGAGGAATTATCAACACCTTTGAGTGCATAATTCTTCTTTCCTTTTATATATTTTAATGTGGTGATCCCAAAACATGTCTCGCATGAAACTTTCCAAACCATTTTCAATCTTGTATTAAATTTTCTTTACCAATATCACCTTTCTCTATTCTCCAAATTTTAGACCCAAAAATTTGATAAACACAGGGAAATAGTGCCACATTTTATACGTAATTTTTTTACCACCTCCAGAGTGTATATTCCTTTGTCCTAGATCTTTTTCAACACAACTTGTTAATAATATCTTTGGATATCCATAACTAACTATAAAAATTTTCTTTATCAATAAACACAATCAACCTAAAAAGATCATAACGTTACCTTGAGGTATTTCTGCCCAACATCCATTTAAGCACCCATAAATTCCATAGCAACGTTCAAGGATTGTGTTTCATGTGTGGATAACCACTAGAGGGGTTATTCACTATGATCCTATAGATAAATGGTGGTATGATGAGATCATGTCAACTGGATTATAAATGAATAAAGAATTACAAATTTAAGTGATTCTAGATTATCTTATAAATTAATTATAAATTACATTTGATGATCCTCGTTTTCTAGTTTTGGTACTTAATCATGTTAAATAATCTATGAATTCTATTGTTTATTATTTCATTCATATGTATCACAATGATTATTCATAAATTAATACTAAAAACCAAGATTCCCATATTATACATGCGCTTTCACTGCACCCAAAACCTATAAGTGGTATCAAAGAGGTCAAATGGTTAATTTATAATTATTTATTAATCATTATTTCCTCTGGAAATGGGGATGACCTCGTTTTCTTAAGGTTCAAACATTCCAATCAGTTTCTAATGGGTTTGTTCATAGAACCGAAAACATCCAATGATTCTATATCCATTTGGACTGACTTTCCAAAGGTAGGTGCTCATTAGTTGTGGATCGATGAGGCTTAATAATTTTCATTGGTCGAGAGGATGGGAGGTCGGACTCATCACACCTTTTTGGGGGGAATTATTGTCTACTCTGGGACTCTATTTATAGATTTAAGTTATGTTTGTGAATCCTTATTACATTACCAATTATGAAAATGAGCTTTCCTTAATATCTTACAATCTATGATTAATATGTATGAGATTTAGAGAATATTTTATATGTATTCGAGGTTCTTCATCGATAGAGAATCATCTGTATGTATTGGAGAATCTTAGTCAATGGTATCCTTTAATACATTATATTGAAATATCCTGGTCATTATGATGACCATACTGGTTTTAAAGCCACTCAGTAGGGCACTTGAAGTTTATTATCGTTCAGAAGGACATGGATTATTTCAGAGTTGGGATCGTACCTGCAGATGGGCTACCTACATATCCTTGTTTAGAAAAGGAATCAGAACCCACGTAGTTCGAGTAAAGATGTATGATGTTTATGTATGATTGATGGCTCAAAGAAAGATGTCATAATTACATTTACGCTCTGAGCTCACGTGAGTCTTTCTTGGTGTGAGAAAAAAGAGGTATTGGTAAAACTTGACAATTGTGCCATGAAAGATGCAATCAAAAGAAATAATGTGGGGTTTATGTATGTATAACTACCCAAAGAGATGAATATCGAGACTTAATTTAGGGGAGAAGTCTAGGAACAAGGTTCATAAAGGAATATGTGCTTTGTGGAGATTTGGATACTTATATTTGGACTTAATCCTGAGAAGGATGCCTAAATTAGAGGGGACTTATGATTGGGTTTTATTCCTGAGAAGGAATCCCAAATCAAAAGAAATTAAGACTGGTTAAGAGAAATTATGATTGAGGCTTATTCTTGAGAAGGAGGCATAGGTTAAAGGGACTTGAGAACTAGGGATTACTCCTGAAAAGGAGGTCCAGGTTAGGGTACTATTGATTGGGGCTTACTCCTGAGAAGGAGGCCTAGGTTAAGGGAATTTAGACTAGGGCTTACTCCTAAGAAGGAGGGCCAGGTTAGGAGACTTGAAGACTGGGGCTTACTCCTGAAAAGGAGTCCCAAGTTAAAGGGACATGAGAACTGGGGCTTACTCCTGAAAAGGAGGCCCAGGTTAGGGGACTATTGACTGGGGCTTACTCCTGAGAAGGAGGCCTAGATTAAGGGAATTTGGATTGGGGCTTACTCCTGAGAAGGAGGCCCAGGTTAGGGGACTTGAAGACTGGGGCTTACTCCTGAAAAGGAGGCCCAGGTTTGGGAACTCAGGGCTTACTCCTGAGGAGGATGACCAAATTAAATATCTTCTCATCTTAAAGGATGAGGTTTAATGAATGAAATCTCTCATCTTAGTGACATGAGGATATGTAAATCACTAGGTTTTGAAAGATGTTCCACAGAATTCCTTTCAGATAAGGAAGTCAACCAAGGAATCATCCATAAATGGATTTTAAGAGGATTATGAAGGCTAAATCTTGAAGAGTATAGGGGGATTTGAAGAAAATATCTAAAATAGGCCGGAGGGGCACCCAAAAAGAGGTAGGCGCACAGGTCCTGTTTGGGCGCACAGGTCCTGGTCACGCAGGTATACCTGGACGACACATGTGTACTTGCATGCCTATCAACCCATAGGGTAATACTTGGGCGAGACTTGGCTCAATCCCTTAGTATTATCCCTAAAGGATTATAAAAGGATGGCGCGTAGGTTCTGTTGAAGGGATAAGGCGGCGCACAGGTGTGACCATTTCCCTTAAGGGTTAGACACTTAGGCGTGCAGGTGTTGAGGAATTTCAACACTTAGGCCTTGTTCCCCCTCTTTAGATCTTCCATTCTAGGTAAGAAATTACCTTAGAAGTGTTTGTAAGACTTCAAAAAGAGACTAGGGTGCCGAGAGCTGAAATCTGAGTTTCTAGATTTTTCGTCCTTGAAATGGGGGGCCCACAAGGGGTATTTATAGTCTAGAGAAGACCTTGGGAGAAAATCAAATAGGGTGTGTAGGTCACCTACGCGGCCTTCCTTAATGGAATCTTTGTTCATACCTTTGTCCATTTTCGATGTTTCTTCAAAGGATGAATCACTTTGTGTTTAAGTTATTTCCCTTTTCAGTCATTTAGAATATGTGACAGAAAGGAGTGTCAACAATCATTGATTGAATGGAATGAATTTTTAACTTCTTTTACTTCAGATATATTATTTCTTCTTAATCACATACCCAATAAACTTTTTAAGTTAAAAAAATTGACACTATGAATTCCATCTAGAGATTCCAAATATCTTGTTTAGGTAACTCAAGTATACACTGAGTGTATACCAAATCTGCATGTTGTGTTCCCATATATATTGAATGTATTTCATGATAATATTGAATGAAACCAATAAATTTGGATTAGTGATACAATAAAACTGATCATCACATAGATCCGAACAGGCTGGAAACTAGTCTGAAGAACCACAAGCCTTGTAACCTATGTACAAAACATGTTATCATTGTGTTTTTATATAAGAGTACATGGGGGTCCAAGCATGTCGTTTATCTACTAGATGAAATAGGGACTGAAAAACCATGAAATATTTCAGGATAAAAATTGTTTTGGAACAATACATTCTATGTACCTCATACACACCCATGGTAGTGGAACATGCACAGTTCCTAGGTGTGTGTTGTGGGCATGGGTAAAAGATACCACACGCTATTTAACCAAGTGCATGTCATGTAGTTTGATTCAAACAATGTACTTAATTTAACATGGATATAATAAATAATTATATGATTAAACCTATCAAATGTGTTAAATGTTTCATTTATTTGAATGTACACTCCATGTCATAGGATTTTTAATTATATATTAAATTAATTTCCTTTGTAAATTTTAAAACTATAAGTTGAGTATGGTCATTTTTTATAACATATTCTGCATGAATCAATGGAATCAAATGTAGTTTAATTCATAGGTGTCTTGTGTGTCATTTGATTGAAAATTCATGCCACATAATTACCTATCACACAATTTTTGTTGGATGCTAAGGGAATTCATAAGCACAAGGATCATTACAAGTAGTTTGGACAAGTACATGTCATTGCCTCCAAGTACACATGTGTACTCTATTAATTTTAAATAAAATTATTTAATTTAATTTATTTAAAAAAATTTAATTGATTTAATTTTAAATATCCTTGGATGTTATTATAATAAAATTGAATTAATTAAACTAATTTGTGGAACTTTATTTTAATTAAATAATTAATTGAAATAATTTAATGATAAATTGAAAATTTAAGTTTGTTGCATTATATGTGGATGATCGTGAGATTATTTCAGGCCTATGTATGTTATTAGTTTTATTTTAATTAATTTTTATTAAATTAAAATGATGTCTTATGATTTATCCCCTCCTCCTTATTATATAAGGGCATGTGTTCCCATGGTTTCTTTTTGTATAAACCCCCTTATCTAATCCATTGGATCCCCTCACTAGTATGTGAGTAAAATATTATGTAAGGATAGATCTTATAGAAGATATTAGGTGGTGTAATTCATAAAGACAAGGAAAAACTAATTGAGATGATACATAGGATCTGAGGTGGAATGATTCAATATAAACCTGTCTATGGTTCAAGGTGTTTTCCCTTAAGGTTGAGGGTTAATTTATCATCCTCTAGATAAATTAACCATTAGAGAATCTCTAGGTCATGCCATTTATATTTTGTTTCTATCAATTTCAGGGTTTATTATTTATTTTTTTGAATGATAAGAAATCACATAATAAATGAATTAATGAGCTTGTAATATGGAATAAAATAAAACCAAAAAATGCCTAAATTTTATCAGACATGGTTAGTAAATTAAGTAAAACCCACTTAATATTATCAAGACATGTGATCAGATAAAAAACTATTTTTTTACGCATAAGAATAAAATATATCAACTATAATATTAATTTAGTATAGCCTCTCATTACTTGAGTTAGAGTTAAACCCATAGTTAAAGGTTCTAGACCAGCCCAAGTTGGGATTCTTTTAATTATTAGAAAAATTTATCTTGAAGTTTTTGGTACACTTAACTTGATTCACATCAAGGGTTGATTTTATAATCAGTACATGGTGTAACTAAGAGTAAAGGGTTAAGGAAATATTTATCCAGGATTTTATAATTTTGGATTCCAATAAAAAATCATGGAACTTTGAGTTAATACAATTAGAAAGTTACACCTACTTAAAAAACATTAATTAAATTTTGAATCCTAAGTCTGGGTTATGAGAAGGTACTATAGCTCCTAGATACTATAATATCAATATAATGTGATATTATGAAACTAATGGTGATAGATATTAAGTTTCAATAAAATAATGGAATACTAATGAAATTTAAATTTATTAATCTATTTTGGTAATAAACGAAGTACTAATTATTTTCTCTTAATTTTTTAGAATGGAAAACCACATGATTTTGATAATATAATTGTGATATATAATATATAAGAGTAAAATTATATATTGTATGAAATTATAGGAATGGTATAGGTTCTTATACATTATACTACACCATTAAGGGAAATTATATGTGTTGGAAACCTCACTTCCAAAGTTTCTTGCAAAATAGGCTAATGAGGAAGAAGTATATATCTACTTGAAACATATATATGGTGAAATGGATATCAAAATGTTTTATTTTATCCTCCAAAATCAGTGATCTTATAAATAAATATGATAATATGTATGCATATAACATCATTTATCACCTTCATTCTCTTTATTAGGAGAAGGTTATACAAGAGAGATATGAGACCTCTAATGTATGATTCATGGGAAATCTTGGAGATTTAGTGCCAACAGGGCCTCATGTAGTCAATATGATTATTTATATAGAATTCTTAGACATCATATAGATTAATATCCCTGATGAGTTTCACACAGGTAACATTTTTTCATCACTAGCTAAAACGTTCTCCAGTTTTATTGTGAATTATAATATGAGCAATAACAATAAGACTCATTAAGAACGACTTACTCTAATTGACCAAGTTGATAAAGAAATGGGGTGTGATAAACCTATAGTCCATTTTTAAAATAATAATAGGAATAACAAGTAACAGGGATGGAAGACTAACTCCTTGTCTAAGGATCCAAAGAATTGTGCTTCCAAGAAGAATAAGATCATGTGGAAAGAAAAGTAATAAAATTAATTATGTTTTTCATGTGGATTGAAAGGCTACTATAAGTGGAATTTCACCCATCCAAAGAAACAAGGGAAATCTTTAGGTGCATTCATTATAGAGTATAATCTTTCTATATATTCAAATTGGGTATTATATAATACATGTGGTTATTAAATTTGTATACAAATATAGGAACCAAGTATATTTTGAAAGGTTTCCAGTGGTGAGGTTGATATATGGGCTACCAATAGGGTGAGGTTGGATTCTCTAGCTAATATATACTACTGACTAAATTTTCCAATATGAAATATATTTTTTTAAAGAATTTTTATTTTGTACATAATGTCACAAAGAAAATCATTTCTATTTCTTATTTATACATGGATGGATTTATTTTTAGATTTGGAAATATGATTTTTTACTTTTATAAATATATAATATATTATAGTGTGAAACATTTGAATAATGGTCTTTATATAATAAATTAGGAAAACCAAATATTGGAAATTGATAATGAATCAAATTCATGTGAATCATTTCACACCCTATTGTGGAATCACCATATTGGTCCCATAAATGAGAATACTTTAATTAATCTTAACAAAGGTGGTTACTTACACTATTTTGAGCTTAAACCACATGAAATATGTCATGATTTTATAATTTCTCTATCATAGGTGCTTTCAAATGATATGTGATTGTTGAGTACTTAGGTGAAGCAAAGTGGCTAACCAAGGTCATCTCTCAAAGGAAGAAGTAAATTTAACAACATATTAAAGGTATTTTGAAAATAAAATAAAAGGAAATAATAATATTAATTAAAATTATAAGATTTTTATCATTTATAAATCTAGAATAAGTTTTCTTGAATAAGATTTTATTTTTTTGTTTTTATTTTTGAAATGAATTTCGATTAAAATGACACAACAAGAAGATGTTTTTTTAGAAAATATTTAAAAAGAGTAATCAATATAACTATACCTATTAAATAATTTATTAATAATTATCATTTAAATTAATATCCACTTAATTATTATCCCTTAATTTTTTAAATCCCTAACCCTATGAGAATTAACTTTACCACAAAGATGAAGTGAATTTAACCCTAGGCTAACTTCGAAACATGCAATCACAACACCTTGCTCTGATTGATGTTCTAAGGCTAGCTTATGGCCAGTGGTAAATTAAGGCCCATTTACACACTATAAATTATAATTAATTGAGTTTAGGTATTATATTTTAACACTAAAAATTGATCTTGTATGGTTTTGTATTACTGATTAAGGTTGTGCCTTAATAATTCACACAATTCCTAACTTTGCGTGATTTGTGTTAATTATTAAATTGTTTTCTTAGATTCAATTAAATTAAAAACTCAATTAATGGATCATACTATGTTAATTATAGTATATAATTTATTCAAAATAAATTAATGAATAAGGATATATGTCAATCGATTACTAAAAAAACTACTCTTCCATGGGCGGTGTAGTTATCGTAGAAACGTTATGCAAGTGAAAATTTTTAGAAAGGGTATAACCCAATATTGTTTCTACTCTTGATTACAGCACAAAGAATTAAAATATAAAGATAAAAAGAGAAGAATATAGAATATTTATTGAAGAAAAACTCGAATTACAAGCATGAAAACAATGAAACACAAAGTGGAGGTGGGAGAAGAGAGCCTTCTTGGAAGAGATCTATGCATAAAGACTTACTTCTTCCAAGATAATTAAAATGCTTCCAAGATCCAACATTTCGGAAACACCTTTCCAAAAACTCCTCCAACCACCCCAAATAGTGAAAACACCCATTTATAGAGTGGTGGGGAGGCTATGTTCAAAGTTGTTTCAAGTGTGAATGGGGAATCTCGGCCAAATATTTTAATCTAACTTGCACCGCCCATTTGACCTCCAAAACTAATGAACCAGCTGTTATTCTAGAATAATGATTTTTTTAAAATTGGTTTGGAGATATACTCTCAAAATTTGTCCCAATACAAGATCTTATGAATAATATATATCTCAAACACTACCGTGATATCCAATCTAGTGGGTCCATACCACCTTTGACTTTATGGTCCATTTAGTCCAAACAAATGCATGATTTAGCTCTAATTTCATGAACAAAAGTTGTATACAATTAAGTCAGTAACACAGTTACAAAATTTAAAGTTCAAATAATAAATATAAAAATACTTATCTCTGAAATACTATAGTGCACTATAAAGGCTAAAACTGGAATTTCTTTCAAATTTTCAAATGAATGATCTAATCCCAAATTTTTTATAAATAAACATATTTAACACAATGTGAGGAAATTTTATAATTTATTATAAATAAAATATTAAATAAAAATGTGTTTTATCAATTTTTTACAAAGAATTATGTAAAAACAACCATTTGGTGTTCTAGGTGAAAGGCACATAGAGATTCTATAATTGGTACACACTGATATGTGCAGACTATTTAAAGTAGAATCTAGAGGTGGATTCTCATAATTTATTACTTTTACCAATGAATTGAGTAGGTATGGTTACATCTACTTGGTGAGGTATAAGTCTTAATCCTTTGATAATTTCAAGGAGTTCAAGACTAAATTCGATAATCATATTGGAAATAAGATAAAGAAACTTAGATCATATTGAGGTGGTGAATATCCTAGACAAGAGTTTATCAAGTTTTTATGGGAGTATGGAATTTTATAACAACTCACTCTACCTTATACACTGTATTAGAATGGAATTAGGGAATGGATGGACCATACCTTACAGGTAATGGTAAGGTCGATGAGTAATCAATAAATCCATCCATTATCTTTTTTAGGATATTCATTACATACAATAGTATACATTCTAAAAATAGTAGCAACTAAAGTGGAAATCTTATTCCCTTTGACTTATAGAGTAAAAAGAAACTAGTTTTTTTGCATGCTCATTCATGGGGGTGAAAAGTGTTTTTTAATTCTCTCTTAAGAAAAAACTATCAACCCAAGGTACAAATTGTATCTTTATAGATTAACCTAAGGTAATGAGGGTATACTACCTATTTTATTCCTCAGATAAAAAGGTTATAGTTGTTAGTAAATTTGTATTCCTTTATAGGGAACAAATCATCAAGGAGGATAGTCAGAGAAATATTGACTTTGATAAAGTTGATTCTCAAGATACACAAGATTTAGTACAAGAAACTATTCTATATCGCCTCATGGAAGAAGTTGTTCTGGAAACTAAACTACTACCTATGAGCACCAGAGTGATTAGAGAACTGGGAATATATGGTTTTGTATCCATAGATGATGGTGACTCATTATTGGTTGACAATAATAATCCTATATCATACATGGAGGTATTCAAGATCTGAGAATTTAGATGATTGCAAGAAGCCATGAATTATGATAAATATTATATATATCAAAACCAATTTTGGGTTCCAATTGATCCACCAATAGATATAAATATCATTGGGTGAAAATGGGTTTTCATGAAAAATCTGGACATTGATGTTCAAGTTTGTAACTATAAATCATGGTTGGTGGCTTAAGGGCTTAGAAAACATCAAGGAATTGACTATGATGAAACATTTTCTCTAGGTTCCATGTTTAAATCCATTATAATTATACTTTCTATAATATCTTTCCATGGGTATGAGATTTGGCATATGGAATTCAAAATTGATTGCTCTAATGGGAACCTTTGAGAAGATGTGTATATGATACAAACAGATGGGTTTGTGACTCCTAGAAATTACAAAATGGTATATTAATTGTAGATATACATTTATGGAATAATGAAAGTATGGAACATTCAGTTTTATGAAGCTATAAAATAATTTTTGTTTCATTAAGAAAGAATGTTATCCATATGTTTATAAGTGATTTCCTGGGAGTACATTCATTTTTAGAGTAGTATATTTTGATGGCATATTACTAATTATAAATGAGATGTCATCCTTATAATAGTTTAAAGCATGGTTGATCAAGTGTTCCTCCATAAAGGACTTAGGTGAAGCAAACTATATTCTAGGGATTAAGATAATGCTTGATAGATCAAAGAGGATCCTTGGACTATGTCAAATTACATACATCAACCAGATAATAAAGAGGTTCAGAAATGAAAAATACAAGATGGGACTGGTTATAGTGTCACGTTTTATACATCTTTCCATGAATATTTTTCCTTAAACATGGTAGTAAAGAGAGATAATGAGTAAGATATTATACGCTTATGTGATAGGATCTATAATGCGTGTTAGGTTATATATGATTCTTGATGTTTCCTATAATCTAAGCATGGTAGGAAGATATCAAGATAATCTAGGTGAATATCATTGAACTATTATTAAGGAAATCCTTAATTATCTAAGGTGAACTAAGGATATGTTCCTAGTGTATGGAGGAGATAAAGTGTTATTCATCATGGGTTATACAGATGCTAGCTTTCAGATAGATTATAATGATCTTAATTCATAGTTAGGATATGTCTTCAGTCTAAAAAGAGGATTTTTGGGATAGAATAGTTCAAAGAATCTATTTATATCTAATTCTATAGTGGATTCCTTGTGTAGTTTTTCTTATGATGAACTCAAGGAAATGGTTTGGATTAAAAAAAATTATAATATCTTGATTTGGCTCCAAGTAGTCAAGACCCTATCACAATTTACTATGATAACACTATAATAGTTTCTCTTTCCAAATATCCAAGGTCACATGAAAGGAAAAAAGGCATATACTTATGGAGTTTCATATTTTTCAAAAATAGGGGAAGTTAAAGTGAGCAGAGTATCCATGGAGAAAAGTGTGGTGAACCCCTTTATGTAGTCTCTATATTAGAAGAGACATTAATATAATGTGAGAGATAATGTAATAAAGGTTATTAAAAGTTGTCTCCACTAAAAGTGGGAGTATTTTAGAGTTGTTTCCATAGAAATAAATTATATATACTTGATGATTACATGAATTACTTGTTTTAAATATTATAATGTTTCATATCACATCATGATAGTTCCTATATAATCCATAGTATGTGATGATGTCCTAATAATATATGTCTCACTAAAAGGTCATAGTAATTCCTCACTATAATGAGAACCCATAGGTGACACATCTTGGATTTTAATTCCATATAACCAACTTATTTTTCTTTATGATAAAATATATTCATTTTTTAATATTAATAAACTCTTTATCATATCATGATTATTATTCTATATGACATAGTATGTGATAATTTCCTAAGAGTATTTATCTCACTAAAAGGTCATATAAGTTCTATGCCATGATGAGAGCTAATAATTTCCATGAAATTAATCTTAAATATATTGTTTATACATGTATGAAATCATTTTAGGAACACAAATGATACATGCTATCAGGGGTGTATACTCATAGGACTTTGAGGCACCTTTTCACGGTGTACACCATTAATAATTTCCAATGTAAGAGATTATGAGAATGAGATAAACCAGTAAAAAATACACATTTATATGTGTCATTGGATGTTTAAGTCTATAGATGTATGTATTGATCCTTATAATTTAAGTTTATCATTAGTGGATATTATGAGTCACCTACTTTGATGTATTGATGAAACTATGATGACATATATTTTTAAATAAGTAGGTTATGTTGGGTGCATCAAGAGTAATAGTTCATTAATGAATAATAAAATAAATTATATACTCTTTAATAGAATTTTATATCTCATTCCATTTCATGGAAATGATAAATCCTAAAAAAATCCATATTCAGGGTGTTTTTTAGGCGAGTTCAATTTATGAAAATTCAAAGAAGGGGACATCAAGCACATGAGTTGATGGAACTAAAATGTAATATTTTTTATTAGAGATATCACAATAAAGGGATTTTATTACACATTAAGTATCTGTATGAGATTTTATTTCATTGTGAAATTATCTTCTTTCTCTATGGGTTCCTTGGTGTGTTTCTAGACACTAACCTTGGACTTTGGGCTGCTTCAACAAATTCCACTAAGAAAAAGGACTAGAGGGATACACATTAAGTGTATCCAGAATCAAATTTATATAATATTATTATTTATTATTTAACAAGTTAAATAAATATTACTCCTATATGTGGTTTAAAAATTGTTCATTTTTCTTAATCTCATATATTATATCACCTATTATTTGAGAGAATATTTTGTGAGAAGAATATATAATAAATATTTACTTGATATTTAGTGAATATAATATTTATTTATTTATTAGAAAATTATTTAGTGATATTTATTTATTAAATTAATAGTTATTATTCAAGGTCTGATAAATATTTTGGAGAAATAGAGGACCAATTTTATTGGTCCAGTGGGAATTGATAAATATTTAATATAATTTGAATAAATTTTATTTAATTTAATTCATGATTTTATTTCCTGTTAAGAAATGATATTATTATTATTATTATAGATATGTGGTTCCATAGGGATTAAGAGAAATAATAAGGGTGCATGTGTAATTATTATTTTCTAACCCCAACTGTATATAAACTCAATTATATTTTTTCTTAAGGATTACCATTTTCATTTCTTATACATAATGAAATTTGAATATAATTTTCTTGAATCCCTAGAAGGATCCATTTCCAAGAACACTCTTATGAGTGGAGAATGATCCTCCTCTACCATCACTAACAAATCTATAGAAATCAAATAGAACCCATCCTTAAAGAGATTCTTGATGTAATCAAAGAGGAATGATGCAAGCATTAGGATATTGCACACTATCACTCAGATATTCATATGGTGACATTTGGAGGTTTGTGGATCACATGTTGATGACTGTTGGAGGGAATATATGCCTAATTCCTACAACAAAATGATTGTATGATGTAGATATGTTTTCAAATTCTTCAACAAATAATGAATTAAACATAATTTAATCCATTAATTGTTTAAAATAATTAAAAATAATATGCAACGATCCTATATATTGGTTCCGAATTTCAATCATCAGTTAATCTTTGATTCAATTCTATCAGTTATGGTGTTCATCATCGATGTAAATCTCAGATTAATCATTGATTATGAAAAAAAATTGAGTTAGGCATGCCCCATACGGTGCTTCCACTGTGCTTGGAAACATCAAGTGGCATCAGAACAGGTCACATAATTATTTATAATTATTTATATTTATTTAAATATCTTTGATTGATTTATTCATTTATCATTAGTTTTTAAATTACAGTTTAATCATTCTTTTATCTGAATCATGATATATTCTCTTATTCCTCTTCTTTCTCAAAAATATAATCAAACTGATTAATTTAATTAATGAAAAACATTTTAAGAACTTATATAGAGGTGCTGAGGATTTTGGATAGATAGAATAAGAGTACACACTATATAGCATGTTGGTACATGTTGTATACTCATGTTCAATAAATGAAGAATTAATTAATAATTAATTTTATACATGTAAATTTATTACATGGGGTTTTTATTTAATACACCACATGCTAATCGGGCTTGGATGGAACACAGTCATCTAGGCCACATGTTGTGTAACATTTATACGCGATGTGTAGTCCTTTAGTTAAAGACGATCCATGTTTTTTTATAGATCCTACATGACTGGTGACCATGTAACCCAGATACCACATTCCATGTATGAAAATTATACACCATGTACTTCATTATTTTGTGTATCATGGTTACACATCGATTCCCTATGTGCGTGTTGTGGATAGACGGTGAGAAACATGCACATTGAGATAACACGCAATGATTTCATGCCATCAACATGTATTTTGTGTGTTATTTATTTAAATATGTACATGACATGTGATTTCTTTTATATATATTATATTCCCACTTAATTTATTCATAATTTTTGAAACTACATATCATGTATAATTCATAATACAGTTATTACTCTACACTCATTGTAAAATAACATGCAATGTAAAAACCAAGTGTTATTTGTTTTATTTATTTGACTATATATATGTCAACAAATTACATGATAGTTTGTGTATTACATATAATTAATGAGTAAATAGTATACAAATACAATACACACTGGGTAATTTAGATGGTTACTCACCATGTTTCCTCTAAGGTACAAGTTTTATACAAAGTTAATTTTAAATAAATTTATTTAAATTTTCTAAAATAATGATGGATTATAATATCAAGAATGTTTGGATGAGAATTAAAATAAATAAATTGATTAATTAAAGTTGATAATAAATTGATTCAATCATGATTTATATTAAATAATAATTGTTATAATTAAATTTTATTTTATTAAATGTGTAATTAATTTCATGTATGAATATTATCATGAGAATAGACCTAAATTTTTATGGGATTTTTTTATTTTAATTTATTTTTAAAATTAAACTAATGGTATGTGTGTCATCCCTCCTCTCTTTATGTAAGGTTCTGCAAGCCCATGGATTCTTTTATGTAAACCCCCTAACAAATCCTTTGGTTCCCCTCTCCTTCATGTGAGTAATGGTATATGTAATAGATGGAGCTCCCAAGCTAGGGAAGGTGGATAAAGTTTGGATTTGAGGAAAATTAATAGAAGATAGATATATAGTTGGATGGGTGGAAATCTACAACATGAACTATTTCATGGTTCATTGTGTTTTTTCACTAGATTGATGGTTATATTATCATCCACTGGATAAACTAACCATTATTAAAATCTCATGATCATACCACTTTATTTTTTTATTTCCTTAGATTTTCATGGTTATTTCATTATGGATGTTTTTTCATGATCAAATGAATTAATGAATTAATATCATGTAAGATAGAACTAAAATAAATGTAATTATGTGTAAATTTTATCTCATACGTGGTTAATAAATTAATTAAATCCACTTAATATTAACATGAATGTAATAAAGATAAAATTTGAGACCTGCACATAAGGTAAAAATACCTCAATTATACATATTTATTCAGTATAGCCTTCCACTACTTATGTTAAAATCAAACCATAGTTCAAAGTGTGCGACCAGCCAAATTTAGGTTTCTTTCAATTATTGAGGAATTCCAACTTGATATTTTGGGTTGAATTAGCTTAGTTTATATCAATGGTTGACTGAAAAGTAGGACTTGGTGTAACTAAGAGGAAAAGTTTGAGAAAATAAAATTTCCTAATTTTGGAATTGGGGAGTCAAAACAACATATTTATAAACTATGTGTTAATTCATTCTTTATTTTAATTCCTACTAAAAACCCTTCAAATTTTTTGACCGGCCAAAGTTGTGGTCATGAGAAGAGTAATATGGATCTTTTCCCTTATAATTTCCATGTAATTGGATATTTTGAATCCAATGGTGAGGTATTTTGGGTTTTTATAGAATAATGGGAGATTAATAAATATAATATAATATTTATTATATACTTTTATCAGATAAATTACAAAAAATATGATCTTCTTATTTGTAGAAATGGAAATAAATATGACTTCAATCATCTAACTTTGATCCATACTAGAGTTAGATAAACATATAATAGAAACTAATTTCCAAGATTGGAAAAGAAACTTATGTGTTATATTATACCATGAAAAGAAATTGTATGTGTTGGAAGAACATATTCTTTAAGTGCCTGGTAAAGAGGCTAGTGGGGAAGAGTTGTCTCTCTATGAGAAACATTTGAATGATGCCACATATTTTCAATGTTTTATTCTATCATTCATGACCAATGATCTTCTAAAACAACATGAGGAAATGGATTTATATATCATGATGTCTCACCTTCTATGTCTCTATTGAGATAAGGTAAGAAAAGAGAGATATGATATCTCTAATACTTTGTTTGCAACAAATCTTGGATAGTCAGTTCCAGATAGGACTCATGTAGTTAATATTATTAGATATATTTAATTATTATAAATGTTAGCGATTAAATTCCAAGATTATTTGTGCACAAATATCATACATTCCTCACTACCCAAGTCATTGTTTATATTTATTATTAATTATAACATGAGTTATAATGAGAATATTATTTCAGAATATCCTACTATAATTTTCCAAGTGGATGAGGATATGGGGACTAAAAACCCCATAGTCCTTATAGTGAATAAGAAAAGGAATAACAAGGAAAATGGGTGAAATACTCATAAAAAGTATAAATATCCCAATAACCACCATTCCTATAAGTGGAAGATCCATAGGCAAGGAACAAAAAAAGGAAGTAGTATGTTTTTCATGTGGTAAGAAAGGGTACTAAAAGTGTAACTTCACCCAGAAGTAAGGTATGTTCATTTTAGAGTGTAATCATTAAATATATACACATTTTATATTAGATATATCCTTTATTGCTCACATATATATCCAAATTAAGGAACCAAGTAGATTTTGAAATATTTCCAAAGGAGGGGTGGATTTGCAAGCTGACAATGGTGCAAAGCTGGCTATTCTAACCATTGGAGACTAACAAATTTCATTTCTAATAGAAATGATATTGTTTTTAAGAGTTTTTTATTATGTACTAATAGTTACTAAGAATATAATTTGTTCATACTTCCTAGATACAAATATTTTCATTTTAAAATTTGGAAATAAAAAATGTATCTTTTAAAAAGACAACATATGTTATGGTATGAAACATTTAAATAATGGTCTTTGTAAATTAAATTATAAAAGAATTATTAGTAATTGATAAAAAATAATGCACACATGACTCATATAACACCTAGCTATAGAATCACCATCTTTTTCATGTAAATGATAAGCGTTTGAAAAATATTTATCAAGACAATTATTTACAATATTTTGATCGAAAACCAATTGAAAGATTTCATGCCTATTTTCAAGGAAAAATGAACAAACCACAATTCTATGTACATTGTAAAAGGGATATAGAGTTTCTAGGATTGGTTAACACTGATGTGTGTTCACCATTTCTAATAGAATATATAGGTGGGTATTCTTACTTCATAACTTTTACTGATGAATTGAGATGATATGGATATTTGTACTTGATGAGGTATAAGTCTGAGTCCTTTGAGAAATTCATAAAATTCAATAATGAAGTAGAGAATCAACTTGTAAATAATATAAAGAATATTTGATCTAATTGATTAGTGAATATCTTAACCAAGAGTTTATCGACATTCTTTGAAAGTTTTGGATACTATCTCAACTCACTACACCTTACACACTACAGTCGAATGGTGTTAGTGAAAGAAGTAACTCTACCTTTTTAGAAATTGTAAGGTCGATGATGAGTTATGAAGATCATTCATTATCCTTTTGGGTATATGAATTACAAATTGTGGAATACACACTAAACTGAGTAATATCTAAAGAAGTAAATGGAATTCCCTTGGAGTTATAGAGTGGAAAGAAACCCATTTTGTCATATACATTTGTATTGGGTTTCTAGTAGTTTTTTAAGTCCTTATCAATAAAAAACTAGCACCTCAGGGCACAAATTGTATCTTTATAGTGTATCTTATGGAAATAAAGGGATACTACTTATACAAACCATTATATAAGAAAGTGGTTTTTTCTAAACAAACCATATTTCATGATAGGGAGTGTATCACCTAGAAGGATGGTGGGATAAAAAATCAATTTGATGAAGTTGATGATCAAGATATACAAGATTAGGTACATGAACATATTTCACTAGTCTCCATAAAATAATTAGTTTCAGAAACACAAGTACTGTGTATAAGCACCATAGAGGTAAGATAACTGGATATATATGTCTTGTCACTAAAGATAGTGGATCATAATTAGTTGAAAATAATTAACCTATATCCTATAAAGAGGAATTAGAGAGATTAGAAGCACAATATGGAAATAATCCATTAATTCTGAAATGGATTCTATGTATCAGAACCATGTTTGGGTTCTGTTCGATTTGTCGATTGATTTAAATCCTATTGGTTGCAAATAGATTTTCAATAGAAAACTGGAAAAGGGGGATAAATAAATCATTTATAAAGAAATTATAGTGGATAAAGGGGTTAAGAAGTGTCAATTCATTGACTATAATGAAACCTTTTCCCTAGTTTCCATGTTTAAATCCATATAAATTTCACTTACTATAGTAGATCACCCAAACTATGAAAGTTGGAAGATGAATGTCAAAATAGCTTTCCTTAATTGGAACCTTTTGGAAGAAGTCAATATGACACACCAAAAAGGGTTTATGAGTTCAAGTGATTCCATAAAGATATCAAAGTTATAAAGATACATTTATGTATTGAATAAAACATCCATGTAATGGAACATTCAGTTTGATAAATCTATAAAATAATTTGGTTTCATTATGAATTAATGTGAGACATGTGTTTAAAATTGTTTTAGTGGGAATGTGGTCGTTATCCTAGTAGTATATATTGATGAAATATTACTTATTGGAAATGATACACCAGTCTTACTTCCTATTAAGGACCGGTTAAATGAGTGTTTATCCATGAAGGAATTGGGTGAAGCAGCCTATATTCTAGGGATCAAGATCATTTTTGATAGATCCAATAGGCTTTTTGGACTAAGTCAAGGTACATACATTAACCAGATACTAAATAGATTTACTATATATCAATTCAATAGTGGATTGGTTCTAGTTTCACATGGTATAAATATTTCCAATAAAATTTTCCCTCAGGCACAATAGGAGAAAGAGAGAATAATTAAAATATCATACGCTTCATTTATAGGATCAATCATGTATATTATGTTATGTAATTGACTTGATTTTGCCTAAATACTGAGCATGGTAGTCATATATCAAGTTGAACTAGGATAACAATATTATTATACTGTTAAAAATCTCATTAAGTGTCTAAGAAGAACTAAGGATAAGTTCTTAGTAAATAGAGTAGATGAGGAACTAGTCATTAGGGTTATATTGATGCTAGTTTTGAAATAGATCATAATGATATGAAGTCACAATTAGGATATTTTTTCAATATTAATGGAGGATATATGAGCTAGAAGAGTTCAAATCATCCAGTTGTCACTGATTCTACAATGGATTCTGTGCGACCATATAAGTTTTCTGAATATGAAGCATTTTTCCATATCTTGATGTGGTACCTATAAATAAAGAACTTATCACATTATATTGTGATAAAACTATAGTATTGTATATTTTAAAAGATCTAAGGTTAGACCAAAATATAAAGAAAATACTCTGGAAGTGTCACCTCTTGAGGGATTTTTCTCAAAGGGTTAAAGTTGTAGTAAGTAGATTTTCCAAGGAAGAAAATGTGGAAGACCCCTTGAATAAAGGATTATCTCGAAAAATCATGAGTATCATGTTAGATCTAGAAGACTTAAAGTTATTAGTGGTTGTCTCTAGTGAAAGTGGGATTATTTTGGATTTGGTGCCCTAGAACCAACTTTTGTGTACCTTATGATAACATATATTCATTTTTTTTGAATATTCATAAACTCCTTATTATATAATGATTATTCTTCTATGTGACATGGTACATGATAATATCCTAAGAGTAGTTATCTCACTAAAAGGTCATATCAGTTCCCCACCATGATGAGAACCTAGAAGTTTCATGAAGGAATTATTAAATATATGATATATAGATTAATGATATCATTTTATAGACACAAATAATACAAGATATTAGGGTCACAGACTCGTAGAAAATTAAGGCACCTTATCATATTGTACACCCTTAGTAATTTCCAATGTGGGGGATTATAAGAACGAGACCCACCAATAAAAATCCAAATTTATATGTTTCAATTGATGTTATTATTTTTGGATGTTTTTATTGATGATTAGACTTTAATATTATTATAAATGTATATTATGAGTTGTGTACTTTGATGTATTGATAAAAACTATAACAACATATGTTTGTAGTGAATTAGGATATATTGGGTGCATCGTGACTAATACTTCATTAATGAATAATTTGATAAAGAATTTCTCTTTTGTTCTTTAAAAGAAGTTTATATATCAAGCCCTTTTATGGAAATTATACAGCCTAAATAAATCCATGTCCATGGTATTAGGTAGGTGAGTTTAGTTTTTTAAAAGTAAAAGAAAGATAAATCAATAATATAGATTGATTTTATTAGCATGAAACCTACTTGGTTAGAGATATCATGATAAAGGTATTATATTACACAACAAGAATTCATATGAGGTTTTATGTCATTAAGACATTAACTTATTTCTTTATGGGTGCCTTGGAATTTTGATAAATTTTATCCTTGGACTTTGCGCTACATCACCTAATTCCATTGAGAAAGAGACCTATAGGGTCACACACTAAGTCTATCCAAATACTCAGTTAAATAATAATATTATTTTTTATTTTCACAATTATAATAAATATTATTCTTATATGTGGTTTAATATTTATGTTTTCTTGATCTCATATATTCTATGACCAGTTATTTGAGCGAATATTTTGTGAGTAGAATATTTAATAAATATTTATTTTTCTATTTAGTGAATATAATATTTATTTATTTATTAGTGAATAATGCAGTGATATTTCTTAATTAAATAAATAGTCATTATTCAAGGTTCGATAAATATTATGGAGGAATGGAGAAGTTAGTTTATTATTTTGGTGAGAAATAATATATATTGAATATAATTTGAATAAATACTATTTAATTTAATTAATGAATTTGGAACATGTCAATATATGATAATATTATTATTATTATAGATATGGGGTTCTGTAAGGATTAAGAAAAATAATAAGGGTACACGTGTAGTTATTATTTTCTAACCCTAGTATTATATAAGCCCAATTATATTATTTTTTATGAGTTTCCATTTTCATTTGTTGTGCACAACGACAGCTAGAGAAAATTATCTTGAAACACTAGAGATCACACTCTCTAAGAATGCTCTCAGTAATGGAGAGTGATCCTTACCAACCACCACTCCCAAGTCTAGAGAGATCGAAGAGAACCCTTCACCGAAGAGATTCTTAGTGTGACCAAGGATACCAATGAAAGTATTAAGATCTTCCACGGTAGCACTCATATATCCCTACAATAACATTCAAAGGTTCATGGAGCACATAGGGATCACCACTAAAGGGAATATATATCTGATTCATAAGATTCAAAAACTTTATGACATAGACACATTGTCAGATTCTTCAATGAAGAAATAATTCCTCACAAGGTAATTATTTAATTTTTTTAATTAATTATAAATAATATAAAATGATCTAACATCTTGGATATGGTATTCAATATTCAATTAATTTTTTATTCAATTCATTTGTTCATAGCAGTAATCATTGATTTATATCTCATATTAATCATCGATTGCAATAAAAAGACGAGTTGGGAATGCCCCCATCCAGTGTTTTTGTTGTACCCAGAACCTTCGCCATGATGGTATTCATGAATAAATGTTATATATTTGGATGATATTTTCTGATAGGATATAGATGATACATGATATCTAGGGTAGTATCTTTATAATATATTTAGACACTATCTCAAGGTGTTCTCTTTTGGTAATCTTCTAGAAGGCATGTTATGAGAATGGACCCACTAGTTAGAAATCCACATTTTATGTTTCATTGGATGCTACTATTGGAGGGTGGTGTATTAATCCTTATAATTTAATATTATTATTAATGGATGACATAATTTGGTTAATTTAACGTATTGATGAAAACTATTATGACATGTGTTCATAGAGAATTAGGATACATTGGCAGCATCATGAGTGATATTTCATTAGTGGATAATGTGGGAATGGATTTATCCCTTATTTATATTAAAAAAGTTGATATATACGGCCCTTTAATGGAAATGGAACTAACTAGATAAATCTATGGCCATGGTCTTTTGTGGTTATGTTCATTTCTAGAAATTTAAATAAAGATACATCAATCAAATAAGTTGATGACACTAATATTCAACCTACTTGATTAGATGTATCATGATAAATGGATTATATTACACTGTAATTATTCATAAGAGGTTGTATAACATAGAAACATTAGATTATTTCTCTATATGTGCCTTGGAATTTCACTAGAAGATAAAATTGGACGTTAGTCATCTCAACTTATTTCCACTAATAAGGAGTCATAGTGGGACACACACTAATTATATCTCCAATCCCAGTTAAATTCAACATTGATTTTAACATATTAGAATAAATATAATTTCTACTTTGTTGTTTAATAATTATTTGGGTTTGGTTGTTCATCAAGATTTAACCAAAAGTTATTTGAAACGATAAGTGATTTAAATAATAATAATAAATTTTTACTTGTAATGTATGGAAAATATAATATTTATTATATTTATCAATGAATAATGTAGTGATATTTATTTGTTAATTAAATATTAATTATTTAATGTTCATTAAATGTCAAGGAGAATAATCAGACCATGGTAAATGTTCTAATTGGAAATAATATAAATGATATTTATTTATTCTAAGGTGATTCTCATGTCAAGTGAATAATAATTATGTTATTGTTAATAAATTGTATTCACTAAGAATTAAGTTATTAAAAAGGGGCTTGTGTGCAAGTGTAAGATCCTGAACATTTTTGTAGATGAATCAAGATTGATTTCAAGTACTCTCTAACTTAGTGTTGAGTAAATTTCATTTTTTTATCTTGGGGTGCGTTTGGGTGAAAATTGAAAAAATTGGAAGAAAAAGGGGCAATACACGATTTGGGAAAATTTTGCGGCCCGGCCCAGAAAACCGTGAAACCCTAGGCAGTGGGATATTGCACAGTTGGCATACGATTTTTCAAACTGTGCACCCTCTTATGAGTAACCATGAACCCCCTATAAAAGATTCACATGGTTTATCTGTACGGTTAGGAAAAACTATTCACCCCTGCCCAGAAAACCATGCATGGGAATTGTTTTAGCCTGAAGATTAGTTTTTTAATTACTTAGACCCCATAATTAAATCCAATTCAGTCCCCATTCAACCCTAGGCACTATTTCATGATTTTGGAGCTCTTTGGATCGATTCCAAGCTGTCCTGGCCTCTCTTCTTCACTATTTGAAGCCCAGATCAAAGATCTTCATCCCTACTAGTAAGTGGATCCTATCCCATCAGTTTTTTGTCCCTCCTTCTTTCTTCCATTGTTATTTTTGTGGGATGTTGTTCTTTGTTTTTCTATATCCAGATATATATTTAATGAATCTATATCTAGGATTGTGGATCTATATCTAGATCGAAGAGATCCTGAATTTTTTAATATTGATTTAGGGTTATAGATCCAGATCTTGTTCTACATTGTTACTCTGCTGAATTTTTGGGGATTTCCATTGGGTAATCCTTCATCAAAAAATTGAGGTAGGCGGTCTAGTATTCAAATTCCATAGTCATGATTTTTAATACATGTATGAAAATTGTAAAAATTAAATAGTTTTTTGGTAATTGAATTTCCTAGTTGAATCAATTAATTTGTTAAATTAATTAACGAAGGAATTGTGAAATTTGGGATTTGGGGATAATTGATTGGTGAATTAATTATGAAATATTTAGTTGATGATTGAGATAATTAGTCGTGAAATTAATTATGAGATATGGATATTGTTTATTAAATATATTTAATTAATGGATTATTTATGGGATATCGAGATATGATATTGGACATAATTAATTGTGAAATTAATTATAAGATTTTGAATTTTGAATTTTTATTAATTAATTGATGAATTAATTAATAGGATTGATGTACATAATTAATTGGTTAATTAATTAAGGGGTTCATGTGATTAGTTAATTGTTGAGTTAACTAAAGGAATTATTTTATTTAACTAATTATTGAATTAGTAATGGAATTGATGTGAATAATTAGTTATTTAATTAATTATGTAATGAATGGTAATGTGGTCATTTAGTTGTGAATTAAAGAATGATAACATAGTCATTCTAATGTGTAATCTATGAATCATAACATGGTCATTTAGTTTTGAATTTAAGAACGGTAACATGGTCATTCTAATGTATGTGGTATGAATGGTAACATGGTCATTTAGTTGTGAATTAAAGAATGGAAACATGGTCACTATATTGTGTAATGTGTGAATGGTAACATGGGCATTCAAGTGTGTATTAAATAATGGTAAAAATGGAAATTTGAGATACAATATAACTTGTTAATACTTTGGGATCTAGAATGAGATGAATTAAGGATTGAGTTATGGGTGTTAATCACACCATGATTAACTGTTTTTTCACCCTTATACCACTGTATTAAATTGATTTTGTATTGTAAATTTCAATTATTATAAAAAATTGAAATTTATTTTTTATTCCATCATTTAATCTTTATCAATGTTAAAAAGGTAAATTTCACTTTTTTGATGTTTTCATTTTTTTTGGAGGTGATTTGGAGGGTCGAGGGTGATGTTGAAGAAAAATGGTCCAAACTGTGCAAGATTCCAATCACCCTAGTAGACTCAAATGGAAACTACAACTAATTTTTAAATTCAATTGGTCTTAGATTTTGTGGTCTAATCCAAAATTTGGTGGGATACAACTATTATAAATACACTCCAGACCAATTCGTCCATAAATGGATCAACTAAACTAATATTTCCAAGACACTGAATCTTTGTGAAGTCAAAAGTTATATTCTATATTTTGGCCATATCTAGAGTTTTCTTCCACCAAATGATTCAAAACTTTTAGTGGAGATATTAAATAGGTGGGGAAACTAGTTTTTAATTTTATAAAAATTTAGATAATTTTTTATACCCACCCAAAACCATGGGACAAGTGGTTTCTTGAAATCTGGGTTCCCAAAACCACCATCCACTTTGCCTATAAAAGAGTACCTTGGGCACCCCATTTGTAATTTAGAACCAGGAGAAAATATCTACCATTTTGGAGTCCTATAGGAGTCTTATCCTCATACTAGAAGTTATGAAGGCCCCTATCTTTATAGGTGTATCAAGGATAAAGGAGAAGTTTCACCCAAGCCTCCTCCTCTTCTCAATGGCGGGATAAATGGTGGATGGTCATTTCAAGGAAGCTACACATACTTGGGAGGGATTTTTGACACTTGTTATTATAACATTTTTGTGTAATTTGTGTGTAAAACATTTCATTGAAGTTCTATATTAATATTCTTCTTCTTTGAAATCTTTTGTTTTTGTTTAATCAAGTGAAACACTTTATATATCAATGCCGATTGGGTTTAGCACATAAAAATCAGCAGAAAAAATTAAAATTTTCAACCTCAGAAGAACATTCCTCACTTTCAGTTAATTATATTGATGTAATACATTCCCTTGAAAAAACTTATTTTTTTTCCAATGATCCCATTTCTGAGTTTTCATCATTGATAGATATTATAGGAAATGAATAATGCATACAATGTTGTATTAGTTTAGAAAACATTCATATATGATTGTTAATTGATGATTTCTTGAACACTAAGGATCCCATGACCATAGATGATAATTCTAAACTTGTACAAGATCATTCCTTATCTAAGGATGTTACCACTAAGTAGTTAAATGAGATTAGTGACCTTTCACTTTCACATTAACTCACATCAATCCAAAATACCCTTAAATTGGAACTTACACCACTACCTAAAAATTTGAAATATTCATATCTTGAGAATGGAAAAAAGTCGTCTATTATCCTTTTTAGTTCACTCCCTTCTGAGCATTAATTATGACTACTTGAAAATTTTAAGGAGTATAAAAAATATTTGGTATGGACACTTTCTGACATTCCTAGAATTATCCCATGAATTTCCACACATCATATATTTTTAAATGATGAGCCTAAACTATTGAGGCGGGCACAACGTTGACTGAACCCAAACCACCTATATGTTGTTAAAAATGAGTTAAAAAAATTATCAGCTTCCGGAATCATTTACCCCATCTCTGATAGCCAATGGGTTAGTCTAGTGTAGGTAGTTCCTAAGAAAACTGGCCTTACTATACTTAAAAATAAAAACAATGAATTGGTTATAAACCATGTGCAGAATAGTTGAAGTGTATTTATAGACTATCACCAACTAAACCAACATACTGGGAAGTACCATTTCCCATTTTCATTCATTAACTAGATGCTAGAAATCCTATTAGAGAAGTCCCAATACTGTTTCCTTAATGGGTATTCTGGATACATTCATATCTATATCTCTCTTGAACATTTGAAAAATACAACCTTCACTTGCCCCTTTGGAACTTTTTCATATAGGAGGATTCCATTTAGCATGTAAAATGCTCCAGGAACTTTCTAGTGATTCATTTTTAGTATTTTGTTTGGATTACTTGGAGGATTTCATGGAAGTATTCATGGATGATTTCACTATTTATGGCTCCTCTTTTGATCAATTTTTGATTTGTCTTGATTCTATCCTATGTCACTGCATTGAAAATAATATTGTATTAAATTATGATAAATTTCATTTCATGGTGTGACAAGCTATAGTACATGGTAATTTCCTTTATGGGGATTCTATCTGAGTAGATAAATCAAAAGTGGATATAATTTCTTCACTACCATTCCCCAAAAATGTGTTCGATGTGTGGTTATTCTTAGGTCGTGTTGGATTTTACTTTCATTCATTTGTGACTTTAGTAATATTTCACACCCCATCAATTGATTACTCCAAAAATAAAAATAATTTGTTTTTTATAAATAATGTGAATAATCTTTTAACAAATTGAAATAGATTCTCACATCACCCCCGGTAATCCAACCACTTCGGTGGGATTTACCATTTGAGCTCATGTGTGACGCATATAACTTTGCAGTTGGGTCAATCTTATCACAATGGGTCAATAGATCTCCACATGTCATATATTATGTCTCATTCACACTAGACCATGACCAATCAAACTACGGCACAACTAAAAAATAATTTCTTGAAATTGTGTTTTCCTTGGATAAATTTAGGTCATACTTTTTAGGGTCCAAAGTCATTGTGTTCTCATACCATGCATCCCTCTGATATACCCTTAAAAAAGAAGAATCCAAAACCCATCTCATTAGTGACCAAGGTTCCCATTTTTGCAACCAAACAATACAATAACTTTTGCATCAGTATGGGGCCTTCCATCAAGTGTATACTTCTTATCACCCACAAACCAGTGGTCAAGATAAGGTTTCAAATAGATAGGTAAAAAAATTCTTGAAAAAATGGTTCAACCCAACAAAAAATAATGGAGTATTAGACATGATGATTCATTACGGGATTATCGTACTTCCTTTAAAACTTCCATTGCAATGTCACCTTATCATCTTGTTTTTGGAAAAAGTTGTCACCACCCTGTTAAGATAGAGCACCATACCTACTGGGCCATTAAACAATGAAATTCTAATCTTTCTAGTGTAGGTTCTCAAATGAATATTCAGATTCAGGAGTTGGAGAAAATGCGTAAAGAATCATATGATAACTCATCGATTTATAAGGAGAGAATTAATGCTTCACATGACTTTCTCATCCTTCATCATCAATTCCATATTGTGAAGAAGGTCCTCCTTTACAATGTGATTCTCATGTTTCATCTAGATAAACTTCATTCCTATTGGTTTGTTCCATACACTATTACTAATTTTTATCCATTCAGTGTTTTTCAGGTTTCAAATGAAGAAACAAAACAAACAATCACTATCAATGGGAAGTAGCTGAATCACTTACACAAAGCCATTCTGGAGTCCTCGATGGAGGAACTCCAAGTTCAAGAACCAACCTATGAATGAAACCCACCAGGTTTTATCCTTCCTTTCTATATTCTATTTTTATAGTTAGGACACTTCACACTCTAGATGTAGGGGGAATTGGTACATTCTAGGGTTAGTAATTTTCATATTTCTTGTTTTTCTCTTTTTAGCTTTCTGAATAGTATTATTACTTTCTACCCTTGTTTCCCCCCTCACTTTTGTGCCAAAATATTAATTTTTTATTCCCACTTAATCATGGAAAATTACTCCCCCTTAATCATGGAAAATGATACCCACTTAATCACGGAAATTATTGAAAATGCATGATCAATTTCCCTATTTCAAGTTGTTTTAACATTTTTTATAAAATCAGTCTGATAGAATGTGTGTTTTGGCATGATTTAACATTGTAGTGTAAATTTTTCTTGAAAATTGGTTGTTTTTTGATGATATGAATGGTTATATCATTTTGAAAACATTTAGAATATTGGTACCCTTTGTCTGAGTAGTTTATGGAAAATATTTTCACTTAATATCTCCACACATATTTTCACCCAATGATGAAGTGTGGATTTTTTATACTCAATAGAAATTAAATATAAGTTAGGTTAATATTTATCAACTTTAAAAAATGATTTTTCTATATGTTTATTCCTTATTTGATATTTTTCATTGTTTTTCTAGATTGACCTATGTGTGTGTACCTGTTATCCAACTATTGTACGCCCTCAAAAGAAAAAAATAAATGAAAAATCAAAAACAAATCAAAAACAAAAAAACAAAAAAATATGGTTTTTCCCTTAGGAAGGTCAAAAATCACTCTTCTTTGACCTTTAATCTTGTTAAAATATTAAAATTAGTGTCATAAAGAGATCAAACAAGGGTGGAGTGATGAGTGTGAGATTTGTTCCAAGTTCAAATTTTGAAAAAAAAAAAGAAATAATGGGAGTTGTGAAATGTAAAATATATGGGGATATCTAGGTCGAGAGCTTAAGGTTTGAATTCTGGGAATGATTAAGTGGGTGGATCATGAAATTTGATTGCAAAGTATGTAGGGTACATTTAGTGGACATAATCATTTAAGTAGGAAATTTTTAAAATAACCTATATTTATTGGATAGAAAGTGTAAAGAATGGCATGAAATGGTTGTCAAACAAAACCATGGAGAGTTAGGGAAATTATTTACTTTGGAATTATTTTATCAAATTGGTATAATTCATCTCCTTTAATTTCATTCTGATACAATTTATGTGACATCGTTTTCCATGATCATTAATAATAACTCCTTGATGTGGTTTTTACTTTGATCACATTACTATCAAGAATTAAATTTTCAATGTTAAATCTTCATGAAGCTGTGAATATCTCCATTCATAATTTGTGTAAATGTGACTTTGAACAGGAGTGAAAAATTTTAGGTGTTAGGGTGTGATTGCACCATGATTCACAGTTTTATTTCACACTTATACCACTATATTAAACAATTTTTGTATTATAAATTCTAATTATTATAACAAATTTCACTTCATTTTTGGTCTAATAATTTAATTTTTATCACTGTTAAAAAGTTCAATTTCACTTTTTTATGTCTTCACTGTAGTTGAAGGTGATTTGGAGGGCTCGAGATAAAGTTGAAAAAAATGGGACAAACTGTGCAAGATTCCAAGCACCCTAGTGGACTCAAATAGAACCTTCACTAATATATGCTTACAATTTGGATGAAATTTTGTGAGATTATCCAAAATTAGGTGTTATACAAATCTTATGAAGAAACCCAAGCCCAATTCATCTATTAAGTGTCCCAACCAAACTATTTTATCCAATACACCGAATATCCACTAAGTCAAAAGTTATGTTCTATATTTTGTCCATATCTTGAGATTTAAACCAAAAAATGATTCCAAACTTTCGGTGGATATATTAAAGAGGTTGGGAAATATATTTTTATTTTTATCAAAAGTGATATAATTCTTTCTACCAGCCCAAAACTATGGGATAAGTGGTTTCTTGAAATCTTGGTTCCCAAAACCACCATCCACTTTGCCTATAAAAGAGTACCTTGGGAACCCCATTTATAAGTTAGAACCAAGAGAAAATATCTACCATTTTGGATTCATAGAGGATTCCTCTCCTCATCCTAGAAATTTTGGAGGCCCCTATCCTAATATGGGGAACAAGGATGAAGGATAATTTCTATTCAAGCCTCCTCCTCCTCTCGATGGTGCGCTAAATGGTGGATAGTCATTTTGAGGAAGCTACACATTCTTAGGAGGGATTTACATATCTTTTTATTCTAATGGTTTTTTTAATTTTTGTGTAAAACATTTCATTAATGTTCTATCCTAAAATTCTTATTCTTTCAATGTTTTTTTTTGTTTAATCAAGTAAAACAATTTTTATCTCAACACCAATTGGGTTGATATTTCAAGTAGGAATCTTGGGTTGTTCTATTGGGATGACATGATCATTATATTTATCTCACACATAAATGAGATATAAGTATTCTTTGGAATCCCTCACTCTATTCTTTAGTTCCAAATCTTGACAACACAATTTTTGTGTCAAGGGTTGGTTCTTTATGCATCGTTTTAAGAGGCAAGAGGTGAGTTGAGATCTTGAAAACCCTCAAAAAAAGGATTCCATTAAACCATGTGTATTTTTCATAATTATAAACTAACAAAGATGTGTAGTGAACTTTAAATTACCTTCTTATCTCATTATTCTAAAAACATCGCCTTCCTTTTTCAACTATTAAACTCTTTAATTAAGTCGTTTTATTTTTAAAACTATTTTAACCCCCCCCCCCCTATTTTAGTAATTTTATTAAAAATACACACTATAAACCTATCAACACTCCTTGAGAGGTGACCTAGGTTTTACCCTATACTATAAATAAACTTTAAAAGCATAATCAGTTATCCATGTCATGATAATGCGTTCAGGTGTCCATGGGAACCTAGGGGTTGATGTGGTTAAAAAAAGATTAATTGATAATGTGATAACTATTTACTTATACATTGTGATTATTTCTTTATAGAACTTCATACACAAGATTTTTACTAGATATTATTTTATACATCATTGGTGGTGGCCTACTGAGTCATACTCATGCCTACTTGGGCTTCCTGATCGGTACCTGAATATAATTTGTGTTTTATGGATAGGTTAAGGGAAAAGTCCCTAAGATAGATGGTTGAGTTGGGATGGAGCCTGGATGATTGAATCGGACATGTCTCAGGACCCTCTTGGGGAGTATTTAGTTTCTTTATTTTGGGTTTCATTTTAGACACTTGACACATACATTGACATGACATATTTTCTGATTTAGTTTTGAAATTTTATTTTCAGTTTTAGTTATCATGAGATATTGGATAAGTTCATGATGTTGACTCAGGGGATTATGTCCTTGATGGACTATACTAGACATTTTTTAGATTTTAGATACTTTTATCCAGCGTTGATAAGGGAAGATATAGCTATGGAAAGATGTTTTCAGGATGGAATTAAATGTGATATTAAGTCCTGGGTTAATATTTTTTTATTAAAGATGTTTGTTGAGGTGGTGGATTGGTCTATCATAACTGAGGGAAACTTAAAGGAGGCGTTCAGTGCAGGAAAAATAGTTCCAACTATATGATCAAGAAGTGTATCTACCAAGAGTAGGAAGAGTCACTATGAGAGAATCATCTAGGTTAGTGGGAAACAGAGCACCTAGACAGAGGGATCAGTTCCATAGGGCCTTGCTTGAGTTATCTGTCATTAGTGTGGTAGGTCGGGTCACTGACATAGATAGTTCCCCAAACACTAGTAGAGTATTGATCTTGCATCAAGATGGGACATATACAGAAGTTTTTCAAGACTCTACAACAGACATGTAGTGAGGGGGAAATGAGTAAAATTTAGAGTGTAGGAATGGGTTCTTCTGCACCATATCAGTCTGATAGCTATAGTTCTACTGGTTGAGAAGGTAGAGTTAGTGGACATGGAGCTTCAAGGAAATAATTCCCATATCATCAAAGTAGTACAGCATAGGGGAGTCATACTGAATCACAAGGAAGAGGGATAGGGCAGTTTCATGCCGCACAACATACACATATGGATAAAAAGACTGGACCATTTGTAGTGACAGGTACTATTATTGTAGCCTCTAATTTATCTAGTTCCTTGTTTGATACTTGTGCCTATAATTCCTTTATTTATACTAAAATTATGAATGGTTTGAGCCTAGAAGTGGAGTTTTTGAGTGGGGTTATGACTATGATACACCATTGGGAGTACAGTCTGGAGAAATATGTTTGTGAAAAGGGTGTTATCTCAAAGTCGGCAAGTATCATTTTATATGGAATATCTACTTCCTATACATTTTGAGCTTCAACATAATTCTGGGTATGGACTAGCTAGTCATATACCAATCCCACATTTATTATTACCATAGGAGAGTAAATTTTATGTATCCTAAGGGTGACAACTATATTTACCATGGAGAGTGGGATATCCAAGCTGGAAGAGTAGGGCTAATTACTTGGAAAATGGGAGAACTAATAGCCCAAGTTGCTAGTATATTACTAGATGACAGAGGTATAGAGAAGGGCTTCCTTCTAACTATAGTGGACTGGTTTTAGGGTGTCTTTCCAAAAGACTTATCAGGATTATCACATGAGAGAGATATGGAATTCACTATTGAGCTTGTGCTAGGGGCTGAGTTGGTTTCTATTCCACCATATACAATGGAACCAAAAGAGATTCAATAGCTCAAGACTCAGTTGGAGGAGTTTTAAGATATGGGATTTATCCATCTGAGTACATCGCCTTGGGGTTCACCAGTGTTTTTTGTAAATAATGCTGAAGGGAGTCTACACTTATGTGTTGATTACCAAAAGTTGAATCGGATGAATTTGAAGAACCGGTATCCTATTCCACATATTGATGATCTATTTGAATAATTGATAGGAGCTTATGTATTCTCAAATATTGACTTGAGATCTGGGTATCATCAGCTGAGATTTCATACTTCTGATATACCAATGACTACTTTCAGGAGAAGATATGGAATATATGAGTTCAGCATAATTATGTTTGGGTTGATGAATGCACCAATAGTGTTTATGGCCTTGACGAACAGGATATTCCATCTGTACCTAGATCAGTTTGTAGTAGTATTCGTGGATGACATCTTGGTGTACTCCAAGACTCCTAAAAAACATACCCAACATCTTGACATCATTCTGAATACACTGAGATATCATCATCTATACATCAAGTTATCTAAGTTCTATTGATTACCAGGTACACTTCTTAGGTCACATCATCTTAGAGGAAGGTGTGTTAGTAGACACATAGAAGGTCCATGTAGTGTTTTATTGGGATCATCATGAGAATGTGTTCAATATCAGAAGTTTTTTGGGATTATTTGGATATTATAAGAGGTTCATCTAGGAATTTTATCATTTGATAGCACCACTTTTAGGATTGATAAAAAATGGGACAAAGTTTTAATGGTGTCTAGTGAGGATTCCTTCCAGGAGTTGAAGAAATGTTTGAAAATGGCACCAATATTGATCCTACCTAAAACAGGTGAGGAGTACATGGTGTATTGTGATGCTTATGGGATTGGACTTAGAGATGTGTTAATATAAAGAGACCAATTTGTTTCATTTTGGTCTCGGTAGTTGAGACCTCATGAATGAAACTACCCTCCTCATAACCTCAAGTTGGCTACAATGGTTTATAAAATAAAATATTGGTGGTGCTATCTTTTGGGTGAAAAGTTTATATTATATACTAATCAAAATAGCTTAAATTATATCTTTTCACAATGAGGATTGAATATTAGGAAAAACATATGGGTTGAGTATATGTAGTCATTTGATTTTAAGGTGGAATATACACCTGGAAAGGGGAATAATGTTTCTGATTCTTTGAGTAGGAAAAATTAGACTCAGGTGGTTCAGAAGTTTAGTTTTGAGTGGAAGATAATGGATTTATTAGATGAGATGTGTGTTGTGGTTCAGGATAGTTAGGATAAGATGACTCTAGTATCAGTTTTAGTGGATTCTACAATTTTGAGACAGATCAGGGACTAACAGTATGAGGATCCAGAATGTTTAACCTTGAGGTAAATCCTTGAAGGTGGGAAGTCACCTTCATATTAGAGCATGGATGAGAACAAGATCATCTATGTCAAGAATTTTGTTTTTGTGCCTATGTGTATATGGGAGGAGACAATATGTGAATTTCATGCCTTGAAGTGGGTGATACATCCATGTGTAACAAAAATGTATCATGACCAATAAAGAAATTTTTGGTGGTCAAAAAGGAGATAGTAGGGTTCATGACATGATGTTATGCCTGTCAGTAGGTGAAGGAGGAGCATCAACAGATTAGAGGATTACTACGGTTGTTTTCCATTCCAGAATGGAAGTAGGACAATATTACTAAGGACCTTGTGGTGGGTCTCCCAAGGATGCCTTAGAAGAATGATGTTATTTGGGTGATTTTGGATTGATTGATGAAAGTGGAACATTTATTTCCTATATAGTAGACCTTCTCAGTGGATCAGCTGGGAATTTTTTATATTCAGGATATGGTCCATCTATATGGGGTGGAATAGAATATTTTTTTAGATCATGAATCATGTTTTACTTCACACTTTAGGTAGGGATTACAGAAGGTTATCGGTACGCAGGTTTTATTGAGTATGACTTTCCACCCACAAATAGATGGACAGTCGGAGCATACTTTACATGTGCTTGAGGATATGATTTTAGCATGTGTTCTAGAATTTGGTGGATTTTGGGATAAAAAATCATATTTAGAGGAGTTTTTATATAATAATATTTTTTAAGTAAAGAGACAGATGGAACCATATGAGGAACTTTATGGTAGGCCATGCAGATCACCTTTATGTTGGATGGAGGTAGGTCTGTCTCAGTTGTTGGGATCGAGTCTCATGAAGAAGACATAATAGTAGGTATATATAATTAAAAAAAATATGGTTATGGACCAGATTATATATAATTCATATGTTGATAGAAGTTTAAAACCCCTAGATTTTACATAGGGTGATCAAGTATTCCTTTGGGTTTCGCCTAGGTTGGGTCACTGAAGGATATGGAGACAGGGCAAGTTGGCACCTAGGTTTGTTAGACTGTTTGAGGTGGTGGAGAGAATTAGGTTGGTGGTGTAACAATTGTCTCTTCCATAGAAATATAGTGTTATGCATGATGTTTTCCATGTGTCACAACTATGGTGATATCACCCCAACCCTTCTCATGTGATCGATGTGGATGGTGTTGATCTTGAGATAGATGCATCCTTTAAGGAGCATCTAATACATGTGTTGGATCACAATGAGAAAGTGTTGTGGGGAAAGACCATGTAGATAGTTCATGTATTGTGGCAACATAGGCGTGTGAAGGAGGAAACATGGGAAATGAAAGCATATATGAGGGATCAGTGGATGGATCTTTTTGACTCGTAATCTTAGAGATGCTTGGGAGTGCAGCTCGAGGACAATCTATTATAAGGTGCGGAGATTTTAAGATCTAGACATTTTCTAGAATGAATCAGGCTTGATTTTAAGTACTCTATTATTTAGTATTGAGTAAATTTCATTTGGGTTTTACCTTGGGGTACAATATGGTGAAAATTGAAAAAAAAAATGAAAGAAAAGGGGGCATTGCACGTTTGGCGTACGGTTAGGGAAAACTGTGCACCCCAGACCAATAAACTATGTAACCCTGGATAGTGGGGTTTTATATGGTTGGTACACAGTTTTTCAAATCATGTGCCCCATTTTGAGTAACTATGCACCCCTATAAAATAAGCATGCAATTTTGGTGCACAATTAGGGAAAACCATGCTCCCTTTCCGAGAAAAACATGCACTGGATTTGGTTTAACCCAAAAATTAGTTTTTTAATTACTAAAACCCCCTAATTAACTTCAATTCAACCCCCATTTGACCCTAGACACTCTTTCATGATTTTTGAGCTCTCTGGACATATCCCAAGCCTTCCAAACCTCCTTTCTTTGTGATTGAAAACCCAGATTCAAGATCTTCATCTCTCCTGATAAGTGGATTCTATCTCATTGGTTTTCTATCCCTCCATATTTATTATCTCCTTATTTTGGTGGGATGTTGTACTCTATTTCTCTAGATCAAGGTCTATATTTTATGAATCTAGATATAATCTTGAGGATATATATCTAGATTGAAGAGATCATGAATTTTTTAAACTTGATTTAGGGCTATAGATTCAGATCCTATTCTATGTTGTTACTCCGCTGGATTTTTGGGAATTTTGGTTGGGAGATCATTCATTAAAGAATCAAGGTAGGTGGTCTTATATTCAAATCCCATAGTCTTGATTTTTATTATGTGTATGAAAATTGTATAATTTAGAGTTGTTTGGAATTTTAATTTCTTAGTTGAATCAATTAATTTTGTAAATTAATTAATGAAGGAATTGTGAAATTTTCAATTTGGGGATAATTAATTAGTGAATCAATAATGAAATATTTAGTTTTTGATTGAGATATTTAGTTATGGAATTAATTATGAGATATTGATATTTTTTATTGGATATATTTAATTTATTGGTTATTTATGGGATATTGATATTTGAGATTGGAGATAATTAATTATGAAATTAATTATAGGATTTTGAGTTGTGAATTTTGATTAATTAATTGATGAATTAATTAATGGGTTTGATTTAATTAAATAATTGGGAAATTAATTAAGGGGGTTATGTGATTAGTTAATTTTTGAGTTAACTAATGGAATTTTTTTATTTAACTTTTGAGTTATTAATGTAATTGATGTGGATAATTAATTGTTGAATTAATTATGTGATTAATGGTAACATGGTCACTTAGTTGTGAATTAAATAATGGTAACATGTTCATTATAATGTGTAAGGTATGAATGGTAACATGGTTATTTAGTTATGAATTTAATAATGGTAATATGTCTATTTTAATGTATGTGGTATGAATGGTAACATGGTCATTTAGTTGTAAATTAAAGAATGGGAACATGGTCATTCTATTGTGTAATGTGTGAATAGTAACATGGGCATTCAAGTATTAATTAAATAATGGTAACAATGGAATTTTGAGATATAATATCATTTGGAAATACTTCAGGATTTGGCATGAGATAAAGTAAGGATTGAGGTATGGGTGTCTATGAGAACTTAGGGGTTATTGTGGTTAAAGAAAAATTAATTGATGATGTGATAATTATTTACTTATGCATTGTAATTATTTATTTATAAAACTAAATATACTTTATTTTTAATGGATATTGTTTTAGATGTTGGTGGTGGTGGCCTGCTAAGTTGTAATCACACCCTAATCAGTCTTCCTGGTCAATACATTAATATAATTTGTGTTTTCTAGACAGATTAATGGAAAAGGCCTTGAGATAGATGGATGAGTTTGGATGCATCTTGGATGAGGGAATTGGATGTGGTTCGGGACCCTCTTGAGGAGTCTTCAGTGTCTTTATTTTGGGTTTTATTTTAGAAACTTGACACGTACATTAACATGACATATTTTCTTCTTTTGTTTTGATATTGTATTTCCAGTTTTGGTTATCATGAGATATTGGTAATGTTCATGGTTATATGTTATTTCATTATTTCTTATTTATTTCCACTGGTGTATTACTCTAATAATAGATGGTGTAGTCTCCCCATGACTGATATTAGACCCTCACCACTAGTTGGTAGCCTCCAGTATATGAGGAGTCGCGCTTGAGCTCATGTGACTGACCGGTTCATGGGACCGGTGTGTGGCACCCAATACGGGACATTACAGAAACTGGATAACCCTAAACCTACCATAATAAATATCTAATTATCTCACTTTTCATAAACACACTTTTTTGTTGACAATAGATGAAGAAAATAAATCTTAATCCCTATAAAGAGTTCTCGAGATGTATAGTTTTTTCTATCCTTTTATTCTCTTGATTCCTTGATAGAACACCAAGAGTTATTTATCCTTGAAGAGGAATTATATTGTGATTAACCATGAACAACATAAACAACCAGAATCTATTATGATAACACCCACTGATTCCATGGTAGCATCATAGATTGTGGTGAAAATGTGGATCACCACTAGAGAGTTTCTATACTTATATCCTATAGTGAAATGATGGTTTAATGATATTTAGTCAACCAAATCATCAATGAAGAAAGAATTACATGTTTAGGTAATTCTAGGTCTTCTTATATATTAATTATAAATTACTTGTGAAGATCCACCTCTTCTTATTCTAATTTTTAATCAAGTTAAGTAATATATGAATTCCATTGATCATGGAATCATTTGTTATGTAAAAAATGATTATTCCTAAATTAAGACTAAAATTTTGAGTTGTTCATGCCATACAAACCCTTCCACTGAGCCCGAAACCTACACTATTTTCCTTTCACCTATCAATATTTTTTAGAGATTTTTATAAACCAAAAGTGAAAATGAATCATTTTCCAAGTCAACACACCTTGTTTATGGAAACACCACACTATGTAGGTCCTTATAGGGGTCTAAAATGACCATTTGAGTGAAGATAGTCAATGGTGGAGTCTTGGGGTGCTTGAAACACTTTAATTGACAAAATATTATCCTACCATATCATGGTGTATATAAGTAGTATGTTATAGTGGGACCATGGAAAGATCCACACTATATAATAGGTCATGGTTCATGGGGAAGTTCCCTATGTAAAACTCCCAATGTGGATCATGTCATGGTACTCTCTTGGTTTGTGTTTTGGCTAGGATATATGGAGGTTAACCATGAATTCTTCAATATAGAACACTCCATGTTAAATCTATGAATAACACATTTAAAAAATATAAAATTTTAGAACTACCCCTACTCAATTTAAGGGTCTTATAGCTTATTTTATTTTCTATTCACGAATCTTCTCTGTCCTATTTTACATTTACCCCTTCCCCCATCCTTGGTCTCAATTTTATTGGATCATAAAGGGGTCTATGGTAATTGATTTCCTTTTTATTCCTTAGTTATAATCACTTCTTATTCTCAATTTTCTTTCCCTACTGTTGTCACGACCCACCTTCACCAAAAGGAGGGAAGGGTCAACAGACTTCCAGGCCCTTCCTTCTTTAAGTTTAAGGAGAGATAATGACCCCCAAAACCCGCCTTCAACAGGTCCCGGAGTGGGTACCAGCACCAAGGGTATAAAATCATACACTAAATGGAAGGCATTACCCTTTTTCTTTTAATAGGATCGAGAGATAAGATAGTGAATCCCACAACACCAGAACTAAAAGTAAAAATAAAGCCAAAAACCATTCCCAATGTATGTTACAAAAGTATAATCCACAATGTATAAGGAGACTACAAAGAAAAATACCAAAAGAAAGAACAACAGCAACTGCAATGATATGTCACAAGGTCTGAGCTAGTATAGACCAGCATGATCCCCAAAGTCCTCCGTGAAACCTGAAAACAGTTTTACATATGTAGGGTGAGCATACAAGTATACTTAGTAGGGAAAAACTAAATACTCTCATGCACAAGTGGGGAAGCAAACTAATGCCCTGTGAGAAAAGAGATAACCAAGCACTTAGCAAGAAAGCTAACCACCGAAGCCTCACCAAGGCGCACTCCCCAAATAACGCAAGTCAAGTAGTGTATAGTAACAGAACATCGATGTTTGGGTACCCCGTTCCACTTTCCCACTAGTTATTGAATACATCCTACGCATCGAACCAATCCCAACATTCCCACCGTAGTCCCACTGCCACACACCACCCGCACACACCTGGGCCATATCCTCACCGCACTCCCACTACCAAACCTCACTCGCACACACCTGGGCCACAACCGCACATCCCGCCCATAGACACCTAGGCCACAACCACCACACGTAACCATACCCAAAAACACCTGGGTCAGAACAACCACATCCACGCCCGAAGACACCTGGGCCTCATCCTAAAGACACTTGGGAAACAACTTGCCCGCACCAACCACCACACTACCCTGCCCGAAGATTCTTGGGCTAATAATGGACTTCAGGCCATCACAACCTGCCCGAAGGTACTTGGGATATCCGGGAAAGGGACTAGAAAGGAGCTAATAACCAGCCACTAATAGAAGTGTTGGGAAAAACACCCTCCCCCATGAAATGGGGGTGTTCGGCACTAAGATCTAAACTTGGGTGGGGCATGAATAAGAAACACAAAACTACAAGTATATGTATAGGTAACAATCACTCACCCAATCTAGGTTTTTCTTCATCTGGCCTAAAGAACACTATCCTCACTATTCATTCATAAGAGAAGAGAACAACACCCATGCCCAAGTCACAACTCACACAAACCAAATCCCCATGTCCCATATTTTCTTTCATGTTCAGTAATAATGTTTAAATAAGTTTCTGCACTACTGGGCAACTAACATCATAAGCACAAACCAAGGGAAAAAGTTACAGCCAACATCAATTTAAGCATTCACACCCGGTTCTCTTGTAAAGTCACAACAACAAAGGTATAAGTGAGATCCCTCGAAGTACTGGAAAAAAATAAAACCCCAAGATACATCCCCATGTCCCCAAACTCCAGGATCCAATAGTTTCTCAACAACAGATGATCCCACCCCATTTTGTGATATAAGTAGAGAAATCACACAGCACCAAGGTATAACAACAGGGGATCCCATCCCCACCCGCATCGCCCCATCAATCTAAGCCCCCATCCAAGAAAACCATAAGGCCACCCACAAACGGCTCGTGAAGTAAAACCACCAAACCACTACCACCAACACAAGGAAGGACCATACAGGTATTTTCAGATTTAAAAGATTTAACAAACTCCATGGTTTCAATTCCACTGGGCTTAAACTGTGGTTATCATAGAAAAGGATTTGATCCTGGTGCTTCCAATTTATTTAGTAGAATATACATAATTAACCAATTCCCTTTACACATCAAGGGGTTCACAACCAAAATACAATCCATTTAAACATCACAAGGGGTAGGGGTTTATTAGTGCACATATAAAGACCACCAACGGCCATGATTTTCAGTAGGCGTAAGCCCGCACAATTCATAAATCATTAATCATGAAAGAGGAGAAAAACATAGCAGCATCATCGATCACGCCCATCCCCTTCATTCTTTAGAATCCGTTTATTATCTTCATTAAAGTTTGTTTCACCCAATTCTATAGTAATAGTATTGTACCCACCCTGCAAGATACATTGAAAGGAGAGACGAAGGTGAAACCCCTACTTGATTGATCAACGATCGATGTTTTTCTCTACGCCCTAGGAACAAGGGATGTGCGACTTGTAGGGCTCCAGCATAGGTGCACCACTTGCCTCAGGAACAAAGGACTTCAACGCAAAAGTAAAAGGAGACTAGCCAAAAGGAAGGAGAAGAAAATCTAGCGTGATAAATAGATGAGATCCCAATTTTACAAGATAAGAAATTTGAATGCCTTGGAAGTTAGATCGTGGTTATTCCACGTGATTGGGTGGTTACACATGACTGGATTAATTTTTATTTAATAGGGAGGTTTCTCGGGATTTTTAGATATTAATTATGTCTTAAAAACGACCTTGAAATGCCTCAAAGGGTTAAAAGGCCCAAAAGTGGGGTTACAGTAAAAAATTGTAGAAGGAAAACCCCACCAAGGTTGGGTGACACTGATCAGTCGCGCCAATCAGTCTCCCGATCGGTAGCGCCGATAATTGGAAAAGGAAGGGGGTCATGAGGGTCTGGGTCATTACATAAGATACCTCTCAAACCATTCTCACCCTCAAGAATCAAAACCAGACCTGAAGGAAGGGGGGGATTCGAACAACCACCCTGGACGATACCTCTCAAAAGTGAACCTCTCAGACATAGGAACACCTTATCTCCTGAACAAACACAAACGCCCTACCAATCCTTCCCCCTTGAAACCATGCAAAAAAAAAGGCTAAACTGTCTGGCTAGGTGGGAGATGGGTTTCCCTTCCTCCGTTTCAAGATAATATATGCTTTGGGTGGCACTGACTCGCTCGCACAGGTTTAGGCGCATCCATTTTAATGCATCCTAACTAGGAATCTGGTCCTCCCCTCCCCATTCTTTAGGACACTTCACACACACATCCACAGAAAAAGGAACTTCACATCCATAGTCAACAAGGTAAATCATTACACAGTAAAAAAGTACTGACCCAATAGGATAAAACTCAAAACAACTCCAGGTACTGGTCACGTATCTGTGCTTTCCTCTCCCAGGTAATTTCCTCAAGCCCACCATGTCTCCATAACACACGAACCAAGCGAATGGTTCACCCATGAAGAACCTTTTACTCACGACCCTCGATCATCACTGGTCGCTCCACGAAGGTTGCATCATCTCCGATATCTATCCCTCCCCAGTTGATGACGTGTGAATCTTCATGCAGATATCGTCAGAGCTGGGACACATGAAATACATCATGTATCCTCAGCAGCGACAGTGGTAGCGCTAGCTGATAAGCCACTTCACCGACCCATCGCAACACTTTGAAGGGCCCGATGAACCTGGGAGAAAGATTACTCCCTCTGCCAAACCTCCGTTGTCCACACCGAGGGGAGACCTTTAAGAACACGTGGTCCCCGACCTTGAACTCCAAGGGTCTCCTCCTATCATCATCATATAACTTCTATCGGTCATGAGCCGCCTTCATCCTTTCTCGTATAAGTTGAACCTTCTCTGTCGTGATCTGCACCACCTCCGGGGCAAGAACACCTGCTTCCCCAACCTCAATCCAGCACACGGGTGAGCGACACGGCCTTCCATATAGGGCTTCGAATGGAGCCATACCAATGGTAGAGTGATAGCTATTATTGTAGGCAAACTCTACCAGAGGCAAGTGTCACACCCATGATCCTCCTAAGTCCAGAACACATGCCTGCAGTATATCCTCCAAGGTTTGGATAGTGCGCTCTGTCTTCCCATCCATCTGGGGGTGGAAAGTAGTGCTAAGAAACAGCTGGCTGCCAAAAGCATGCTACAAACCCCTCCAGACTCGTGAGGTAAACCGTACATCCTTATCCAAGACTATAGAACTCAAAACTCCATGCAGCTGAACTACCTCGTCCACATATCTCCGTGCTAGAGCGTCCACTGTACTCGACTCCTTGATCACCAAAAAGTGATCCGACTTCATAAAGCGGTCCACCACTACCCAGATGGCGTCGCAGCATCCTTGCACTTTGGGTAGTCTCATGACGAAATCCATCGAGATGTCGTCCCACTTCCACTCGGGGACATCTAAAGGTTGCAACAACCCGCCTGGAACATGGTGTTCAGCCTTTACCTGCTGACACACTAGGCACTTGGCCACAAACTCTGCCACTGCTCAATTTACTCCGGGCCACCAAAACAATTTTCTTCAGACCCTGGTACATCTTGGAAACTCCCAGGTGCACTGCTAGGGGTGAGTTGTGGGACTCACTAAGAACCTTGCCACACATCGCCTTTGGAACAAACAACTTTCCTCAGAAAAGCATCCGGTTCTGACCATCCTCTATCCACCCTTCCAGAGCATTTCCCTGGTCAACTCGGTCACGCATTACTTCACACTATAGGTCTCCCCACTGAGACTCCTCCACCTGGCATAACCGAGAGGATTGTACTGTCATCTGATACAAGCAACACCATCCACTATCCATCCTCACATCCAGGTGTAGGGTAGCCAACTCCTCCATAGCCCTCCAAGCGTCCACTGACTCTCAGACCGCATCCCTATGTGACTTCCTGCTCAAGGCATTAGCCACCATGTTTCCTTTCCCTAAGGTGTAGGAAATCTCGAAGTTGTAATCCTGTAGGAACTTCATCCACCTTCGTTGTCGTAAGTTTAGGTCCCACTGGGAGAAGATATACCTCAAGCTTTTGTGATCCGTGAAGACCAAAAAGCATTCTCCGATGAGATAATGTCGCCATAACTTTAGTAAAAAAATGACCACTGCAAGTTCCAGATCATGGGTGGCATAATTACGCTCATGATGGAATAGCTTCCTAGACCCATAAAAGATCAACCCTTGTTGCTGCATCAACACACATCTGAGGCCTTTCCCTGAAGCATCGCTGAACACCTCATACGCCGCCCCTTATTCTAGTAGTCTTAGTACTGGGGAACTAACCAATTTCTCCTTCAGATAGCGGAAGGCTGCCTCGCACTGCTCACTCCACACAAAAACCTGGTCCTTCTTGGTCAAGGCTGTCAAAGTGGCTGCAACTTGGGAGAAGTTGGGTATGAACCTCCGATAGTAACCTGCCAACCCGAGGAAACTGTGAACCTCTACCACATTCTTGGGTGCTTCCCAAGAAATAACCACCTCAATCTTTGATGGGTCCATCGCTACCCCTTCCTCGGACACTACGTGCCCAAGTAATTGTACTTCTCGCATCCATAACTTGCATTTCGACAACTTCCCATAGAGATGGTGCTACCGGAGAACCTCTAAAACCATCCTCAGATGCTCCATGTGGTCCTCCTCTGATCTTGAATAAATCAGGATGTCATCGATGAATACAACTACGAATTGATCTAGGTACTCCCGGAAGATGGAGTTCATAAGCCACATGAACACAGTCGGGGAATTCGTAATGCTGAAAGGCATGACCACAAACTCAAAGTGCCCATATCTGCACCTGAAGGCCATCTTCGATATGTCACCCTCCTTCACCCTCAACTGGTGATATCTAGACCATAGGTCAATTTTCTAGAACCATCCTGCCCCTTTCAGCTGGTCAAAGAGATTGTCTATCCTCAGAAGAGGGTAGTGATTCTTGATCGTTACCCGATTCAGCCTCCTGTAGTCTATGTACAACCTGAGACCACCATCTGCCTTATTTGCAAACAAGACTGGAGCACCCCATGGTGATGCACTCGGTCGAAAAAAACCCTTCTTCATCAGATCGTCGATCTGAATTCGCAACTCTCGTAGCTCCGAAGGTGCCATCTGGTAGGTAGCCATTGAAATCAGAAGAGCACCAGGCTGTAAGTCTATCCCAAACTCGATATCAGGTCGAGGTGGTAGAGTCGTCACCTCCTCAAGGAAGACATCCATAAACTCACTGACGATCCCTGGTACTTCCACCATCTTAGTATCCACTAACTCTACTGACAGCTCGGTCAAAAAAGAGAGGAGGGGTTCCTCTCACCTGCTGTCCTTCTAGCCACTCCGCTCACTGGTGAAAGTAACACGTCGGCCGCCCAAGTCTGAGAACAAAACTCTTCCTCAGAAGTAGTTGATTATGGCACCCACATAGAATAGCCAGTCAATGCCTAGAATGACATTGTATGGTTGTATCTACAATAGTAGCAGATCCCTGATCGACTGATGTGGCCCTATCATCAGTCAGCATCCTCTACAATCAGATAACAAGTTGGTCTGACCTCTGACTGGTGTGTTCAGCACCAGGGACACTGGAAGTCTCTCAGCATCTAGAACCAGAGCACGGGCCAGACCGGGTGCAAAAAAGGAGTGCGAGGCTCCGGTATCGAACAAGGAATAATCAAGGGTACTGAACAAACTGATCATACCTCGAACAACCTCCGGTCCCGCTGGAACTGCTGCCTCCGCGGCGTGCAACTATCCACACCCAGATCCTCGGCCCCTCGGTTGTCAGCCACCTCCTCGACCACACCCCGGTCGAGGTCCCTAAGGAGTGCCCTGTGGTCGGACTCCCCCTACAATGTCGGCCCTCAGAGGAGAGGGAGCTCGCTGCCCTTGCTACTATTGCTGGAAGGGCCTCGTTGGAACCTACTGCTGAGGTGGGAGCTGGGCATGTCTTCCACTTCCGTACTGAACTCAGTCCGGGCACTTATTCTGGAGATGTCCATGGCTCCCATAGACAAAACACCTTAGTCCTGGGCCCAAAGGGAAAGGGCGAGGATTGGGGGACCGGAACTGGAACTATTGCGGCCTGCTCCCTGCTGGTCGGAACTTAGAGGGTCCCAATGCTGGAGGTCTGGTGCTGACGACCTTTCCCTTTGATGGGCCTAGCTGAATCCCCTCTCGTGACACACCACCCAGCATGTGCATCCTCTCCACCACCTCTTCCTTCTTCTGGAACTCCAAGTATGTCGGTAAGGTGAAGGGGGTAACGACGTACTGGAGGGAGGGTCGGAGCACCTCCTTTAAATGTCTCGCCCAAGACTCCTCATCCGGAAAGAGGTCCGGAGAAAAGCGGAGGAGATCCTTGAACTTGATCCCTAGCTCCCTTACCGACATACTCCCCTGCTGGAGGGAGAGTAGCTCCTACCTCTTCTCTACCTTCATTGTATAAGAGAGGAATTTCGCCCAGAACTCCTTCTCGAAATCAGTCCATGCCACCTCAGCCTCTCTCCTCTCTCCCAGGTAGAGCGTCCACCACTGACGTGTTGCTCCCCGCATCTGGATGACGGCCAGAGGAACCCAGTACTCGTTCAGAGCCTGGATCAAGATGAAGGCTATCACCAGCTCCTCTATCCAGCCCTCCGTCTTCATGTCAGAGGTGCTTCCCTCGTACTTCTCAAAGTTCTGTCGCTGGAAGGCTCGAAGCGTCTTCTACCACTGTTCTCCATCCTCCTCTCGATCAACCCTCTGCTGATCGGACAAGTCAACCTCCTGGGCCTTGATCACCCATACAACTCGAGGTCGTCTCCTGGGTGCCATTGCTACAAGGTAAACAAGGAATGCCTAATCCCAAGTAGAGAAGAATATTGTTCTTAAAACTTCTTAAAATTATTATTTATTTCAAATTCCCAAAACACCCCAGAAACATGAGAACACAAGACATTATGATGTATGTACCTTTCCTAGGGTCTCTACCCTGCAATCAGAGTGGCCTCACTTGGTCATTCGATAGGCCCAGAGTCCTTTCATAGGATCATGGGGGGCCCTAAAATCCCGTGTCCTAGCCGGTCTTCCCTAGCCTAATTCACGCACCAAGGTCACTTAACACCATTTCCCTATTATCCCATGCAATCTCCACTATGCCTAACTCCAGACTTCATCCTATCTCTCAAACATTACCTCTGATACCATTCTATCATGACCCGCCTTCACCAAAAGGAGGGAAGCGTCAGCAGATTGTTAGGCCCTTCCTTCGTTAAGTTGAAGGAGAGATAATGACCCCTGAAACCCACCTTCAATAGGTCCTGAAGTAGCGACCATCACCAAGGGTATAAAATCACACACTAAATGGAAGGCATTACCCTTTTTCTTTTAATAGGATCGGGAGATAAGATAGTGAATCCCACAAAACCAGAACTAAAAGTAAAAATAAATCCACAAACAATTCCCAATGTATGTTACAAAAGTAAAATCCACAATGTATAAGGAGACTACAAAGAAAAATACCAAAAGAAAGAACAATTGCAACTGCAATGATCTGTCACATGGTCTGAGCTAGTACGAACCATCATGATCCCTGAAGTCCTCCTGGAAACCTAAAAACAGTTTTATATTTGTAGGGTGAGCATACAAGTATACTCAGTAGGGAAAAACCAAAGACTCTCGTGCACAGGTGGGGAAGCATACTAATGCCCTGTGAGAAAAGAGATAACCAAGCACCTAGCAAGGAAGTTAACCACCTAAGCCTCACCAAGGTACACTCCCCAAATAATGCAAGTCAAGTAGTGTATAGTAATAGCACATCGATGTTTGGTTACCCCGCGCCACTTTCCCACTGGTTATCGAAGACATCCTACGCATCGAACCAATCCCGCCATTCCCACCGCAGTCCCACTGCCACACCCCACCCGCACACACCTGGGCCATATCCTCACCGCATTCCCACTCCCAAACCTCGCCCGCACACACCTAGGCCACAACCGCACATCCCTCCTGCAGACACCTAGGCCACAACCACCACACGTAACCATATCCGCAAACACCTGGGTCAGAACAACCACTGCCATGCCTGAAGACACCTGGGCCTCATCCTGAAGACACTTGGGAAACAACCTGCCCGCACACACCTAGGCCAACCACCACACTACCCTGCCCAAAGACTGTTCGGCTAATAATGGACTTCAGGCCATCACAGCCTGCCTGAAGGTACTTGAGCTATCCTGGAAAGGGAGCAGAAAGGGGCTAATAACCAGCCACTAATAGAAGTGTTGGGAAAAACACCCTCCCCCATGAAATGAGGGTGTTAGGCACTAAGTTCTCAACTTGGGTGGGGTGAGAATAAGAAACACAAAACTACAAGTATATGTATAGGTAACAAGAACTCACCCAATCTAGGTTTTTCTTCATCTAGCCTAAAGAACACTATCCTCACTATTCATTCATAAGAGAAGAGAACAGCACCCATGCCCAAGTCACAACTCACACCAACCAAATCTACACGTCCCATATTTGATTTCATGTTTAGTAATAATGTTTAAATAAGTTTCTGCACTACTGGGGAACTAACAGCATAAGCACAAACTAAGGGAAAAAGTTACAGCCAACAGCAATTTAAGCATTCACACCCGGTTCTGTTGTAAAGTTGCAACAACAAAGGGATAAGTGAGATCCCTCGAAGTATTGGAACCAAAGAAAACCCCAAGATACTGCCCCATGTCCCCAAACTCCAGGAGCCAAAATTTTCTCAACAACAGAGGATCCCACCCCAATTTGTGATATAAGCAGAGAAATCACACAACCCCAAGGTATAACAATAGGGGATCCCATCCCCACCCGCATCGCCCCATCAATCTAAGCCCCTATCCAAGAAAACCATAAGGCCACCCGCAAATAGCTCATGAAGGAAAACCACCAAACCACTACTACCAACACAAGGCAGGCCCATGCAGGTATTTTCAGATTTAAAAGATTTAACAAACTTCATGGTTTCAATTACACTGGGCTTAAACTGGGGTTATCATAGAAAAGGATTTGATCCTGGTGCTTCCAATTTATTTAGCCGAATATACGTAATTAACCAATTACCTTTACACAGCAAGGGGTTCACAACCAAAATACAATCCATTTAAACATCACAAGGGGTAAGGGTTTATTAGTGCACAGAGAAAGACCACCAATGGCCATGATTTTCAGTAGGCATAAGCCCGCACAATTCAGAAATCATTAATCATGAAAGAGGAGAAAAACAGAGCAACATCATTGATCACAACCATACCCTTCATTCTTTAGAATATGTTTATTATCTTCATTAAAGTTTGGTTCACCCAATTCTATAGTAAGAGTAGCGTACCCACCCCGCAAGATACACATAAAGGAGAGACGAAGGTGAAACCCCTACTTGATTGATCAACGATCGATGTTTTTCTCCACGCCCTAGGAATAGGGGATGTGCGACTTGCAGGGCTCCGGCACAGGTGAACCACTTGCCTCAGGAACAAAGGACTTCAATGCAGAAGGAAGAGGAGTCTATCCAAAAGGAAGGAGAAGAAAATATAGCATGATAAATAGATTAGATCCCAATTTTACGGGATAAGAAATTTGAACGCCTTGGAATTCCGATCGTGGTTATTCCACGCGGTTGGGTGGTTACACACAACTAGATTAATTTTTATTTAATAGGGAGGTTTCTTGGGATTTTTATATATTAATTATGACTTAAAAATGGCCTTGAAACGCATCAAAGGTTTAAAAGCCCAAAATTGGGGTTATGGGAAAAAAACTGTAGAAGGAAAAACCCGCCAAGGCTGGGTGACACCGATCGGTCACGCCAATAATTGGAAAAGGAAGGGGGTCATGAGGGTATGGGTCATTAAAACCATGGTCATTGAGACATAGGGTTTCTAGTTACCTAATATTTCATAGGTTTCTTATTGAATTAGTGTTTTACTTGGTCTCCTGAGAATATTCTTTCCTTATTGAGGTGGTTTAACACCATGGTTATTTAAAGTGAGGAATCGAAGGTAGGTTACTCTATTATTGACCCATTAAAATTAAAACCATGAATGATTGATAATTTCTAAATGATTTTTTGGTTACCCTATGAATACTTCTAAATATATCTAAATATTTTTATTATTGAAAGGTAATTCCCATTGTAATTTCATTAAATGTGAAAGTATATTCCCTTTTTTTTTAAATGTAATCAATTTTTGGAAAATCCATGCATATCAAGTGTTTAACTAAATTCCTAAATGGATATTTAGGATTTATCCTCTAAATTATTTAAGTTGTATTATTTTACAACTAATATAAAAAATAGGGTTTATTTATCCAATTAAGGGTGTACTTAGCTTTTTCAAATGATTTTTTAGCTTTCCTATAAATTTTAAAAGTTTCATGAGCATGAAATCGTTTAATATAAGTTTTTTTATTTGGAATTAAAGGATATTTTTGGAAACTAGTTTATAAAATGGTATTCCTAAGGACCTATTGGAACTTTATAAAATGAGTTTCCTAAATTTTAAAATCCCTTAAAACATGCCCAATCCATGTTATGAGGAAACTTATGAAATGTCGATGTGTAAGTGATGTTTACTCAATTGAGAACTTATGTGCTATTTTTTATTCATGGTAAATAGGGTTTGTTTCTATAAATGGTATTTATAGGTTAGGGTGAGTGATATTTTTATTTGGTATATTTTTTTACCTGCTATTTTTTATTCACTCACCTGCATTTTACTATATCATGGGTAACCAATATTAGCTAGTGAGATGTGTGAATACACATGATTTACTATTTTATGATTATGATACGGATTGTGGCCACATAAATGGTTTTCTATTCATGTTGGTAATTTTTACCTCAGTTAGGCCATATAAGGTAATTCTCAATGTTAGGGTGGTAGGATTTCATCAAGTACACCGATAGGATTGATCTTATTTTAATACTATTCTATATTTCCCCATGAACTCCTAATTATTTCTATGATCTTTGTTCTTTGATTATACTATAATGACGATGATTTTTTTTCTATGTTCATTGAATTTTATTTATTTATGATTTCTTTTATTATAGTTTCTCTCATTATTTTGATTTTCCTTTGTAGCCATTGCTTGATCTCTTCTAAAATAATAAGTGTTCTTCTTTCTTTAAAAGTTTAAATAAAAATTTTATTTTAAAAATAAAAAAAGGATAATTATTTTTTAGATTATGGTTTTAAAGGAAAATAAATTGATACTTATTTTAAATGAAAATTTAATTATTTCTTTTCAATTTGTAGTTCAAACTATCCTTATATAGATTTTTTTAAGGTTGCGTATAGTGTAAGGAGGATACATATTAAGTATATTCTACTCATTCTTATTCTCATTTCAGGTTCATTATATATTCCACATGGATGTGGAAATTAATTATTAGATTCTTATTCTGGTTGGTTGGTAGCGGTAAGTGAATATATTTCACTTATGCATGGAGATGGGTAGTTGTGGTTCTAGTTTTCCTTTCTCTATTTGGGTCAAATAATTTATTGGCCTTATCTACTTTATCTACTTTAGAATTATTTTATCTCATATTATTTTTACTTGTAGTTTGAATGCTATATATTTGAGTTGTTCTTTTAGTCATGAATTATTTCCTTGTGTGATGTTTACTTTCCGTATTCTAAGGTTGGTTCCCATTTATTTTGTAAATACTTATTTCATGTGCATGTCCCTTCATCGCATGGAATGGTTATACCAAACATATTGGTGGATGTTCTTATTTTTAAATTATGTATCATGAAAAATCATTCCCATAAAGTATATCTAATTCCCTGGAACTGGTTTTTAGCCCATGGGGATTGGCAATTCCCTTCAGGCCATGTCACGACCATCTCAGGTGTCCAAGATAGGGTTGTTTAAGGTTGGTTCATGATATTATGAGTGGATCCATCTAGAGTATTTGTATTGATGTCAAGAGACTAGTCTAATGATAGATATAGTTTTATTATTTGAGTATCCCCTGCTTTTTTAGTTTTAATTTTGTACTTGGTTTCTCTGGAGGCGACACTTTATATATATATATATATATATATATATGCTTAACATGGGTATCATTCTGGTGTAACATATTTTTATTTAACTAATATTTATGGTTATCCCTTATCTATAATTCATTTTTCTTAATTTTATTTTGTGTGTTACTTATATTAGTTACCTGTTATTATATGTGAGTATCCCCGCATTGGTTATAAAGTATCATCGCTGGTTGGAAGCCTCTATCATACGGGGAGTTTTTTCAAAGGGCATGTGTTTCTCTAATTAGAGTGTCGTATAGACTATTATTTTGGGATATTATGTATGTTATGTAAAAATCCAGTTAGATTAATAACATGTGATATAATCATTAAACTGGTTATTCAATACTTGAAGAAACAAGAATGTCTGAGTAAGTTATATGGGATTGAAATAATCTATGTCTCATGGTCAATAAATGTATTATAAAAATACATTATATGATAAAATATATTTATATATTATATTGATAGTGTATACATTTATGGAGATGCATTTATTTGATAGATATAACACCAGATCACATTATAGTGTGAGTAGCATTGATGTTTTTCTAGATTTTGTTGTTTACTTACATTTATGGATTTAGTATTTCATTGTTTTTATAATACTAAAAAGTTCTATTGGGTCACACTTTATTATTTTGTTAATGTGGATAAAGTTTATTAAAGTTTTATAGCTATCAAAAAAGTGTTTTGGAGGATATATAGATGAAGTTCTAGCTGGATTTTCATTACATATGATGTAGCATGTGATGAAAATGGATGATAGCTTTTTCAAAAGGATTTTTTGATATGGTTTCACAAGTTGTAACATTTTATGTGAAAAAAAGTAAAAATTAAAAAAATTAATTGAGTCATTAGATCAAGTTGAAGATTAATGTAAATATGATATGAAGTATTGACTATATTGTGGTGGTTATAACATGTCTTGGTGTATATTCGTGTTAACCACAACATAGTAAGGGTCACTACACCATATTGTGATTCATGATAGATTACCTAATATATGATATCATGTTGTTATACATATATCTACTAATCTAGCTATCATGATCAATTTATATCACCATATGATGATATTAGTGTAATTTAAAAATCTAACTCGATTGATCAAATAATAAAAAAAATCTATAATTAATGAAGTTATAGGAGAGACAATAGTTTTAACACATGAATATTTTATGAAATAGTCCATTTAATGTATTCAAACATTTGGTATGTAAAAGGTCAGCATTGATGGCTATATATATTGGAGTTTATTTTTTGATTTGATAGGGGATGAATTGCAAAAAAACTCCTTGGAAAATTTTCTCATTAATTTTCATTCTCTCCTACCTATAAATAATATTATTGAAAACCATAGTAATGAAGTATATCCTTCCCAATAGTGGGGATATTATGGTGATACACGGATACCCTATGAATTTGGAGTCCTTGGAGTACTCCTTTTGTGATATCAATCAAGCTCATGTGATCTTGTACATGTTGTATTATAAAGTTGTAAGGTGTATCATTCTTTTCTATTATATTATTTATTCCAAATTTATAGATATATCATGGGAATTTTGGGATTTTTTTTGTCTTGTACAGTATTTAAGGTGAGTTACATCCCTCTAAAACCCATAACTTTCATACATTTTCAAAATTTTCTCAAAAAATAGAAATAGATCAAAATTATACAACTTTTTACCTCATGATGTTTTAAAATAAATTGTATTTACACTGATAAGTAGGTTCATTAAAACTAAATTGGCATTCCTTCTTCTTTGAATTTTTGATAGGTTTCTTCTACACCATCAATAATTTTACACTGGGTCATCAGCAGTTCTTCATAAATCCTTTGATAATTCCCTAAAATCTTCAAATAATATTCAAAACATATTTTATGTATTCAACCTCTGCCATTATATATATCAAATATTCAATGTAAAATGTAATAATTATTTATAACAATTCAAATACTACCCATGAACATGATATCTTCACAAGACTTGGTGCACTTTGTTTTTACTCATACACTACCTAGTAAGACCTCAATAGAGGCCACATATCCTGAAATCTCTATAAGTTAAGAACACTTAACTCAATTACAATGAAAACTATAGTTTCCTATGATATATTTTATTTAAACATATTCCATCCAATCAATTACAACCAACTGTTAAAAAATATGAGTTTTAAATGATGAGTTTACAAAAAAAAATTACATTTTAAAAATTACCATTATAAATTTCTTACCAAATTCTATCATCTGTGAGAAAGATTAAATAATTACAATTAATATTTTTAGTTTAAATATTTTGAAAATTTTGATAGTTATGGTGTCATCGTAGAATATAGGGTGGATTTTGATTAGGTATCATATCCTAGGGTGTGATGCCAATTTTAAGGTTTGCTATTAGTACTATGATTAGGGATTAAGAGTTAATTTTGGTATTTGAGACATGGGGGTGTTAGTGTTATTGAATTCTAAGATCAATGCAAAGGTTTGACATTTTTTTATCCAAGTATCTCCCTTGTGATAACTTTATAAGGAAACCTATCCTAGTATCCTAGATTCAGTGGTTAATTTATTATATTGGAATAAGATATAATATATCACATCTAAAGGGATAAAATAGTTTAATATTATTGGAAAACTAGATACATGATTAAATATCACATTACATTTGAAAACATAAAATACAATATATTATTTTGCTAACATAATTATTTTATCTAGAATATCATTGTGTATCAATCATTGTACACTTACTATCATCTTAGGGAAATTAAATAGAAGAAATTAGTGAGCTCATATGCTCATTAAGGGAATGACAACAATGGTAGATAAATAAGGCATGGATAATATGGAAGGAATAAATAATTTTAATAATTCAATATAAATAATCACATGATAATAAAACTTATCCATGTATATCATAACTATTTGAATAATTATATGGAAATCAATAATAGATTTCATAATTATAGAATGTATAATATCAGACATCTTAAACTTACCATCAAGGCCTTATGCCAAGACATCTTGCATAAATGGATAAGGCCTTTACAAAATACCTAACCTATTTTGTCTCATGGGAACTACTGATGCATCGATGTTCTATGTAATTTTTGTCCCTAACTATCATATAATAAGTTTAATGCATTCATCATATGAATATAAAATTCAAATTAATCAACATGCCTTAACAATCAATAAATGTCCATATCGGAATAACTAGAATATGAATGTAATAATTTCCCCAATAAAACTAATTATAAACCATCTAGAGAAATATAGTGGTTGTTATAATTAGAATATATCCTTATTAAATCATAATATTCATCAAATGATACTGATATAGATGAAAATATTCTAAAAAATATCACTAGAAAATTTATTGAGGAAAATACCCTTTTAATTTAGAAATAAATTGTTCAAAATCTAAAAATTTCAAAAATATTAGGAAAATAATTTCATTTGGAAAAACTATGGAATTTTATAAAACAATTTTCCAATAATTTATATTTCTTGAAGGTAGGAAATTCATTTCATGCCGAGTGTTTTAAAACAAATATTCCATTCACATTCTCGGTAAAATACTAAAAGTACCTCATTCGGAAAATGAAAAAAAGATTAATTTAAAAAAAATTTATAGAATGTTAAAATTGGGTAAAAATGAGTTTAAACAAACATATTATAATATTAAAAACATTATGAAAACACTTTATAGAAAATATGTGCATGGAATAAAAAGATTGTAAACCAAATAGGAAATAAACTTTGTTTTTCTTAAAAAAAATCATGATCGTGTTAAGTACCAAAAAGAGTAAAATGGTACTATTACATGAAAATTACATGAATAAACATACTAAAATAAAATATATTGTGTTTAGGATATAAAAATCATATAATTCTCTCGATTGAGACATAAACATAAACAATCCTGAATAATGATGAGATTGTGAAAGAAACTCCTACCTTAAGTCTCGTCTTGAATCATACACATTAAAACCTCTTATATATTAAATATAGAATTATTATAAATCTATTATAGAACCATATTCATATGTAACTTTATATGTACCATTCCTTTATAATTTCCCATTATCCTTTTATCAAAAATTCTTCCTTAAAATAGACATTCGGATGAAAAATGGTCAATTTTCCATGCATATTTCAGCTCGATGGTTCTGGTACTTACAAATTGGTCATGGTTTAATAATATATAGAGTAATAATAATTACATAAGATTCATATTTATTCATTATATAATTTTTTATAACCATTCACATAAAGGGGTGATGAGAAATTGAATTACATCACTTTGTAGAGATGGTAGTCCATATATAAGCATGAGTGATATTTCCATTCTTTGATGGATAGAAAGAAAAAAGAATAATAATTCACATTTATATAAATATAATAAAATAATAAATATAAAATATATTTATTAAATATATTATTATAACCATATAATTAAAATTGTGATGAAAAAATAATTACATTGTTACATGGAGATGGTAATTTATATGTGTGCATGAGTGATGTTTTTGCTTTCCATAGGAATGAAGGGAGGTGGATAGTGGTTGTTCCGTAATCATAATTAAAATTTATTATTTTTGAAAATACTAAATCTATTATTTTATAATGTATTAAATATATTTATATGATTTAGAAGAAGAAATAAAACGAAAATACTCGGTTAAGACAATTACCTTCTCTTTGAAGAGCCTCTTTTGGATCATTCTGTATGGGCCCTTGGGATGGTATTTTGAAGATATAGTCATCTCTAGAACTTTTATAAGGATGTTAGTAATATTTTTTGGTATTTTTTTTATACGAAGTTATAAAACTTTATTAAAAAGATAGGATAGTAGGTTCCCTGCTATAAGTGGGGGGAGGGGCATCCTTGGAAATACCTAAAGTATTAAATTAATAGAAATTAATTTTTAAGTTCATGTGGTTCTGAATTTATATATTTAGAATATAGTATGAGTATAAGTTTAAATAATCCCATAAAATAATACTTATATAAGTTTTTGTGATGTTTTAACCCTTATCTCTTAGTTTTAACCCTCTATTAACCCCTTTAACAATTACCATGATAACAAAGTGTTTTACAATTTAGGGGTCAGGAAAGTTACTATAATATATAAATTGACCTATAAGTGGAAATTTGGTGATATTATAACCCATATCTCATTCACTTGTATGAAGATAAAATTTTTATGAATTTTAATTCATTTAATAAGATATTAATTAATATAAGATACCATTCAAATCATTTTTGATACTATTCACAGAGTTTAACTTTAAAGAAAACAATATTGAGATGTAATTAGAATATAAACATTTAAAAATTTAAAAATATTTTATATTTATCTATATAATTCATTCAACACAACAATTAATCCAAATTATATTACTTTTAATGTTTTTAAAAAACATTTATTTTATTTTAATATTACTTGAACAAGTGATGTGGCAATGTTGCGTAATCATTTAAGGTAATTATTTCATCAATTAAAATTTAAAATTAAAATACTATGATAAAAATAATAATTAAAATTTTAAATAACCTTTTAGAACTGAACCTAACCTCTTTATATCCCTATGTTGAAATATTAGAGATATTAAAACAAAGAGAGTGATATTTTGTATTTATTCATTACTTAAAATAATGTTAAGGTTTTTATCAAATAAAAATGGTACCAAGTTTACATTTCATCAAGTATTGGATGATTATGTTAAAATTAAACTCTTAAAATGGAAATAAAGAAGGTTTTATATATACTTTTAAATATTTATCACATTATTTTTAATCGTAATTACTCGATTTACCTTTATAGAGTTAACAAATATTTACCATGATTACTATCCATAATGACCAAAAATAAAAATATAATGTTTAACATTTTTTAACACTATAATTCAAAATATGGAATCCATTTTTCAATATCAAATTTCTATAATTTTTAGAAATATAAGGACCCGGCCTTATTTATTACATAATATTGTTAATTCAACTAGAATACCCTTATTACATTCCCAAAGATCTTTTCATTTTAGAGTTTTAGAGAATTAGTTCATAATTCATACATAACAACCCATAATAATAAAAAGTGGATACTACTAAAACAATTTCCATTTCTTTCACAATACAAATTGTTTTAATAAAACATGAATTCTTTTCATGAAAATTCTTCACAACATTTAGATTGGATTCTTATTTTATATTACCAATCTGTAAAACCTTGTGAAAAACATTTTAAAACATGGAATGAGCACAAAAATATCAGTAAGGGACATAAAAATTAGAAAATAAAACCATTAGTCCATGAATAATTACAAACACATGAATGATAAACTTATCACCCTTAAAAGTAACATATACTTACTTTGTGAAAACATGAGGTTTCCATAAAAAATAGGAAACATAAATAAACCATTTAGGTAACTTGGGACATAATTTTCTTACCATAATTACATAGGATGGTAACCCTCATGAATATCTTATGATTTTTAACCCTCATGGCTACCTTACAATGTAACCCTTGTGTCTACCTTGTGATGTAACCATCGCAGTTACACTTGGAATAACCATTATGGTCAAATTCTAACATAAACATACCCAATGAATTGGAGGGATATCATGGACCCACCCATAATTATAAAAAATGACCAAGAACTAGAAAATATTCACAAAACATGAATACTTTCCTCATAAAAACATTCCTTTTTAATTTTATAAAAATAAAAATTTAAAAAGAGGATTTTTATAGAAAAGTCCCTTACCATAGGTTTGACTTACTTAAAATATGTTCAAACCTCCTATATAATGGTTCAATGAGTGTTATTAATTTATTAAATAACTATATTCATATTAATAATACCCTATATGATCCTTTTATAAAATATTTCCAACTATTTATTGATAATATTTCGTTATTTTCATTGTTTCATGTGCGTTTATTTCATGGTATCCATGGTTGGTTCATGATGGATTCTCTTTTCAAATGGAATAAAAACTACATTAGTGGAAAAAATTGTATTAATATGTTTCTAAAATTGAAAATGATACCATGTATAATTTTTTCTGATATGTGGATGATTCATTAGATATAACATTACCAATAAAGATTTGGTTTATTTTTGGCGGTTTTTCCAGACCATCACAAACTATTTTCATTTTATTTAATTTTATGTATATAAATTAGTTCCATAACATTAAAAATATTATAATATAAATATTAAAATATTTTTTAACCATAATACAGATTTTATGACCATCCTTGAAGGTGGTAAATGAAAATGGAAACTCATCACCCACAAAGCTGGTGAATTGACACATCACAGACGATGTTTTCATTTTCTAAAATAAGAGAAGGAGAGGAGATATTTAATTATGGATATTCCATTAATATAATAACATTACAGTATATGTAAGATACTAGAGTTATCATATAACTTTGTAAAAGGGGGGTTTGGAGAGGATAAGAAAAGAAAATAAATTGAAAATAAAATAAAATCAAATGAAAGATGATTTTACCTCTTGAATTATCCTCCTTGAGAACCTCCTTAGGGAAATTGGATTTGGTATTTTGTTGATTAAAAAGGATCCAAGAAATGGAGGATATTTCTAGGAAGATTATTGGGAATAATTTGTATAATATTCAATGATTTTGAGGTGTTAGGAGAAGAAGTGGTGAGGGGTGGTATTTAAAGTAGAGGAGGGGGGGATTTTTTTATTATTTTATTCATTAATTAGTTTATTATTTTGTCTCAATACTATGAATAGTTTTATAATTATTAATAAATATATTAAAATAATGAAGTGGAGTTTGAGATTATTTTTTATTATATCAGAAATGACTCAATGAATAGTATATTTAACTTATAATGTATATATACTGTAAATTACAGTATTTTACTATTCACAAAAAATTCAAGTATTTTAGAAAAATCCCAAAAATCAACCCTAACCATTTTTTATGTTTAGAATTAAAAAATGAACTAAATTTTATGAAAATAATTTTCTCAAAATGATAGTTTTAATTTTTAATTAAAATCAGCATTTATTCAAAAAATACTAATTTTAAAATTATAACTGATTTTATAACACTTTGAAAAATTAATTAAGGCCTCATAAAATTATATTATAATCATAATACAATAAAATATTAATTTATGAATCTATTTTATAAAGTTAAATTTTCTTTTAATTCATTATGTTAATTATAAAATTGTAAATAAACATTTATGTTTCACAAAAATACCAACACTTAATTTATCATTCTCAAAACATTTATTTACTTATTCCATGATATAAATATATCATATATTCACTTATAAGATAGATAAATTTTATTTATACTCTCATAGGTTAGGTTACTATTCTATTAGTATATATTCCTTAATGTCATTAAATACCACTTAATTCATTATAAATTTATAATAAATTTAATTATTTAATTCCAGAATGAAAAAAAAAATATTTTTTAAGTACTTGAGTTGTTACATTATTACCAACTTCTAAAATTTCATCCTATAAATTTTTATTTACTTATTAAACAAGTGTTGATACCTTTCCCTTGTGTAATTCTTAGATTCTCGTGTTTCTTCTTCAACCATATGGTTCTCCACAAAACCTTAACCTGGTGAATTACCTTATTCTGCAATACTTTCTCCCTATGGTTAAGAATATGAATAGGATTTTTCTCATGTGAAATTTTATCTTCTAACTGAATAATATTAGGGCACGAAACATGAGATGAATCTGGAACATACTTTCTTAACATCAAAACATGAAAAATACTATGTACCTGGGAAAAACTTGGAGGCCAAGAAACTTAGTAGGAAACTGACCAAACTTTCTCTAGGATTTCATAGGGTCCAATGAACTATAGACTCAGCTTCCCCTTCCTACCAAAACGGATTACAATTTTCTATGGAGAAATTTTGAGGAAGACATGATCACATACCTCGAATGAAATATCATTCCTCTGGTTATCTGCATAACTTTTTTTCCTTTTTTGAGATGTCCTCATATGTTTCTATATCGTATTTACTTTCTCAACCACTTCATCTACTAATTATAGTCCCATAAACTTCATTTCTCTGACTTCATCCCAAAATTATAGAGGTCAGCAATAATTTCCATATAATGCCTCAAAAGGTTTCATTTTTATACTAGAATGAAAATTTTTATTATAAGAAAACTCAACTAAATAAATATGTTGATCCCAACTTTCCTAGTAATCCATTGAACAAACATGTAGCATTTCTTCCAAAGTCTAAATTTTCACTCGGTATTTCCATCATATTGGGGATAAAAGGTTGTGCTAAAATTTAATTTTGTTCCTAATGAATTCTGAAGGTCTTTACAAAATTTAGAAGTGAACCTGGGATCACAGCCAGATACAATATAGAGAGGAACTCCATGTAACCCAAATATCTCTTTGAGGCAGAGTTGAGAAAGATGATTTAAAGACATAGTATCTCAAATAGGAAGGAAATTTGTAGATTTAGTCAGTCAGTTAACAATAAACCAAATTTTATTGTTACCTTGAGAAGTATTTAGTAGTATTATCACAAAATACATTGATATATTTTCCAATTTCCACTTTGGAACTGACAAAGGCTAAAGCATCCCATTTGGTAGTTGTCTCTCTGCTTTAACCTGTTTACAAGTCAAACATTTCATGGTAAAATAAGAAATATCTCTTTTAATTTCATCCCACTAGTAATACTATCGAAGGTCTCTATACATATTAGTGCTTCTAGGATGAACTAAAAATGGATAACTATGAGCTTCACATAACAATTATTTCCTTAATTGAGAATCAAAATGCATTCATAATCTCTTCCCAAATATCATAACATAATCTTTATGAATATAGAATTCTAGAAACTTAATTATTTTAACCAATTCTACCTTTTTTGAAACACATGGTCTTCATTATTTGTTTTCTTAATTATGTATGACATAGATGATTATACTGACACCTAAAACAAAAGAAATAAATTTCCTACACTAACCACTTCTAATCCAAAATTCATCAAATCATTTACCAAGGGGCCTTGTTCTAAATGTAACATGATTAATATAGCATGATGTTTTAAACTCAAGGCATCTACCACTTTTTTAGATTTTCCCAGAAGATAATTTATCATTAAATAATAATCCTTTATCAGTTCAAGACATATTCTCTCTCTTATGTTCAATTCCTTTTGAGTGAATATATACTTCAAACTTTTATGTTCAGTATATATTTCATATTGGGATCCATATTAATGATGTCTCCAAATTTTTAAATCAAAAACCATATCTACTAATTCTATATCATGTGTGAGATAATTTAACTCATGAGGTTTTAGTTTTCATGAAGCATAAGAAATTACATGATCATTCTACATCAGAATGCAACCAAGTCCCTTAAATAGAGCATCATTGTAAATGATAAACTCTCAATTTCTAGAAGGCAGATCCAAAATTGTAGCATTAACCAATCTTCTTTTTAGTTCCTAAAAATAAAAAACACAGTCTTCTATCTAAATAAATTTAACCCCTTTCATGTTAACTTAGTTAGTGGGATTGATAACCGTGAAAAGTTTTTAACAAACTGTTGGTAATATCCTACTAATATAAGAAAAATATGAATCTTAGTAACATTTATAAGTCTTGGACATTCATCTACCACTTTGTTTCTAGTAGGATCAACTATTATTCCATCCTTATTTAAAACATTCCCAAGAAAATAAGTTTATTACAACCAAAATCACATTTTCTAAATATACCTTATAACTTCTTTTCTTTAAGGGTTTGCATAACAATCCTTATATGTTTTTCATGATCCTTGTAAATTTTTGAATAAATCAAAATATCATCATTAAAAACAATAACAAACTTATCCAAATATTCACAGAATATTATGTTCATAAGATCCATAAATATAGTAGGGGCATTTTTCAAACCAAATGGAATAACAAAAAACTCATAATGACCATATCTAGTTTGGAATGCTATTTTTTGGAATGCCATCCTCCTTCAACTTCGACTGATGTTACTCAGATCTCAAGTAAATCTTGGAAAAATATTGAGCTCCCTAGAGCTGATCAAACAAGTCATCAGTATGAGGTAATGAATACTTATTTATAACAATAATGTTTTTCAAACCTCTATAATTAATGAAAAGTCTCATAGAACCATATTTATTTTTAATTAACAAAATAGGATCACACTATGGTGAAGTTCTAGTATGAATGAAGACTTTATCAAGAAACATATGAAATTTATTTTTCAATTCTAAAGGTACCACTTGATCCATTTGATAAGGGGGTTTTGAAATTGGCTTAGCATCAGGAACCAAGTCAATAGTAAATTCAACTTCTCAGTAAGTAATAACATTGGAAAAATCATCAGGGAAAACATCCAAGTTTTCATTTACCATTAAAACATCATTAATCTGAATAGTTCCATTATTTTCAATAATATGTGAAATATAACATTTATTTCCTTATTTTAATAGTTTCTCAGCTTCCTAATATATTATCAATGGTATGGGTTAATTATTTTGTACAAACTGAAACTATTTTTTAAAAACAACTTTTTTAGCTATATAATCAATCTTATCATGATAAATAGAAATAATATCCATACCCATAATAACATAAAACTCTACTAAGGGAAAAAAAATAAGGTCTATAGGTAATTTATTTCCATATAAAATAACATAAAGATTCTTATAATTCATTTTTTCTATAATATTTCCCCTATTATTTTTACTATAAGTTATGGTTTCATTTCTTGAGGTGAAATTTATAATTTACTAGAAAATTTCTCATAAATAAATGAATTTTTAGTCCCTGTATCAAAAAATACATTAGAGAAATATGAGTAAACAAAGAATGTACTAGATACCAATTAATTGGATGACCCAACATCTACTAAATTAGTCAAAAAGAATTTTATTACACCTTTCTTATTAAAGTATGGCTACTCCCATTATTTAGGTCCTTCTTTGGGTGGGTATGTTCATAATTCCCCATCACACCACATTTAAAACACTTCACAATTTTATTATCAGAATTAAACATAGGATCATTTTCATTGCAATATCAGGACATATGTACAAACTTACCACATTGGAAACACTTCCCATATTTCTTACGGCATTCCTTAGGGTCCTTTTTACCACGATTTCCACAAACTGGAAACTAGAATTTCTTACCTTAAGATTTATTTGATTAATTATTAACCATTACTTTCCATCTGGACCTTTTCTTCTGCTTGTTTTAAACTATAAATGATCATAAACAAACTCTATTTCTACCCTATTAGCCCATAAAACAATTTTCTCCTAACTTTTGAATTCATGGGAAGCTAACACCCTTCAGTATCTTAGCTTTAATACTTCTTAAAAATGATTTATTTTACTATCAAGATCCCAAAAAGGATTTGTAGTGTACCTTTCCAATCAAGTGAATATTTCTTCATACATAGAAGATAAATATTCCTCCTTTTTTTCAATTCAAGGATTTATTTTCTATCCTAATTAAAAACACCTTAGGAAAATATTTTTCAAGGAAAATATTCTTAAATTCATCCCATTCAAAGGCATCAATCTCTTCTCTTTCCTATATACTCTTAACCATTGACCACCATTGGTCATATTCACCTTTAAAATGATAAATACAAAGACTAACCTTTTGACTATATAAACACCCCATGACATAAAATATCTTTTCAAGGGATTTAATCCACCCTTAATCCACCGTAGGGTCAGAAGATCCACTGAAAGCAGGAGGGTGTTGCCTCATAAAATTTTCCACTATCATCATGTTTCTTTTTTGTAGTTATCGATGTTCTCTTACATGGATGACACTTCCATTTATAGCCTATGTCAACTAAGACATTTTTGTCACAAACTTCTCAGTTCCAATTCCCACCATTCCAGGTTACATATTCAAAAAATATTATCCTCTTTATTCCTTATAACTTCATCTTCCCTATTTCTTATGCGGAAAACCATTCTGAACAAACATATCTTAAATGAATCAATATGTAAATCTTAAGATTATATATCATTTCAATACAACAATAAGGTAAAAATAATTTATGGTATTATTTTAATATCATCTTAACCCCAAAATTTATCTAAATCATTCTCTAATACCAACTATAATGACTCAGTCTTATTCATTACATAATCTAATTAATTCAACTAGAATACACTTATTACATTATAAATGATATTTTCAGTATATATTTTTATATAATTAGGTAATAATTCATACATGAAAAACCATAAGAATAAAAAATTTATACTACTAAAATCGTATCTATTTCTTCCTTAATACAAAAGTTGTTAATAAAAAATGAATTCTTTTTATGAAAATTATTCACAACATTCAGCTTGGCTTCTTATTTTCTCTTACCAATCCTTAAAACCTATGAAAAACATTTTAAAACATGGGATGATCACAAAAATATCAGTAAGGGACATAAAAATAAGTAAATAAAACCATTATTCAATAGATACTTACAAACACATGAAGGATTAACTTCTCACCCTTAAAAGTAACATATACTTTGTGAAAACATAAGGTTTCTATAAAACAAAGAAAACATAAATAAACTATTTTGGTAAATTAGGGAATATTTTTATTACCATAATTATGTAGTATTGTAACCCTCATGGATACCTTAGGATTTTTATCCCTCATGGATACCTTAAAATGTAACCCTCATGGCTACCTTATGATGTAACCATTGTAGTTACACTTTTAATAACCATTATGGTCAACTTCCAACATTAACATACCCAATGTAATAGAGGGATATCATAGACCCACCTGACATCATAAAAAATGGCCAATAACCATAACATAATCATAAAACATGAATACTTTCATCATAAAAACATTCATTTTGATTTTTTTAAAAATAGAAATTTAAAAGAGGATTTTTATAGAAAAGTCTCTTACCACAGGTTTGGCTTCCATAAAAAGTGCTCAACCCTCCTATGTAATGGTCTAAATAGTGTTAAATATTTATTAAATAACTATATTCATATTTATAAAACCTTATATGATCATTTTATAACATCTTTCCACCCATTTATTACTAATATTTTCTTATTTTCATTGTTTCGGGCGCATTTATTTCATGGTTTCCATAGTTGGTTCATTACAGATTTTCTTGTCAAAAGGAAGAAAAACTCCAGAAGTGGAAAGAAATTGTATTAATATGTTTATATAATTTTAAATGATACCATATATCATTTTTATGATATGAGGATTATTCATTAGATAATACATTAATGATAAAGGTTTGGTTTATTTTTAGAGGGTTTTCTCGACCATGACAAACTAGTTTCATTTTATTTAATGTTATGTATATAAATTAGTACCAGAAAATTAAAAAAGCTATAATATAAATATTAAAATATTTTTTAACAAAAATAATGTTTTTATGGATATCCTTTATGGTTGAAAAGTAAAATGGAAACTCATCATCCGTGAAGGTGGTGAACAGACCATCACAGACGATATTTTTATTTTCTATAATAAGAAGAGAAGACGAGAGGTTTGGTGATTGATATTCCATTAACACAATAATATTATATGATGTTTAATATACTGGAGTAATCATGTCACTTTGGATATGGGAGGTGAGGAAAGGATAACAAAAGTAAAGAAATTGAAAAGAGAATAAAGGAAAATGAAAGAGGATTTTACCTCTTGAATTGTCCTCCTTGAGAACCACCTTAGGGAAATTAGATTTGGTATTTTGTTGACACCAAAGGATACTAGACATGGGGGGAGGTTTGGGAATAGTATTGGGTATAATTTATATAATCTTCAAGTATTTGGATGTGTCGATAGAATAGGTGGTGAGGTGTGGTATTTATATTGGAGGAGAGGAGTGTTTTTTGATTATTTTATTCATTAGTTTATTATTTTAGTTCAAGAAGATGAATAGTTTGAGAAATATCACTAAATATATTAAAATAATTAAGATTAGTTTGATATTATGGTTATTCCATCAGTAATGACTCAAGGAATAGTATATTTAACTTATAATGTATATATAACGTTAATTACCATATTTTACTATTCACCAAAAATTCAAGTATTTTAAAAAAAACCAAAAAAATAACTCAAACCATTTTTCAATATATAGAATCAAAAAATGAACTAAATTTTATGAAAATAATTTTCTAAATATGAGAAATTTAATTTTTAATTTAAGTCATAGTTTATTCAAAAAATACTGATTTTAAAATTAAAACTGGTTTTATGGCACTTTGAAAAATTAATTACGGTCTCATAAAATTATCTTATAATAATAAGAAAAAAAATATTAATTTATGAATCTATTTTATGAAGATAATTTTTTTAAATTTATTACATTAATTATAAAATCTTAAATAAACATTTACGTTTTATAAAAATACCAACACATAATTTACCATTTTTAAAACATTTATTTACTTATTCCATGATATAAATATATAATATTTTCACTTATAGGATACATAAATTTTATTTATACTCTCATAGGTGAGGTTACTATTCTATTAGTATAGATTACTTAATTTCATTAAATACCACTTATTTCATTATATATTTATAATTAATTTAACTATTTAATTTCATAATGAAGAAAAAATATTTTATAAGTAATTTAGTTGTTACAATAAATACATTTTTAAATAAGCATGAAAAATAGAATGACGTCTGTTTTTAAACAAATGTTTCTTTGAGCATAAAACTTGATTTATTCTAATATCATGCATAGTAAGCACCATTATATGAATGTTAAATCATTTTATTGAATATATGATATATAAATTTCATTAAAATCATTCATAAATAGTGATTTGTTTTATTTATTATGATAGAATCACATTGTGTGCATAAAAATAGTTTCTCAGAAAAAATTGTCTTTTACTTTCAAATGAATTTATTTTCATTTCTAATCAATTGATAACCAATGAATTCATTTTAGATCTATGTAAAAATAATTTTTCATAATTTATTTATCTTTATTCATGCCCACCAATCCAATGGCTAAGTGATAAATATCCCATTAAATAATAATATTTTAATAGTATGTCATGGTTTTTATAGAATCGGTGTTGTGTGTAAAGCAATTTATCATATAAATTAAATTTATTTAAATATAAATATATCACAAAATCTCAGGGTGTTACATTCTACCCCCCCCCCTATAATAATTTCTGCCTTAAAATTTTATCATTCTGATATAGAAAAACTGAGGATACTTTTTCCTCATCACATCTTCAAGTCCCCATATTACTTTCTCAAATTTATGGTTTTTCAACAAAACTTTGACCAATTGAGTTGAACTATTTCATAGACATTTTCTCTCAATGATCCAGAATATCCACTAGTTTCTCCTCATATGATATATCATTGTTTTATGATATGATCTCTGAGTTCAGTACATATGAAGGATCAAGTATGTACTTCCTCGGGAGATATACATGGAACACATCATGACACCAGGGTAAAAAAACCTTTAAAATTAGTTTTTTTTAACATTCAACATCAGTTATAAATCAATTATAATGTAGGTGATGTTAAAAGTGGATCTTTTCACATTGGTTTTTATAAATTAACATTGAAAACCCTTTTAAAAGGTGAAATATAGAAGTATTTCAACATCGGTTTTTCTAAAAACTGATGTTAAAGGATTTAATACTCATATTTCAATGTCGGCATTATAAAAAACCAACATTGAAAGTTGAATTTTAAAGAAAATATTAAAAAATTACATAATTCCACACATAAAAAAGAAAAATGAAGTACCAAAAGAATCAAAAAAATAGCATAAATAAAATAATAGTATCAAAACTCATTGTGATATTTTAAAAAAAATAAAAATATATAACTAAATAAAATTAAAACTCTAAATTAGTCAAATTAAAAAATATTCTGGAAATAAATTTTGAAGATATTTCAATTCGTTTGATGTATATAAATAAACATCACCAATAATATGCAAAATAAAGTGTTTTGAATTTTATAAATAACATATTCATTTTAAATTTTAAGTGTTATAATGAAACTAACCTTTTCCAAATTTATTATTGTTCTTTTCATGATTATTTCATAAATGAATTGTGAAACATAATAGCCACATTCAACATTCCCTTATTGATCATAATTCTACATTTATTAAATAATATTATAAAAATAAAAACACTAGATATGTAATAAAAAACAAGTATTCAATGATATAAAAGTTATCTACCAAAATATTCACATATTCAATTTTTTCTTGCTCCTCTGTTTAATAGTGATACCTATTGAACTCAATAAATGAACTATTTTAATTTTATATATTAATTATAAAAACTAATATAAAATGGGAAAATTAATATTAAAGAACTAAAATAATTGAATAAAACTTACTTCTTTAATAACTTGCTAAATATTCTCTGAACACCACCAAATAAAGAACATAAGAAATGTAATTTACATTATTTTGGGAAAAATATGCATAATATCCAATGTCGACTAAAATATAAAAAAAAATCAGAATTAATATTATTATAATTAATAGTGGTTCGTAATTATATATTTGTTCTTACATGTCAAGGAATTGAGAAAAAACATGTAATCTTCATGTTTTTTAATCTCTCATATACATATTCAATTATGGATTCTTGGTTTAGGTATTTCAAATCTATTGAAATGTATTATGGGTCCATAAAACCATAAAAATTGAAATTTTATTAGATGAAAATAGTGTATAGATACATAATTAGAAAAGTAACTAATTAATTCAATATAACATATGTTTACTTAATGGAAAAAAATTACTTACATGGAAAGAAACTACAACACAGGTACACTGAGCTGAACACCCATTAAAACATCCATGATGTTGGATTTGAAAATATTTAACATATAATATCTTCCATATATATCATCATTTATCTAAAAAATATAATAATTTTCTAATATATAAAAAAACATATGATAACTTTATTACCCCATCAGCTTCCTGAGGAGTATTGAAAGGTGTTGTAACTTGAAATTTAATTTTCCTTTGTAGTGATTCCTTCAATATTAGATACTCTTATATAAGTTAATTGTAAGAAAATATTATTTGTAATTTTATATTTAATGACAAATAAAAAATTAAAAACAAAACATACCTCATATGTCATATGACGATCAATATTATCTATTCAAAGTAAAAAATGATCAATACTCTCTCCAATTATGGACACCTCTTTGGTAGGAAGTGACACTGGAGTAGTTTGATCAATAATATTATGTATTTATACTCTTACCTAACCCAAATTCATAAGATTATAATGTACATAATCCCCCCATATGACGTACAATTTTTTATTCTACAATATATACATGGAAATCCCTCACATGAAATCCATAGTACACAATCAGGTCTGAATGAGGAGGTGATAGATCTAGATGGGTAGGATACATAGGATGCATCTGTCTCATCACTTCTAAAAGCATAGTTGATATAGATTATTTAATTAAATACTCTCTCATCTTATTCAAGTGTCATTGCTCAGTTGTTAAATAACTTATTTTTCCATTATATTCTGATCCATTGATACCACAATTAGGGCACGACCAAAAACCTTTTAAAAAATATTTCTCTCCTTATACCCTCTAATATGTCTTGAGTGTTATGTATTTCTCCCAAATTAAATCCTAAAGTAATATTTTAAGATGTAATATTAGTGAGATAAATTTAATAAATTGAAATATTAATGAAAAGTAATAATTATTTACTTATTATCTTACTTAATTTGTTAGATCAGTAATATACTACCCCTTCTTCCATTCTCTCCCTTTTCCATTTTTATGATGATGGGGTGTAGGGTCAAGTGGAACATCTTCATATCTACTAAATGACTTGTCTCTTAATTTACTAAATTTTCAACAATTATTTGATGCTCTAATAAAGGATACCTTCCATGTGATAATGTATGGGGGTATAAATTGTAAAAATGTATCTCTTGGTGATTTTTCCTAGAGGCTTATTAAAAAATAATAATAATAATTTATCAAGTAATTAAAATTAACTAAAAAAATTATTTTACCCTTACATACCATTATATTACACTTAATATTAATTTACCCTTATGTAACTCTTTTTACACTTAAATTTTTTTTATCGTTACATAACTTTTTTACCCTTTATTAACCTATATAACTTTATTTTTACCCTTACATAAATTTTTTACCCTTAATTAAATTTATTTTACCCTTACTTAACTTTATTTTACCATTACTTAACTTTATTTTACCCTTAGTTAACTTAATTTTACCCTTACTTAACTTTATTTTACCCTTACTTAACCTGTACAATTTTCTATTTAACATTATATAATGTTTTTCTACCATTAATTAATTTTATTTTACCTTTAATTAACTTTATTTTACCCTTAATTAACTTTTTTACCCATAATTTACTGTAGTTTATCCTTAATTAAATTTACACTTAATTAACTTTAGTTTACTATTACTTAACTTTTTCCTTTAAATTAATTTAGTTTAACCAAACATAAATTTAGTTTAACCTTATCATTTTTTACCCCTAAATAAACTTAGTTTACCCTAAAATGTCTTTAGTTTAATCATAATCAACTATTTTTAAACTTAATTAAATTTAGTTTACACATACTTAATTTTTTTACCCTTTAATAACTTTAGTTCACCCTTTCTTAACTTTTACAAGTTTCTATTTACCCTTCTGTAACTTACCCTTACTTAACTTTAGTTTACACGCACTTGACATTAGTTTACCCATACTTAAATTTAGTTTACCCTTACTTAACTTTAGTTTTTCTCTACTTAACTTGTACATGTTTCTATTTACCTATATATAACTTTATTTTACCCTTACTTAACTTTATTTTACCCTTTCTTAACCTGTACAAGTTTCTATTTACCCTTAAATAACTCTGTTTTACCCCTACTTTACTTTATTTTACACCTTATTAACTTGTACAAGTTTATATTTAACCTTATATAACTATATTTTACCCTTATATATCTTTTTTTTACACTTAACTTTATTTTACCCTTTCTTAACTTCTTTTTCCCTTAATTAACTGTAGTTTTCCCTTACTTATTTTTATTTTAACCTTACATAACTTTAGTATACCCATATAAAAAAATTACCATTAAATAACTTTAGTTTACCCTAAATTAACTTTATTTTACCCTTAATTAAATTTTTTCCCTTAACTTTATTTTACCCTTACTTAACTTTATTTTACCCTTACTTAACTTTAGTTTACCCTTAATTTACTTATACATGTTTCTGTTTACCATTACTGAACTTTAGTTTACCCTTACTTATATGTGTTTTGTCCTTACTTAACTTGTATAAGTTTCTATTTACCCTTAATTAAATTTAGTTTACCCTTACCTAACTTCATTTTACCCTTACTTAACTTTTTTTACCATTACTTAACTATAGTATACCCCTACTTAACTTTAGTTTGCCCTTAACTTTATTTTACCCTTAATTAACTTTTTTTACCCTTACCTAACTTAATTTTACCCTAACATAACTTTATTTTATCCTTACTTAACATATTTTACCCTTACTTAAATTTATTTTACCCTTACTTAACTTTTTTTACCCTTAATTAAAAAATTTTTACCATTACTTAACCTGTATAAGTTTATGTTTACCCTTAAATAACATTTTTTACCCTCACTTAATTATAAAAAATATTTTTATAACTAAATAATTATAAATATATTTATTAAAAAACAAAAAATACATATAATAAACTTAGCCTACAACAAAAACATGCCATAAATTCTTCCTCCTGCCGACTAGAGACAAACTTCTACCATGTATCCCTATCCATAAAGCTATACTTAGGGAATGAATCTTGATTTTGTTTACTACCAAAAATATATAATGAAAACAACTTTTTCTTAAAATATCTTTATCTTTTTTCCACAAAGTATAGACATTTTTTCTTAATTATTTTCATCTCTTAAAAGTTAAATGTCATCTTTAATTGAATTGATAAAATATTAAGAAATATATAATATTTAAACCATTGGAAAACTAAATAAATAAGTTTATAAATTTTACCATTATGGATTCCCATAACAGATCATTCATTTACTGGTCGATCCTCCTCTAATTTGGAAATAAAATACTTATCCTATAATGACTCTGTATATCTAGGTAAGTGCTAAAATTCATGGCATGTGGGCTAGTTGGGTGGTCTTTATCATCAAATTTAATTATCACCCTTTTTTCTCCACATGTGAGTGAAAGTTTTGGTAAATGTGTAATCTTATCCCATGCCTACTATCTTTAGGTATCATCATCTCTGGAGAAGAAGAGAAGCTACATATAATTTTTAGAAATATAATTTTAATTTTATTAAATAATTTAATTATTGTATATATATATATATGAAAAACATACATACCTAGGTTCCCTAGCCTTGGTGTTTGTAATTTAGAAACATGTCTGGTACTTTAACAAATGTATGTGTGCCTTTATTTAATTAAAATTAAATAACTATAAAAATTTATTATTCATAATAAAAAACAAACATTGAATGTTATATTTTTTTAACCAAAAAAATGTCTCACATAAAATATTTTATATTAAAATTGAAAATAAAAAATTACAAAAATTATTATCATCTAAAAATGTGCACTTTTTTGTACAAGTATTTTTTTAGAAAAAAATAAATTTTATAAGTAAAAAGTGTAATTATTCATAATTGGAATAAAATTATAAATATTTTATTAAATAAAATTGTATATCTAAAACTGAGGAAAATAAAGAAAATGTTACAAAAAAAGATAATGGGAAAAAATTCAACCAAAAATGGATATCTAAATCTAATGAATTTAAAAAATACTAAAAAAATAGTAGGAATGATAAACATATATATATATTTAAATATCAAAGTTAAAAAATAATTTTGTTAATTGTGTTAGTTTCAAAAAAACATAACTGATTACCATATTAATTAGGAGAGTAATAGAGTGTTTTCTCATATCCCTTCTACATGATCATTTCAAGTTGAATGGATAGTGTCCACATAACATTCATTATTATAGTTAGGTAATTATTTAAAAGATAGATAAATTTCATATAAGTCTTTTACATCATCAATATTCTCATCACCCAAATGGATTTTTTTTCACGAAAAATGATAGACCGTTGATCATTTGATGGTTCAACAACATAAAATTTTTTTTTTTTCATGTTTCTCCATGATAAATGATTATTCCTTGCAACTAAATATTTTTAAATCAATAAGTGCCACATCACCATGTTTCACACCACTATTACTATCAAACTAGTTACATTTAAATACTATCACCTGAAATTTAGTATAATAAATCTCTCATATATCCTTAATAACTTCAAAATATGATTTTGATGTGAAAATTGGGTTTTTATCTTTATCACTTTAAAAATACACTTCTTCGGTGATAACCATTGCGCTACTATTTTTAAAAGAACCATTTTCATCCTGGTTTTTAGTGTAAAATATATTACCATTAATATCAAAACTAGACTACATGATCATATTAATACTTGATCACCCTATTATCCATTTTAATGTTTCTCGTATAGATAAATCAATATTGATTTTCTCTATAAACCATGAAACAAATGTGTTTTTATGTTCATTCATTAATAAATTTTCATTTCTTTTCAAATATCATACCTTCAATCCTAGAATATGTGATGATATATGTGGTTGAACATCACTTATATTGTTCAAAATATATAAATGTCCATGAATCACTTCATCACATGGAATTAACTTTTACTTTAATACATTAATACATGTACCTTCACTATCAACTTTCAAATGTCAAGATATAGGGACCAATGTGCTCTACTTCAATGAAATAATTAGTACAAAACTCAATTACCTCTTCATATATATATTTTTGAATAATAGAGGCATCTGTTCAATATGGATTCTTATTATGTCCATTCAAAATTTTCAAATATATTTTAAAAGGATACATCCAATTTAAATAAATAGGAACACATATTCTTATCTCTTACATCTAATTAATAAATATATAAACCATTATATTAAAAAAATGGTGTAAAATTCATTTCAAGTTGAAAAATTATGAGTATGGCTTCATTCTCCAACAGATCTAACAAATCTGGATTTATAACGTTACTAAAAATTGAATTGAAAAAGTAACATTATGTGATTATAGAATTTCTTGTAGATATCGGTAGTATTACATGAAATACAATCAGTGGAAACTATTACATCAATACCTAAGAGACATGAGATTTATACTTATTAACATTAAATCCTTCAATGATACTAAACTTTTCACATTTTAAGAAAACCCACTAGGTACTTTAATACTATACTGCTAATGAAAAAATTGTATCTTCCCACACTTACTTAATGTGTGAAAATTCAAAGGAAAATATTTTCAGTTTCCTTTCATTGTGGGAGCTAAATCTAAATGTATTCTCATAGTTATTAAGTCCAATATTGCTTATAATCCATATTTTTTATTTCCTTTTATATTTAACAGTGGTCCAATTATATTGTCACAAATATTTTTCTAAAAATTTATAACATCAATGTTATGGTTAAAATGTAAAAATTTCCAATAAGGTATCATGAATAAAATGGATTGTTTATTCCACGTATTTTTTTGATGACCATAACATAATTTTTTTCCAAATGTGGCTTCAGTGTTTTTCACCTTGTTATAATAATCTTCAACTTACTAAGGATTTGGGGAAGAATTATACTCTTTTAAATTTTTAAATTCATTTTTTAGTCTTCAATAAGGATGATCCATTCAAAAAAATATTCAATTTACCATATACAATATTCTTCTTCAATTTTGAAATTGATGATATGAAATACCCTCTTCACAAATTGGTCAAGATTTATGTCCTTTAACACTATATCCATATAATTTTTCATACATAGGAAATTTCTTTATAGTGAAAATTATTATAGCACACAAAATAAAATACTCCTTATTGTATGCATAAAATACTATAAAACCTATCTCCCCTAAAAATTTCAAATCATCAATTAGTGATGATAGATAAAAATTAATATCATTTCAAAGATGTTTCGATCCAAAAATTATCAAGCTCATAATTGAACATTGCCTCTTCATAAAAATCTATGGGGACAAGTTGTAAATATCCAACAATATTGGATACAAACTTTTTTGACTACTGAGAATATTATATGGATTCATTTCATCTATTCAAAAACTCATTCTAAGATATCTAACTTCATTTCCAAAATCAAAAAATTTGTGATCGAATATTTTCCATTCTAGTGAATTAGCAAGATGAAATAGCTTTCCATCAGAGATTAACTCATATATATGCGATAATATCCTCTTTGAATCATTTTAATTTGAAAATAGAATCTTAAAATGAATAATTATAGAAGATTCCATATTTATTTAGCATGAGGTTTATTTCATATTCTTGATAATGAAACGTGATTGGATTTATCATCGATTTTATATCAGTATGTCCCATATTTAAGACATTATGATAAAATTTCATATTCCTTTCTATACATAACATAATAATTAGGTAAATATTGTATATTTTTATACCTCAATCCCATTTGACATAATATTTGTTTCCTCCTAATTGGCATCTAGAAGCATGGTGTATTCTGGATGTATCTGTTTTAAAATTTCAATTGATTAATTGAAATTTTTTTACTCCAAACATGTCTTGAATTAATGTTAACTAATATCAACACTACCAATAACTCTATAAATTTTGTGAAACCATATAATAGTGGTTTCTCATCATATATATAAATTTTTTTAACACTTCTTTATTGATTGGTTTCAACACCTACACCGTGAATTAATTTCCAAGATGATCCTTTGTCTCATGTGGAACATCTCTATCATCATTAGATCTTGACTTCTCTATTATTTCACCATGCCTGTTACAATGTGTATAATTATGAATAAATCCATATAAAATCATATAGTCTTTGATTTCTCTGTACCCCAAATTACTCATATTAAAACTTTTCATGCATGGACAAAAAATCACATCTTTATTTTCAATATTTCATTTATAAAATTCCAAGAAACTGGAAACCCCTTTCTCATATTCATCATTAGATCTTCATGTATTTATCAAATTATGATCTATTAATTACCTAAAATTTTATAATATAATATATGAATATATTAATACATATAAAAAATTTAAACATATATATAAATAAATAAAATTAAAACATATAAGAATACAAATATATAAACATGCTTAAATTTTTAACAAATAATTTATATCTTAAAAAATTAAAAATGAAAAAAATGTTAAATTAAAAAAAAAATTAAACAATTGTAATTATAATGACAAAAAAATTTATAAGTGAGATAAAAAATTGAAGAAAAAATTATTCCAACTAAAAAAAATTATAAAGATAAAAAATTTATAAATACAGACACTTGCAACTAAAAACAAATTACATCCCCAAAAACTTTATAATAATAAAAAATTTATAACATTAAACAAATTAATCAAAAAAATATAATTGATAATATGATTCATACAATAAAATGAATGGATGATTTCAATTTAGAACAAATTGATAATTAATTTATCTTTCAAAAATTAAAAAAAATAACTTATATAATTTGGAGTTCAACAATGGTAAATAGTTCCTAAATTCCATTGAACTCACTCAGAGTTGGTGGTAATAGGGTGAATGCTACAATATTAATGATAAATATTTTCAAAAATGAAGTAAAAAAAGAATGAACAAAAACATTAGAATGTGGTTACAGGTTGATCGGATTAGGGTTTTCCTATACTGAATAATGAAAAGGGTCCTAGAAAAAGGATGAAGGATAGAATATTGAGGAGAAACAATATTTGAAAGAAGTTGAAAATGAATTAAAGTGAAGATCAAGCATGGTCAAGTGTTTTCTAAGGTTGAGAGGATGAGGATTTTAGAAAAATTGCATTGAAAAAATGAGGTGATTTATATAGAAACTAATTTTTTAAAATGATTTTAACATAGGTTTCATATAAAACTAATTTTAAAATACTCCTTCCTCACTTTTAAAATCATTTTTAAAAAAACATTATAACTATGATGATAAAGTTTCTTTTTCTACTAGTATGAACTTGAGAGAGATTTGGTGGAATCATCAAGCAATATGCTACTGTCTCGATACAGTAAAGAATTTATAAGGAACCGAAATATATAGGGATTATCTTTCTCGTTATTATGGATATCATAGCCTTATTCTAGGAAGATATTCATAGGAATAACTTTTCACCAATTTTGAACTCAAGATCTCACCAATGATTACTAGCATAACTTTTCTGTTGACTCTGAGCATCCTTATTGTGTTATTGAATAGATATAACCTTATAGGTAATTTCCTTGGCTAGATTAAGTCTCAATATATTTATTTCTCTAATTTATTCCCAAAATGTTATAGTTCTATACTTCCTGACATAGAGAGATTCATAATGAGCCATCTGAATACTCGAGTAAAATTTATTGGTGTAATAAATTTCCACCAAAGGAAGTTTTTATCCCAAAAACCCTTGAAATTCATAGATCAATCTCTTCATATGTCTTTAAGAGTTTGAATAGTCCTCCTAGACCAAACATATTTATAATAATGTAAATAATTTCTAGAACTCATCTCTATATCTAAATCTTGTTGAATACTTTTCCAAAACTTTTTTGGTAAACCTCATATCCTAATAAAATAAAATTAATAGTTGTACTCCATGAAATATCACTACTTTCTTAATGTATAACCGAGTAAATTGGTTGAGAGATAAATATTATCTAAGGGAAATAAAATGTTCTTATTTTATAAATCGATTGACTATAAACCATATATAATTATAACCTTTTAGTGTTTTGTGGATTCTAAAGATGAAATGCATGGCGATGTTTTCCCACTTCCATTCAAGTATGGGTAATTATTGTAACATCCCCTTATATTTTTTACTCTCAACCCTTACTTTTTAACATACCATAAATTGGGATACATACTCTTCAATATCACTTTTCATGTTATCTTGCTAGAAATAATCTTTCAAATATCTATATATTTGTATACTTCTAGGGTTAATAAGGAGTGATGAATTGTGAACTTATTCCAAAAACTCATTATTCAAGTATAGAATTGACGAAACACAAACACAGTTCCTAAACCTTATAATTCTATCATGATCATGGTTGAACTCAGGAACACTCCTCACCTTATTTTTTAATGGAGATTTTTCATATATACATTCATAATCCTCATATGGACAAACTATAATAGTCTTTTTGACTTAGAGCATCATCCACCTTGTTTGCCTTCCTGGAGTGGTAATGTATTGAGAAATCATAATCTTTAATCAAATCCAACCATATTATCATACGCATATTCAACTCTTCATGTGTAAATATATACTTCAAGATTTTATGTTCAATATATATATATCACACCTTTCATCATATATATAATGAATTCATATATTCAATGAAAAAATTATCACTTTCCACACTAAATCATGAGTCAGGTAATTTTTCTCATGAATTTTCAATTGGTAAAAAGCATAAGCTATCACCGTATCATTCTAAATGAGGATTAATATTAGTACCTTCTTTTATGCATCACTGTATATTAAAAACCTTATCCACTATAGGGTAGTGTAAGCATAGGTGCCCTGACCAACCTTCTCTTCAAATCCTTGAAATTTTCTTCACATTCATTTTTCCATTATAATTTAACACCCTTCCAAGTAAACTTGGTGATTGGATTAGATATTCATGAGAGATATCATAAAAAATTGGTTGTATACATCCAATACAAGAAAACTTTGGATCTTAGTTACCATGGTTATTCTAGTCTATTACTCAATAACTTTTATCTTTAAAGGATTCATCGATATTCCCTCACTTTGGGTTATATAACACAAGAATGAAACTTTTTAAGACAAAGTTCAAGCTTGATAAATTTCTTATAGAGATTCTTCCTCATCAAGTAATTTAGCACAATTCATAAACACTATTGATGATCTTCCTTATAGATAGAAAATATAATAATATCATCTATAAATACTACCACATATTGATCAACTTAATATCTGAAGGCTCTATTAATTAAATACATGAAAATAGAAAGAGCATTGGTAATCCCAAATGGAATTACTATAAGTTCCTAATGATCATACCTCATATGGGAGGTTTTCTTGGGTATATTTTCCTTTTTACCCTTAGCTGATGATATCTAGATTGAAGATCAATATTGGAAAAATATTGAGCCCCTTGTAATTGATCAAACAGATCATCGATATGGGGTAGTGTATACTTGTTATTAATAGTGATCTTGTTATGTTCTTGATAATCAATGTAAAGATACATTGACCCGTATTTCTTTCTAACAAAAATAATAGGTTAACCCCATAGTGAATCACTCTGTTGAATAAATCCTATATCTAGATTCTCCTAGAATTTCTTCTTTAATTTTTACAACTTGGTTTCGGCTATTCTATATGAATTCTTTGAAATAGGTGTAGCACCAGGTGTGAGTTATATTGAAAACTCAACTTCATGATTTTCAGGAAGACTATGAAAGACCTTAAAAATACATCATCTTATTATCTAACAATAAGAAAATTTTCAATATTGATCTAATCCATAACCATTTTTTGATAAATATCCCTCATGAATAGGTAGTAAAACCCATATTATGTAAGTAATTTCAAATGGATGTTGAGGTTCATCATCACATCGATAGAAAATTATAGGTTGATTCAAAATATATAATGTAAATTTTCTTGATAATTGATATGTTCTCTATACTAATAGAGCTAATCCATTCCCAATATTACATCAAATTAAACTAAAGGAGGAATAAGAAGATTTATAGAAAGCCTCTTTCTAGAAACTTCTATCAGATACGAGATATATGCTTGATATGTGATAATCGTACTATTATTAGTTTTCACTACCAACTAAACATCTAATAATTAAGGTGGTTATTTGATACCCTTATAAATTATTCAGATATAAAAGACTAGGTATAACCTAAATCAAATAAAACATTTGCAATTCCAAATTAGATGAAAAGTGTACCTTTCACCGCATCTCTTAGAATTTCAACTTTAGTTGTAGTAATTGTATGATCTTATCCTTCTCATTTTGTACTATTTTATGGTAAGTTCCAATAAAATTTGAGGAATTGGTTAGAATATTTCCCCAATTACCTTAAAGTTAATTTGGGGTAATTTTATGGATTCTCCCTTACCATTGCATTCATGATCATAATTTCCATTTTCTCCACACTTGAAGCAAACTTCTTTTACCTTTAAGAATGTACCAAGGTTTTTCTATAGTGATCGTGTTTTTCCTTTTAAGACATTGAAATATATTAAAGAATATTTTAATATTCATGTGATGAGATGGCATGAAATTTTGAGACTTGGGGAGCCTAAAATTGATATTATAAAAATATTAAATATATTAATATTATGTGTGCATATTTTTCCTAAAAAATTGGAATAAATCCTAAAATAATCGTCATATTGGAAATATGAGAGCTTAGTTTATTCCAAGACATGTGTTTTACCCTAGGTAAGACTAATTTTTGAGGTGTTAGACATTCAGTTGAGGCAACCGTTGGTGGGTACCTTTAATTAAAATAAATAAATACTTGGTTTTTTGTATTAAATTTCTTAATTAAAATGCTCTATAAATACCATCTTATGATGGATTCCAAAGGGTTATTGGAATAACCCTTATGATATCTAAGAAGAGTTTTATAGAATTCATCATTGGTGAATTGGAATTGAATGATGAATGACAAATAATGATCAAATAGAGGTGGATCAAGAGGCAGCTCGTAGAAGGTCCTCTCTATCAATGGTGAACACTTTATTCACCAATGATAAATAAATAATTGAGGTATGTCTTATCAATTTTGTATTTTTCACTTTTTATTAAAATATTGAACATGGATATTGTATCTTCTTTTGATCTATATTTTTTCACCCTTCTCATGAGCCCGTAAATTTTTTTTATAACAGATATTCATCATATTCCATGATTCACAGCCTAGATATCCATAATTAATGATAGTTGGCCAAGAATAATTGGATAATGATATTTTCATCTTTTTTATTGTGCTTTTACCCTTTATATTCATCGTTATCTTCATCATTGTCCAATGGGGTCACGGTTTGACATTATCGGGCGGGATTGAGTGGGATTGAACCCTCGGATTCATTATGGTAGTAGGAACAAAATATGGATCAATGGCTTGTGGAAAGATCTAGGAATGAAGTGGGATGTGGGTGATACTCCATGTATCCAATATCCATAAGGTAAATGGGATCAAGTGGGAGGCACATTGGTGGCATTGTAGGCTTCGTATGTTTCATCAGGTTCTAATTTCTGGCCACTGAAGGTCCAAAAACAATGGTTAGATGTGGTTCCCTCCAATTTTTCATGGTTTTGGGAATTATTCAAGGTTTTTATTATGGATTGAGAATACACATGGAATATTTTTATTTTTTTGGAAAATGAGACTACACACCATGTAGTGCAGAAGAACACACAACGTGTTCTTTGGATTCCATGGCAGCTACAGTTTCAACCGAAGTTAAGGATCACACACTGTGTGGTTGGGGCCACATGTCATGTAACCCTCCCTAGGTGGCCAAGAATTATACCAACCACACATGCTCAGGGACCCATGTGGACAGAAATGTTGTGTACCAGATTACACGAGCATGAGAAGGAATACACATTATGGGATGAGATGCATATCCAGGACCCCAGGTGGTAATACACACCCTATGTCCTGGAGGGAAAATTGTGTATAGAGAAATATCTTCTCAATCCATGTACAATGATAACACAACCATGGAGTGGAGTAGGGTCACACATTGTGTGGACCCCGTACATGTCGTGTACTCCTATGTGAATCTTCTACCTCTCATATCTCATTCTTTGGAACTCAGATTTGTGACCACAAGTAGCCTATCCTGAATTTTTTTACACATAGAAAGTGATGGTTTCCCTCATAAAGGATTTTTAGATAATATTTGAGATGTTATAATTAGGAATTTTCCATATATGATGCTCAATGATTCCAGTGATCAGGTGAGATCATCGAAGAAATTCTAGGTAGAGCGGGTACTCCCCTATTCAGGGTGCGGGCCATCTATCTATGGGGATGGTAGTCCCCAATCACACTAGGTAATGGTTCCCCCATCCCCCTTAGTAAGGTTGATATGGTACACCCCTATTCATGGAATGGGTCCTCTATGTATGGGGATAGTATTCCCCTATCGCACAAGGGTGTGTGTCACCCAGACTCCTTAGTCAAGTAGAGATGGTACTCCACTATTCATGGTGTGGGTACTCTATCTATGGGGACAGTATTCCCCTATCACACTAGGGTGTGTTTCCCCTATATGATTTAGCAGGTAGATATGGTATTCCCCTATTTAGGGTGTGGGTCCTCTATCTATGGAGGGTTACTCCCCCGTCTTCGAGTTTCAATAGGGTTTGAGTCCTCTACAGAGTATGGCTCCCTCAGCTATAGAGCATAGTGTCAAGTATCGGTCCCCTCCACACATATTCTGGTGAGGTTATGTTTGATTTTGGGCATTGTTGATAGACTACTAGATCTGTAGGCCTACTCATCGATGTTGGATGAGGTTATGAGATGGAGATCCCCTTTCTCTCTCATATGGATTTCTTTCATTAGAATATATATGTATTGGGATTCATTTCCCTCTTAATTTGGGTTGATCTAACAATTTTTGTATCTCTCTACCTATCCCTTTCAGTTTTTGGGGCATCCTACTGGGTATGTATATACTCACCCCTGTATGGGATTTTCCCACACATGTTATGTCTTATTTAGATAATGGATAAATCGGTAGTGATTACGGTGGAGCATAGTGATACTTGGGTACATTAACCACATACAATTGTTAGGATTATAGATTAGAAGATGGGATCTCTCAAATTTCTACATTTCTAGATTTTGTTAGGTTGGGACTTTATTTCTGGGTGGGCATGTATTTTCCCCTTTACACTTTGGTTGTGTTTTTCTATACTCTAATGTATTTCATAGAGTTTATTGAATGCATGGTTTATCTATAGATGTTATAGTCATTAATTTATATTCCTTTGTACTATTTCATGGGTATGGTTGGGTGTGTATATATATGTTCATTAGAAAATGGCCTCCCATTATATTTATGCCTTCTCATCACTTTTCTCCAGCCCCTAGACTATTAGAGGAAAGCTTGGGGGTTGTGATGGCTTAGTCTTCTGTAGGATATAAAATCCATGGTTTTTTGGGTCATTATAGGGTGGTATCAAAGGAGGTTCATCCTCAAGATGGTGTTTGTATTTTTTTACCCTTATGAGGATAGGTTGGGGACTTTGGGAAATATTTTAGGAGTGTCTTGAGTGAATAATTAAGTCTAGGGAACCCAATATTGGTACAGTGTCTAATATATCCATACACAAGGACTCTAACTACCTTCTTGTCAACTCAGAACATCAAGACATTTGTTATAATAAACAATGGTACATTCATTATATATAATTGAGTCCTATGACATCCCATATAGATTTAGCTCCATATATGTATATTCTCATATGACTGTAGTAATTCTTGATTACTTTAAGTATTCCTCTGTGAAGACAGTCAACTGGGATATAGATTTAGGATCATGGTGATGACTAGATGAGAAATGAGGCCTCGGTTTAGGAGTTATCTCATGAGATCTTTCATCTAGGTGGGAAGGTAGTAGCACTACCACCTATTAAGCAGTAGTCAGTACTGGTAGTTTAGGATGAGGATGTGCACAGGAATAGCACACTCTGTGAGTTCTGTTTCCAAATGCCACTAAGTTTCTATGATGATCCATATCCCCAAGTAGTGGACGATTGGCTTGATTCAGTGATCAAATTATTTAGGTTCATATAGACCCTGACTGGTTAGATGGTTGAACTGGTATCCAATATTTTCTATAGATTAGTAGGGAACTAGTTAAGTCTATTCATATAGATGCATGATGATTCAACACTCTCATAGTCTAACTTCCAACATCTATTTTGTGATGAGTATTAACCCTTGTGATTCCGCTCAATTTAGATTCATGAGATTCTAGAGCTATAGTTGGGTAGTATGTTAATAGTTTAGTATGCCACAATATTCACTAACATTACACAATACTCCCTCTACATGGTGTGAGATGGATTCTTTTGATAAAGTAATTTTGATTGGGTTTTATTTTCAACACACTAGATCCATTAATGAAAGGAAAAAAGTACAAAAACATTAGGGGTATATAAAATTGAATTCCAAGATCATCACCAATGGAAAAATCAGCACCCTCAAGTGGAATAGAACCAACACAATCAAACACTCTGATTGGAACCTCAAAAGATTCCTTGTCTTCCAAAAAATCATCCTTTTGATTACCTCCCATATACATATGAGAAATATCGATGCCAAATGGGAGGAGGGATTTACATATACAGATCAAATAAGTAATATCCCAAGGAGTAGAGTCGATAGATTTTAATGAGTTCTAGATAACCTTAGAATACATTTCCACAATATCCAAATAGATTCCCTTAGAGTGGAAAATCTCAAGACCGTTGAGCATGTCTTTTGTTTCCTCCTTGAATGAATTCCTAGCTCTATAAAGGATGATCAATTCTAAAAACATTGAGCCCCTTGAGTCATAATCCACTCCTCCACCCCATATTAAACCTTGTATACAAGACCCATCCATATTCAGTTTGAGAACACTGGAAGGGGGATCCATTTCACCCAATGTCCCTCTAGTTGGAGGCTTGATGAGGTGTGTTGAAGCTGTTCAACCAATATACACCTAAAAGAGGGGGATTTCCCCCACTGATTAAAAATATTTACAAAGTAAATCACAAAACATCTATTTATAACCATAAGGGGAACATCTAAGGGGTGTCATGTGCCTTTCCTAGTTCTGATCCTCCCATAAGATCCAATATCTAGCCACAAATAGAATGTAATGATCCCTCTCTTCATGCTTGTTGTTATTGGTTCCACTAAACCACTAATGTAGGAACTCATAAAAGGACGTCGTCAAAGAGATGAACCTAACAAAATCCTTCAATGCACTCTAAATTCTCCAGGTCCACTTTATTTGGAGAAAAGGTGGGGTGTGGACTCCGTCATATGATCCTTGTAGCAGGAACATCTTGAAATGTTGTGAATACCTTTCCGCTTAGCCTCCATGTTTGTAGGTAGAGCATTGTTATGAGCCCTACAAACCAAGAAATTTAATTTCATGGGAAGGAAATTTCAGTATAGAATCTCACCCCATTGATTGATATCTTTTTGAAGTGTTGAGACCTTCCTATACACATTTTTTTAGAATAAGTCAGAGGGAGTACCCATGAAGATGCATGCATCTGGATACTCCTCCAGATGGATACCATCATAAAATATTTTTTGGGTGGGATCAAGAATTTCATTAATGAAGGAAGGTAAGGTACTGGTCTATTTGAATGTTAGATCAGGTGATGGGAAAATAGATTAGTCAAGGATCTCACCAACCTAGTTACAATTCTAGAAACTTATGTCTCTGTGACCAAGAATCCATCAGGAGTGGAATTGGAGTTCTATAATGTGACCATGTAGGGACTTACATAGGAGATTAGACCTCCCTTTGTCCATGTCAAGAGTATTCCTCTACTTGTATTTGATGAATTTACTCTATAATGAGCATCCTTCAATTGTTTACCAAACTAATTTCAATTGAATAAAATGCATTGATTCACTCACATTTCATGCACCAATACCCCCATTCTCTACAAGTTTCATAAGGATCTTCTAGGAGGCCCAATGGTACTTCTCCTCCACCTGAGAATCCCAGATGAAAGCATTTAAAATTCTTTCAATATCCTTTATAACCATTTTAGGCACCTTAATCACCAAAATGATGTGCATGGGAATGGATGTCAGCACACAGTTGACGAGTGTGATTCTACCTCCAAAGGAGAGAAACCTATTTTCTAGTTTTTAATTCTATTTGTAATCTTACCAATCATTCCATCAAATTATCTAAGATGAATTCTTCCTATATCAGTTGGTTCCCCCAAGTACTCCATATGTAAGTCCCTTCTATGAATTCCCAACAGGGATTTAATATTACCTCTATGATTCTCCACACACGAGTTATAAAAGAACACATGGATTTCATCCTTATTGATGATTTGTCCACTTCATTTGGTATAATCCTCTATGATTTTTTTAAAACCTCTGATAGATGCATTACATCCATTAAGGAAAAATATCATGTCATCAGTGAAGAAAAGGTGAGAAACCTCAGGGAAGTGAGAACCACATATATACCACTTGATGGATCCCCACTAAATATTGGGTCTCACTAGTCTATTGAGAGCATATTGGTCCATAATGAAGATGCTTGTAGAAAGATTTTCTCCTTGTCTTATACCCCTATTAATTTTCATGAAACCACATTTCAACCCCATGAATGTGATATTGAACTAAGGTGAGCTGAAGTAGTGAAAGAACAAATTGACGACCCATTCGAAAAATCCCATGTTTCTCATGAACCGAAGGATAAATTTCCATTTGAGACAATCATAAGACTTATACAAGTCAAGATTAATTTATATATTAGAGCTCGTCACCTTCTTTCTAATTCCATAAACCATTTCCTGAGAAATACCCATATCTCCTTGAATAGAACAGCCTTGGATAATGCATGTTGTTCCTCCAACACCCAGGAGTGAATGAACTATGAGACCCTTTTATAAATGATTGTGGAAAGAATTTTGTAATAAAATTTTCTTAAACTAATTATACTATATTGATCGATGGATTATGGATATTTCACCTTCAAAATAATAACCATAGTGGTGACACTAGAAACCTAGGGGAGAGGCCCCCCTTAGAATAAATATTTTATTTCTTCAATTAGATCTTATATGATAATATCCTAGGAGATCACATAGAAGGTCCCCAAGAAACCATTTGGGGTCAGGGTACTTTCCTATTTGATGGACTTAATAGAAGCTCATATCTTATCCTCATATGTAATTCTCTCCAATCGATTGTTGAAATGGTAGGAAATAACATGTGGGATATAGATGAAGATATCATCTTATCCACTAGGGTGTCCATTCTACGTATCATGGTTAGTAATGAAAAGAAAATAATTAAAATTGTAGGGCACCATACAACCAATCACTGTTGGATCATTTGTAAAAGAACCATCATTCATCTGAATATTTGGAAAATAATAGTGTCTCTTCTTTTTCAAGAAGGCATGGAAGAACCCTAAGTTTTTATCCCCTTATTTAAGCTAAGTGGTGTGTGATATTTTGAGAAGGATTATTTCCTACTCCAGAAAAATATCATTAAAATGATTCTTATTGATCCCAAGATTCTTCTAGACTCATTTTAACTTTCTCAATATCCCTTTTAAGTGATTCTAAGGAGTTATGATAATATGGGTTTCCCAAGTGATACAATTTATTATGAAATTTAATCTAGTACCTCCATTACATTAGTTTCTCCTAGGAGCTACAAACTGTTGCAAGGTATTTATGAAGCTATGGACAATGACTAGAAAAGAATAAATGGAAACCATGAGCTTGTCCTGATTTAATTTGAACTATAAGAGGGGAGTGGTCTGAAAGAACATGAGTCAAGTGAGTGATATCCATGTTAGGGAAGGCCGAAATAACATAAAGGTTTCTAAGGTAGTATTACAATCTACAATAATTGTGACAGATACCTCTCTGGTAATTACACCGAGTGAATTTGTCCCCCAAAGAACCCAAGTCCACGAGCCCCTCTTGAGATGAAAAAGAGGAGAAAGCAAGAATATCCATGTGGGAAGATAAATCACCACATTTTTTCTTAGATAAATCCATAATGGAATTAAAATAACCTCCCATAAACCACACAATCTCCCCAGGATTGAATGATTTGAGATCATTCCATAATGACTCACAAAGCCTTGGATTGCATTTAGTGTGCATGAAGGAGAAAAAAAAAACCCCCTCACCAACAACAATCTAGACTGAAATATTCTACTCTAAATCCCCCATATTATCAATAACTTGAAGAATTCCATAAAACCCATATGTGTAGATTCAATGGATCATCATGCATAAATTTGAGCATGCCAACTCTCTTAGCAAAGTCCCCAATCTTATAAGGTTTTTTTCTCTCTAGAACAACAACAATAGAAGCCTTATTCTTGGAAACCTCATTATATAGGTAGTATGAATTTACCCAGGATCTCAAGCCTTGGGCATTCCATATAATTATAGATATCATTAGAAAAGGGGGATCTTGGAACTACCCTAGGTGATTTAAGCCCCTCACTATGAGAACTAGAAACCACTGAAAATATTATATTCTATGATCTTAAATTGACACCATTTGACATAGAATAATAATTCAAGATATACTGAATCTCTTTCTCAACTATTGGAATTTAAAACAAAATTATTCTCTTATCCGAAAGAGGTTGGGATGGGATGGATAGATCATATGATAATGCACTGAAGCTGTTATACATCAGGATCAAGGAATCAACAGATAAAATAGCACTAATAGGATCTTTTCCTTTGGACTCCTTACTTGAGAAAATATGATAAATGGTGTAGAGGTGAGGGGGTGGAAAAAGGTATGGGGTGAGGTCCAAGCAGGGTGAGTTGGAAAGATGAGGTAAAGGGTGGGAACAAGAAGGAAGGGAAGGTGGGTATGGGAAGAATGGGATGAGGGAAAAGCATGGGGTGGAGGTAGAAATTCGGGGAAGGGATAGCTAGGAGGGGGAATAGGATTAGGGGGCCAGACCCGGGGGATCATCCAACAGCACAGGAGTGACCATAACTGAATCCTCATGTGATCGATTAAGACCCAAACCTAAGGAAGAGGATTCACCTCTGAACTACAAAATATTCTAACATTATAAAGGATTACATGAAACATGATTTATATATACTGATATCAAGTTCCCATGTATTTGATAGCTTGTACAAAATCGAGGCACCACATGATAAGAAATAGCTTGCCTCCATTCCAAATAATCCTCGACTTGAAGTAGCAGCTGGGATATAGGTGGGGAAGAAAGGTCCAAAGCGATGCAAATTCAAGCCTAAGAAGCATCTTTGAGTTGAAAAGTTAGTTCATCCGCATAAAGGAACTCACCCATTGAGTCCCTTATTTTCTATATCAAGCCTAAGTTATGAAACGGAAGTGGTAACCTTAGAAGATTTAACCACACCACCTCAACCAAGGACTCATAATCATGGTGGACCTCTATAGACTAGTGGTAAAAGTGAAACCTCCAATGATTTAGAGATCTAGGACTAAGAGACCATGCCTTAACAAAATCAGCATGAGATCATAAGCTGATACAAAATAATTTTCTATTCATATATGAGACTTTATTTGGAAGGGAAAGACCCTAGGGTCAGAAAACAATTTAGAGGAGACCCAAAGGTGGTTTATCAGCCCTGAAATGATCCATAAGAGTCCATCTAAGAATATTTGAGTCCTCTATAAAATCAAAAATGGGAAATGATAGCATCAGAGTCCCATTGATAGATCCATATTTGAAGGAGGGAACCTAAACTTGTAGAAGAAGGGAGGATTCAGGAGGGAGACCCTAGGGATAACTGAGAATCACGTCTCTCCATGACTACCTCATAGGAGGGATAGTAACTCGGAGGCTGAGATATTTGGGAAGGGAGGCAGAAGGTGCCACACTAGGTCCATCAGGAACTGGGGAAGCACAACACTTTGACAACTCTAGGAAATCTAATGGAGATAGGACCATCGCAATATTTAGACATCATTGGTCAACCAAAGGCGTCAGGGGAAAATTCTATGGGAGCATGAAATTCAAATCCATTATTTCAAGATGCTTCTTGAGAAGGTTCTCTATAGAGATATCTAAACCAGTGTGGTCTCTTTATGTCTCTCTAATTATGTGGTAGTTATGGATTGAGATTTAGTTACAGATAGATTTCTATTAGATGGATGCCTTATGGCTGGTGCTGATAGTTATCATCCTAAGTGTAAGTCATCTACAATGGATGGTAGGTTCAATATTTCAAGGTTTTATCATAGGAGGCGTACTCATTCTCAGACTTAGGAACGTTTTCGTGCAGTGTAGGGATTGCACAGAGGACTAGGGAATCCAATATAGGGGATATTTTATGCATGTTATGGTAATGGTCACATGTAATGTGACTACTTAACCTGTTGAGTAGTTGAGGGTGGTAAGGCGGTGGATAGACTACCATGGAAGAGAAATTTATGTGATCAGGGTTCTTCCACGCATGGTTTGGGTGGACCCTATGGAGGAAAATATAGAAGAGGAGAAGGTGGGGCTTTCTGAGGAGGATCTTATGGTTGAGGGAGATGATATTATATACTTATACCACCACCACCAGGCATCCCATGCCATGCTTAGGGAAATAGAATATGGGTTCATAGGTAGTTTCAGGCCATGGAGACTTATGACTCATCATCTCTTGAGATGATATGAGGTATGATCTATTTTTATTATACAATTTCTCTGGTGCTTATATACATAGGATCAAGTAACTCCTTCATTTTTTATCCCTTTTGTGATACCTATATCTCCCCATTGAGAACTAATAATAGAATCTTTTGTTATAGGATTCGATTGGGTTCAATTCTTAGATATTGTCTATCTGTCGGCAGTGTGAGCTATCATTTTGTGGAGAGAGTTTCACATGGGACCCATTGGTCATAATGATGAAACATAATAACATTATATTGTGTATGTACTAGTTTTCCATGGTTTGATCTCAAATTGATAGTCATCACAGGAAGGTCAGATGCCTTTGGACAGATGGTATTAGATTCTCTTTTATGGGTGAGAGGGATCTCATGGTTGGGTGAGTGGGCCTTGTGATATGGAGGATATATCCCATAACACATCATTTTTATAGTTTATCCCTTGTCATAATAGGCTATTTAGGTATCTAGATTCCTTTAGTAGTGGAGAATTTTATGAACATCTTCCCTGAGGATGTCCTGGGACTACCTTTGAGGAGGGAGATGGACTTCTACATCAACTTGAAACTCAATACCACATTGATATTTTTTGAATAATATAGGATGAATCCTAATGATCTCTGGGAGTTAAGGGTGTAGTTTGAGGACCTTTGAGAGAAGGGTTTTGTCAAACCTAATGGGAAGCTCTAGTTTTGTTCATGAAAAAGTCAAATGGGAGATTGCAGCTTTGTATAGATTATCATTGCTTGAACTAGGTAATGATAAAGAACAAGTACACCTTACTGAGGATTGATGTCTTCTTTGATCAGTTTTGAGGTGTAAGTTGGTTCTTAAAGATCAATATCTGGTCTCTCTACCACTAGTTGAGGGTTCATGAGGCTGATATTCCAAATCTGACATTATGATGTCACTATAGACAATATGAGTTCATGGGGATTCATTTTACTGTGATGAATTCCCCCAATATGATTATGGAATTAATTAACCAGATATTCTATCCATGCATGAACTGATTTTTGGTTTTCTTCATTGATGACATACTTATCTACTCTACGTTGGAGGAGTATATAGAGCACTTAGGGGTGGTCCTATAATTACTCCAGGAGAACCAAATTTATGGTAATCTCTCAAAGTTCCATTTCAAGATTTTTGAGGCTAACTTCTTAGGGTATTTCATTTATAGACATGGATTAGTTGTGGACCAGGTGAAGATTGATGCAGTGTTTTCTAGGATCCACCTAAGATCATGTTAGAGATGAAAAATTTCCTTGGATTGGTGTGTTACTATAGAAGTTTTTTGGGATACTTCTTTAGGATTTTATCCCTTTTTACTACCTTGGAAAGGAAAGGGTATCCATTTACCAGGACTGGGTAGTGTCATAGAGCCTTTGAGTAGTTGAGGTTGAGGTTTACTAGTGCTCCTATGTTGATAGTACTAGAGAAGGGCATGAAGTATGTAGTGTATTGTGATGCCTCTAGAGATATGATTGGATTCATGGTGATGTAAATGCATGTAGTTATCATATATGCTTTAAGGAAGTTGAGACCACATGAGTGGAACTATATTACTTGAGACCTAGATTTGGAAGTGGTAACAGTCACTCTAAAGATGTGGAGGTACTATCTTCTAGGAGAGTTATTTGTTTGATCAAGTCATTAGAGTCTTAGTAATATCTTCATATATAGAGATATGATCCTTATATAGAGGAATATTTTGGATTTCCTTCAAGACTATGACTTTGAGATAGTCTATACTCCTAGGAAGTTAAACATTGTGGTACATGACATTAGTAAGAAGTCTCACTCTCATTTGGTAGAGGAGGCATCTGAGCTATTGGATTCTTTATAGTTAGCCTTGTTAGAGGGGTGGTGCGTCTTATATGCATTCAATTGTGTTGATTAATATGATTATCCAATGTGTGGGGAGGGCTCAATTGGGAGACATCGACTATGAGGTTCTCTGTGACTAGAAATATTCAAGAGATTCACCAGATGGATTTTCTGGAGGGGAATACGTCATCATATTCCAAGAAAAAATAGTGGTCTAGTCATGATTTGAGAGGAGGTGATAATGGAGTTTCACACTTCTCTCTTGGTTTTATATCCCAATGTAGGGAATATTTATAGGGACCTTTAGAGGTAGTTTTGGTGGGATAGAATGAGGTGGAGTTTCATTGAGTTCATCTCTTGGTGTCTTACATGTTAGTAGGTGAAGGGTGATCACTAGGTTCTAGCAGTTTTGATGTAGCCTCTCTAGATACCGAAGTATAAATAGGATGGAATATCCATGGACATTGAGATAGGTCTTCAGTGGAAATTGAAAATCTATGATTCCATCTGGATGATTGTTGACTAACTCATGAATTCATCACACTTCCTTTCCATTAGTGAGAAGAGTTTGGTGGAGATTCTGGGATATTTATACATGTGGGAGATCATCTGACTCCATGGGGTTATCTTAATGATTATCTCTGATCGACATGTGTGTTTTACATCATGATTATGTAGAGGCCTATAGGAGAAATTTAGGACTCATTTATGGATGAGTACGATGTTTCACCCCCAAACAGATTGGTGGACCAAGCTCACTATTCAAGTGTAGGAAGATACGTTGTAATATTGTGTTTTGGAATTCATATATATATTGGAGGATCACTTGTCATTAGTATATTCTTATTATAATAATAGTTATCACTCTATGATCGGAATGGCACTTTTTTAGGCCTTGTACTAGAGACCCTTCAGGTTACCCTTATTATGGTCTAAGGTTGGTTAGACTCCACTTGTTGGACCAGATATGGTGCATGTGATGATAGATAAGGTTTGAGAAATCCATGAGTAGATGAGGACAGCCAGAATCCAACATAAACCTTACACAAATCACCATCTTAGGAATTTGGAGTTCAAGTAGGGAGACCATGTTTTTTTAGATAATCTCCCCACGACATGGATTGTGGAGATTTGTTCAATGAGACAAGTTATCCCTGAGGTTTATCGAGTCGTTTGAGATCCTGTGGAGGGTTGGAGAGGTTTCTTATCTATTAGATCTACCACTGCAGTTAGATTGGGTGCATGACATCTTTCATGTGTCACAACTGAGGAGATATGTGCATGGTCCTATGCATGTGATGGACTGGGAAAATCTAGACATTGAGGATGGAGACACCTATATGGAGTACCCAGTGTCTATCGAGGATCGAAAGGAGTGGTTCCTATGAAGATGAACCATTCCTTTGTTCATATTCCATGGAATCACAAGAGAGTACATAAGAGATCATAGGAGTGGGAGAGCCAAATGTGTCTTAGTATCCCCACATTTTTTTATCTTGTGATTTAAGTGGATGAAAATACTTGAATGGGAGAATAATCTAGTGACCCTATTTTTACCTTGTAATAATTTGAAATATATTAAGGAATATTTTTAGGGCCAAGAGCTGAACTATGAGAGATTACAAGGCCTGGTTGGAATTTATATAATAAAAATATTAAATATATTAATATATCACACACATATTATTCTTGAAAAAGTTAAATAACTATGGAATCCCTCCTTTTTATTACTTAACTTTTCATTACATTTTACAAACAAGAGATCTTTAAAGTCTAGTGTCTTGGAAATAAAGAAAAAAATACATGAAAACATAAAACATTCTTCTAATCCATTTGTAAGGATTTACCAAAGTTTCATCCTAAGTAAAATTACTACATCTCATAACCTGGAAACATACATCAAAGGAAAGGGTGAGCAGAAGGCCCAGTGAGGAAAACAAGTGAAACAGTTTACATGTGAACTTGTGCGATATCAATAAGAACATGGAGATAAAGAGGAATATAATAATAATAATAACTTGAAACATAACTTGAAAATGTGTCTACAACATTTAATTTAGACATTCATGGACATATCACCAAGTTCCATCCCTTAGGTGTCATAAAAATTACCAAGGTTATTCACCAAGGTATCGTAAAACTTGTCATCTCTGGAGATTAAATTCTTTAACCAATGCATTGGAACGCTATGAGGGAGCACACTTATGTATTTATTTTCATGTGATCCACATATATCATAATCAAACATTTCATAAATAACCCAAAGATAATAAAATAAATTGGTTTCATGTCAAAATCGTGACGTTTAAAAAAGTGCTTAAAAATAAGATCATTATGTCATTTATAACCCATGGAAAGGGAGTGAGGGTTATTTTTAAGTCAATTACAGAATAAAATAGATCAATTTTATATCTTTATGAATAACCCTGGATATGAAAATAGATTTGGGTATTCACATAAATAAAACAAGAGAATTTCTTGAGAAAAAACTAGATTTTGAGACAAAATTTCTGCAGCATAACGGTTATACAACATGGTTTTAGAAAACATTAAAAAGAGATGGGAAAAGGGTAACAAACTCATAAATAACTAATAATATAGTATAGTTACATAATAAAATGGTAATAAGATCATGGTTTGGATATTTTAATAACATACCACATGAAAATGATTCTTAAAAGAAAAAGAGAAGATGCGATTTCTTTTACGAAAATTCGGCAGCCTAACGGATTCACTTAGAAATTCAGAAAATGAATTGATGAGAGAAAAAGTATAAGTCCCCAGCCTTAAACCTTACTTAATCTTGAGTTATTACAATATTACACATTGAGGATCTTTTCAGGTTTAGAGTTTTAGAGAATTAGATCATAAAACTTTCATTACATTCCACGTAAAAACAAAGTGGTTACATAAGGATATTATTCTTCTTTCCCATCAATGGAAACATATTTAAAATAAAAAATGGATTCTTTCTTGACACTTCCTTGACACTATCATCATATCATGTACCTTTCCCATGACCTGTGAAAAACATTTCAAAAAAACTTGGGATGAGCATAAAAAGCTCAGTAAGGGATATAAAATATATATGGAAAGGAAACATGGGTACATATATACATAATAATGAAATCATACTTTACCCAAAAAACATAAGCACTTCAACATACCTCATCAAATCATGAATAAATCATAGAAATCATAAGACATAAAGGTAACTTGAGGCATTCATAACATTCTTACGTAGGGAGTAACCCTCTTGGATACGTTTGGAATACCCATCACAGTATATTCCCTAAATCTCTTCGTATAAACCTTAACGTTTCACTCCTTCACGTTACCCAATGCATTGGAGAGCTATATCGGGCTCACCCGCCCTTAGTTTATCACGGAACCACCCGTCTTCATAATAATTCCCAAGAACCTCAACATAATCATATCACATAAAACATGTATAAAGGAAACATAACATTTCCACATTTCAATCACAAGATATCAATACAACACATTGATATAAAAACATTATGAAAACCATTTTCAATACCAAAATAAAAGAAAAGTAAAACATGGTATTTATTTTTCTTTAAAAAAAGGTATGGCTTGTAGAGGAATCCGAAACTCAAATAATGGTCACGGCGGCGGAGAAGTCATTGTCGCCGCATACGTACGACAAAAACATTCCCTTTTATAGTTTAGTAAAACGCTTCGTATAAAAAATATTCCTTTTGGATAAACGTAAAAGTCAAATGGGTTTATACACCGTATAAAAGAAGGTTGTGTATAAAACAAAATATTCCTCAATGAAAGGAGATTGAGACGAAGTCCCATACCTCGGGTCCGACTTGACTTGATCGTTCTTTAATCTCCTGAATAATAAACTTGAGTTAATTTATACTTGTTTAAGAACCTTTTTCAAGTTCATTATTCCTTTTATATCACTTATTGCCATGTCATGAACACTATGTAATTATTTTAGTTAATAACGGTCGTTTTAACGATCATTGGTACTTGAGTAAAAAATAAGCCATTTATAATTACAAGTTGTTCATGTACCCATTATATCCAGAATGGTATTCATGTTGTAGATATCATATATGTCATATATATCCAGTACATTCATGCATTTATAATATTACATAATCATTTAGAGTTAAGAAATGAAATGCACCGTTCATGGAGACGGTAAGCCGTACGTACGCATGAACGCTACTTTCATTTCTATTTCGTATTTTATAGAATGGAATAATAATGATATAAAGGTATATTATAATTCCAGTATAATATAATATATAATATCATAGTTCCATCCTTTATACTTCCCACATATGGTATTTAACGAATCAAATCACTTTGAGGGGGCGGTAGTCCGCACTTCCTTAAATGAAGATATCGCGTTTACCTATAATGGAAACCATAAAGGTATGCCCAAAATGAAAAATACAGAATCTTAAGGAGAAAATAAACATATTATATATCATATATAAATATAGTTACATCTTAATGGCCACCTTTTAAGGTGTTAACGGAATGTTGAACAATCATCGTTTCGGGAGGCATAAATTCACCATCCACGGAAACAGTATGTTCTTTAACCATTAGATGTAGGTGTGTGTAAGTGTAGCTTGAATAATTCTTATAACAACATCCTAGTATATTTAATATACTGGAGTTGTTACAAAAGAAATAAATAAAAAGAGTTTAGGGGGTTGGAGAAGCAAAATAAAACAAAAGGACTCAAGTGAAGACATTACCTTAAAATCGGGTAACTCCCTTTGGTTTGAGCTCAAAGGCTTCTTTGGGAAGACTTCTGCCCAAAGTGAGGCTTCAAGGAGTAATAGAGGGAAGTGTAGAGACCAAATGAGCAGGGTTTGGCCGAGCCAAAGGCTTTGGAAGTGTGGGTAAGGAGGTAGAGGTGGGGGCCTTTTATAAGAGGAGAGGAGGGGCACTCTTGGAAAGTAAATAAAAGTCACTTTATTTTAAAATGGTATTCGGATTTAAGAGGTCTCACATTGATATAATTCGAGTATAAGGTGATAAGGGTTCAAAATCCACTCATCTAATAGGTTTTGGACATGTGTAGGTCTTAGATATTACATTATCGTTCCATTTTATTTAAATTTTTAAATAATGAGTTCATCGATGCATCATCATGATGTCATAAATAATTTAATTTATTTAATGTCTAAAAATTATAAAAAAAATACTATGATGTAGGAAATATTTTTATATTTCCAATTACTATTTATAATAAAAAATCTGACTTGTATAACCCCATGTAAAAATTGTTTTAGTAAAACATCTCATGTTTGTGTCATTTTTACTTTAACATTAAATAAAAAGTTATTTATGTCATTTCCCAACCAAAGTGGCTCCATGGGGTCCCCAAGTTGACCCATGGATTGTCTTGGTCGTCCATGAAACATCCAATGATGTTAGGACATGTGTCAAGCTCATCTCATTTTATTAAAGCATTGTTTTTACCTTAAACTACACTAATTACCTCTAATCGCGATTAAGAACTTAAGAGTTACTATTCACCAAAAAATTATTTTAATCTCATTGAACCACATTTTACTTCTTAATGACAACCATGTATGTCAGATTTTTGAAATTCAAAACACAGAAGTGGTAAATTTTCATTTAAACGAAAAATCAGTTTTTATAAGTACCACTTAGTGGTTTCACTATTCATCAAAAATTGAAGTTTTTCAGAAAAATACCAAAAATTCACCCTAAGATATATTTGATATTACGAATTCAAAAATGAAGTCTACTTTACAAAATTCAAAACATATAAGTCACATTAATTAATTTAATAATTAATTCCCGTTGTCATGACAAATAGCGTGTTTTTATGAAACAATAAGTATCAAAAGATTGACACCAGTTTAAGTCCAATTTCAAAGTGAAATTGATTCCAATGACCATAATTGGATTAAATGGTAAGAATATATTCTAATTTCACTTCAAAACCAATTCAAAAGATAATCTAATCATATAAATAAATTAGATTAAAAAGCAGTTTTGATGTAAAATGCTGTATTTTTCACTATTCATTAAAAACTGAATATTGTCCGAAAAATACCAAAAATTCACACAAAGTAAATTTTGATGTCCCTATCATAAAGAATAAGTTTATTTTGACAAACATAGCTTATAAAATTGTCAAAAGATAGATTTAAAAATGGTTTTCCATCAAAAGGCAGTAAAAAAATCTTTTAAAAATATTAGTGTATTTCATGCTTAAGATTGGATTTATTTTCATTTTAAGCCTCTAAAACACTATCTAATTCATTAATAGACATAGATAAAAATATCTATTATTCATTACTTACTTGGGATGTTACATCCTTCCCCCCTTTTGAAAATTGCGTCCCCGCAATTTATTTACTTATCGAATAAATGGGGGTACTTATCCCTCATTGCATTTTCAGATTCCCATGTTGCCTCTTCCATCATGTGGTTTTCCACAAAACCCATACCTGATTAATCACCTTATTTCATAACAATTTCTCCCTGTGGTCAAGAATCTGGACCGGTTGTTCCTCATAAGATAGGTTCTCTTCCATCTGAACTACCTTTGGACTCAAAACATGAGATGGATCTGGCATATACTTCCTCAACATCGAAACGTGAAAAACATTGTGTACCTAAGATAAACTTGGAGGTAAATCCACCCGGTAATTAATTGATCCAACTCTCTCCAGAATTTCATATGGTCCAATTAACCTTGGACTCAGCTTTCCCTTCTTACCAAATCTCATCACACTTTTCCAAGGAGAAACCTTGAGAAAAACATGATCACCTACCTCGAAAGATAGATCCTTCCTCCGGTTATCCGCATAACTCTTCTGCCTGCTCTGAGCTGTTCTCATGTGCTTCTAAATCAGCTAAACTTTTTCTGCCATCTCTTCTACCAATTCTGGTCCCATCAACTTCCTTTCACCCACTTCATCCGAGAAAGTTGGAGTTCGACACCGCTTCCCATATAATGCCTGAAATGGTTCCATCTGTATACTGGAATGAAAACTGTTATTATATGAAAATTCAACCAAAGAAAGATGTTGGTCCCAACTTCCCTAATAATCCATCGAACAAGCTCGTAGAATATCCTCCAAGGTCTGAATTGTTCGTTCCGACTGCCCATCTGATTGAGGATGAAATGTTGTACTAAAATTTAATTCAGTACCCAACGACTTCTGAAGGCCTTTCCAAAAGTTAGAAGTGAACCTGGGATCACGATCAGATACAATGGAGAGAGGAACTCCATGTAACCTGACTATCTCTTTAAGATACAAACGGGAAAGTTGATCTAGGGAAAAAGTATCTCGTATAGAAAGGAAATGAGCATATTTAGTCAAGCGATCAACAATAACCCAGATTGCATTATTACCTCGAGATGTCTTCGGTAATCCCACAACAAAGTCCATGGATATATTCTCCCATTTCCACTCTGGCACTGGTAAAGGTTGAAGCATCCCTTTCGGTAACTGCCGCTCTGCTTTAACCTATTGACATGTCAAACACTTTATAGTAAAATCAGCAATATCTCTTTTCATTCCATCCCACCAGTAATACTCCCGCAGATCTCTATACATCTTAGTACTGCCAGGATGAACTGAAAACGGAGAACTATGAGCTTCACATAACAACTCTCTCTTCAACTGTGAATCACAAGGCACACACAATCTCTTCCCAAATCTCAAAACGCAATCATTATCAATGTTTAATTTAGGCAACTTACCTTTTTGAACCAGCTCTACCTTTTTCTGCAACTCACTGTCTTGCTTCTGTGCTTGCTTGATTCTATCTGATAGAGATGATCTCACTAATACCTGAAACAAAACAGAAGAACATCCTGCACCAACAACTTCTATGCCAAAGTTCATCAAATCCTTAACCAAAGGATCACGTTCCAAATGCAACATTTCTAATGAAGCATTACTTTTTCAACTTAAAGCATCAGCCACTTTATTTGCTTTTCCTGGATGGTAATGAATTGTACAATCATAATCCTTGATTAATTCTAGCCATATCCTTTGTCTCATGTTCAATTATTTCTGAGTGAATATATACTTTAAACTTTTGTGATCAGTATATATTTCACACTTTACTCCATACAAATGATGCCTCCAAATTTTTAAATCAAAAACAACAGCAGCTAATTCCAAATCATGTGTGGGGTAATTTACCTCATGAGTTTTCAACTGTCGTGAAGAAAAAGCAATTACCTGATCATTCTGCATTAGGATGCAACCAAGTCCTTTCAATGAAGCATCACTGTATATAACAAACTCACCGTTCCTAGAAGGTAGTTCCAAAACTGGAGCATTCACCAATCTTCTTTTCAATTCCTGAAAACAATCATCACATTCTTTTGTCCAGATAAACTTAACACCCTTCCGAGTTAGCTTAGTCATTGGACTAGATAACCGTGAAAAATTTCTAACAAACCTTCGGTAATAGCCTGACAAACCAAGGAAGCTATGAATCTCAGTTACATTTGTGGGTCTTGGCCAGTCTTCCACAACTTTTGTTTTTGCAGGATCAACAGTTATTCCATCTTTAGAAACAATATGACCAAGGAAAGAAATTTGTTGCAACCAAAACTCACACTTGCTGAATTTCCCATACAATTTATTTTCTTTTAAGGTTTTCAAAATAACCCTTAAATGTCTTTCATGCTCCTCTTTACTTTTAGAAAACACCAAAATATCATCAATGAAAACCACCACAAACTTATCCAAGAACTCATGGAAAATTCTATTCATTAAGTCCATGAATATAGCAGGTTCATTGGTTAGCCCAAAAGGCATTACTACAAATTCATAATGGCCATATCTTGTACGGAATGTGGTCTTCGGAACATCTACCTCCTTTACCTTCAGCTGATGGTACCCTGATCCCAAGTCAATCTTTGAAAAATACTGAGCTCCCTGGAGCTGATACAAATTCATTTGATGGCCCGACATCTGCTGAAGTAGTTGCAAAGGATTTCACCACCCATTTCTGCTTGTAGTCTAACAGCTTCCCATCACTCAAGCTCTTTGTCAGACACTCGTTTGCATAATGACCCATCTCATTGCACTTATAACATTTCACTATCTGTAAATAAAATTTGGTCTTACCTTCACCTTGATCCTTTTTAGTGCAATCACGAGCCTTATGTCTCATCTTACCACATCGGTAGCACTTTCTAGAATTCAGAAGACATTCCCCAGCATGCCTTTTACCACATTTATCACAAACTGGAAACTTAGTTTTCTTACCATCAGACTTTTTTGAAGAATTCTTACCTTTCTCCTATCACCTCGGTCTCTTCTTCTGTTGGTTGTTATAGAACACTTGATCATCGGAAAACTCCATTTCCACCTTCTCAACACATCGAACAAGCTTTTCATAACTTTTAAACTCACGAGAAGCTAATGCCCTTCGATATTTCGGCTTTAATCCTGAGTAAAAACGATTGATTTTACTATCAAGGCCTCGGATAAAATTTGGAGCATACCTTGCCAATCGAGTGAACCTTTCTTCATAGGTAGCCACTAAGTCTTCCTCTTGCCTAAATTCCAAGAATTGCTTTTCCATCCTAAGTCGAACAGCCTTAGTAAAATACTTCTCAAGAAACATACCTTTGAATTCATCCCAGTCGAGAGCATCAATCTCATCAGCGTCCCTGATATTTTTAACCATAGACCACCACTGATCTGCCTCACCCTCCAAACAGTAAATAGCAAGACTAACCTTTTGATTGTCTGAACACCCCATGACATCGAAAATCTTCTCCAGTGCTTTAATCCACCCTTCAGCTAACATAGGGTCAGATGATCCTCTGAATGATGGGGGATGTTGCCTCATGAAGTGTTCCACCACTGACATGTTCCTCTGCGGTTGATATGGCTGATCTCGTGCATGGATACCACCACCATTTATCGCTTGAGTCAACTGCGCCATTACTACAACAAACTGTTCAGTTCCAATTCCGACCATCTCAGGATGCTGATTTGGAAGGTTATTTCCTTCTGCATGCCTTCCTAGCACTGCTTCCCTGTTTCCTCTGCGGAAAACCATTCTGAACAAACATGTCTTAGATGAAGCAACATGGTAATCTTCAAATGCTATATCATTTCAAAAAAAAATATTTTTGGATAATAATTTAATAGAATTCTAACTCCTAAAGTTATCTAAACTGACCTCTGATACCAACTATAAGGCCCCAGCCTTAAACCTTACTTAATCTTGAGTTATTACAAGATTACACATTGAGGATCTTTTCGGGTTTATAGTTTTAGAGAATTAGATCATAAAACTTGTATTACATTCCACATAAAAAAAAAGTGGTTACATGAAGATATTATTATTCTTTCCCATCAATGGAAACATATTTAAAATAAAACATGGATTCTTTCTTGACACTTCCTTGACACTATCATCATATCATGTACCTTTCCCTTGACCTGTGAAAAACATTTCCAAAAAACTTGGGATGAGCATAAAAAGCTCAGTAAGGGATATAAAATATATATGGAAAGGAAACATGGGTGCATATATACATAAGAATGAAATCATACTTTACCCATAAAACATAATCACTTCAACATACCTCATCAAATCATGAATAAATCATAGAAATCATAAGACATAAAGGTAACTTGAGGCATTCGTAACATTCTTACGTAGGGAGTAACCCTCTTGGTTACGTTTGGAATACCCATCATAGTATATTCCCTAAATCTCTTCGGAGAAACCTTAACGTTTCACTCCTTCACGTTACCCAAGGCATTAGAGAGCTATATCGGGCTCACCCGCCCTTAGTTTATCACGGAACCACCCGTCTTCATAATATGCCCAAGAACCTCAACATAATTGTATCACATAAAACATGCATAAAGGAAACATAACATTTCCACATTTCAATCACAAGATATCAATACAACACATTGATATAAAAACATTATGAAAACCATTTTCAATACCAAAATAAAATAAAAGTAAAACATGGTATTTATTTTTCTTTTAAAAAAAGGTATGGCTTGTAGAGGAAGCTGAAACTCAAATAATGGTCACTGCGGCGGAGAAGTCGTTGTCGCCGCATACGTATGACAAAAACATTCCCTTTTGTCGTTTAGTAAAATGATTCGTATAAAAAATATTCCTTTTGGATAAACGTAAAAGTCAAAGGGGTTTATACACCGTATAAAAGAAGGTTGTGTATAAAACAAAATATGCCTCAATGAAAGGAGATTGAGACGAAGTCCCATACCTCGGGTCCGACTTGACTCGGTCGTTCTTTAATCTCCTGAATAATAAACTTGAGTTAATTTCTACTTGTTTAAGAACCTTTTTCAAGTTCATTATTCCTTTTATATCACTTATTGCCATGTCATGAACACTATGTAATTATTTAAGTTAATAACAGTCGTTTTAACGATCATTGGTACTTGAGTCAAAAATAATCCCTTTATAATTACAAGTTTTTCATGTACCCATTATATCCAGAATGGTATTCATGATGTATATATCATATATGTCATATATATCCAGTACATTCATGCATTTATAATATTACATAATCATTTAGAGGTAAGAAATGAAATGCACCGTTCATGGAGACGGTAAGCCGTACGTACGCATAAACGCTACTTTCATTTCTATTTCGTATTTTATAGAATGTAATCATAATGATATAAAGGTATATTATAATTCCATTATAATATCATATATAATATCATAGTTCCATCCTTTATACGTCCCACATATGGTATTTAACGAATCAAATCACTTTGAGGGGGCGATAGTCCGCACTTCCTTAAATGAAGATATCGCGTTTACCCATAATGGAAACCATAAAGGTATGCCCAAAATGAAAAATACAGAAGCTTAAGGAAACAATAAACATATTATATATCATATATAAATATAGTGACATCTTAATGGCCACCTTTGAAGGTGTTAACGGAATATTGAACAATCATCGTTTCGGGAGGCATAAATTCACCATCCACGGAAACAGTATGTTATTTAACCATTAGATGTAGGTGTGTGTAAGTGTAGCTTGAATAATTCTTATAAAAACATCCTAGTATATTGAAGATACTGTATTTGTTAAAAAATAAATAAATAAAAAGATTTTAGTGGGTTGGAGAAGCAAAATAAAACAAAAGGACTCAAGTGAAGACATTACCTTAAAATCGGGTAACTCCCTTTGGTTTGAGCTCAAAGGCTTACTTGGGAAGACTTTTGTCCAAAGTGAGGCTTCAATGAGTAAGAGAGGGAAGTGGAGAGACAAAATGAGCAGGGGTTGTCCGATCCAAAGGCTTTGGAAGTGTGGGTAAGGAGGTAGAGGTGGGGGCCTTTTATAAGAGGAGAGGAGGGGCACTCTTGGAAAGTAATTAAAAGTCACTTTATTTTAAAATGGTATTCGGATTTAAGAGGTCCCACATTGATATAATTCAAGGATAAGGTGATAAGTGTTCTAAATCCACTCATCCAATAGGTTTTGGACATGTGTAGGTCTTAGATATTACATTATCCTTCCATTTTATTTAAATCGTTAAATAATGAGGTCATTGTTGTATCATCTTGATGTCATAAATAATTTAATTTATTTAATGTCTAAAAATTATAAAAAAAATACTATTATGTAGGAAATCTTTTTATATTTCCAATGACTATTTATAATAAAAAATCTGACTTGTATAACCCCATGTAAAAATTTTTTAGTAAAACATCTCATGTTTGTGTCATTTTTACTTTAACATTAAATAAAAAGTTATTTATGTCATTTCCCAACCAAAGTGGCTCCATGGGGTCCCTAAGTTGACCCATGGATTGTCTTGGTCGGACATGACACATCCAATGAGGGTAGTACATGTGTCAAGCTCATCTCATTTTATTAAAGCTTATTTTTACCTTAAACTACACTAATTACCTCTAATCGCGATTAAGAACTTAAGAGTTACTATTCACCAAAAAATTATTTTAATCTCATTGAACCACATTTTACTTCTTAATGACAACCATGTATGTCAGATTTTTGAAATTCAAAACACAGAAGTGGTAAAATTTCATTTAAACGAAAAATCAGTTTTTATAAGTACCACTTAGTGGTTTCACTATTCATCAAAAATTGAAGTTTTTCAGAAAAATACCAAAAATTCAACCTAAGATATATTTGATATTACGAATTCAAAAATGAAGTCTATTTTAAAAAATTAAAAACATATAAGTCACATTAATTAATTTAATAATTAATTCCCACTGTCATGACAAATAGCGTGTTTTTATGAAACAATAAGTATCAAAAGATTGACACCAGTTTAAGTCCAATTTCAAAGTGAAATTGATTCCAATGACCATCATTGGATTAAATGGTAATAATATATTCTAATTTCACTTCAAAACCAATTCAAAAGATAATCTAATCATATAAATAAATTAGATTAAAAAGCAGTTTTGATGTAAAATGCAGTATTTTTCACTATTCATTAAAAAAATGAACATTGTCCGAAAAATACCAAAAATTCACACAAAGTAAATTTTGATGTCCCTATCATAAATAATAAGTTTATTTTGACAAACATAGCTTATAAAATTGTCAAAAGATAGATTTAAAAATGGTTTTCCATCAAAAGGCAGTAAAACAATCTTTTAAAAATATTAGTGTATTTCATGCTTAAGATTGGATTTATTTTCATTTTAAGCTTCTAAAACACTATCTAATTCATTAATAGACATAGATAAAAATATATATTATTCATTACTTACTTGGGATGTCACAAAAAAGGGTATCTCATAATATGAAAATAAAAATTATATTAATAGGGAAACATAATATCATACCCCAACATATGAAAATGTAAATTCAAAGAAATAACATATAAGAAGTGTTGACTAAAAGAGGAGGGTGAAAGGTTCCCTTAACTTGAAGAGTAACTTAAAAATCTCAAAGGTTGGGACCTTGTAGGGGCTTGAGGGAACCTTGGGTGGACACATTGGGAGGTAAAAATACCATAACTTCATTGATTAAAAATTTAGAATGAAAGTAATGAAGTAATGGTTTGGTATTTATAGCAAAAGTGAGGGAATATTTTATTAATTTCCAAGGGACACCTCATCAGTGGTATTTGAAAAACCTTGGGCTTTCCCATGGTATTTTCCCATGGTATTGTCCACTTGTAACACCTCATAACATATCTTACTATAAACAAGTTGACCAGAATTATTACATTATGAGTACATCATTAATGATGTCATTAAACACACCGCAACTCAAAATCATATTTTTACTATTCACTGAAAAACAAAACATTTTATAAAAATATCATAAATTCACCCTAACCTAATATAGTTGCTTTGAATTCAAAAATTAACTTCATTTTATGGAAATAATTTTCTAATTATGAGATATTTAATTTTTAAGTAAAAACACTATTTACCCGAAAAAATACTAATACTTAACTAATAATTTCTGAACAGTTATTTACTTATACTATTATATCACTTCACCATTCAAGATGCCTAAATTATATTTTTACTTTATTAAGTGAGGTTACTATTCCATTGGTCACATTACTATTCATAAGGGTAATATTATTAATCATAATTTACTATTCACCAAAAATTAAATTGATCTTATTAGACTCTAAATTTCTTACTAATCACAACTATAGAAGACTATTTTTTGAAAATCATTTCAAATTATTGATTATTAAAGTATACAAAAATATTTTAAAATACCCTTTTTCCAAAATTTCCCAATAATAAGGAACTTCTATAAATTCATCCTATATCTATTTTATCATTTGAAATTCAATAATTTTACCATAATAAGAAATGAAAATTTTATTTATATAAAAGGATTATAAAAAGTAACTAAGGCCTCATTACATATCCCCTTATAACACCTTCATAGGACCTAAGTGTAAGGTGTGCTATGGTGATAGAATCTTTGGGCGGCTCGGAAAACATTTCTCAAGTGGTAATTTCTATCAGATTGAACTTCTCCCATAAGCAATTTTGTTCAAACTTAACGTGTTGGAGTTCGGCTTGGGCTTGGTCCAGAGAAAAGAAAAGTGATACCACCTCCTTCCCAAGCTCTGACAAATGGGCTTCATACATCCCGAGTCTACTAGATGAGGCCATTGACTCTTATTTCTGTATTAATTAACCATGATCATTTGTATTTATAAACAATAGTCATAACGTTAAGAGTATAGTTTCCAATAGTCATATTGACCAACAGTCGTATAATATTTGAAACACAATGGTCTCATTTTAATTATACTCACTTCATTAATTAAAGGATATAGTTTTTTTGGGTATAAAATAAAATAACACACAAATTCATGAAAAAAGTATTATTCAAAATTTCAGTTCATTACATTCTTCCCCCCTTAAGAAATTTCATCCTGGAAATTTTAACTCGTACCCTCATAAGAGAAAAGGTGTGGGTACTTCTTCCTCATAGAGTCCTCTGGTTCCCACATGGCTTCTTCACATTTTTTGTTCCTCCACAACACCTTAACTAGGTGGGTTGTCTTGTTTTGTAGAACCTTGTACCTACGATCCAAGATCTCCATCGGATGCTCATCATAAGAGTGGTCATGTTCCAGTTGTACCACCTCTAGATTTAGTACATGTTAAGGGTTAGGTATGTACTTTCTCAAGAGGGATACATGGAAGACATCCTGAACTTGTTCTAGATTTAGAGGGAGTGAAAGCCTATAGGCCACTAATCCTACACGATCAAGGATTTCATAGGGGCCAATGTACCTAGGGACGAGCTTCCCTTTCTTCCCAATCCTCATGACTCTCTTCCAAGGTGAAATTTGAAGAAATACTTTGTCACCAACACCAAACTTCAAGTACCTTATACTGTTCTTAGCATAGCTATTTTTCCGACTCTGAGCAACCTTAATGTGTTGCTGGATGGAATGGAGCTTTTCTGTCATCTCTTGTACAAGATTAGGCCCAAGAATCTTTATCTCACTAGATTCATCCCAACAAGTATGGGTTTTACATTTCTTACCATATAGAGCTTTATAGGGTTCCATTTGAATGCTCGAGTGGAATCTATTATTGTAATAGAACTCAACTAATGGGATATATTGATCCCATCAACCTTTAAATTCCATTGATCATGTTCTCAACATGTCCTTGAGTGTTTGAACAATCATTTCAGATTATCCTTCAGTTTGGGGGTGATATCCCATACTGAAATTCAATTCAGTACTTAAATCATGTTGAAGACTTCTCTAGAATTTTGATGTGAACCTTGGATCATGATTAGATATGATAGAAAGTAGAACTCCATTCATCCTTACCACTTCCTTCACTTATATCTTGACAAGTTGATCAAGAGATAAATCTTCTCAAATATAGATAAAATTGTAAGTCTTGGTGATATGGTCCACAATAACCCATATTTCATTGTTTTCTTTGGAAGTTATCAGGAGACCAGTGATAAAGTCTATTGTGATATTGTCCCACTTCCATGCTGGTATGGGTAGTGGTTGCAATACCCCTTTAGGAAGTTGCCACTCTGACTTCACTTGCTAACATACCATGCACCTTGAAGTGTAGTCAGCAATCTCCCTTTTCATATTATCCCACCAAAAATGATCATGAAGGTCCCTATATATTTTCATACTCCCCAGATGTATAGAGAAAGTAGATCTATGAGCTTCATCCATCAGCTCCTTCTTTATTTCCAAAATATATGGAACAAATAGTCTTTTACAAAATTTCAGTACACCTTCTTGATCAATATTGAACTCAAGAAACATCTCATCCTTCACAACCTCAAACTTATTCTGTAATAAAGGATCTTCTTTCTGAGATGTTTGATCTTATCTAGTAATGATGGTTGATAAATCATTTGGAATGGGGTTGATGATGTCCCTTCCCTTATAATTCCCATGTCCATATTTACTAGGTCATTGATCAAAGGATCTATTTGAATCTTCATCATAGACAGAACAACTGGGTCTTTCCTACTTAATGCATCAGCGACTTTGTTTGATCTTATGGGATGATTATGAATTGAATAATCATAGTCTTTAAGAAGTTCCAATCATCTCATTTGTCTCATGTTTAATTCATTTTCTATGAAAATATACTTAAAACTTTGATGGTCTATGTATATATCACATTTCTCCCCATAAATATAGAGCCTCCATATCTTTAGAGAAAAAATGACTGCAGCCATCTTCAGATCATGCGTAGGATAGTTCTTCTCATGAGTCCTCAACTGTCGAGATGCATAATCAATGACTGTAATTTTTCATGAGGATGCACCCAATCCCTTTCAGAGATACATCGCTAAAAATAATGAATCCTTATCCACTTGAGGGAAGAGTTAACACGGGTGCAGTAACCAGTCTCTTCTTCAGCTCTTGGAAACATTCCTCACACTCCTTTGTCCAGATGAACTTGACCCCTTTTTGAGTTACTTGTTTAATGGATTATAAATTCATAAAAAGTTTTTGAAAAAAATCCTATAATATCCTACTAATCCAAAGAAACTATAAATCTTAGTTATTGTTGTGGGCTGAGGCCACTCCTCTACAACCTTTTTCTTTGCAGGGTCAACTGTGATTCCTTCATTGGTTACAATGTTCCCCAAGAAAGAAACTTTTTTAACCAAAATTCACATTTAATGAACTTTCCAAAAATCATTTCCTTCCATAGAGTTTTCAAAATAACCCTTTGATGATCCTCATGCTCCTCAAGAATTTTGAAATATATCATAATATCATCAATAAAAACTACCAAAAAATTATCAAGGTATTCTTTAAAGACTCTATTCATCAAATTCATAAAAATAGAATGTGCATTAGTCAGTCCGAAGGGAATAACAACAAACTCATAATTCTCATATCTTGATCAGAAGGCAGTTTTTAGAATATCTTCTTTCTTTACTCTCAATTGATGATAACCAGATCGAAGATCAATCTTAAATAATAATTGATCCCCATAAAGTTGGTCAAATAAGTCATCAATTCTTGGAAAAGGGTATTTTTTCTTCACTGTGATCTTGTTTAGTTCTCTATAATCAATACATATTTGCATTGATCCATCCTTATTTTTTACAAAGAGAATAGGTTCTCCCAAAGAAGATACACTCGGTAGGATAAACCCCTTCTCCAAAAGATCTTGGAGTTGTTTCTTTAATTCCTCCAGCTCCACATTTTCATCTTTGATATCAGATGAGATCCAGATACGATTTCAATGGAGAACTCTACCTCTCTTTTTGGGGGAGGTCCGGGTAACTCCTCAGGAAATACATCAATGAATTACTCGATGATGGGGAAATTTTATATTCATATACTCTCATTTACTTCTTCTTATTCACTGATTAACTCCATAAATAAGGATATAGGAGGTTCTTCTAGACAAATATCTGGTTGAGATATCACTCATTGGAAGATAAATGTAGGTTTTCCATTCAAGACTACTGAGATTTCTTTTCTTTTGCATTTGATCTTAGCATTATACATTGAGATCCAATCCATCCCTAGTATAATGTCAAATTCCAACATGGGAATGACTACTAGATTTGTGTTAAGATTGTGCTCACTAAAGTAAATACTAGATTTTATAAACACTGAAGATTCTTGCATAATCCCACTAGAAGTCTTGACTGATAACTCTACTTTTAGTAAATTAAGGGTTGATTCTAAATTCTTTGCAAACTTGGAAGAAATAAGGTAATGCGTAGAACCAGAATCAAATAAAGTACTTGATAGCTTTGAGAGAACAACAAAAGTACCTTCCACCACATCATTTAGAGCATCAACATTAGTTGTTGTGATAGAAAAATCACTACCTTGCTTCCTTGGCCTTTTCTGAGGCTGATGGTGGTTCCCCTCCACTACCCTTGGATTTGGAAAATGATTTAAAAAGTGACCAAGTTGTACACACTTATAACATTGGACATCAGGTAGGGCCTACACCATATCCCCCTTGTTGTTGGTGTTGGGAAGTTGAGGCTTCATCTCACTACGATAATTTCGCACAATATGGACATCTCTTCCACACTTGTAGCACTTTCCACTCCTGAGAAGACAGTTCCCTGAATTCTTCTTCCCATATTTATTACACATGGGGCATTGCACTTTATTTCCTCCTATTACCTGATCAAAGGTCCTCCCTAAGCTCAGCTCTATTGATCTCTTCTTTTCATTGGATTTATGAGACCACTACATCTCACTGAACTCCAGTTCGACTTTCATTGCACTCTGTATGATCTCCTCATAGCTGTCATATTATCGGTTGGAAAGATTATTTTGTAGATGAGGTCTTAGTCCACCAAAGAATCTATCAACCTTCCCACTAGGATCCATGACAAATATTGAGGTGTAACAGGAAATTCTCATGAATTTCATCTCATAGATTCCCACAGATTCATTCTCCTTCTACTTTAGCTCAAGAAACTCCTATATTTTTATTCTCATAGAACGAGGTAAATACTTATTGAAGAAGATCTCTATGAACTATTCCCACTCTATAGATTCAACCTCCACTCTTGGACTCATGTTTTTAATCATTTCCCACCACTGATCAGCTTCTCCCTCTAAGTGGTAAATAGCCAGGGTGACCTTCTCTTATTCTAAACAGTGGAGCAAAGAAAATATCTTATGAATAGAGATGATCTAATGTTCATAAATCAATGGATTGGTAGATTCAATAAAGGTTGGTGGTCATTGATGCATAAAGGATTCAATAAAATGTTTTTCCCTTAACATTGGGATCAGTCTCTTAGCTTGATTCAAGTTATTTATCATAGCTTTAGTTAGTTGGTTCATTATTCTCATGAAGGTTTCCATTCTAGATTCCATCAGAGGTCCATTAGTGCGTAGTCCATTGCAGTCACCATTTAAACGGTTCCTCCTATTTCCTATAATTTTATAAAAGAATAAAACCATAATTATAATCTTATTTCATTTAAAAATCTTTTAACTATAAAGGATTTTATGTCTTAAAACTTCATGTTTAAACAATTACAATTCTCTATAAATCCTTCATAATGATTCATAAAAATCTTGTGATTAACCAAAAATATCCCTCAGGAGTGTCAAAGAAAAATTGAATCAAGGCTTGTTGTCTTGTACCATGATACCTCAGGTCAAGCCTGAAACTCCTTATTGGAGTTTTCACTCCTAGGTACATCTGTGTCAGATCCCCATCCACTTGTTCGTATCCAGAAAGAGATTTATTTGTTCGGAAACCACTTACTTAATATTTCACCAAAATACCAGGGATTTTTCCTATATTTAATCTTTTATATAGGGTTTTTCATAAATTTTTCATCACCTAATTTACACAAATAACTAAACTATCCTTTGATACTAACTATGGTATCCCGCCTTTTTATTACATAACTTTTCATTGCATTTTACAAACAGAGGATCTTTAAAGTCTAGTGTCTTGGAAATAAGGAAAAAAATACATGAAAACATAAAACATTATTCTAATACAATTGTAAGGATTCACCATAGGTTCATCCTAAGTACAATTATTTCATCTCATAACCTGGAGATATACATCAAAGTAAATAGTGAGCAGAAGGCCTAGTATGGAAAATAAGTGAAACAGTTTACATGGGAACTTGAGCAATATCAATAAGAACATGGAGATAAAGAGGAATATAATAATAATAATAACTTGAAACATAACTTGAAAATGTGAATAAAACATTTAATTTATACATTCATGAAAATATCACCAAGGTCCATCCCTATGGTGTCATAAAAATTACCAAGGTTATTCACCAAGGTATCGTAAAACTTGTCATCTCTAGAGATTAAATTCTTTACCCAATGCATTAGAGCGCTATCAGGGCACACCCTTAATATGTATTTATTTTCATTTGATCCACATATATCATAATAAAACATTTTATAAATAACCCAAATAGAATAAAATAAATGGGTTTTATGTCAAAATCACGACGTTTAAAAAAATGCATAAAAATAAGATCATTATGCATTTATAACCCATGGAAAGGGAGTGAGGGTTATTTGTATGTCAATTACAGAATCAAATATATCAATTTTATTTCTTTATGAATACCCTTTGAGATAAAAATATATTTGGGTATTCACATAAATAAAACAAGATAATTTCTTGAGTAAAAGAGAGAGATTTTGAGACGAAATTTCTGCAGCATAATGGCTATACAACATGGTTTTAAAAAACATTAAAAAGAGAGGAGAAAATGGTAAACCACTCATCAATAAATCATAATACAGTATAGGTACATAATACTATGTAAATAATATCATGGTATGTATATTTTAATAACATACCACGTGAAAAGGAATCTTAAAAGAAAAGAGAAGATGTGATTTCTTTTACGAAAATTTGGCAGCCTAACGGTGTCACTTTGAAATTCAGAAAATGAATTGATGAGATTAAAATGGTATCTCATTATATAGAAATAAAAAGGATAGTAATAATGATACATAATATCATACCCCAACATATTAAAATGGAAAATAAAATACATAACATATAAGAAGTGTTGACTAAAAGAGGAGGGTGAAAGGTTCCCTTACCTTGAAGAGTAACTTCAAAAGATTGAAGGTTGGGACCTTGGGGGGCTTGAGGGAACCTTCAAAGTACTACTTGGGAGGTAAAAAGACCAGATATTCATTGAGGAGGAATTTGGAATGGAAGGAATGAATTAATGGGTTGGTATTTATAGAAAAGGTGAGGGAATATTTTATTAATTTCCAAGGGACACCTCATTAGTGGTATTTGCAAAACCACAGGCTTGCCCATGGTATTTTACCATGGTATTGGCCACTTGGGACACCTCATAACATATATTACTATACACAAGTCGACCAGAATTATTACATCATGACTACATCATTAATGATTTCATTAAACACACCGCAACTTAAAAACTGTATTTTTACTATTCACCGAAAAAAAACATTTTATAAAAATATCATAAATTCACCCTAACCTAATATCAATGCTATGATTAAAAAAACTCAATTTTATGAAAATAATTTTCTAATTATGAGATATTTAATTTTTAAGTAAAAACACTATTTACCCGAAAAAATACTAATGCTTAACTAATAATTTCTGAAACAGTTATTTACTTATGCTATTATATCACTTCACCATTCAAGATTTTTAAATTATATTTATACTTTCTTAAGTGAGGTTACTATTCCATTGTTCAAATTACTATTTATAAGGGTAATATTACTATTCATAATTTATTATTCACCAAAAATTAAGTTGATCTTATTAGACTCTAAATTTCTTACTGATCACAACTATAGAAGACCATTTTTTGAAAATAATTTCACATTATTAATTATTTAAAGTATACAAAAATATTTTAAAATATCCTTTTTCCAAAATTCACCAATAATAAGTAAATTCTATAAATTCATCCTATATTTATTTTAACATTTGAAATTTACAAATTTTACCATAATAAGAAATGACAATTTTATTTATAAAAAAGTATTACACAAAGTAACTAATCCCTCATTACATATCCCCTTATAACACCTGTATAGGACCTAAGTGTAAGGTGTGCTATGGTGATAGAATCTTGGGGTGGCTCGAACAACATTACCCGATTAGTGATTTCTATCATCTTGAACTTCTCCCATAAGGGATTCTGTTCAAGCTTAACATCTTGGAGTTCGACTTGGGCTTGGTCCAGAGCAAAGCCAAGCGACGCCACCTCCTTTCCAAGCTCTGAAAAATGGGCTTCATACGGCCCGAGTCTACTGGATGAGTCCATTGAATCTTCTTTTTGTATTAATTAATCATGATTATTTGTATTTATAAAAAATAATCATAATGTTAAGAGTATAGTTTCTGACAGTCATATGGACCAACAGTCATATAATAGTCAAAACCCAACGGTCTCATTTTAATTATACTCACTTCATTAATTAAAGGATATATTTTTGTTTAGTATAAAATAAAATAACACACAAATTCACAAAATAAGTATTATTCAAAAGTGAAAGTTGTTACAATAACTTGTAAAAGGAAACTTTTATGGGAAATATCAGACCATGGTTGATTCCATGATGTGGTTTTTACCCTAGGAATGACCTTATGTTGATCGGCGCCAAATGTTCAGTTGAGCTAGCCGTTGGAGGGTGTGATTAATTAAAATAAATAAATAATTTGTTTTTTTATAAAATGACCTAATTAAAATAATCTATAAATACCCTATAATGAAAATTTTATAAGGGTTATCTACATAACCCTTTTGATGTCTAAGTGGTGGTTCAGAGCATTCCTCATTGGCAAATCAAAATTAGACAACGAACGATGATCAGATCGAGGTGGATCAAGAAGCAGCAGATGCATCAGATCTTCTCCTTTTTTGTAGAATGCATTATTAACCAATGATTGATCCATAATAATGTTAGGTCTCATAAATTGTGTTTTTTTTCATTTTTATTAAATGATTGAGCATGGATATTGTATCTAATTTTGATCTGTGTTTATTCGCCCTTCGCATGGGCCCGTTAAAATTGTTTATATCATCTATTCATGATATATCATGATTCACACCCTAGATATCCTTGATATATGATCATTTTACAAGAACACTTGGCCAATGATGTTTTTACCTTTTTTATTTTTCTTTTCCCCTCTTCATTCATTGTGTTCTTCACTATTGGCCTACAGGGTCATGGTTCAATAATTTTGAGTGGGTTTGAGCTTGATCGAACCCCCAGATTCATTGTAGTAGCATGAATGACATGTGGATCGATATTTTGAAGATGAATCAATGAATGATGTGAGATTTTGGTGATACTCTATAGATTTGGGATCTGAATGGATGATGGGATTGAGCGGGAGATGCACAGTTGGAATTATGGGCTTCGTATGGATCACTATGTTCTGATTTCTAGCCACCAGAGGACCATAAATTATGGTAAAAGGTGATTCTCTACAATTTCAGATGTTCTTTGGGTTTGATTTGAGTTAGGGATGATGGATTGAAAAGATTCATGGAATATCTGAACTTTCTGTGGAAAACGTAACTACAAGTCGTTTAGTGTGGAAGAGCACCCAGAGTGTTATTCAGATTCCATAAATTCTAGGGTTTGATCCAAAGTTAATGATCACATACTATGTGTCTTAGCACACATTATTTGTGACCCTACTAGGGTGTCCAAGACTTGTGACATCCACGCACTTCCAGGATCCTATGTGGATGGACATGTTGTGTACATACATGGGAACGGGTAGGAAAACGCGAAATGGGCTGAGATGCATGGCTAGGACCCTGAGAGGTAATACACGCCTTGTTTCACAAAGGGAACACTAAGAGACATGGATTCTTGATCTGTGTCCATGGAGAACCCGGCTAGGCACCGGAGCGGGGCCACACGTTGTGTGGACCCCATACACATCGTGTACTCCTATGTGAGTCTTCTACCTCTCATATCTCCTTCTGAACTCAGATTTTGGCCTATGAGTAGCCTATCCAGAGTGTTTTTACACATATAACATTATGGTGTCCTTTGTGGTTCCTTTTTAGGTATGATGTGAGATATTACCAGTAGTAATTTTCCTTAGGTGATGCTCGATGATGACAGTGATTTGGAAGGATCGTCTAAGAGATCTTAGTAGAGACGGTACTCCCCTATTTAGGGTGAAGTTCCTCTCTCTATGGGGATGGTACTCCCTTATCGCATTAGGGAACAGGTCCCCCATACTCCTTAGTCAGGTGGATATGGTACTCCCATATTCAGGACACAGGTCCTTTATCTATAGTAATGGTACTCCCCTGTTACACTAAGGTGTGGGTCCCCCATACTCCTTAGTCAGGTAGATACATTACTCCCTTATTCGAAGAACAGTTCCTCTATATATGGGTAAGGTTATCCCCTATCTAACTAGGTAATGGGTCCCCATAATATTTAGTCAGGTAGAGATGGACTCCCCTATTTAGGGAGAGAGTCCTCTATCTATGGAAAAGTACTCCTACTTTGAGATCTGATGGGGTGCGGGTCCTCAATGAAGTGTGGTTCCCTTGGCTATGTAATGTAGTGGTAAGGAGTGTTCTACTCCACACATATTCTGGTGATGTTATATTTGATGTTGGGAATCGATGATGTACTACTGGAGCTTCAATATTACTCATTAACTTGGGCTGGGGCTATGAGATGGAGATCCCCTTTCTCTCTCATCTTGGTTTCTTTTATGAGTATATATAATTATTCAGTTTTGTTTCCCTCTTAATTTGGGTTGATCTAACTATTATTATATCTCTCTATTGCTCCCCTTTGGTTTTTGGGGAATCCTACTAAGTATGTATATACTCTCCCCTGCATGGTATTTTCCCACACATGTCATGTCTTATATAGATGACAGATAGATCAACTGTGATTACAATCGAGCATAGTGATACTTGGGTGCATTGACTGCATATGGTGGTCGATCTTAGAGATCAAGACTTGTTATCTCCCAATTATTTTCATTTCTATTTTTTTCAGGTTGGTACTTCATTTTTTGGTGGGAATGTATTTTTTCCCTTTTCCTTTGGGTGTATTCTCCTATACTATGATGTATTTTCTATAGTTTATTGTATGCATGGTTTATCTCTAGATTTTAGAGTTATTACTTTATATTCCTCTACACTATTTCATGGAGATGATTGGGTTTGTGCGGGCAATTTCATTAGGAAAAGGCCTCCCATTATAGTTATGCCTTATTAACACTTCTTACCAAACCTAGTGATATTGATGGTGGGATTGGGGTTGTGACAGCTTGGTCTTCAATAGACCAGGTGGGCCCTTATGGGTTGGGTCATTACAGTTTCCTTTTAAAAGTATCACATGTTAGAAATATCCCTTTCTCTCCTTCCTCTTATCCATTTTTTGAGTCATTAGGTTCTCAGTCATCCTCTTCTTCTCTTGTTTTCCTTCAAAGTTATAAGACTTTGATAATTATTTCTCTATCTTGATAGTATATTATATTATATCCTCATATGATGGGAATTTTTGGGAGAATAGTTCCATTCAAATTATTATCTTTAACCCATCAATGAAACGATCAATCTTACACTTTAGATTACATACATAGTTCGCAACATGAATTGCTAACCTTATAAATATGGATTCATACTTAGTAGTATTTTCTTCTTCCTTTTTTCATAAACTCAATAATTTTATCTTCATATCTCCTTGTTTTTCATGTGGAAAATATTTTTCCAAGAAAAGTACCTTAAAATCCTTCTACTCCATGATATCTATTTCCACCACATTCTTAGTATTTTTAATAAATGACCACAATTGATCTAAAACCCCTGTGAGATAATAAACAACCATGAAAACATTCTCCCTTTCATTACTTCCCAAAGAGAAAAATATATTTTCTAAATGAATTATCCATTCCAATACTAAAAAGGGATTTATGGTTCCATTTAATTATAGAGGTTTTTACCACATGAAATTATCTAACATTTATACATAACATTGCAGATTTGTGGGCTTCTCCATTGAGGAAAAATTATTCATCATAACATGAGTTAGCTTCCTCGATATAGTTATAGTTTTTCTATCTCCCTCTCTAGCTCCATTATCATGCTCGGTAGAGAAATACCTACCTATATTACATGTATTGATAGGATTTCCATTCCATATGTTATGCACTATTTTAAAAAATGGAATACACTTCATTATATCATAACATTATGAATCATAATGTATAATTCCAAAAATGGTGAAAAACTTAACATAAATTGAGAATTTATGCACAAATAATCCCAGAATAATAAGCTTAATATCATCAGGAATGTCTTTAAATCATAAAAAATATTTTCAAATATTTCATAATGGTTTGTAAAGAGCATGTGAATTAACTAAAACATATCCCTCAAGAGTGTCAAACCTGGTGCACATTAAGGGCCCATTCACTGTGTGCCAGAATGTTGGTTAAGATATACTCTTCCAATTCTTTTTGAGGTTATTACCCCTAGATGTATATGTTAAAAAACCATGCCTAGTTTTAGAATCTAGATAGGGATGTATTACTAGGAAAACCATAAATTTTAACCTTACCAAAAAATTTATGATATTATCTTATAATTAGATATATCCTCAAATTCTGACATAGGGTTATGTTAACAAATCTATGTTTTCATAAATCTATTTCTCATGGTTTCTACTAAATTTTATCTAATGTCAACTTTAAACACCCTAACCCTATTAGCCCATATTCAGTGGCTAATTTATTAAATTTTTACTAGATACAAGTGATCATATCCTATGGGATCAAAGAGTTTGGTAGTCTTTGAAAATTAGATACATGCTTAAATCTCAAATTATATTTGAAAACATAAAATACAACAAATTATTTAGAGAAAAACATTATTTTCTATAGAATTTTATTACATATCAATCATAGTACACTTCTGATCATCACAGGGAAATGAAACATAAGAAAGGGGTAAGCTCAAATTCTCGGTAAGGGAATGTATACGGAGGAAGAAAAATAAGGCATGAATAACATGACATGAATAAATGATGATCAAAAAATCCCATATAAATAATCACATGAGCTTGAAAATTATCCATATATTTCATATATATTCAAATAATCACATGAACATCAATTAATGATTTCATAATGATGGAATTTGTAATGTTATACATCTTAAACATACTGTCGAGGCCTCATGCAAATACAAATTACATAAATGGGTAAGGTATCGGCCTAATACTTAATATTTTTTGTCCCATGAGACCTACTGATTCATTGAGGGTCTTTGTAATTTTGGGCCCCACCCATCACTTAATAAGACTAATTCATTCATCATATTAATAAATAATTCAATTTAACCAACATGCCTTAATAATCAATAATTATCTACATTGGAGGAAATAACATATATATTTTAAGTACTTCCCCCCAAAAAACTAATAATAAAACATCTAGAGAAATATTTTTAATTTTATCATTAGATTATATCCTCAATAAATCATAATCTTCATCAAATTATGTTTCCATAAATGAAAATACTTTAAAAACATCACTAGAAATTTTCGTGAGGGAAATACCCTTTTCATTTATAAATCACTTATTTAAAATGTGAATATTTTAAAAATATTAGGAAAATAACTTATTTTTTAAAGAACCATGGAAAAAAGTAAATTAATTCTTAAATAATTGATCATTCATGATGGTAGAAAATTCCATTCATGTTGATTATGTTAAAATAATGATTTCTTTCACATTTTTTGTAAAAAGTCCAAAGTAACTCATTCGAAAAATGAAAAGAATATTACATTGAAACATTTTTATAAAAATTAAAACATGGGTAAAAATGTATTTAAACAATAATAGTAGAATATTAAATCCGTTATTGAAACTATTTTAAAGAAAACATGGACATTGAAGAAAAATATTTTAGAACAAAGAGGAAATAAAGTCTATTTTTCTTAAAAACATTTTTCTGATAATTTTAAGTGCCAAAGAGAGTAAAATGGTACTAATAATTTAAAATTTCATTAATAACCATAGGTGAAGAAAATAAATTGGGTTTAATATAGAAACATAATATAATTCTCCCAACAGAGACTTAAACATAAACAATCTCGAATAATGATGAGATTGTGAAATAAATCCTTACCTCCAGTATCATCTTACTTCATACATGTTCAAAAATCCTATATAATAAATATATATTTATTATAAATCTATTATATAATCATATTAATATATAAATTTCTATGTACCACTAATTTATGATTTCCCATTATCCTTTTATTAACAATTCTTCCCTAAATTAGACATTCTGGTGAAAAATGGTCCATTTTCTTTGCATGTTTCAGTTTAATGGTTCAGGTAATTACACCTTGGTCATGGTTTCATCATATAAATAATATTAATAATTATTTAATTATAATATTTATTCATTATATAAACTTTTTAACCATTCACATAAATCAGTGATGAAAAATGAATTGCATCACTTCGTGGAGATGGTAGTTTGTATGGATGCATGGGTGATGTTTCCACTTTTCAATGGATAGAATGAAAAAATAATAATAATTAACCTTTAAAAACTATAATAATATCATAAATATCAAATTTATTCATTAAATCCACCATTATAACCATCCAAGTAAAATGGATATGAAAAATGAATGACACCGTTTTATGGAGATGGTAATTCGTACATATGCAGGAGTGATGTTTTCATTTTCAGTAGGATGGAAGGAAGGTGGATAATGGTAATTTTTTCATCATAATAACAATTCAGTATATTTAAGATACTGATGTCATTATTTTATAATGGATACCATATATTTATAGGAGGTATAAGAAGATATAAAATGAAAACTCTTAGTTAAGATGATTACCTCCTCTTTGAATAACCTCCTTTGGATCTCTCCTTACGGACCCTAGGTATGGTCTTCGGAAGATACCAACATATTTAGATCATTTATAAGGATTATGATAAGATTTTTTAGTAGGTTTTTGTTCTATCCAAAGTTCTCAATCTTTGTGAAAGTGGATAGAATGTGCTCTTATATGTGAGGGGAGGGGCACCCTTGAAATTTCTTAAAGTATTAAATTAATATAAATTAATTTACATGTTCAAGTGGCTCCAAATTGATATATTTTAGAACTAGTACTAGGATAAGTCAAAATACTCTCATCCAATAATATTTAGACAAGTTTTTGTGATGTTTTAACCCTTATCTCTTAGTTTTAACCCCTATGTTAACTCTTTTGATAATTACCATGATAAAAATGTTTTTTACACTTTAGGGGTCAAGAATGTTACTATAAAAGGAAAAGTGGAACATAAGTATACAATAGTTTATATGATTGACCATATCCCATTCACTAGTCTGAAGATATTTTTTTATGAATTTTAATTCATTTAATAAAATATTATTTAACATAAGATACAATTAAATTCATTTTCAAGATTGTTCACATTGTTTGAATTTAAAGAAAAAATAATAAATTGAATTAAAATATAAACATTTAACACATTAATAATATGTTATATTTGTCTATAAAATTCTTGTAATAAAATATTTCATCCAAATTTATTTTATTTTTCTATTACTTGAAGAAGTATTATATCGACGTTGCATAAGCATTTAAGATGATTATTTCATCACTAAAAATTTATAAAAAAATACTATGATAAAAGAATTTAATTCATATTCAAAATAACCATTTATAACTTAAACTAGCTTATTTTTATCCCTATAAAAATATTTGAGATATTAAAACAAAGAGAGTGACATTTTGTATTTATTTTGTACTTAAAATAATATTAAGGTCCCTATTAAAGAAAAATGCCTCCAAATTTCTATATATTTGAATATTAGATGAGTATGGTCGAACTAAACTCATCCATTAGAAATAATGAAGGTGTTAGATAAATTTTTAAAGTCTTCTCATATTATTTTTAACCATAATTACCCGATTTACCCTTACCGAGATGATAAATATTTATCACAATTACTATTCATAATGGAAAAAAATAAAAGAAATCTATTTACTAAATTTGAAACCCTTGATTCTAAATATGGAATCATTTTTTCAAAATTACATTTTTATAAGTGGTAGAAATTCATTTTAAAATAAGCGTACAAAACACAATGAAAATCGTTTTTATAAATATGTGTTTTAAAAAAATAAAACTGGATTTATTCTTATCACATTATAGTGAACACCATTAAATGAATTTTAAAATATTTTATGGGTTATATAATCTATAAATTTCATTAAAATCATTCATTAATAGTTATTAATTTAATTTATTATGATATAAACACATTACGTTCATAAAAACAATTTTTCTAAAGAAAAAATATATATTTTACTTTAAAATACTTTTATTTTCATTTCTAATCAATTGAAACCAATGAATTTATTTTATACATGTGTAAACAATAATTTTTCAAAAAATATTTATTCCTATTCATGATTTTCAATCCAATATTTAAACAATAAATTTCACATTAAATGATAATATTTTAATAGTATATTGCGGTTTATTTAAACTTAGCGTTGCGTGTAAAGAAATCTATCAAAAAATTAAATTCATTTAAATAGAAATATATCATAAAATATAGGGATGTTATAAACTTTTTCATTGGAAAAGTTTGATTTATGGTCTTTTTCACACCTTGAAGCACCCCCCAAATCTCTTTAGAGATGTAGAAGCTCAAGAATTTGTTGGGGAAAGGTTTGGTTTGAGTTTTAAAGCTAAGTTTTGGGGTTACAAATTTTATAAAAATTGAATCACTTGTGATACAATCTTGTTTTGTATTGTCTTTTACTCTCTCTTCCCCCCTTCATGTTTTAAACATTTAATATGAGAAAATTATTTGAGGATTCAGTTTAATAGGGTGTAGGATCTTGATACAACATAACAACCCTTTTTTATAAAAGCTAAGGTGGATTTTGTTAGACTCAACTTACGAAAACAATTCTCAAGTCATAATTAATTAGGGTATAGCATTAATTTGGGTCCAGCACATTTATTTTAGAGAAATAAAATCATTAATTAAGAGATTTATATCAATATTAATAGAGGAGTTTATCTCAACATTAATAGAGTTAATTCTCAATATTAATTGATAGAAAAAATAATGTTGGTAATGGATGTAGTGAAATTTGTGGAGTATGACTAATGAACAGTGACAGGGTCTGACAAAGGCGGAGGTGGCTTCCTTTTCGAAGAATCCAACCTAGGCGCACACAAAGAACTGAAGGCACTGGAGCCAAAGTTGAAGGTTGAGACTCATGAGGGCAAATACCAAAAGGGCCAAGTGTCATGACCCGACCCTACCCGGGCTCGAGCCGCAACTACCCCAAACCCGCCTCCATAGGCCAGGGGCTGGCGACCAGTGTTGAAGGCACAATAACTCAGGGAGGCCTTTGCCTAAGTACCTGTACACACACACATAGCACACTCAATGCAAAAGCACATAGTAAAAAGAAAATCAAGGTACCAACTGCTATAAATAAACCACAAAGTGCATCGACCTCTAAAAGTACAAAGAAAGTACTAAAAGTAAACTGAAAAGAAAAGGGGAAAAACACATGCCTAACCAGAAAAGTGCCACAACCCAGCAACAAGTAAACAAAACAAACAGCTAGAAGGGTCCCCCACCTGGAACCCAACCCTGACCACCGCATGTGGTCCAAGCTCCCAAGATCCTAAGCTCCTCTGAAGTCACGCTCCACCTGTTCTTCATCTGCAAGGTCACACCAAGTGCAGGAAAAGCCCAAGCAGGGGTGAGTATAAAGATACTCAGTAGGATACCCCGAAGACTCGAGGGAGAAACAAAGGAGGTACCAAAGGGTGAGCAGAAGAGCGAACAGGGAAAAGTAAAGGAGTACAATCGAAAGTGCAGTAAAGAGTCAAGATCAACCCAACAAGAGAAAGAAGATAGACTCATCCCGACACAAGGAGCTGGAAATGGTGAGAAGATAAACTTCTCATCGAGTCTTCGCTACCTATAGCAGGAGAGTAGACTCGTCCAACCACAAGAAGCTAGACATAGAAAGCACGTGGCATACCCCATGCGTCTTCGCCTCTCCTGGAAGGAGAGTAACCAAACCCAATAAGTGGGTACTAGAACAAGGTATATACAAGTCCATATGCTCAATAAAGAACCCCAAACAAGATCGTAAGGGGATCTCCATCCCATAGCTCAGCCCAAGAAAAGAGTAGCCAACAGTCCCAGAAGAAAACACCATCGATGCCCAGCATCCCGAACATTTGCCCCGAACTACAAGTCAAGGGGCTCAAACCACCACACCTCGACACTATCCTCTTTGGGCGGCACTGAATCGACAGCACGGTTTTAAGTCGCGTCACAAGGACGCGTCTTGGGGGGGGGGGGGAAATCACCCCTCGTACTTGAAAGTTCTGGGGGAACGTCAAACCACACCATGTCACTGCCCCGCAGTCGAGAGGTCTCTTCAAAGTCAAAGTCATCCCATCACTGACCCGTACAACCAAGGATCCCTCTCCGGTGATCATAGAGGAAAGACACAAACTAGCCTAGTAGAAAGGAATGAGTCCGGAATGCCAATAGGTGTCCCACTGCCCAGCCCTGCTGGAGGGTAATTCATAATAAGATACCGGGTGACCCACTTCCCAGCCCTACTGGAGGGTAAACCATAATACATCATCAGGTGACCCACTACCCAGACCTGCTGGAGGGTAGACCTGGAAGAAGATATTGGGTGACCCACTGCCTAGCCCCACTGGAGGGTAAACCCTAACAAGTCGACAGGCGACCCACTACCCAGCCCTACTGGAGGGTAAACCTGGAATTAGCCGACGGGTGACCCACTGCCCAGCCCCGCTGGAGGGTAAACCCTAACAAGTCGAAAGGTGACCCACTTCCCAACCCTGTTGGAGGGTAAACCTAGAATAAGTCGACGGGTGACCCACTGCCCAGCCCCGCTGGAGGGTAAACACTAACAAGTCAACAGGCGACCCACTACCCAACCCTGCTGGAGGGTAAACCTGGAATAAGCCGATGGGTGACCCACTACCCAGCCCCGCTGGAGGGTAAACCCAAACAAGTCGACAGGCGACCCACTACCCAGCCCTGCTGGAGGGTAAACTTGGAATAAGCCGACGGGTGACCCACTGCCCAGTCTCTGCTGGAAGGTAAACCCAGAACTGCTCTGGCCATCTCTACTGGATGGTACAACACTGGCCAACCGATCACGGAGTGGGTATCACGCAACCATCTGACTCCGAAACAAGACCAAGGGAAACCACTCAACCCTGTTGATCTAAACCATCGAGCACAAAGCTGGGGGGGAAACTCAACCCCACTAGTCAACAAACGATAACCGAGGGACCCTCTACGTCGCGAGAGGTCAAAGGTACACAAAGCAGATCACGGCACGCACATGGGGCCCACACGACATGTGCCCCCAAGTCAATCCCCAACCAAGCGCACAAACAGTCTCAGATAGAAACCACACGTACCTCCAAGCACTCCCATATACTCCCAGAGTATACATCATTTTCAGCCCAAGGGATATCGTGCACACGGCACCCAACGTCAATGCGAAGGCGTGATGTAACATCTCCAACTGGCCGCCTCAACGACTGGGTCACGACCAACCACATCTTATGAACCATTTATATCACTCTCCCAAGAGTGCGCGATCACATGCCAAAGGTCCGCTACAAACACGGTAGAAGAACCGCCACCGGGGCACCTTCATATTTCCACATTTAATAAGATCACATATGAGGCTCCGCACAACCAAATGGATCGTACCGTTGTAATCCTTGTGGAAGAACACGCGAGATAGACTACTTACTCGCCTCAAACGGATATCCGACGGAAAGGTATCCAACACCGCCTCACGCCCAAACGGCATCCCGTGATCCCGAGCCTCGGCCCCGAATATAGTCAGGCGCATCGCACCATTGTGATCCCCTTAGGAAAATATGTCAAAATCACTACTCACTTGAGTGCAACTAATATCCGAAGAAAAAGGTGCATTCTGGCGCACCGCAAATGAGCGGTGCTTCATGGGACCTGCAAACTGGTCCCAAAACACAACGAACGGATCACACTGTTGCGATCCTCTCAAAAAATCACACATGATGGACTAATCACTTGTCCAAAACGGACACCCGGTGATAATGCTGAAAACCACTGTCAACTCCCGAAACGGCCCTCATGGGGCCCACACCAGCATGCGGAATTAGAGTGGGCGGATTGCACCATTGTAATCCTCTCAGAAAAACATCTAGAATCGACTGCTCGCACACCCCGAATGGACGTCTGACGAAAAAGTCGTGAAACGCTACACGCAGCTCAAAAGACGGGCCGTGGGGACCATGCCTCAAATTCAGCCTCAACACCTGAAACAACCCTATTAAGCTCCACCTCGGTGCCAGGGTCCCAATGCCACTGACAGCGCTTAAAACGGACGTCGGACGCGTCCGCGCCGTCCAAAACAAGGATTCCCTGGAAGCCCGCTTAGCGGATTTACGCACGTGTCGTGCCCCTGAGCCCCTCGTATCGGAAGTTAAATCTCCCAGAACCACCTCAAAGATTCCGCCTCGATTTCAGGTCCGTTCCACCATAGACGGCGTGCAAAACAAACACCTTTATCCCAAAATACGGGCGTCCAAATATTTCAAAGGGGGGGGAAACCCCCTTCGGCCGGACCGGCCCGGGCCGGCCCGTCGGGACCGCGGCCCAGCCTCCTCCCATGAGATCCGCACTGCACATGGGTCACTCCACCGAACGTCCAGCTGGCTGGTCGCATCCACGCGGAGACTCGCCATCGGCAGGCCCCGGTCACCGCGCAGGGGTTGCACGCCGCGACCCCGCCTCGCCGTCGCGCCAGCCAGCGCCGACGGCGCCTCGTGCTCCCTCGCCCGCGGCCGCCCCACCTCAACTGACGCCGCCGCTCACCCGCACGGAGAAGTTGTCGCGCCACCGCTCGCCCGTATAGAGAAGCCTTCGCGCCGCCTCGGTCAACCATCGTGCCACCTTGGAACCTCGTCGGACCGCCGAAAAAACACCCCAAAACCCGCAAACTTCGATGAGCTGTTGCGGCCTCCTCCGAACTCCGATTTCAATTCCGATAAGGGAGATAGAAAGCTCATAAATTATACTACGCATCCATGGGTTTTGTTCGAAAATCAAACGACAATTCGAGGATATAATTTAGGTTCAAAGGAGGTGCGGGAAAGAAAAATGCAACAAAACCCTACCTCGTGGGCTTCGCCCGAAGCTTCGCCGCGACCCGTCGGAGCTGCCTTTCTGGATCCACCTCGCCAGAGATGTGGAGGAGAGGAGAGGTTTAGGTTGAGAGGGCTTCTCCAGGGGGTGAACAATGGAGGGGGAAGGGGTGAAGGGTTTAAATAAAATTAAAAATTTTAAATTAATTTAAACTCATAATTTAACCTGCATCCGAAACCTTCGACAGAGTCGAGGTTAAGCCTCCCCTAGGCCAAAAACCACCTCCCGAGCACAACGGTGGTCTCAGAATTTTAATCTGATACCCCGTTAAAAAGTTATTAAACTTAGCGCTCGAGGCTTCCAAATTACGAAAACGCCCCTGGGGCCATTTTTCATAAACGAGTCGCGCCCGCGAAAACTATACCCCTCCTAGGGTAAACGGCACGCTCCGAACTCAACTGTGCCCTAGTTTTTCCCGTACGAGCTACCGTTTAGGAGTTACTTGAGTTTAACCATTAAACGAATAAATTAATTAATTAATTATTTGTTTAACGTTCTGAAAGCGAGCGAGGAGTCCAAATGTCCCGCGCCGACAAGTTTTATGTTGTTCCTAGGGTAAACACCCCATTTTGGACCCATACGTACACTTGGATCTCTGATCTAAAGCCCCGTTTAGTAGTTATCCCATTTATTTTGCGTTTCCAGAGTGAATGCACTGAAATTTTAATTTTGTACACTCAAGGGCTCGAAATCGCACGTCATCTAAGGGCACTGCCCTGGAATAACATCAAGAATATTCCAAAGTCTTTCACAGCAAAAAATGGGTTCTTACATCATTCCCTCCTTCAATATTTTCGTCCCTGAAAAGCAAAACCAAGGAACAACTCAGGGTACCAAGCCCACACCTAGCTCTCCCATACCCAGAAGAAATATTGAACAGTTCTGCGCCACCGTACACAGACCAGAAGATTTGATTTGTCCACGCAAGGTCTGACCTTGTTGATGTCGTGCATAGGAGCATGCACACCTCTTCACGAGTGAGTCATGTGGGAGACTTCATGCACCCAAACCAGACCTTTTGGGTTAGGGCAAGGTGGTAGGGAACCTCGTCATCCCTTCGCACGATCTCAAACTACCCAAAGGCTCTTGGGGATAGCTCACCTCCCCGATCGAACCTCTACGTCGCACGCCGCGACTAGAATCACCGACCGCACCTTGAACAAGGCCTGGTGATTCCCTCCTTCGGAATATCCATATGGTGAAACACCCAAGGATATATGGTCTCGCAAGATTTCACAATCGATGTCTATCAAACAAGACTCTCTTACATGCTCAAAAGGCGAAGGAGTCGACACCATCGACTAAAGAAAAAGGTCACATACCTTTTACCTTACCAACACAGGGTTACACCTGACGCCCTGCATCACCCTGGTAACACCTCAAACAAGGAGCAGGGAGGAAATAATTCCACGCGCAGAGTCTAACAATTCTACTGCAAAAAGGTAGAAGAGTCATAGAGTGTACCTCTTATCACCTCATGATCTGCATGGTCGTAGACACCTAAGGCTCGCGGCTGTCTTTGGTCCCATCTGTCAGCTCCCGGAGCCTGACGTGGACCACCTGATGGTGATGGGAAGACCTTGTAACGTCTTCCCCCACCTCCAGCTCCTCCCTATCCTCTTCTAGCACCACCTCTCTGGGCACTACTCCAATCACGGTGCTCCCTCTGCCGTGGTGGTGTTCCTGCTGCCTACCCGAAGCTCTCAGCAACTCGGGTCAGACAGTCTCGTGCCAAGTGACCTCGCCCATCACAAGCATAACACCGAATCTCTTTGGGCTACACCGGTGCCCTCTTGTGCCACTGTGGTGTATGACCACGCCCCTGAGTCCGGTTGTCAGAAAACCACCTGCGTCGAGGTTCTGTTTGTCGATGCCTACTAGCTGCGGCAGACGTCACGGCTCCAACATGCCTACTGCCACCACCAACTCTAGAACGTGACAGGAATCTCTCTGTCACCAGCGCCTGCTCTAGCACCCCGGAATATGTGGAAATTCCCAAAGGTACTATGACAATACGAATCTCTCGGTGGAGACCCTGCTCAAACTTTCGCGCTCGGAAGTTATCATCATGGATCAAGTCTGGGTAAAAGTGTGCATAGTTTGTGAAACTAGCAGTGTACTCAGCCACCGTCATCCCTCCCTATTGAAACTGCAGGAGCTCCTGAATCTGAATGGAGCACAAGCAGGAGGGGAAAAACTCCTCATGGAATAACAACTGAAAGTCGCCCCACGAAAGGGACGACTCGCCAAGAAACTGAGTCACCAGACTCCACCAATGCCAAGCTGCTCTGCGGAAAAGGTTGGCGGCCAAAGCCACCATAAGATCTGTTGGAATCTGCACAAGCCTAAAAAGGTGAACCACTGCCTCTAGCCAAACCTCTACTGCCTGAGGGTCTGGCTCACCACTGAACCTCAGCGGTCTATACCGCTGTAACTCACGGAGCGTGCTCAACCTGTGCTCAAGCTTAGCCTGCTCTGCTGAAATGGTCTGCTGCTCAACAAGTGGGGGTGCTTCTACCGGCCCACCCGGAAAAAGGGGCTCACATGATGGGTCCTGGACTGTGGCCTCGTAGCTCACAGGGTCATCATCATGCACCAAAGCTGGTATCTTGGCTGGCTGTCTTCGTGGAGACATCCTGAATATTATCAAGGAGTGTCGCGGTCAGATGATCATATATGTATATACCAATAACAACGATGGGGAGATGACTCAAGAAGGACCGTCAAAGACTCAATACTATGTGATGCACAAACCAATTTTCCCTATAATGAGTGTCTCAGCATACCGAGTCGAAAAGCGGGTTATCAAGGTCCTGGTGAATGGATACGTCGGCCGCCGCACCATCACTGGACTCCCTGGCCTGAGAGCCGCTCTTGAGACACATCAACATTGTTTCCCTATATTCCAACCAATTTCTTTTATTTTAGGGATGTCCGAACAGCGTCCCAAGGAACGAACCACCTCTGATACCACTTTGTCACAACCCAACCCTACCCGGGCTCAAGCCGCAACTACCCCAAGCCCGCCTCCATAGGTCAGGGGATGGAGACCAACGCCGAAGTCACAATAACTCGGGAAGGCCTTTTCCTAAGTACATGTACACACACACGCAGCACACTCAATGCAAAAGTGCAGAGTAAAAAGAAAACCAAGGTACCAACTGCTATAAATAAACCACAAAGTGCATCGACCTCTAAAAGTACAAAGCAAGTACTGAAAGTAAACTGAAAAGAAAAGGGGAAAAACACGCGTCCAACCAGAAAAGTGCCACAATTCGGAAACAGGTAAACAAAAAAAAGAGCTGGAAGGTTCCCCCACCTGGAACCCGACCCCGACCACCGCACGCGGTCCAAGATCCCAAGCTCCTAAGCTCCTCTGAAGTCACGCTCCACCTGTCCATCGTCTACAAGGGCACACCAAGTGCGGGAAAATCCCAAGCAGGGGTGAGTATAAATATACTCAGTAGGATACCCCGAAGGCTTGAGGGAACAACAAAGGAGGTACCGGAGGGTGAGCAGTAGAGCGAACAGGGAAAAGTAAAGGAGTACAACCGAAAGTGCAGTAAAGAGTACAGTAAAGAGTCTATCTCAACCCAAAAATGGAAAGGAGATAGACTTGTCCAGACACAAGGAGATGGAAATAGTGAGAAGATGAACTTCTCGTCGAGTCTTCGCTACCTATAGCAGGAGAGTAGACTCATCCAACCACAAGAAGCTAGACACGGAAAGCACGTGGCATACCCCACGCGTCTTCACCTCTCCTGGAAGGAGAGTAACCAAACCCAAGAAGTGGGTACTAGAACAAGGTATATACAAGTCCATATGCTCAATCAAGAATCCCAAACAAGTTCATAAGGGGATATCCATCCCATAGCTCAGCCCAAGAAAAGAGTAGCCAACAATCCTAGAAGAAAACACCATCGATGCTCAGCATCCCGCACGTCTGCCCCAAACTACAAGTCAAGGGGCTCAAACCACCACACCTCGAAACTATCCACTTTGGGAAGCACTGACTTGCCCACACGGTTTTAGGTCGCGTCACAAGGATGCATCTCGGTGGGGGAAAGCACCCCTCGTACTTGAAAGTTATGGGGGAACGTCAAACCACACCATGTCACTGCCCCGCAGTTGAGAGGTCTCCTCAAAGTCAAAGTTGTCCCATCACCAACCAGTACAACCAAGGATCCCGCTCTGGTGATCATGAAGGAAAGCCACAGACTAGCCTAGTAGAAAGGACTGAGTCTGGAATGACAACAGGTGTCCCACTTCCCAGCCCTGCTGGAGGGTAATTCATAATAAGATATCGGGTGACCCACTACCCAGCCCTGCTGCAGGGTAAACCATAATACATCATCAGGTGACCCACTGCCCAAACCTGCTGGATGGTAGACCTGGAATAAGATATCTGGTGACCCACTGCCCGGCCCCGTTGGAGGGTAAACCCTAACAAGTTGACAGGCGACCCACTGCCCAGCACTATTGGAGGGTAAACCTGGAATAAGCCGACGGGTGACCCACTTCCCAGCCCCGCTAGAGGTTAAACACTAACAAGTCGATAGGCAACCCACTGCTCAACCCTGCTGGAGGGTAAACCTAGAATAATCTGATGGGTGACCCACTGCCCAACCCCGCTGGGGGGTAAACCCTAACAAGTCGACAGGTGACCCACTACCCAACCCTGCTGGAGGGTAAACCTGGAATAAGCTGACGGGTGACCCACTGCCCAGCCCCACTGGAGGGTAAACCCTAACAAGTCGATAAGTGACCCACTGCCCAGCCCTGTTGGAGGGTAAACCTAGAATAAGCTGACGGGTGACCCACTGCCCAGTCTCTGCTGGAGGGTAAACCCAGAACTGCTCTGGCCATCTCTACTGGATGGTACAACACTGGACAACTGATCACGGAGTGGGTATCACGCAACCATATGACTCCGGAACAAGACCAGGGGAAACCACTCAACCCTGCTGATCTAAACCATCGAGCACAGAGTCGGGCGAAAAACTCAACCTCGCTAGTCAACAAACGAGAACCGAGGGACCCTCTACATCGCGAGAGTTCAAAGGTATGAAAAGTATAACATGGCACGCACATGGGTCCCACCCGACGTGTGGCCCCAAGTAAATCCCCAACCAAGCGCATAAACAGTCTCAGGTACAAACCACACGTACCTCCAAGCGCTCCCATATACTCCCAGAGTATACCTCATTTTCAAGCCAAGGGCTATCGTGCACACAGCACCCAACGTCAACGCGAAGGCATGATGTAACATCTCCAACTTTCCGCCTCAATGACTGGGGAATGACCAACCACATCTTATGAACCATTTATATCACTCTCCCAAGAGTGCGCGATTACACGCCAAGGTTTGTCTACAAACACGGTAGAAGAACCGCCACTGGGGAACCTTCATATTTCCATATTTAATAAGATCACGTATGAGGCTCCGCACAACCAAACGGATCGTACCGTTATAATCCTCACGGAAGAACACGCGAGATAGACTACTTACTCTCCTCAAACAGATATCTGACAGAAAGGTCGCCAACACCGCCTCACACCCAAATGGCGTCCCGTGATCTCGAGCCTCGGCCCTGAAAACAGTCAGGCGCATCGCACCATTGAGATTCCCTCAGGAAAACATGTCAAAAGCAATACTCACTTGAGTGCAACAGATATATGGAGAAAAAGGTGCATTCCGGCGCACCGCACACGAGCGGTGCTTCGTGGGACCCGTAACCCGATCCCGAAACACAATGAACGGATCACGCCGTTGCGATCCTCTCGAAAAAGCACACAGGATGGACTAATCACTTGTCCAAAACGGACACCCGGTGATAATGCTGAAAACCACCGTCAACTCCCGAAACGGCCCTTGCGGGGGCCACACCAGCGTGTAGAATTAGAGAGGGCGGAACGCACCATTGTAATACCCTCAGAAAAACATCCAGAATTGACTTCTCGCACGCCCCGAACAGACGTCCGATGAAAAATTCATGAAACGCTGCACGCAGCTCAAAAGACGGGCCGTGGGGCCCGCACCTCAACTTCAGCCTCAACTCTTGAAACAACCCTGGTAAGATCTTCCTTGTTTCCAGGGTCCCAACGCCACTGACGGCGCTTAAAACGGATGCCGGACACGTCCGTGCCGTTCAAAACAAAGATTCCCTGGAAGCCCGCTTAGCTGCTTTACGCACGTGTCGTGCCCCCGAGCCCCTCATCTCTAAAGTTAAAACTCCTAGAACCACCTCAAAGAGTCCGCCTCTATGTCAGGTCCGCGCCGCCGTAGACGGCGCACAAAACGGACGCCCGTAGCCCGAAATATGGGCGTCCAAATATTTAAAAGGGGGGGAAACCCCCTTGGGCCGGACCGGCCCGCTGAGACCGCGGCCCAGCCACCACCCGCAAGACCTGTGCTGCTCTGGTCACTCCACCGACCGACCAGCTAGCTGGTCGCGTCCATGCAGAGACCCGCCATCGGCAGGTCCCGGTTGTCGCGCAGGGGTCGCGCGCCGCGACCCCGCCTCGCCGTCGCGCCAGCCAGCTCCGACGGCGCCTCGCGCTCCCTCACCCGCAGCCGCCCCACCTCAACTGATGTCTCTGCTCGACCGCACGGAGAATCTGCCGCGCCACCTCGATCCGCCGCCGCGCCGCCTTGGAACCTCGTCGGACCGCCGGAAAAACACCCCAAAACCCGCAAACTTCGACGAGCTGTTGCGGCCTCCTCCGAACTCTGGTTTCAATTCCAAAAAGGGAGATAGAAATCTCATAAATTATACTACCCATCCATGGGTTTTTTTTTAAGATCAAACGAAAATTCGGGGATATAATTTAGGTTCAAAGGAGGTGCGGGAAAGAAAAACGCAACAAAACCCTACCTTGTGGGATTCTCCCGAAGCTTCACCGCGACCCGTCAGAGCTGCCTTGCCGGAGCCGCCTCACCGGAGATGTGGAGGAGAGGAGAGGTTGAGGGTGAGAGGGCTTCTCCATGGGGTGAACAAGGGAGGGGGAAGGGTAGAAGGGTTTAAATAAAATTAAAAAATTTAAATTAATTTAAACTCATAATTTAACCCGCATCTGAAACCTTCGACAGAGTCAAGGTTAAGCCTCCCCTAGGCCAAACACCACCTCCCGAGCACAACGGCAGTCTCAGAATTTTAATCTGAGACCCCATTCAAAAGTTATTAAACTTAGTGTATGAGGCCTCCAAATTACGAAAACGCCCCTGGGGCCATTTTTCACAAACGAGTCGCGCCCTCGAAAACTATACCCCTCCTAAGGGTAAACGGCACACTCCGGACTCAACCGTGCTCTCAGTTTTCCTGTCCGATCTACCGTTTATGAGTTACTCTAGTTTAACTATTAAACGAATCAATAAATTAATTAATTATCCGTTTAACGTTCCAAAAGCAAGCGAGGGGTCCAAACTTCCCGCGCCGGCAATTTTTATGTTGTTCCTAGGGTAAAAACCCCATTCCGGACCCATCCGTACACTCAGATCTCTGATCTGAATCATCGTTTAGGATTTATCCCATTTATTTGGTGTTTCCAGTGTGAACGCACTAAAAATTTAATTCTGGCCACTACGAGTCTCAGAATTACACGCCGTCTGAGGGCGCTTCCCTAGAATAACATCAAGAATATTCCAAAGTATTTCAAAGTAAAAATTGGGTTCTTACACCAAGGGTGAAGGTCGAGACCCACAATGGTGAAGACCAAAAGGAGGGATCCAGAATATGCAATGAACAAATGGTGTTGGTGGCACATCTTCTGATGATCTAGGTAGAGTTTCTAAAGATGGTAATTCTTGTAACCTAGATGTTTCTCCTCATTGAATGAAAGTGGTGTTGTCATTCTCCAGTGGATGTGAGACGAAAGTCTAAACCATGTAATCGTATTGTGCATTGTTTTGTACTTTGTGTTTTCTTGCATGTTTTCTTGTTATTCTCTTTTATTCATTGCTTGTAATGAAGACCTTGGGAGGACTATAACCAAATATGATGATGACTCGATGTGGTGGTTGGGGTGCATGGACATCTCAGTTTTAGACACCAAATTCATGGGGGGGGTCTTTTAGAGTAATGTTCTATGCTTGTTGCTTCGAGACCTAATCCCTAACACATGGTATCAGTGTAATTGGTTGGAGTGTTTGTTTGCAGAACATGGTGGAAGGAATCTGGTGGAACAGTTTATCAAGGACTTAAAGGATGGTACGAGAAGACAGAGGTGGTACCAGAGGTGTCTTGGGGATATCAAAAGTCTAATTGACCAGTAGGAGTCATGAGGCATATTTCATTGTTGGTGATAGTCACAGCTTAGTGGAAGGCTGATGGGGTTCCTCATGTTAGGTGTTTTATCAGTCGTTCGGAAGAATGTCAATGGAGGATGGAGACGGTATCAGTGGTGTTGTTAGAATATCAAAAGTATCTTTGACCGTAGGTTTCATGTGGTGTATTTTGTTCATTGGGTGACATTTAGATCTTGGTGGAAGGCTACTAAAATTATGAAAGGAAATATGATTATAAGAGCACAATAGAAAGCACTCGGGTATTATTTCAAAAGTTGATGTCAGGTGACAGATGACTCGGTTTCGTAGAGGGAGATGCCAGATTAAGTCATCAGTTGTTAGTTCAAGTCGATGGAAGATTCAACCGGTGCCCCTATCCTGTATGAAATTGTGGATGGAGAAGGGATTTTGCAGTTTTTGACTCTATGAAAATGATCTTTCAGAGGATCGACATAGAAACAGAAGGACCTACTGTGATGAAGTTGGGCTCTCAAAGAGTCAGAGCCAGGCTGGAAGCAGTGGGAGAAAATATAACACCCCAAACATTTTATGGTATGTTGATCTTAAATACATTCTATTCATAGTCTATATTTCATAAAGCATTGATCCTATATGGAACAAAACTTGGTTATTTATAGGATATATTCATAACCTAGCCATTAAACTTACATTTTCTAGTTCTGTGATTTGAATTTTGAAAATATGACATACACGGTTATGTTTAGGGTGATATTTAGAGTCTGATAGAATTAACTTAATTTTTGGTGAATAGTAACCTACCCTTAGGAATATTAACCTACCCTTATGAATAGTGACTTATCCTTGTGAATAGTAACATGACTCTTATGAATGGTAATCATACCTATGAAAGTGTAAATAAAATTTAGACACCTTAAAAATGAAGATGAATATCTTAAGTGTTTGTATTTTTCGATTAAATAATAATTTTAATTAAAAATTAAATTTATCATATTTAGGAAATTATTTTTTAAAAATAGAGTTCATTTTTGGATTCTACATGTCAAAAAATGGTTAGGGTAAATTTTTTTGGATTTTTCTGAAATACTTGAATTTTTTATGAATAGTAAAATAAATTAATTTACCGTATAAATACATTATAAATTAAATTAACTATTCCTAGCATCATGAGTTATGTAAGCACCCAAATCTCTAACTCATATTCTCTTATTACTATTAAAGGTCATGTAATACTCACTATTTATTGTCTTGAGAAGAAATAATGAATTAATGATTATAATATTAAGAAAACTCTTCTCCCCTCCACTATATAAACCATCCCTCACCCCCTCTTCCTCCCACACCACTCAAGATTCAATCATTGACTAAATTATAAAAAATACTCTTCCCAAGGCCTCTCCCCATGTCCAAGGACTACTGGTCTCAGAAAAATTCCAAAAACGAAGGCCTTAAAGAGATTCTCAAGGAGGAGTACTCAAGAGGTGAACCACTCTTCCTTTTTCTTTCAATTTATTTTACAAGTTCCATTCTATTATTCTCTATTCTAATATCACCTCATCAAAATTATATGATAATTCCAATACCATACATGTACTATATTTTAATTATTTTAATGTAATATTTCATCATAATCTCTTTTTTCCCCTCCTTTTATACTATAAATGCAAACACCGTCCGAGATGTGTTGATTTATCACACTCAAGGAAGACGGGTTTTCAATTTGTAGTACTATATTCAATATTGGTAATGAAACCCTTTTAATGGTTTAAAAAAATAATAATATATTTATTTTATCTTATTTAATGTTCTTGAATCCTTACACACTCATAATATGGAATAATAATACAAAACAAGTTCATTGTGCACAAAACTGTCAAGCTAAATCCAAGCGTTTATCATTAACTTATCGAATGACTCATCCTCATGGTATATAACCAAAATCATTATAAGATCATTTATATCTCTTTAATGTTACTAATAATATATATTAAAAATTCTAGATATTTAACCACATTTCAAATGAACTTCCATTCATGAATACAAGTAAACGAATCATGAAAACCAAAGAAGAAAATGCTTCCAAAACAATAAAATTGAACCTCTTAAACCCATAAAAAAGGACATTTATGAACATAATAAGGTTATACCATATCAATTAAATGTTAATGAGTTTATTTACTTATTAATTAATGAATCTAAATTTGACTATTTAGGTCGTTAAGAACAATCAAGAACACCTTCGAGCATAAGGTAAGAGATTCTCTCTCTCACTTTTGTTCAAGAATTCCCCCTATGTTGTGCCCTTTTATTTTTAATTATTAATGATGGGGTATGTTTTTTCACCTCCCCCATACTTCCCTTATGATATATAAATAATTGTATACCTATTTACCTCTCATTAATCTCTCACAAGAATACCTGTTACCATGCTGAAATGTTTGTAAGGGGTTTTCTCATCTCACTTTCATTTCCATGAGATTACCAATGTTCGCCACTTATGTCTTGAATGTGGTGCATGTGTATTTACATTTTTCATATAATATAATTATTCTCTTTATATTCATGGTATTAAATGATTAATTTTATGGTTATTGTGTTTTGGTTATATGATTCGACTGATTACATTATGGTAAGGGACTTTGTCTCAATTTTCCATTTTGTTGTGACTTACTTTGTATTGTGCACCTAATAATTCTTATGTAGTGTACCTACTGCCCATTTTAGATCACTTTTAATTTGAAATTATATTTCTATTAAATATTAAATTCTCATATCATGGATATTATTATTGTCTAATATGTATACCATTTTACATACAGTGTTTATTTTGAATGTTGTTTTAACTGTGGAAGTGTTGATGAATTTGTATCCTCTATTCTATACAGATAATGTAAATGAATATTTCTATTTTTTTAATCTATGTATAAATAATGATTTGGACATGAAGTGATGGGCGGGGGCCTCTATAGAACCTCGATGAATCGATAGGTCTCATTAGACAAATTAGTTGGTGACAAACCCTTCAAGTTTGTTTCCAAAAATCAGATGGATTTCTACCCACAAACGTAAACTGTTTCAATGGTATAGTGGTATCATGTTCTAGATACATGATGTCCAAATAATAATCATTATCTTTACTCATTATTATTTATTACTATCCATGAGGTTTTTACTATGAAAAAATCTATGGATGCAGTTTCATTCTCATTTTATTAATGGCGTGAGTTTTTCATTTATTCACCATGCCATATTGACTATGCCAAGTTGTTTATGATTCAGTTATTATTGATTCGTGCTTCCTCAATTTTTAACCCTTACTAAGCATTTGATCTCACCCCTTTCATTTTTTTACCTTCAACAAGTTATGAAGAGGAGATCATTTATTGAGTTTCTGTGGATGCAGTTTTTAGATTTTGTTATATATTGTAATTTGTTACCTTTCCCAATGTAATTTGAGTTACATCTATATATCTAGTTTATTAAAGACTACTAGACTGATTTTTCCTTCGGTATTTATTTCCTTTTAAGCATTCCAATTTAATAAGTAATGCACCGTGTCACGACACCCTCCCACCAAAGATGCCCCTCCTGAGCTGGCAATGGTGAAAGGGAGATAATGACCCCCGAGTCCCACCTCCAGTAGGCCCCGGGGTGGCAACTAGCACCAAGGGTATGAGTTTTCACAAATATGGGAGGCATTACCCTTTTTATTATTTAGGATCTGGAAATAGGACAAGTCAACCACCAAAAAGGAAAAGAAACAAGTGTATAGAAATAAACCCAACCAAGCCCACATGCATGTTTAAACTGTTTATAACAAGGTACAAGTACAAGAAAGCTCAAAGTACAATACCAAAAGAAAAAAAAGGTACATCAATAGCAACAACTCCAACTGTCCGACTAGTAGGGTCCCGCATGGCCCTAGTAGTCCTCCTGGAAACCTGAAAGTAAACGTAGGGTGATCATACAAGTATACTCAGTAGGGAAACCTAAAGCTCTCGTGCACAAGTGGGGAGACATCCTAATGTCCCGTGAGAACAACAGAAGAAACCTAGAAAGGAATTCTATCCACCCAACCTCACCAGCCACACTCACCAAAACACAATCACAACAGGTAGTAGTATATAAGAAACAAGAGTATTGGGTACCCCGCACCATTTCCCTTTAGTTATCTACTCGTCCTAACGACGAACGTCCTGACACTGCCACACTCTCCCCACCCGCACACACCTGGGCCTCACAACCATGTATCCCGCCCGCACACACCTGAGCCTCACAACCACGTATCCTGCCCGCACACACCTGGGCCTCACAACCACGTATCCCACACACACACACCTGGGCCTCACAACCACGTATCCCACCCGCACTCACCTGGGCCTCACAACCACGTATCCCGCCCGCACACACCTGGGCCTCATCCCGAAGATTCTTGGGAAACAGTAGAACCTACCCGAAGAGTCTTGGGCTAAAGTCACCCCAATCAAAACCTACCCGAAGAGTCTTAGGTGTAAGGTCGCCTCAAGCCATCAAAGCCTAGGGGAGAAGGAGCAGGAAGGAGCTAGTAAATAAGGGAAAAACACCCTCTCCCATGAAATGGGAGTGTTCGGCACTAAGTGCTCAACATGGGTGGGGTGCGATAAAACACAAAAGATACAGATATATATATACCAACCACACAGCCCAACCTATAGATTCTAAACAGAGAAACTGAGCACGTGCCTCGGCACTGCTACTACGAAGCATGCATACAACAAACAACTCCAACCCCATTTAGGTTTTCACGTTTCAGCAAAATTAGTTTATTTAGTTCCTTAACTACTGGGAAACTATGCACAACCAACCACATCAATCGTTCGTAAAACATATCCCTGCCATCCAAAAATCAAGTTAGGAAAACACAAGCAGCACAACCAAGCCCTTCTTATCAACCAACCAACCCATGATTATTATTCTCGTTCCATTACCATGACCCACCATTAATTCTTCCACTTTTATTTATTATTCACAACCCACTGCCCATTCACATACAACCCATCCCCACAGCCCCGTTGCCAACCACCATAACCACAACCGCACCAAACATCATTATCCCTTTAATACCATTTATCACAGCCCCGCTACCCATCACCATCATAACATTCACACCAACCCACAACCAAGTCAACCGCATCCCCACTGCTCACCCGATCCACAACAACCCACAAAACACCCCCAATACATGCCTCGTAACCAAGCCAACACCCACATGTTTATTATTCCATTTTGTTCAACCGGGGTGATCACACAAGGGTTCCAGATTTTAACATCCAACTTTACGTGATTAACCAATTTCCACATTCCACAAAGTTCTATTCACAAAAACGGTCTAGAAGATAGGGAAACATTTAATTGCGCAAGAAAAGGCCCCCAACGACCGTGATTTTCAGTAGGCATAAGCTCATTCAAATCACAACATAATATCACAGGATATAAAGTAACAACAAACACAACTTCCCAACCCCGTTATAAGTCAGTTATTATCTTTATTAAAAGTTTCAACTGTTTCTCATTAAAACAAGAGGATACCCACCCCGCATGATGCACAAATTAGAGAGACGAAGGTAAGATCCCTACCCCAATAGGTTCTGATCGCAACGCTCCCCCGGATCAACCTTAGAAGACGTCTGTCGGCGTCTGTCACTTCTGTCGGGTCCCGGAAAAACCTCCTCGGGTGGAAGTTGGAAAGAAAATGCTGAAGTAAAGACAATGGATCCAAGCTCGGAAGTTCCGCCTCGTCGTTACGATCCTGTAGCCGCTGACGGATCATAAATCGGAGCTCGGATGAAGAAGTTATGGACGAAAGAGCCTTTGAGTCTCTTGAGAGAGCTCTTCTCAGAGGAGAGGGGAGGAGAGGTGTGTGTTGAAAAGGAGGAGGGGACCCCTCCTTTTATAGGCATGAAAAGAAAAAGTAAACGGTGTGTAATTTATGGTACACAGCGTGTACTTGGTTATTTTACACGGTCTCCACGCAGCTTCCAACACGGCTCTGCGGCCATTGACTGGTCAACACACAGTTTGAGGGTAACGCATACGCGGGGAGGGACTACACGACATGTAGTTTAGACACACAGCGTGTAATCATTTATTGAACATGGCAAGGACACGGCTCCAACACGGTACACGACCGTCAAATGGTAACACGTACGCGGGGAAGGACTACACGGCATGTAGTACTGGACACATGGCGTGTACTCATTTATTGCACACGGCAAGGACACGGCTCCAACACGGTACACGACCGTCGACTGGTAACGCGTACGCGGGGAAGGACTACACGGCATGTAGTACTGGACACACGGCGTGTACCCTATTTATTGCACATGGCAAGGACACGGCCTACAACACAGGGTATACCCGGCAAGGGGGTACACGGCGTGTACTCAAACTACACGGGGTGTAGTTTCAAAATTCTGGAAAGTGTGGGAAAAGTCCATTTTACCCTCCAGAACACTTCTTGACCTTCTTTTTGACAAAGTAATGGGCCGGAGAGGTCCGGGCCATTACATCAGATACCTCTTAAAACATTCTCGTCCTTGAGAATTCAAAAACCAACCCAGAGGAAACCAAACAAGATACCTCTTAAAACATTCTCGTCCCCGAGAATTCAAAAACCAACCCAGAGGAAACCCAACAAGATACCTCTTAGGGTTCTCGTTATAACAGGAACCCAACCAACAACCCTAATCATATGTTCTAGGAATCCCTTCTCCTATGTTGAGATATTATTCGCTTTAGGCGGCACTGACTTGCCTGCACGGGTTTAATCGCATCCTCATTAATGCGTCTCGATTAAGAATTGGGTCTTCACACTTTCATACCATATGATTTTTCAACTCGAACTACCCCCAACACCTTACAACCAACACACTTCCTGAACACGTGGTTTTTGGAAATTCCTTCTCCTATGTCGAGATATTATCTGCTTTAGGCGGCACGGACTCTCCCGCACGGGTTCAATCGCATCCGCATTAATGAGTCTCGATTAAGGGTCAGGTTTTCCCCTTTCCCACACATCCAGACATGTTACACATTACCAGGGAACAAGGAAACAAAAGGTCTCACAACTGACAAGCCAAACATTCCATATAACAAGGGTATAGAGTACAACATCAACACAAGATCAGAAGAACAAGGGAAAAAACACAAGTCAAAACAACTTCGGGTACTAAGCGTGCATCTGGGTCTCCTGCTCCCAAGTGCTCTCGTCGAGGCCGCCATGCCTCCACAACACACAAACCAAGGGAATGGTTCGTCCATGGAGCACCTTCTCTTTACGATCCTCGATTCTGACTGGTCGTTTCTAGAAGGTCACGTCATCTCCCATATCTAACTCTCCCCAGTCGATAACGTGGGAGTCGTCATGTAAGTACCGATGAAGCTGGGAGACGTGGAAGACGTCATGAACCTTCTCCAACTGAGGTGGCAGGGCCAGTTGATATGCCACCTCACCGACTCGCCTCAGCACCTCAAAAGGTCTGATGAACCTAGGTGAGAGCTTGCTCCCTTTCCCAAACCTCCGCTGCCCCCGTAGAGGGGAAACCTTCAAGAACACATGATCTCCCACCTCGAACTCCAAGGGCCTCCTCCGACGATAAGCATAAGACTTATGTTGGTCCTGAGCCGCTTTCATCCTCTCACGTACAAGCTGGAATTTCTCTGTGGTGCTCTGCACTACCTCTGGCCCAAGATCACTTGTCTCTCCAACCTCTACCCAGCAAATGGGTGAATGACATGGCCTTCCATACAAAGACTCAAACGGTGCCATGACAATAGTAGAGTGGAAGATGTTGTTGTAGGAAAACTCTACTAAAGGCAAGTGTCTTACCCATGATCCTCCGAAATCCAGGACGCATGCTCACAGTATGTCCTCCAACATCTGGATTGTTCGCTCCATCTTCCCATCGGTCTGGGGGTGGAAAGAAGTGCTAAGGCATAGCTGGGTGCCAAAAGCATGTTGTAACACCATCCAGACTCGTGAGGTAAACCGAGTATCCCGATCTGAGATGAAAGTCTCCGGGACTCCATGCAACCGCACAACTTCATCTACGTACCTCTGTGCTAAGGTACTCACTGGGCCTGACTCCTTAATTGCTAATAAGTGAGATGATTTCGTCAGTCGATCCACCACTACCCAAATAGCATCATAACCTCCCTGAGCTCTGGGTAGTCCTGTGACGAAGTCCATTGAGATGTCATACCACTTCCACTCGGGGACATCTAAAGGATTCAACAAACCACTGGGTACACGATGTTCAGCCTTCACTTGCTGACACACTAGGAATTTAGCCACAAACTCTTCCACTTCCCGTTTCACCCCGGGCCACCAAAACTGTTCCCTTAGGCCTCGGTACATTTTTGAAAATCCTAGATGTACCACTAAGGCCGAGCTATGGAACTCACGGAGAACTCCCTCACGCATCGCCTTCGGAACAAACAACCTTCTATGGAAAATCATCTGATGCCGGATGTCCTCTGACCATCCTTCTGGACCGTTCCCCTGATCGACACGATCCCGCATCACTTCCGCCTCAGAGTCCCCCCACTTAGACTCTTCCACCTGCTGCAACAAGGAGGATTGCACCGTCATCTGAAACAAACAGCCTCTATCACCTTCTTCCCTTGTATCCAAGTGCAAGGAATTCAACTCTCCCATAGCTTTCCAAGCATCAGTGGATTCTCGAACTACTTCCTGATGTGACATCCTGCTCAGGGCATCAGCCACAACTTTTCCCTTACATTCAGTGTAAGAGATCTCAAAGTTATATTCTTGGAGAAACTCGACTCATCTCCACTGCCGTAAGTTCAAGTCACGCTGGGAGAAGATATAACGTAAGCTCTTGTGATCTGAGAAGACCACAAAACGCTCCCCAAAGAGGTAATTTCTCCACAACTTCAGTGAAAACACTACTGCTGCAAGCTCTAGGTCATGGGTGGTATAGTTACGCTCGTGAGGGCGTAACTTCCTAGACCCATAACAGATCACTCCCTTCTTCTGCATCAGCACGCACCCCAGACCAAGGCCAGAAGCATCACAAAACACTTCATACAATAACCCTTCCTCTGGCAACCTGAGTACGGGAGCACTGACCAACTTCTCCTTCAGGTAGTCAAAAATATTTCTAGCACTGCTCGCTCCATAGAAAGACCCGGTTCTTCCTAGTCAAAGCTGTCAATGGAGCAGAAACTTGAGAGAATTCTGAAACGAACCTCCGATGGTAACCTACTAACCCCAGGAAACTATGAACTTCCACCACGCTCTTGGGTGCTGCCCAATAAACAACTGCCTCCACCTTCGACGGGTCCACCGATACTCCATGCTGAGACACCACATGCCCAAGAAAGTGTACTTCTTGTGTCAAGAACTTACACTTCAACAACTTCCCGTAAATCTGGTGATGTCGAAGGACTCCCAAGACTGCCCTAAGATGCTCAACGTGATCCTCCTCTGACCTTGAGTAGATCAGGATGTCTTCGATAAACACAACGACGAACCGGTCCAGAAACTCCTGGAAGACAAAGTTCATAAGTCCCATGAACATAGCTGGTGCATTTGTAACTCCAAATAGAATCACCACAAACTCGAAGTGCCCATACCTGCACCTGAAATTCGTCTTTGAGATGTCACCGTCTTTTACCCTCAGCTGATGATATCCTGATCGTAGATCAATCTTGGAAAACCAACCTGCTCCCCTCAGTTGGTCGAAGAGATCATCTATACTTGGAAGGGGGTAACGGTTCTTGACTGTTACCTGGTTCAACCTTCGGTAGTCTATGCATAGCCTGAGACCACCATCTGCCTTCTTCACGAACAAAACTGGAGCACCCCATGGCGATACGCTGGGTCGAACAAAACCCTTCTCCATCAGATCGTCAATCTTAATCCGCAACTCCCGCAACTCCGAAGGTGCCATCCGATAAGGGGCCATTGAAATCGGACGGGCACCAGGCTGTAAGTCTATCATGAACTCAACATCACGTCGGGGGGGTAGAGTCGCAACCTCCTCAGGAAAAACATTGAGGAACTCCCCAACAACCTCCGGGACATCCATCATCTCTGTATCAGCTGGAACTACTGATAGCCCACCTAACAAGGAAAGGAGAGGCTTCACATGTCGGCTTCCCACCTGATAGCTCCTCTCGCCAACAAAAGATACATGTTTCCCATCTACATCGTAGAACACGACTCTTCTCCAGAAGCAGTCGATAACAGCACTAACAGAAAACAACCAGTCGATGCCTAAGATGACATCGTATGGCTGCATCTGTAACAGAAGAAGGTCCCCACTAGATCGATGTGGTCCCAATGTCAGACCACATCCCCGGAAAACACAAGATACGCTAGTCTGGCCTCCAACTGGTGTACTCAGTACCAGTGGTACGGAAAGTCTCTCTACGTCTAGTCCCAAAGTATGGGCTAGACTAGGTGCAAAAAAGGAGTGTGAAGCTCCTGAATCGAACAAAGCAGAAACAAGAGTGCTGAACAAACAAATCATACTTCGCACCACCTCTGGTCCTACCGGAGCTGTCAACTCTGCTGCGTGCAACTGTCCACGCCCAGCTCCTCTGCCTCTCTGTTGACGTCTAGGTTCCATAGTGGTACGGTAAAAAAGGATCTCCTAAGCCCAACTAGTAAAGAAAAACTCAAGGTTTTATTTTATCATTTTATTTCAATTTCTTTCCCAGAACACCCAAATCAAGTAAAACAAAATCATGCTGATGCATGTACCTTCCCTAGGGTCTTTACCCTGCAATCAAAGTAGTCTCACTTGGTCGTTCGGTAGGCTCAGAGTCCTTGCATCGGATCACGGGGGGCCCTAAAATCCCGCGTCCTATCCGGTCTTCCCTGGCCTATGTCACGCACCAAGATTAACTAACATTGTCACCCTACCATCCCATGTAATCCTCATTGTGCCTAACTCCAGACTTCATTCTATCTCTCAACCATCAGCTCTGATACCATTATATCACGACCCCCTCCCACCAAAGATGCCCCTCCTGAGCTAGCAATGGTGAAAGGGAGATAATGACCCCCGAGTCCCGCCTCCAGTAGGCCCCGGGGTGGCGACTCGCACCAAGGGTATGAGTTTTCACAAATATGGGAGGCATTACCCTTTTTATTATTTAGGATCGGGAAATAGGATAAGTCAACCACCAAAAAGGAAAATAAACAAGTGTATAGAAATAAACCCAACCAAGCCCACATGCATGTTTAAACAGTTTATAACAAGGTACAAGTACAAGAAATCTCAAAGTGAAATACCAAAAGAAAACAAAGGTACAACAAAAGAAACAACTCCAAATGTCTGACTAGTAGGGTCTCGCACGGCCCTGGTAGTCCTCCTGGAAACCTGAAAGTAAAAGTAGGGTGAGAATACAAGTATACTCATTAGGAAAACCTAATGCTCTCATGCACAAGTGGGGAGACATCCTAATGTCCTGTGAGAACAACAGAAGAAACCTAGCAAGGAATTCTATCCACCCAACCTCACCAGCCACACTCACCAAAACACAAGCACAACAGGTAGTAGTATATAAGAAACAAGAGTATTGGGTACCCTGCACCATTTCCCTTTAGTTAGCTGGTCTTCCTAACGACGAACGTCCTAACGCTGCCACACTCTCCCCGCCCGCACACACCTGGGCCTCACAACCACGTATCCCGCCCGTACACACCTGGGCCTCACAACCACGTATCCCGCCCGTACACACCTGGGCCTCACAACCACGTATCCTGCCCGCTCACACCTGGGCCTCACAACCACGTATCCCGCCCGCACACACCTAGGCCTCACAACCACGTATCCCGTCCGCACACATCTGGGCCTCACAACCATGTATCCCACCCTCACACACCTGGGTCTCACAACCATGTATCCTGCCCGCACACACCTGGGCCTCATCTCGAAGATTCTTAGGAAACAGTAGAACCTGCCCGAAGAGTCTTGGTGCTAGTCACCACCCCGGGGCCTACTGGAGGCGGGACTCAGGGGGTAATTATCTCTCTTTCACCATTTCCAGCTCAGGAGGGGCATCTTTGGGGGGTGGAGGTCGTGACACACCAGCTCTGATCTAGAGGGGTAGGTGTGTTACAGTTGGTATCAAAGGAAGTTTAGTAGCAAACTTGAAAACTAGATTATAAAATGTAGATTAGGGAACAAAGACCTAAGGTAGTATTTTAGTAAAAACATACAAGAACGTCCTGTAATTTTGTTAAGGAATAGATTATGTGGATCTTTCTAGAAAATACATCTTTGTCTGGATATAAACAGGTAGAGGTGGCTCTGACACAGATGTACCTAGGATTGAAAACTCCGATAAGGAGTTTCAGGCTTGACCTGGGGTATCCCGGTACACAACAACGGGCCTTACTATACTCTTGGTATTGACACTCCTGGGGGATATGCTTTGGTTAATTCACATTTTCATTACAATCCATTATGAAGTATTTTAATGTAAATATTTCCTCATAGAAACCATGTTTATGAGATTTTCTATGCATATAATTTCAATCTATGTTAAGTGATTTTTTATTTAAGATTCATAACCTAATCTAGTGTATTCCATTATTTAGAAATGGAACCTAATGGAAGAAGGGGAATCAATACTCATGGGTAATGTAGGGATTTCCCCACTGAGAAAGTCAACACAGTCAATGTTGGAGCGGATCAGATCATGATCGTATTGGTATAACTTACTCAGGTTGTGAATAACCATGATACACTTATGCTGGATCATTTCATGCAGCAAAAGACCCTATCTTTTAGTGGGACTACTAATCTGATGGTAGCTGAGTAATTGATCAAGTCCCTTGAAAAGTTATTCATGACATTAAAATGTAATGAAAATGAAAAGGTAGTGTTGGAAGTATATTGTCTCAAGGGAGGCACAGATCAATTGTGGTCCTTGATCCAGAATACTACAGAGTAAGAAGAAATAGAAGATATGTAATGGAAGAATTTTAAGAAAATATTCTTCAAAAAATATTTCCCTCGTGAGCAACGAATCAAAATAAAGAGAAAATTTCTTGGCTTAATGCAATGGGAATAAGAAAGTGTCGTAGAGTATGAGGCTACCTTCACAAGGCTAGCTAGTTATGCCGTAGATTATATATGTGACTCGTAAGACAAGATTGGTCATTCCTTTGAAGGTCTTAAGCCAAGTCTTTGAAGGGAACTGGCTTCTCAAACATTTTTATCATATGATGAAATTGAATCAAGTTACATCAAAATAGAGAATGAATTTTCTAGATAAAATTTTTTCAAGGGAAACCAATATAAGAAGTGTTACTCTGATAACCAAGGAAAAGGTTAATTGCCAAATAATAATAAGGGAACGAAGAAATTCCCATTATGTGAGAAATGTGGAAAGAATCATCTCAGGAAATGTTTGAAAGGCACGGGAGTCTGCTATAAGTGTGGAGAAAAGGTTTATTGATCTAATTAATGAAAGGGGAAGAAACAATTAAATGATGTCCAATGCTATAATTATAGAGATATGGGACACTATGCAAGTGAGTTTCCTAAGCACCAAGGAAACTTTCCTCAAAAAAGGCCACGAGAGCAAGTGAAAGCTTATGCGATTACAACCGCAGAGGTTGAAGTTCTTAATGATGTGGTGGTAGGTTCTTTAATTGTTTCCTCAAACTTTTCCAATGCATTAATTGATTCTGGATCATCACATTCATTTATATCTTCCCAATTTTCAAAGAAAATTAAACATGTCCAATTTGATTTAATAAAGGAGTTGTCAGTCAAAACTCCTAGGGGATGTATCATTGCAACAAAGGTGTGTCGATTAGTCCCCCTCATGACACATAAACATGATTTAATTGATAACCTTATCATCATACCAATGATTGACTTTGATATAATTCTCGGTATGAGTTTGATATCAAATTATGATGCAAAAATCTATTGCAAGAAGAAGGTTGTTACAATTTTTGAAAATGGTGTAAAATACCTTATCTTTAGAGAAGAAACATCATCATCTGATTGTTATCTAGATCCACCCCCAGTAGCCCTACTGAATATAATTCTTGGAGAGGAATAGAACCCAATATCTATAGGTGAGGAAATAAATCTTCAAATTGAATATGTACATATAGTGCAAGAATACATTGATGTATTTCCAGAAGATTTACCTGGACATACTCCAGAGTGGGAAGTTGAGTTCTCTATAGATTTAATTCCTAGTTCAAGACCTATATCAAATACTCCCTATAGAATGACCATTGCGGAGTTAGTGGAGTTAAAAAAACAACTAGAGGAATTGAGTGACAAAGGATTTATTTGACCAAGTGTTTCTCCATGGGGAGCCCTTGTCCACTTTGTCAAGAAGAAAGATGGATCCATGAGGATATGCATTGATTATAGAGAAATCAATGCTATTAAAATAAATAATAAGTATCATCTTCCACGAATTGATGATTTATTTGATCAACTTCAGGGAGCACAATACTTTTCAAAGATTGACCTTCGATCTGGATATCATCAACTGTGTGTGAGGAAATAAGATATTCCAAAGATAGAATTTCGAACCATGTATGGGCATTATGAGTTTACAGTGATTCCTTTTGTACTAACTAATGCACCCTCTGTTTTCATGGATTTAATGAATAGAGTTTTCAAGAAATATTTTGACAACTTTGTTGTGGTATTTATCAATGATATCCTGGTATACTCCAAAAGCTATGAAGACCGTGAGAATCACTTTTGGATTATTTTGAAAAATCTTAGAAGAAATGAATTATATGGGAAGTTTAGAAAGTGTGAATTTTGGCTTCAATAAGTTTCTTTTATTGGCCATATTTTCTCAAATAATGGAATCTTAGTTGATCTTGAGAAGACAAAGGCAATCCAATAATGACCAACGCCAACAAATATAAATGAGGTACATAGTTTTATTGGCTTATCAGGTTACTATCGGCGTTTCGTTCATAATTTTGCCCGATTGGCTAACCCGCTAACCAAACTCACATGTAAAGGGGTAAAGTTTGTATGTATGAAATAATGTATAGAATGCTTTGAAGAATTGAAAAGAAGACTGTTCAATTCTCCAATTTTGACTCTTTCATTGGGAAATGATGGATTTGTGATATATAGTGATGCATCAAAGAATGGATTGGGTTGTTTCCTTATGCAAAATGATAAAGTTATTGCTTATGCATCAAGGTAGTTGAAGACTCATGAGAAAAATTACCCAACTCATGATCTTGAGTTAGCAGTTGTAATATTTGCTCTGAAAATATGGAGACATTATCTCTACGGTGAAAGATGTGAGATATAAACAGATCACAAGAGTTTGAAATACATTTTTACACAAAAAGAAATCAACATGAGGAAAAGAATATGGCTCGAGTTACTCAAAGATTGTGATTGTTCAATACACTACCACCCCGAAAAGGAAAATAAGGTGGCAGATGCATTAAGAAGGAAAGATCATGGACTCCTAACCCAAATGAGGATTGAGAGAGATCCTATATTCATGGATCTACTAAAGATGGATATGGGAATTGTTAAGGAAGGGGAAACATTTTTCCTATTTCAAATGATTACTAAACCATATTTAATAGAGAAGATAAAAAGATCTCAATATGATGATGAGAATCTACACAAGAAAATTAATGTTGTTAAGGAAGGGAGATTGGTAGATTTCGTGTATAAAGGAGTTCTGAAATTTGGGAAGAGGTTATTTGTTCCATTAGTACCTACGCTAAAAAGGGAACTATTACATGATACTCATAGCTCAAATTTCTCTATACACCCTGGTATCACAAAGATGAATAGAGATCTAAAGGAACATTATTGGTGGGATAATATGAAGTAAGAAATTACTGACTACGTATCAAGGTGTCTAGTTTGTCAATAAGTGAAGGCATAGAGACAACATCCTAGAGGGTTGATGAAACCTCTACCTATTACGATGTGGAATTAGGATGACATTATAATGAATTTTGTTACAGGACTACCGAGGAAACCTAGAAGGAATGATGCAATATGGGTAATTGTTGATCATCTCACAAAATCAGCACATTTCCTTACTATAAGAGAGGGTTTACCACTTGATCACCTAAAAAGACTTTATATTAATGAAGTTTTAATACTTAATGGTGCACCTCTAATGATTGTGTCCAAAATATATCCCTAGTTTACATCAAAATTATGGAAAATTCTCCAGAAGGATTTGGATACTGAGCTTCATATGAGTACTGCTTATCACCCCCAAACCGACGGACAGTCTAAAAAGACTATTCAAACACTGGAAGACATGTTGAGATCATGATCTATTGATTTTCAAGATATATGGGATCAATACTTGTCTTTGGTGGAATTTTCCTACAAAAATAGTTTCAATTCTAGTATTCAAATGGATCCATATGAAGCATTATATGGAAAGATATGTCAAACTCCAACTTGTTTGGACAAAGTTGGTGAGAGGAAACTTATAGGCCCAGAACTTATTGAAGAGAACACAGAAAAGGTAAAGACAATTCAATCTCATATTAAAGCAACCCAAAGTAGGAATAAGGGTTATACTAAAAACCGAAGAAAGGATTTGGAATTTCAAGTGGGAGATCATGTCTTTCTGAAAGTATCTTCATGGAAGGGAGTTTTAAGGTTTGATAAGAAAGGGAAACTGATCCCCAGGTACATCATATCATTTGAAATTTTGGAAAGAATCAGAGTTGTAGCTTACCATTTAGCAATGTCTCTAAGTCTATCCAAAGTCCATGATGTGTTCCATATGTCATTGTTGAAGAAATACATGTCAGACCCAATGCATGTACTCACCTATGAAGAAATGGAACTGGAACCTGATTTGTTATATTGTGAAGAGCCTATCGGGATTCTTGACACAAGGGGAGCAGGTATTGAGAAATCAGAAAATTCGTCTAGTTAAGGTTCTTTGGAGAAACCATAATATGGAGGAAGCAATTTGGGAACCTAAAGATGTTATGAAGAAGAACCACTCACATCTTTTTAGAGGGCTTTATACATGAAAAATTTTGAGGAAGAATTTTCCGAAGGAGGGAATAATATAACACCTCAAACATTTTATGGTATGTTTCTCTTAAATACATTCTTTTCATAGCCTATATTTCATAAAGCACTAAGCCTCTATGGAACAAAACTTGGTTATTTATAGGAGATAGTCATAACCTAGCCATTAAACTTAAATTTTCCAGTTCTGTGATTTGAATATTGAAAATCTAACATACACGATTGTGTTCAGAGTGATATTTAAAGTCAGATAGAATTAAATTAATTTTCAGTGAATAGTAACCTTCCCTTAGGAATATTAATATGACTCTTATTAATGGTAACCATACCTATGAAAGTGTAAATAAAATTTAGGCACCTTAAAAATGAAGATGAATATCTTAAGTGTTTGTATTTTTCGATTAAATAATGATTTTAATTAAAAATTGAATTTATCATATTTAGGAAATTATTTTTGAAAAATTGAGTTCATTTTTGGATTCTACACGTTGAAAAAATGTTTAGAATGAATTTTTTGGATTTTTGTGAAATGCATGAATTTTTTATGAATAATAAAATAAATTAATTTATTGTGTAAATACATTATAAATTAAATTAACTATTCCTAGCATCATGAGTGATGTAAGAACCCAAATATCGAACTCATGTGCTTTTTTATTACTATTCTAGTTCATAGAATACTCACTATTTCTTGTCTTGAGAAGAAATAATAAATTAATAATTATAATATTAAAAAAAACTCTCCTCCCCTCCACTATATAAACCACCCCTCGCCCCCTCTTCCTCCCACACAAATCAAGATTCAATCCTTGCCTAAATTCTGCCAAATACTCTTCCCAAGCCATCTGCCCACGTCCAAGGCCTTCTGGTCTCACCAAAAGGGAAAAAACAAAGGCCTTAGGGATATTCTCAAGGAGGAGTACTCAAGAGGTTAACCTCCCTTCCTTTTTCTTTCAATTTCTTTTACAAGTTCCATTCTTTTGTTCTCTCTTCTCACCTCACCACATCCAAATGCCATGATAATTCCAGTACCATAAATTTACTGTATTTTCATTATTCTAATGGAATATTTCATCATAATCTCTCTTTTTCCCCTCCTTTTATACTATAAATGCAAACACCGTCTGAGATGTGTTGATTTATCACACTCAAGGAAGATGAGTTTTCAATTTGCATTATTATCTTCAAGACTGGTCATGAAACCCTTTTAATGATTGAACAGGATCATAATATATGTATTTTATCCTATTTAATGTTTTGTAATCCTTACACACTCATAATATGGAATAATAATACAAAACAAGTTCATTGTGCACAAAACTGCCAAGCTAAATCCAAGCGTTTATCATTAACTTATCGAATGAGTCATCCTCATGGTATATAACCAAAATCATTATAAAATCATTTATATCTCTTTAAGGTCACTAATAATTTATATTAACAATTCTAGATATTCAACCACATTTCAAACAAACTTCCATTCATGAATACAAGTAAACGGATCATGAAAACCAAGGAAGAAAATGCTTCCAAAACAATAAAATTGAACCTCTTAAACCCATCAAAAATGTCATTAATGAACCTAATAAGGTTATACCATATCAATTACATGTTTATGAGGTTCTGGAATTATTAATTAATGAATCTAAATTTTATTATTCAGGTCATTAAGAACAATCAAGAACACCTTCGAGCATAAAGTAAGGGATCCTCTCTCTCACTTTTGTTCAAGAATTCCCCCTATATTGTGCCCTTTTATTTTTAATTCCTAATGATGGGGTATATTTTTGCACCTACCCCATACCGCCCTTATGATATATAAATAATGAGAAACCTCTTTACCTCTCATTAAGCCCTCACAAGAACACATGTTACCATGCTGAAATGTTTGTAAGGGGTTTTCTCATCTCACTTTCATTTCCGTGAGATTTCCAATGTTCACCAATTATTTCTTGAATGTGGTGTATATGTACTATCATTTGTCATATAATATCATAATTCTATTTATATTCATGGTATTCAATGATTCATTTAATGGTTATTAAGTTTTGGTTATATGATTCGACTGATTACATTGTGGTAAGGGACTTTGTCTCAATTTTCTATTTCATTGTGGCTTACTTTGTATTGTGCTCCTAATAATTCTTATATGGTGTACCTGCTACCCATTTGAGATCACTTTTCATTTGAAATTATATTTCTATTAAATATCCATATTCTCATATCATGGATATGATTATTGTCTAATTCGTATATCATTTTACATACGGTATTTATTTTGAATGTTGTTTCAACTGTGAAAGTGTTGATGAATCTGTATCCTCCATTATATACGGATAATGTAAATGCATATTTCTTTTGTATTGAATCTATGTATAAATAATTCTTTGGACATACAGTGACAAGCAGGGCCCACTATAACCCCTCGATGCATCGACAGGTCTCATGAGAAAAATCAGTTGGCGACAAACCCTTCGAGTTTGTTTCCAAAAATCAAACGGGTTTCTACCTACAGACTTAAGCTGTTTCAAAAGAATAGTGGTATCATATGTCAGATACATGACTTCCAAATAATAAGCATTATCTTTATTCATTATCAGTTATTACTATCCATGAGGTTTTCACTATGACAAAATCTATGGATGCAGTTTCATTCTCAGTTTATTAATGGCGTGAGTTTTTCATTTATTCATCATGTCATATTGACTATACCAAGTTGTTTATGATTCATTTTTTATTGATTCATTCTTCCGCTATTTGTAACTCTTACTGATCATTTGACTTTTCCCCTTTCATTTGTTTACCTTCAACGGGTTATGAAGAGGGGATCATTTATTGAGTTTTCGTGGATGCAGTTTTTAGTTTTTGTTATGTATTGTAATTTGTTTTCCAATGTAATTTGAGTTACATCTATGTATCTAGTTTCTTCAAAACTACTAAACTAATCGTTCCTTCGGGATTTCTTTTCTTTTAAACATGTTAATGTAATAAGTAATGCACCGATTCTGATCTAGAGGAGTCGGGGCGTTACAGCAAAGGACCATGTTGTCATGGTTGCACTAAAGGAAGTTTCAATGGGAGTTCGTCATGCCGATGACATCAGACTTTCTAGAAGCTACGGTTATTGGATGAAGGTCGGTTCTGATGGTGTTGTTGGAGTTCGGTGCACCAAAAAGCTCTTAGGTGGCATAGAAGCTCGGTAGCGGAGTCTTCAAAAATGCAGGTAAGACCAATAGAGTGAGGTCGTAGACATGGTGCATGATGCAACTTATTGTTGGGAATTTCAACAAAATCGAAGGATGAAATTTCATTCCCAATTACTTTGAAGAAATTTTCCATGGAGGCATTCAGATGAGTTTCACATAGACTATGAAATGATCATATCGTGGTTCAAGAAAACTGAGGGGGACTATTTCAGTGGGAGTCTGGATGATTGAAGCAACATGGTGTGGAGAACCATGTAAGCACTGTAGAAGAACAGTGAATGGAAGTCAGACCAATTTCGACATTGGTGTGAGCATGAGAATAGTCTGTGGGTAGGAGATTTCTGGTCTCAACCTGCGAAAACAATTCTCAAGTCAGAATTGATTTGGGTACACCATGTTTATTGGAGAGAGAAAAAATCATTAGTGGAGAGATTTGTCTCAACATTAATAGAGGAGTTTCTCCCAACATTAATAAAGATTTAATTCTCAATATTAATGGATGGAAAAAATAATGTTGACTGGATTTATTGGAGATATGGACTTAGTATCTATATAAATGGATGCAGTGACATTTGTTGAGTACGACTAATGAGTGATGATAGGGCCGAACAAAGGAGGAGGTGGCTCCCTTTTTGAGGAAACCAACCTAGGTGCACACAAAGAGTTGAAGGCACTAGAACCAAAGGTGAAGGTTGAGACCCGTGAGAGCAGAGACCAAAATGGCTAAGGGCGGAGGTCGGGACCTACAAAGGTGGAGACCAGAAGGAGGGTACCAGAAGATGCGACGACCAAATGGTGTTGGCGGCACATCTTCCGGTGATCTAAGTAGAGTTTCGGAAGATGGTAATTCTTGTAACCTAGATGTTTCTCCTCGTTGAATGAAAGTGGTGGTGTTGTTCTCCTGTGGATGTAAGATGAAAGTTCGAACCACGTAATCATGTTGTATATTGTTTTTTACTTTGTGATTGTATGCATGTTTGCTTGTTGTGTACTTTTATTTGTTACTCGGAATGAAGATCTTAGGAGGACCAGAACTAGAGATGAGGGGGTGGGGTGCATAGACATCTCAGTTCATGACATCAAAGTCATGCGGGTCTTCCATAGCAATGTTTCGCGCTTGTTGTTTCGGGCCCTGGTCCTAGGTTTTTTTTTTACACCCTTTTGCATCCCTATATAGATTAGGATCAGAGTGACACAAATTCGGTTATCTTTTAGCGCCGGCAAAACTCATTCTAGCACTGATATAGGTGGTTTATGTAGAAGTTGTACTTTTAAACACTTTCCTTTCCATTTTGGGTACCTATATAAATACCGGTGGTGATCTTACATTTAAATGAGATTTTTATAGTTGGAGTGAGGGGTTTCAAATAAGAAGTTTGGATTCATCGATGAGGAAAGACTTCACATGTCTGGTAAATTCCTTGGACTTCTCTAGGTTGACTGCATGCCCTGCGCTCTTAATCACCTCTAGTCTCCCGTTGCTCCCAAGATGCCTGTGCGAGTGATCCAATGCAATTTAGAGGCACCCAAAGTTTGTTGCATTGATACACATATTCAGAATAATACCTCTTCAATCTGTAGGCCAGCTGTAATGGGAATATCCGATCATGCTCACCCCAAATGATCAATGTGTCCTGCTCCACCATGCATGGAAATATGATGAATTCAAGTTAAGAAAAGGATTTGGTGCATGCTTGTCAATGGTGGGAAACCTGTTTGATCTTTGGAAGGTTGGAAAGTTTTCTATCTCTGAGCAATGCTTGGATCAGTTCTTTCTTCTCCGGAACGTGTGTTTTGCACATCACCTGCATCAACAAAATAGAAGGAAAATTACTCAACAATGTTTGATGTTTTATTTCAAAACAGAGCTATTTGAAAACAGAGCATACCTGGATGAAATCAGAGAGGAAGTAAGAAGGCACGCCCCGCACCGGCTTCACGAACGAAAGCTCCATCAGCTGCCGGAGCCTGTCAGGCGTCTGTGGCACCAGAACGTCGGCCGCCTCCGCCGCGTCCTTCACCACGAACAGCCCCTCCACCAAGTCCTTCTCCTCGAAGCACACCCCGGTGCAGCAGAGCACCACGCGCTCCACCGCCTCCGGGAACTGCGCCGCCATGCTGTACGCCACGAACCCGCCGTAGCTGATCCCCACCATCCTCACCTTCGCCGACGCCGGTGAGCGCATCGCCCCCAGTGCTTCCATCATCCGCATCACGCACGCTGCCTGGCGTCGAATCTGTCAAGCCGCGATTCGCCGATACGAATTCGATGATTAACGCACATACATACCTGGAACGCCTCCGTCCGCTCCGGCCGCGCCGTCGTCGACTCGCCGAAGAAGAGGAGGTCCGGCACGTAGACGCTGAAATGCGGCGTGAAGTGGCGGAGGAGGCCCCGGTACTGCCACATCGCGTTGGCGCCGAAGCCGTGGATGAGGAGGAGCGGAGGCTTGGTCGGCGGACCGGGCGATTTAGGGATCCAGCAGTGCATGGTGGTGCCGTCCCCGAGGTCGGCGGTGACTGGACGGAGGCCTGCAGCGGCGAAAGAGAGGCGGTAAAGCCAATCTCGGGATGCGGTGAAGCTGAAATACTTCTTCATCGGATCGGAAAATATATTCCGACGACGAGAATCGAAGCAGAGGTTATTGAATTGCATTCAGAAATGGGGGATGATCCGAAGCCCCCAGACCGGCCTGCGTTTGGCATTACCGGGAACTCCTGGTCGGCAATGGCAGGATCTAAACCAAACCCTAACAGAAGTGATTCCACGGACGTTTTGGAGGGTGACGGGTCCACGGACTGCGGAATGTGCGACGTGCTGGGTAGGGACACGTGGCCGATCTAATAACCGTTTTTAAGTCAAAGAATTAAAAATTGTTGAATTCGTTAAACTTTTAACAAATTACGTTTTATTTGATAAATAAAAAGGATGATGAGGGTGTAAATTTCCCCAGCGCGTGCCCATCCAAAAACCGGACACCACCATAAGTCGGTCCAGGCCCGACCTCAAGCCAACCCGAACCATCCGATCCGGCCGGGATTTTCAAGCTGGGTCACGGGTTGGCGTGATGCAGGATTTTATTACTTTTTAAAATAATATATATAATTAATTATTATATCTTAAATCATTGATGTGTGTCTATATACATTATTGAAATTTTTTATTTTTATTATCTATCACAAATCACTACTACATATCATACAAAATCCAGCGCTAATTTTTATCATCTCTAACAAAAAAAAAACACTGATTTGTGATTTTATTTTAGCACTGAAAAATCTCTCTTTTTTAGCGCTTTATTAATTGTTGATAAATGTCCTCTTTATAAAATGAGATTTTATCAGCGTTAGAAAAAAAAAACATTGATAAAGAGGGGGCTTTATCAGCGTTTTTATTCGAACGCGGATAAAGATGCTCTTTATCAATGGTTTTTCCTATCACTGATAAAAGAAATTTTTCATAAAAAAATATATATCATTACAAATAATTTATTAATATTTAAATATATTGATATTGATATAAATATAATTTATTTTATTAAATATATGATTTATATAAGGCTAAATATGCATTTACACTTAATATATAAGATTTTTAGTGAAAATGAATTATAAAATAATTAAAAAAATAACATTTTTTAATAATTTGCAAATTATTATTGATTAATAGTTATTTAATAATAACTGAAAGACATAAAAAATTAATAAATAAATAAACGATCTAAGATAAGTTGAAAACATGACTTAAACTTCAAACGACCATAACTTTTGATTTGAATGTTTGTTTGAACTCTACCATATATCAAATCAATATTACGAAGAGATCTACCCCATGTTGATTTAGGGGGACCTTGACCGCTATTTTTTTAAGGTAAAAAAAGGTCCATAAGGCCACCAAAACCGAGTTTTTAGTTGGGGTTCCTTAATTTTTTTACATTTGATGGGATTTCCACTTCGTTTAAAATGGACTTTTAATCCCTTTTTGGTGGTGATTGAATTTATCCTCAAGACTTACATTCATATAAATATTATGGTTTTGAAATTTTATCATTTTTCATATTGTAGTTTTATTTATAATTAAATATATGCATATTTGCGTATATTTACATATAATAAATCAATTGTATAATTACACATTTAAACATATTTATATAAAAATGAATTTTTAAATACCTAAACAACATGGAAATAAATATTTTTATTCATTTTATTTAAAATATAAAATTATCCATATTATTTACCTTATAAAAATGAATTAGTATATATATATATATATATACCTAAGTAATATTTATATATAAACATGTGTGTGTCAATAAAAAAATATTTATGTGTATATTCTAATATATGTAAATAAATACATATATGCAAATATTTGTGCGTGTATGTGAGAAATATAAATGTGCAAGTGTGTGTGTAAATATATGAGTATGTATTGTGCATATTCATCATATATAAATGTATTTTTATAAATCTATCATTATTATTAAATATAGTATATAAATGTATTTACAATAAATATTTATAAATACCTTATAAAAAATTATATCTAAATATACAATTATATTTATATATGTATAAATAAATAAATATATATATATATGTGTGTGTGTGTGTGTGTGTGAATATATAGACATATAAATATGTATGTAATGTATAAAAATTATATCTAAATATACAATATAATGACATATTTTAAAAATATATTTAAAAATAATTATATAAATCATATGGAATTAATTATTATCCATTTTATTTAAATCAATATCAAACCATTTTTTACATTATAAAAATAAATGAATATATATACACACTTATAAAAATGCATATATAATGTTTATATATACATATGTGTTTGTATTAATAAATGAAAAAATTCAGTCATGGGGTGTTTTTTTTTACTTAATTGAATGTGGTTAGGGTTTTGATATTTAGGGATATGGGGGTGTCAAGCACCAGATGAACTGGCGTTTTTCGGGTTTACCCCAAAAATGCTAGTTCATCTGGCATTTTCGTGGGATTTACAAAACAACACTTCATGTGGTGTTTTGATTCATCCCCCATTTCTACACTCCCATTTCCTATTTTATATTTATAATTATATATATTTAGAATTGTAAATATATATTTATATAAATAAATTTACATTTATAAATATATACTTATAATTATATTTATAAATAAATATATATTTATAACTATATAAATATAGATTTATATCGAGAAAGTTCAGGATCAAGCCCCTTATTATTAAAATAAAAGAAAAAGAAACGAGCATACGAAAGATGGATGGAGTCAAACAAGATCAAACCCACATCCTTAAAGAAAAACAACAAATCAAGCATTATCATAATCACGATCGTGAGTCATGACTAGAATCTTCAGCATCATCAGCAGACTCCCACTCTAACTGTGAATTCCTCTGATTAAATAACATAATGCACTTCTCCTTAATCTTCACATGCTCTGAAGTGAGTTGATCCCTAAAAGATCTAGAAGACATACTTCGCCCACACCCTCGAGTTGCATCATCTTGACCACCCCAACCTCGACCTTTTGGATGCTTACTCTGTCTCCAAGTTTTCTGATGCAACATTACATCATGCCCACCCTTTCAGCAGTAAGCATGTCTTTAAACAAATGAGTGACGCCATCATTAAGAGATTCTAGTGCCTCAAAACTGTTAACCGCTGTGACGTTCTTTGAATTATCAAATTTCTGATCATAAACTTTAGGGGACTTAGGATAAAAGCCAGATTTCCTTAGAACCATTTGAAAACCTTCATTATCCACATTCTGCTTACTTTTACTGCTTCCAGAGATCAGTCCCTCATGCATGTCGGCCATGGCTTTCACAACTGCTTCCCTCTTATTGAACTCCAATATGTCTAACAAAGCAAAAGCATCCATAATCTCACTAGTTTTTTGTTTACCTTTAATGATTGAGGCAACCATTTTGCTTATGCATAATGTGATCATCAGCCGTAGCTTGCTCGCCAATATCTCTGATGTCTTGCTCACCAAGGGATTCCATTCTGTCCACCATTACAATATTAGGACTACCCGCTTGCTTGTCAAGGGGGATTCTATCCAATCTATTCACCATTGCACTTTGTCCATCATCATCATGAGTTGAAGGTTCCTCGATAATGATATCTGACTGAAGCCTCTGCTTACCAGAGCCCTGTATAGAAATAACAACTGACTGCTAGATGCCCTCTGAATCCACATGTGTGATGACATTAGTCGGCTATCCTTCATCATGCCCTACAACAATATTACTTTCCAACTGCTTAGAACTGACATCTTCTGCATTCAAGACAAAAGAATCTGATTAAGCATTAACATGCCCTGTAAAACGATCAAGAGGAGCAGTCCCCGGCTGCCCAGATTTCCCACAAGCAGGCTGTCACCCTACACTACCATTGCCAGGAGAAGTATCCAGCTGACTACCATCAACAATCTTGACAAGTTCAATGCATTTAACAGAATCATTTACCATCTCCCCGGAAGAACCACCATTTGCATTCTGTTTAAAATCAGAAAGCACTGGTTTATTACCTCCCATCACAACAACATCAACCGAGGCCAATTCAATAACCAATCCACTTTGAGCAGTGGGATTTCTTTGCTTCGGCTTTTTGAAACACATATTTTCTTCATGTCCGTGATTGTGGAAGAACGCACATATACTCAATCTCCTACAACTTGTACAATCATGACCAATGATTTTGAAGATCAAGTTTTATCAGGGAATATTTTCATACTCAATTCTAAAATTGAGATCCTCATCTTCTATTGAGAGAACAATCGTCTCCACCAAAGAAGAAAAGAGATCCACATCAACCAAAAATCATGTGAAATGTCCAAATCGAGCCATTTCAGTCTCAAGGTCCATTTTGATAGGAATCCCAATGGAAAAAGTAATGTCACGAAGTATTTTAGGGTGCCAAAGAAGCCAGTTTAAACTGTAAACTTTGATCCAAATCCATACAGAAGCGTTACCTACCTCCAGTGGATTGAAAGATATGTTCCATTCACATATGTGAATCAGGCCGGGCTTGAGGGAGATGGAGCCGAAACCCCAAGCCTTCGTCTTTCTTTCTTCGTAGGAGAATAGGAAGTGGTAAAAACCATGACCCAATAAGACACACTTCCATTCGGAGAAACCCCAGATAACCGAGAGGCATTCTTCAAGATCCCTAATTTTCCATGGCTTCGAGCCCCGCAGAAAAATTAATCAACCAATGATTGAGAACTCACCTAATTTCATATGATCAAAGACTGATATTAAACCCACCTTTAAGTGTACCACTTTACCTTTTCTACAAAAGCAACAATAAGTGGATCCCTTGAAGAGAGAGAGAGAGATTGAGTCCACACACCCTCGCTATTCGAAATCGAAGCACTAGCCTTCCCACAGACATATTTCGCATCCATGCCTTTGTCATCAAAGAACCTATGTGAATAAAACCTGGGGCAAGAAAGGAGTCCACCAGGTCGCATAGGGAAGAAGACGCCATACACGAACCCTAATAAAATCACCATGGAATCGCCCATGAGATGAGCGCCCGTGCGCAAATCGCATCCATCTATCTTTCCTATATAAATATAGATTTATAAATAGAATTATAAATAATTTCATATTTTAAATATATATTTATATATTTATATATGTTTATAAATATATGGATATATATATATAAAACTAAATTTAAAATTATTAGGTTTTTAAATGTATATTAAATTATATAATTATAAATATATTTTAAATGTATATATAAATATATTTTAATAATTATATAATTATAAATATATTTTTATTCATATAATTATAACTATTTATTTATAAAGATAGATTTATTATTATATAATTATATATATATTTATAATTATACAATTATTAAAATATATTCATTATTTATATATTTATTGATATAAATAAATATAAATATAATTATAATTAAAATTAAATATAATTATATAGGTTTATTTTAAATTTATTTATAAATAAATATTTATAACTATATAAATATAAATATATTTATAATTATATAATCATTTAAATATATTTACAAATAAATTGAATATATATATATATTTATACATACAAATGTATTTTAATTTATATAATTAATATAATTACTAATTAATAATATAATTAGTATTTAATAATATAATTACTATAATTAAAAATTTAATATAAATGAATAAATGTATATAATTATAAATAAATATGAAAGCATATAATTATAAATCAATATTTATATAATTATAACTATATTTAAAGACATGAAAATATGCATTTATAAATCTAATTATAAATAAATATAAATATATATAATTATAAATAAATACTTATGTATATAATTATAAATATATAATTATAAATATATAATTATAAAGATATAAGAATATATATAATAAATATATTTATTATAATTTTATAATTATTCAAATATATAGTTTCTTATTTATAATTATGTAAATATTTTTTAAATATGTATATTTATTTATAATTATAAATATATAATTATATATATATATATATCAAAATTAATAACATTTAATAATAATAACATAATTAATAATATTTCATTGTAATTTAATTAAAAATATAATACTTAATAAGAAATATGCTCATAAATTATGTAAACTGTAAATGTATTATTTTTAAACAATAAAGTTTGTGTCATTTAAATTAATTCTTGTTTACTATATTTTTTATTTTCATTTTAATATTCAATAATTTATTATATGTTTAACTAGTGAGACAAATTTCATTTAGATTTTATTTATAATTTATACGCTTTCGAAGTCACATACATGAAACATAATAATGTTAGAAGTATTTGACTTTGAAAGTCTATAAATTATAAAGTATAAATACAATCTAAATGAAATTTGTCATATTTACTAAACATATAATAAATTATTGAAAAATTAATAGAATTTTACAAAAAAAGTTAATGAAAAACAACTTTAATGGAATAAAATATCATTGTTTCAAAACATAGCATTTGTATATAATTTTTTTGGCATTCCCTTAACTACTCAAAATGAGATCTATAGAAATAGAATAAATCAACATTGAAGGTATAAATCCCATTTCCAATAGTGAAAGGAATTTCACAATAATTTATAAGTACAAATTCTATGTTACAAGAAAGCTTATAAGATATAAACTATAAGTACAATATAAGTGAAGCTTTAAACTGTTCGGAGTTTGTTGTTATTTATTAATAGTTCATGTAAATTAGTTTTTGTTTACTATATTTTTAATTTTTTTTTTCTCTAAAACAAAATTTAATTCTTTTAATAAATAGTTTTTTAATATATACAATGTGACATCAGAATATATCAACATCGATGCCCATCAGTAGCACACCCTGGCGTATGAACCTCACACCCACTCTGCGTCTGACGTTTCTATCACTCCCATGTCCTAACTATAGGTGCATGTTTCTCCTTTTACGGTGCTGCGGGTGCCTCCTCATATTGTTGTGTAGAGGACTGCTCGACATCATATGTGAAGGACTTCCCAACATCACATGTGGAGCCATGTGGCCATGGAGGTCCTAAATTTATATTACAGATGTGATATCAAATAAGTCATCGTCGACAGGAGTGGGGGCCACCACAAGATGTGTTACCACACCTAGGTCATAGTCCATCACAATTAGCTGAGATAGTGATGACATATGTGGCATGTAAACCTCTCCCGGTTGTACAAGATCCTTAGTATGTTATGCATGATCATCTCTCTGTGGTGCAACCGTATTTGCAGGATCCTCTCTCAGATGTCTATGTCCTCACCTCTGCCCTCACTAATGTCCTCATATCTATCCTTTAATTGGTGGTGGAAGTGGTGGGGCATCATCCTCATCAGGCACAACCAGGGACATCATCATCCCCACAAGCCTCATCCAGAGCATGTGGATCGAGATATAACTACGACTCTTCATCATATACACTCTCACCTATGAAATGGATAGGATCTCTGAGAGCCATTAGATCTGGGTGAACTATATCCTGTCTAATAAATTCCTCCTCCTAAGGATCTGTGATATCTACAAGATGATCAAAGCCATCTGACTACAAATGAAAAAACATTTAAATTAATATAAAACATGTGCTAAAAAATATTACAAATCTTAGTAAATATACCAACTGTTGAATGCCTATCCCATGACGTGTAAGGTACATGATCATGTGCCATCAGTACTAATCTACATAATCCCTTTGATCATTTAATTGCTAGTGTTTTGTGTGATATATGTGCTAAAAGATACCATATTGGGCACATGTGTCCCAATACTCGATATAACATGCTTGAAACTGTGACTGATTCATCGTCTATTTACCTGTAATCATAATGGAATGTAACCCATCAACTTTTCATGGTGACATGGGGATATGATGTATATAGACAAATTGGTGTATGAATCGATCTGGACGGTTCCACTCAATGATGTGGAAGTGGATGAGTGATAACACCGCACCACGATCTCCAATCATAGCTGTGCAATATGGTAAAGGTAATGTACAAACAAAACCTGTATACAAGGTCCATGAAACCTAAAATTTATACTCAAAAAATAATTCATAAATTAATATGATAATGTTACTAAGATAACATTCAAATATCTTAAAAAAGTAATAAAAAAATTAATTTGTTTATAAAAAATTCAATGCTTAACTTACATCAGCGAGCTATATAGCATCAAATATCTATTAAAAGCTATGAAAACTATGTCTCAGAGTATGTGCATAACATTGATCCAGACTCCACCTACTTAAAAAGAAGTAATATATGGTAAGTTTATAAAACAAATTAATAAATTTACTAAATAACTCAAAGTAATGACATAAACGTATCAATGTCCTCAAGGACAGTCCAAAAATAAGTGTTGTGGAAGTGGTGTGACAAATCTAGGAGCGATGCATGAAAAATAATTCCATGACCACATCTGTACCAAAGCCATAAAGCCTACAATCTACTACGTATCGGCTCAAAAATTGGTACAAAGACATTTATATAGATGTGATAATATAACGGACCCCAACTGTATCTACCCATCTGGTCAAGATCCTCAAGTAAAGGTAGGTACATCATGTGTACCAAGGTGGTGGAGTAGTCCACACATAACATGTCTCCTATCAGTTTCATAATATATGCACGCATGTGCTGAATAGTCATCTCCCCGTCTACATCATCAGGAAGGATGGAGAAATGCTCATCAATCCATCCCATGCACAAGTAGAAAACCTAGAGGACACATGGTATGGCGACGACATAAACACATAGTAGACAGTGTATGACCACACACCAATCACCAAGAGTGGCACCCGTAACTGCCTATCTATGGATGGGTAGACCAAGAAAGTAGGTGATTTCCTCTAAAGTAATGGTCATATACCCTTAGGGAGATGAAATGTGTGTCTCTAGCCACCATCTCTCAACCAATGTAGTAATCAAATGGTGATCAATGGTCTTGAATTTTTGTATGGCGACTCCATAAAATATAGCATGTCTGAGGTATGGATAAATGGATGCTAGTGGTGAATCATGATGAAAATGATCTAATCTTAGAACAAAAATTTGTCTAATAGGTCCTCGTGCCAACACGTCGTGCGACATGTGTGACTATTATGCAGATAACAGAGGCTTATCCATATAAATATATGAATAATAGAACATTAATTTCGACATCTATTTAACTCATAAATATTTTTATGATTTGGTATAAAATATTTTTTAAGTTTATTTTTTGTTTTTCATAAAGATGAAGTATTTTATTTCAAGTGACTGAATATGTACTTTGAGATGAATTTAATTTTAATTAAAATTCATCCCTGTGGATAAAATGAGATATACTCTTATAGTGCACAACAGAGAAACCTAGGCATGCGACTGTAAATTATTTTCAAAATTTAGAAAGGGATTTCACACTTGTTTATAATAGAGTTATGATCAAACCGTTGAGATTTTTTTGAAATATTAGACTATATTAATCTATATTTTTAGTTAATTGGATGTGTATATAAATTTTGGGTTTTAGTTTTAAATTATTTTAATATAAATTTTTATTTGAAAACTGAATTCAACCCCCTCTCGATTGTTATCCTCTGACAAACAAATGGTGATAATGAAAAAATAATTACATGTATAAAATTTTACATTAATTGATAGAGTACATGAATCATTTTAACTATTAGATAATTTTCCTATGCATCTAGGGAAATGTTTCCTTGCGTGACCTTACTAAATGCATATGTTGCACCTTTATCCAGGTGACCATTCACTGGTACAATCCATCTCATTATGAATATGAATTGACTTTGGCCTCCCTTTTGGCTGTAACCTAGTCATGTTTAGTAGAACCGTGGGTGTGTCATCATACAACCATAAATTCTAATATCCCTTAATAAGATTCCATGAAGAATTCTAGCAGTCATTAATACTCACTATTTGATTAGTTAGATCAATGAATTTCTCCCAAGATAAGGGTACGGAAGAACATGTTGCAATCACATGGCCACAAAGATATCGTAATGCTTGAAATTTTCCACAATCACAGTAATGACACTCCAGTAAAACGAACCGTTATCACTACTCCCAGTCATAGCATCACATGGCTTAATTACCTGAAATATTTTCTCTCCATGATCAAATTAAGTGGCTCAAAATGTTTCATCCTCCTAAAGAACTCTATTTATCTCTCACTGGAAATGGTGACCATATTGCATCCTATGTACATACCCTCTATAGCCTGCTTTCCCCATTCCACAAAATACTTTACACTTTGATAAAAGGAATTTTGTACCAAACCTGTAATTTATATTTAAAACATCATACTAATATTATATTATAATTGTAGCTATTCTAATTAACATATAATCTAATATTCTTAATTACCCATGACGGGTAATTTCCAAATTCCCTTGAAAACTCCTTTTATACATTCTACAATGTTGGTTATCATATGTCCATATCTCCTCCCATCATTATACGCCAACAACCATTTATTCTTTAGAATTTTCATCATGTAATCATAAACTTAGAGATTAGATATGTGAATATATTTAATACTCTCATCCATCCTTTGTTGTTGAGGATTATATACTAACAAACAATATGTAATCGTAATACATATGACAATAAATATGACAGTATTTTTTAAAACAAAAAAAGATATTCATGCTAATTTTTATGATTACTTTATTCATTGTAGTTGGGGTTTAGCTTAGTGGTAAGCACCCCGTAAGGCTACATGGAAAATGGGGGTTCAAAACCCATGGGGCGCAGGTTACTGTAGCGGTACTATAGCAGCGGCGACACTGTTCATCAGCGGGTACTGTAGCGGCGGCAGGGCACTGTAGCGGCGGCGATACTGTGCGGTACTGTAGCAGCAGGTTACTATTCACAGAATGTGAATTGGCCTTAGAATTTGGGCCTACGGGCTATGTAATGGGCTACAAGACCACTGGGCCTTCGGGCTATGTAATGGGTTTCCCTCTACCCAGTTAAAAGAGGACTTTTCTTTGATTTAATAATAAAAATGAGGCTTCGGCCCCAACCTTTTAAAAAAAATGATTACTTTATTCATTGACTCATCCTTGAACTTCTTTCGCACATTTCTGGAAATGTGTTGAATAAAATATCAATGATGGGCATAGGTTGGTCTCCACAATAGACCCTTAAACTATAATGCCCCTTTACTACTCAATGACGATATGAAATAAGACAAATCCATTCTATGCTCATAAAAAACTCTCTAAGGTAGGCTGAAAACCATCTCCTTGATGAAAAATTCCCCTTCTAGACAATAGAAAATGTCCAAGGTAGAGGGGCTTGATTACCATATTGTGTGTCAAAAATCAATAAATTTTTGGTATAATTTTCATACATAATTATTCCATCAATATGTAAAAACTACTTGAAATTTCAAAAAGCAGCCACACATGGTAAAAATGTCCAAAAAATCTATCAAACACAAAAATTAACTAATCAAATTGGTAGTGTTGGTTAATATATTCAATAGTATGTAACCAATATATAACTTGATTGTTTTGGTGTAAAATATCCATAAGCTGTGGTAAAAATTGATAAGAGTCATCCCATTCACCGTAAACTTTAATAATTGCATTTTCCATGCCTCCCGAGACTTCCAGTAAGAGACTTGATACCCAAAAGCTATTTGATTCTCTCCACCAACAAAACGAAATGAACTTATTAACATGCTCTTATCATTTCAATAATACAGTTAAAACAAACCCATCATCTAATGATGAGTGTTCCTGTGATAATCTTGGGCTCACACATGTGTGTGGAGTAAATCTAGTGATGCACCAATAGTGAAAAGTGTTATCAATTATAGCTTACAAATGCATCTGATAGTTTGAATCATATTTATCACACCAGATTACATAATAAGATATGTTTTCCTCTTATATAACATAACTATAATTTCTTTCAATGTGATATTGTTTTATCACAATTTTCATTGCTTCTTTGCTGTCAAACTCTCTTCCAATATACATAACACCTTCATCCAGTACTCGATTTATGCCACCATTAATTCATTGAAATTTTGTATTAGGAGTAATAATTGACCAGTAAAATTGTGGAAATCATGTCATGCCTTCATTTGACCATGATGCCAATAGTGGAGGATGGTTCAAAGGTTATTTGAACCTCATAGGAGTGGGCACAAAATGTTCTTTGACATGCTATTCTTCTTAAATATCCTCACCATATTCTTGTTCTAAATTTTCATCATCCTCAAAATTATCAAACATCACATCTAAAGTATGTGGATGACTATCCTTGGAAACATAACTTCCTCTTTGAGACATCAAAACTCGAAGATATGAAACTGTGGCCTAAGGATATGATAGAAAAATTACCATTATTGATGGAACTTCATGAGGTGTTATAGCATGAGGATATGGAATTTTATCATGAAGTTGTGATGGATAAACTTCCAAAATCAATGGAACATCCATTGTAGCTATAGTGATCTATGAATATCATTTGATTCTCATGTTGATACTTAACCGATGACAGTATGTGTTCTCATTCTTCATTATTAGTTACTGGATAAGAAACATGCGATAACCTATTGTTAAATTGTAGATGTATGTATATGATGGACTCTATCACTAGATTCACCATCTATTTTAACTTTTGATGATTTTTTCTTTGAATGGATTCCAAAGTTGTACAATCTCCAAGTATCATAACTCTTTCTATCCATATACTATAACTACTTCATTGTCCAGTCTCAATTATTTGACTATTGCAATAAATATAAGAGCCCATCTTTTTTTATCTAAAATAAACCATTATTATTAATTAAATATGATCAGAGAAACAAAATATGAATTTCAAATATTTCAATATTTTTATGGAATATCACACTTAGTATTTGAGTGGTGTAACACCCAAAGCTTCCATGGTACGTTTCCCTTTGAATAATGCAATAGATTTTATTGTATGCAACTTCGAGATTCTAACACATTGCAACCAATCAAAGTAGCCGTTATGAATAGTAATACCCACTTTTTGAAATTTTATGAATTTTATCTTTCAAAATGGACTTCATTTTTAGATTTGAAATATCGAAATTAGCTTAGGGTGAATTTTTGGCACTTTTCTAATAACATTTTTAATCAAAATAATTTATAGTGTTAAGTTATAAATTTGAGTTGTTTTAAAGTATAATTAGATTATATTTTTACCATTTAATCTAATTTTGGTCATTGGATTTAATTTCACATTTAAACTGTACATAAACAAGTGTCAATCTTTTGATAGTTATTATTTCTTAAAAACACGCTTTTGTTTTGACAGCGGGAATTAATTTTAAATTAATTTATACCATGTCTGTGATTTGAATTTGGAAAAATGGATTCCATATTTGGAATCATTAGGTCCAAATTTTTTAAATAGGTAACTTTTATTTTTAGACATTTTAAATATTTACTACAGTAAATATTTTATTTACCATGATTAAAGGGTAAATATAATAAATAAGGGTAAAATATAATATTATAATAATATTAAATTACCCTAACATGTGTCCTAATCCTATTGGATGATACATATCCGACCATGGGCATCCTTGAGTTGAATTTGGGACCCCATGGAGCCACATGAAAGTAATAATGATATTTTATATTAATTAATTTTAAGTAAAGACAAAAATGACATAAACAAATATCTTTTAGTAAATAAATTTTTACATGGGGTTAAATAAGTTATATTTTCTAATATAAATATTCTTTGGAAATATAAAAATATTTCCTACATCATGGTATTTTTTTTTATAATTTTTGGACAACAAATAAATTAAATTATTTATGACACAATAATGATGCAATATTTACCTCATTAATAAATGATTTAAATAAATAAGATTATAAATATTAAAACAATATCCAAAACCTGTAAAATTATTATTGAATTATTTTATTTCGACCATGAGTCATCTTAAATTTGTTATTAATGAATAGTTGACCTTTTTAAACCGAATACGAGGTTATAATAAAATAATTTCTTCAAACTTTCCTAAAGAGCCCCTCCTCTCCCTTATAAAAAGCCCTCACTTTCTACCAATTTATTACACTTATAAAGCCTTTAGATCATACAAACCCTGCAAAAATATCCTCCCAACATCCCTCAATTCATTATAGAGGCCTTACTTTAGTCAGAAATCCAACCTAAGGAGCCCTTTTGATCAAATCAAAAGGAAGAACCCGAAGAAGAGGTAATAATTTCACCACCCTCTTTCAAGTTCCTTTCTTCTTCCACTTACTTTTTCTTTATTGTTTCCATTATAAAATGATAACTCCAATATCTTCTATATACTGTGATGTTATTATAAATATGGTACAACCAAATTCATTATTCTATCCATCCTTTGAATGACATGTCACCATACGTGCATACGTACGGCTTACCGTCACCACGTCGTGGTGTAATTGTTATTCAATACATTATTATTTAGATGGGTATAATAATGACATGTAATTTATGTAAACAATAAATATAACATGATAATGATTCTTTATATATGATATACTATCCAATTATATATTATTTTAATATCAAAAGAATGATATTGTCACTCGTGCGTACGTACGGATTACCGTCTCCACGAACGCGATGAGATTCATTCCCCATCGTATCCATTCAAGAATAATTTTCATTAGATGATTAAAAATAATGTTTAAAGACTTGATATCATTCTGGATATGAATAATATACATCCCATCCATAACAAATATGACTCACATAACAAAGAATATAAAGGAAAACGAATCCATTAACACCCGAAACAACGATAATACTAAGATATTATTAACAAAGCAATATTAAAAGATCATATATGATATCATATTAATGTATAGGATTATTTTATAATTTAATAACAATTATTTCACCATTATACAAGAGGTTAACCTACCATTTATCAAGGAAAAGTACAAGGTAAGGGTTAATTTCAAAATCTCTTTATTATCCGAGGTTGTTTTTACGTAAGTATCTACTGGGACCTCTTTATCATCCACATCAATGTTTCTTAAAAATATATTTCAAAACATTCTTACTATTTTATAGACTATGGGTTAAAGTCATTTATACTCTTGTTTGACTTTTTATAAGATATTTATAAAGGAGTCTTTCTATCGTTTTCCAAACAAGGTTCTTTATAACCTTTTCAACAAAATTAAGGTAAGAATGTATTTTTTTTAACTTATACGGCGGGTGCGGTTATTCTCCGCCGTTATAACATCGTCGAAGCTACCCTTACAAGCTTATAAGAATATTTTCAAATAAATGTTTTCTTTATAATTATGTGACTCTTAAATGATTTCAAAATAGAAAGAGATATTTCTCTCAAATAGTTTTGATTTCATCTATGTCAACATCCTTTGATAAATTTTACACTTGATTGAAGTTGATTTATTATGATAAAAATCTTACATATTGTATTTAAGGTTTTTTGATATGTATGACTATGGATGAGGTATTTTTATGCCATTCATGGTTTATGGTTAAAGTATTGACATTTCATATGCTAGTTTTAATACGAATGTTTATGTTATATTTCAACCCTTTTTATGATGAATGAGTTGGACTCGTATGTTTTGGGTTGGGGACCAATAAAAGTAATCCCTCCAGGTTGGGGTCCAGTTACAGCAGACCCTCTAGGTTGGAGTCCGGTTATAGAGGCTCTCCGGGTTGGAGTCCGGTTACAGAGACTCTCCAGGTTAGAGTCCGGTTACAGAGGCTCTCCGGGTTGGAGTCCAGTTACAGAGGCTCTATGGGTTAGAGTCCGGTTACAGAGGCTTTCTGGGTTGGAGTCCGGTTACAGAGGCTCTCCGGGTTGGGGTCCGGTTACAGTTAGCCCCTAGGTCCTGGCACGAGGCCTTGACACAGAAATTAAAATTCGGTACTATACATTCCCTCATTATGAAAATAATATTGATGGTTCATGTGGTTATTCGACTAGTATCATACCCATGACTATGTTTTATTATGGCATTATTTACTCAGCTCATATTCTTACCATAAAAGTGTTCATTTTTATTATTCGTAAAAGTATGTGTTTTCAATTATTCACCATGCCTAATATTTATGTTATCTTCTGCTATATTGATTACCCTTACTGAGCATTTGAGCTCACCCCTTTCTTATGTTTCATTTTCCCAGGATATGAAGAAGTTAGTTATGAGTGACTTGCAGGCATAATCTAGGAGGCTTGGATGTTTCTAATAGAATAAATTAGTGTTGTATTTCTTTTCAAGTTGTAAAGTTGAACTTATATATGAATCTTGTTTCTAATAATACAAAACTGATCGGTCTTTTGGGACATGATTTCCTTGTGACCATGCCAATGTTATGTAATAATGCACTGACTCTGGGTAACTGGGGTTGGGGCGTTACAAGTGGGACTTAATCTCACCATCTTATCTCATATTATTCCTTTTTTTATGTATTCACGATTCTAGTAATTTAGGTTGGAATACTATTCCCTCCACCAAATCAATACGTTCAAACCATATTAATGTGTAACTCTTTACACAAGCCATGAGTTTGTGTTACTTACTCAAAAATAGAAGTCAAACATATTCATACATATCCACATGCATCATATGCATGAGGTACACGAATGCATCATGTAAAAGAATAGAGTTATATGATATTAGAAAACTCAACAAGAGTAAGACCATAGTGACATATAGCCTACCCAATTCAATTTCCTAGTTAAGAAAATGCTCTAGGAAAGTAGGTGGTCTAACTGAAAGTCCCTCTACCTAGGGATACTTTACTAAAAGGATAATTGAATTCATGAAAACTCTAACACTTAATATGAAAAAAATATATTCAACAACTAAATTAAAGTTCATAACTTCAATTACAAACCAAGCTCAAGGTAAATGAAAAACTAAATTCATTATCATACCTAGAATTTAAGGAAAGGCTCTATTCTAGAAGAAATTTATCAAATATACTCTCACATACAATCATTCATAATAAAAATAATTTATAGATAATAATAAAAATTATTAATTAATCAGTTTAGTAATTATAATTAATTAGTAATTAATCATTACTTAATCAATAATTCAGAATTAGTGAATCCTAAGTTACTCATCCCTTAATCATTCATTAATTAGTTATTTTCTCACTAATTAATTTTTTATTCAAATTAAACAATACTTCACTATTAATTAGTTATTTGAATAATTTGAATGAATTAATTACTAATTACACTTAACTAATTACTAATTAAAATTAAGTAATACTAAATTAACGACCTATTTCAGTTATTTAATTACCAATTACAATTAATTAATTAATTAATAATTGCATCTAATAAAGTACTGATTAAAAATAATTCATTTCTAATTTAAATGAATCATTTACTAATTATAATAAACTAATTACTAATTAAAATTAATTAATACTAAATTAATTATTAATTCCAGTTATATAATTACTAATTACAATTACTTAATTATTAATTACAATTAATTACTTAATTATTTAATTACTAATTACAACTAATAAAGTACTAATTACAAATAATAATTTCTAATTACATTAATTTATTTTTTAATTACAATTAACTAATTCCTAATTACAATTAAGTAATATTAAATTAATTACCAGTTATAATTATATAATTACTAATTATAGTTATTTAATTACTAATTATAATTGTTTACTTAATTAATTAATTACTAATTACAATTAATAAAGCAATAATTATAAATAATTAATTAAAAATTACATTAATTTATTTACTAATTATAATTAGCTAAGAACTCGATGACTTCTCTCACTAGAGGAGAGCTTATCTCTCTATCATGTTATGGCGATCAGTTTGATGATTATTGGTTATCGATTAAATTGATAATTCACGAGTTTGATCTAACACTTGTTGTGTTATAGGGCACAAGGTGATCCATAGGATTTGTTGTCTATGCAATAGGATTCAATTTCTTAGAGATCTTTCGGAAAGGAGGAATGATGGGGGTGATATCTTTCATTGTGCCCCATCCGACGATGGGGAGGGTGTTTGACCACCGATGACTTTCGAAGATGGAGGATTCCCTCGAGAAGGTGAGGATCTTGGACTGTGGGATATTAGGAATGATGGGATGTGGGTTTCAAGGCATCCATCTTGGAAGAGGATGAACCTCGTCGGGGTTGGTGAAGTGGTGACCTTTGGTCCCGACGATGGTCTGACTGGTGGCATAGCACCGCCGAACAATGGTATTTGTGATCAGGATGATGGGGACCCCGAGATGCAAGGTGTAGGCCAACACTAGATATGGAATCTTGGCGGTTTGGATCTGAATCCTATGAGAGTCTTCGATAACGAGCCTTGCCTCTCATGGCTGGGGAAGGAGCATCCCGCTCAACAGTGGGAGGAAGATCTAGCAGTCGAGATGCTGTTGGTGACTTTGGGTTGGTGATTGATGGTGGCTAACCGGTGACTATTTGATGACTTTCGCGGTGTCGATCAGATTGTGATGTCCCTCGAAATCCAGTGGGAGGGCGTAGGGTGCATGGGACCGTGAGATATGGGCATTTGGTGACCTCAGGATGGGTGCTGCAATGTTTCATTTACTGGCTAGTTTTCTTCTTTTTGGATAGCGTTTTTTTGAACTCATTTACAAGGTGGGTTACCTCTTACCGTGGGATGCACTTGGGAAGTCTAGTGACATGCTGGTTGAATTGGACAGGGTTCAAATCTCTATCATTAAGGGGACTGCAGGTCATTCTCTTATGGGTCTTGGTGTGTGATTTTGAGCTCTGATAGATTGGGGATGATCATGGGAGTGGGATGATCGACCATTATGATGTTAGATTTTGGGCCTTTGGGTCATTAGGATGTTGGATTTTGGGATTTTCATAAATGTGGGTTTACAGACCATGTTGTATGTTTGCCTTTACTTTTTAATAAAATTTTATGGGGTCATGGATTCGGGTTACCAAATCCATGATCAGAACTATCCTCATACAATTAACTAATTTACAATTGAATATTAGTAATACTAAATTAATTACTAATTACATTTACAAAATTACTAATTACAGTCATTTAATTACTAATTAAAATTAATTAATTAATTAATTAATTACTAATTGTAATTAAAAAAGTACTCATAACAAATATTTAATTCTTAATTACATTAATTTATTTACTAATTAAAATCAACTAATTACTAATTTCAATTAAGTAATACTAAATTAATTACTAATTCCATTCATGTAATTACTAATTATAGTTACTTAATTACTAATTATAATTAATTACTTAATTACTAATTAAAAGTAATAAAGTACTAGTTACGTTAATTTATTTACTAATTACAATTAATTAATTCCTAATTACAATTAAGAAATACTTTTTAAATTACTAATTATAATTATTTAATTACTAATTATAGTTATTTATTTTCTAATCACAATCAATTACTTAATTAATTAATTTCTAATTACGATTAATAAAGTACTAATTACAAATAATTAATTTCTAATTACATCAATTTATTTACTAATTACAATTAACTAATTCCTAATTAAAATTAAGTAATAAAAAATTAATTAGTTTTTACTAATTACAATTATTTAATCACTAATTACAATTAATTACTTAATTAATTACTAATTAAAATTAATAAAGTAATAATTAAAAATAATTAAATGTTAATTATAATTAACTAATTTCTAATTACAATTAAGTAATAATAAATTAATTACTAATTAGAATTATGTAATTACTAATTATAGTTATTTAAATACTAATTTCAATTACTTAATTAATTATTAATTACAATTAATTACTTAATATAAATTACAATTTACTAAGTACTAATTACAATTAATTAATTGCTAATTATTTTAATTTATATACTAATTACAACTAACTAATTCATAATTATAATTAAATAACACTAAATTAATTAATAATTACAATTATATAATTAATAATTATAATTATTTAATTACTAATTATAATTAATTAATTAATTAATTAATTAGTTAGTTAATTACTATTAACTAAGTACTAATTACAATTAATTAATTGCTAATTAAATTAATTTATATACTAATTACAATTAACTAATTACTAATTAGAATTAAATAATACTAAATTAATTACTAATTACAATTATATAATTATTAACTAATTAATAATTGGAAACAGACTACTAAATTAATCATTGATTGAAATTTTATAATTATTAGGTTCTAATTATAATACATTAACTATTCAATAATTATAAGTTACTTAATAAAAAATTAAATAAAAAAATTAAAATATTAAAAAAAATTGAAATATAAATAGAATTACCTCAATATCGGAGGATGGCACCTAAACAAGGGTGGGGAGGGGTTTCAGAGTGGAGGGTTGTTGAGGATTTGGAGTAGAATCAGAGATTTGAGGAGGGAGGATCGTAGAGAAGAGTAGAGTTTCAAGGAGGGAGGAAGGGTTGAATGGAGGGGGGGGGGGCTCTCCCTTTTACATGGTGGGAATTTGAAGGCGCCACTTGAAGTGGTGCCATCATGTTTTTTTATTCAACAAAGAGCGCTACTTCATGTAGTGCTCTTTATTTAAATTTTTTCCAGAAGGCACTACTGAAAATTGGTTTATTTGCGATGATGACCTGTTGCAATTACCCTGTTGTAGAAAAGGGTGTCGCAAATAGTATTTCCGAGTTAAAAAAAAACTTATTATGATGGCCCATCGCAAACAACTTAAAAAAATAAAAAAATACAATTGAATAAAATGATATTAATAATAATAATAAAATAATATTAGAAAATAAAAATAACAACAACAAAAAAAATAATAATAAAAAAATAAAAATAAAATAATATTAATAATATAATAAAAATAATATTATTAATATTTGAAAAATTATAAAAAATTATAAAATAATAAAAACCTCAATGTTTACAAAAATATAAAAAATAATAATAATAAAAAAATAATAAAAAACAATAAAAAACAATAAATAAATAACAAAATAATAAAAATAATAAAAAAATTAAATAAAGTAATAAAATAATAAAAAATTAAATAAATAATAAAATAATAAAAAATTCCATATTCACAACAATATAAAAAACACACTATATAGAAATATAAATAGTTATTAAAAAAAATTATATTCAAATGTTTTATCATAAAAAATAAATATATCACTAAGGGGGAGGGTCTTCTCGAGGAGATGAAGGAGATGGTGGAGGGAACTCTATCCCTAAACCATGAGTCAGACGTCGCATGTACTTCAACGTCTTCTCATTCTACTGCTACTACCACTGACGCATCTCCTCCTACTGCTGCTTCTGTTGTCAGAGCTCTTCCTGCTCCCTATGCATACTTTTTATAAGCTCACTATGAGCTCGCAGCTTCTCTTAATACTGTGCAGCAGATGATGTCGACTCTCCATGAGCTCCTCTCAGGTTGCACGTCGACATCGCACTGGTACCATAATAACTCTCAGGTGTCAATCAAGAGTCGATACCAACAACTCAGCCTTTCTCGAAGGCATACTGGGTCACCTGCTTCCATGACACCTCATCAAATCTAGCTGCATTGGTCTGATCATCGGTCTTGACCTGACTCTCAGTCTATATCTGAGACGTCACAGCCACATATGACTCTTTTAATTGCAATTTAAAATTAAAATAGTTAAAATATTATTTGTCGTTAATTTTAAAACTCAAAAAGAAATTATACTAACAAAAATCTGATGCTGGCAATAGGGGTGTCCAGACCCGGCCCGACCCGACGGGTTCGACCCGACCCGACCGGGTTGGGTCGGGTCGGGTCGGGTTGCAAAAAAATAACCCCGGGTCGGGTTCACATCGGGTCAATTTCTCATGGGTTGGGTCGGGTCTCGGGTTGGGGTCATTTAGACCCAACCCGACCCGTGACCCGATCTTCCCAGCCAAAATTTTTTCCCCCCAACTTTCATTTGTCTCGGCCGCGCGGCTCGCCCCCACCTTCCCCCCCGACATTTCCTCTCTCCCTCGCGCTCTCGCCCTCCTCCTCTCCCCCCGAAGAAACCCTACCCCATCATACACCCTCCTTATTCCTCTTCCCTCTTCGTGATCGACGACGACGATAGTCCTCCCTCCCTCCCTTCCGACCTTCCCTCGCGGTGAAGACAGAAACCCCTACTCCCTTCCTTCCCTCGCGAGCCGACGAAACCCTACCCTCCCTCTCCTCCTTCCTCCTCCTTCCCGGAGGTTCCCCAACCCTTGGATTGCGGTGCGGCGCCTCCTCCTCATGACTTTCGGTAAGCAATTTGTTTTTACTCTAAACCCCTTATTAGTGGCAGGGCTTTGAATTTAATTTGGTTGTTGATTTTTTAGTATTAAATACTCCATTAGCCATTAAAAATCGGGGTGTTCTTGTTCCCCTCCCACTGAAATCTTTGGTGTATTAAAATGAATTTGTTGTTAGTCCAATAAGTGCTAACTTTGATGTGTTGTATGTAGAAAAAAAGAAAATTACTTCTAAAGAAACCGGCATGTCTCGAGTGGATAGTATTTAATAATTATTTGATTTCAACTGTGAGTAAATGTCAATTCCAAATAGTTTAATAAATTACATATGATTTCACTTTATATATTTTATTAAATTGTTATTTGATTGAAATTGGATATATTGTTCCTGGATAGTGGATGGTGTGGATGGTTCTTATTTTATCATAGTGAGTGACCCCCATCATGTAAAAACCATTATGCTGACTACTATTGTTGTGATGAAATTAAATTATTTAAATTTTTCTTATTGAAATGACTAACTTCATTGGTGGAATGCTCATGTGAGGAAGTCAGGGTACTTTTGATCTCATAATAGAGTAAGAATGTTATTCGCAACTTCAAAATGGTGATATTCCTATAGTGCATTGCCGTATTTGGTTGAATTGGTTTCTATGCTATCTTGGTTTTTTTTAAATTCTACTCATTTTATTTGCATAATAAGGATATACTCTCTAAAAAAAATTCTGGAGTAAAGGGAAGCTAGCTTAAAAGTTTAACATGCTTTGCTTGCTTAAAATACCAAAACATCAAAATGACTTAGAGAATGTTTGGTTGCTTAAACATGTGTTTCTTTCTTAAAAGTTTGTTTTCTATCCTCATGATTAAATAGGATATACAGGGTTCATTGGTTGCTTGCTTGCATTTGTTTGCTTTCTTGCATTTGCTTGCTTGCATTTGTTTGCTTTGCTTGCTTGATTTGCTTGCTTGCATTTGTTCCCAATAATTGTTATATATATTTTATAAATAAAGATTTCAATGGTTGATGGGAAGGAAGTGTGGAGGAATTTTTATTAGTAATATAATTCTATTTACCATTTCTTCCACTGTTATTGGATGTAGCTAGCAATTCATTCATATGGAAGGTGGTACAACAACAAGTGGTTCTTCTAATCCCCCAGTAGTCGCAGCAGGAACTCAGAGTCAGATGGGGTCTACACCAACTACACATTCAGTTACAGAAATAAGAGGGGGGAGTTGTAGCAAACCATTTGATGAAACTGAGGGTAAGCAATCTCCTAAAAAGGTAACAATTCCTAAAGCTGCTGCTGGTTTTAGAGTTTCGAAAGCTTGGGAGCATTTTCATAAGAAAAATGGAAGGGCTGTTTGCAATTACTGTGGTAAAGATTACGCTTGCACGTCTGGTCAACATGGAACTAGTAATTTGAATAGGCATTTGACAAGGTGCAACAAAAATCCTCACAAAAATCTCAATAAAAGTCAAACCACTCTTGGTCTTAGAAGGAAGTGTGAAGATGAGGATGATGGAACGATTAAAATTTCAGTAGCTCATTTTAATCAAGAAGAGTATAAAATTGCTCTTGCTAAAATGATAATCATCGATGAGTTATCATTTAATTTTTTTGAGAATCAAGGCTTTAGAGAATTTATTGAAGTTGTTCAACCTCAGTTTCAAGTTCCATCCAGACAAACAGTTGCTAGAGATTGCTTGCAGTTATATTTGAATGATAAAGATAAATTGAAGTCCATGTTTGATATATTCTCTCATATGGTATGTCTTACCACTGACACATGTACTTCAATTAAGAATCTGAATTATATGTGTGTGACTGCACATTTTATTGATGATAATTGGATCTTGAATAAAAAAATAATCAGGTTTTGTCTTGTTGCGGATCACAAAGGGGAAACAATTGGTCGGGTATTAGAACAAACATTGAAACAATGAGGAATTGAGAGGATTAACACTGTTACTGTGGATAATGCTAGTTCTAATAATACAGCGATCAGTTATTTGGTGAGGAGATTTAATGATTGGAACAAGTATATTATTAAAGGAGAGTATATGCATATGAGATACTGTGCACATATTTTAAACCTTGTTGTTAGTGATGGGTTGAAGGAAATATCAGCATCAATTTCTAGAATAAGAGTTTCTTGTAAATTTGTGAGAAGTTCACCTTCGAGATTGGCTCTTTTCAAGAGCATTGCTGAGGAGTTAAAAATTCATAGTAAACAGGCTATAATTCTTGATGTGCCTACTAGGTGGAATTCTTGTTATTTTATGTTGGATGTTGCAGAAAAGTATGAGAAAGTATTTATCCGTCTTGAGGAGGATTCAAGTTTTAGGAGTGCTCTTGTCTGTGAAGGTGGGGCTCCAACAACATATGATTGGGAGCGTGCTCGTGTATTTGTCAAGTTTTTAAGGATATTTTATGATAGCACTGTTGAATTTTCTGGTTCTATGCATGTGACATGCCATACTTTCTTTCACACTCTTTGTGACATATATAGAAAAATCAAGAAATGGATGAAGAGTAATGATATGACTGTGAGTGCAATGGCTATTGCAATGAAGGTGAAGTTGAAAAAATATTGGGGTATTGGTTCAAATTTTAATTCTCTCTTACTTGTGGCAGTTGTTCTTGATCCCCGATATAAATTAGAATATGTTCGGGATAGTTTTGAAATGATATTTGATGATGGAGACAAGAATGAGCTGATCAGTAAATTAACAGAGGTTATGAATGATCTCTTTGAGGTTTACAAATGCAAATATCCCATCACTATTATTGATCAATGCGAGTCAAGTTCTCATCAAGATGCACATATTCATGATGCCATTAGCGGTAGTGAGGATGATGAAAAATGGAAAGATGCTTATAGATCAAAGAAAATAAAAAGACAATTGACACAACAGAGAAATGAATTAGAAAGATATTTAGAGATTGATGATTGTGAGGATTATTTCGATGGATTTGATATTTTAAGCTGGTGGAAAGGAAAGTTAAGTAAGTATCATGTTCTCTCATGCATTGCTAGAGATATTCTAGCAATTACTTTAACTACAGTATCTTCAGAGTCTGCATTTAGTACAGGAGGACGAGTCCTTGATCCTTTTCGGAGTTGTTTGAATCCCAATACCGTTGAGGCGTTAATTTGCTCCCAAAATTGGTTTAGAAAGTCTAAACCAATTGACATTCAAAAGCAACTCGAAGAAGTTGAATTGATTGAATCAGGTATCATTAAAAATATTATGTTTTTTTATCAGTTCACATTTATCAATTATAAATCTCTGTTTGAAAAATAAAAATACTGACTTGTTATTTCTTTTGTTGTTATTTTCAGATATGCCACCATCATCATCCACAACTCATGATCAAATTTTCACTGTCTAAAATTATGAATTGTTATTTCTCCTCTCTCTACACGGTGGTGGGAATCCATTTATACAGGTATGTATTGTTCAAATTATAGAACTTCTATCAGAGATTGAAACCAAAATTGATATATGAGCGTCTGGTTCCAATCTTATTTTTTTCTTTAAAATGAAAATATCTTTAAAGTTCTCTACTTGATAGTAGCCAATGATAAATGTGTAAGTTCATGTACTTGATTATTCAATTGAAATATGGTTCTCTTGATTTGAGGTAAATAAAGTGCATCTTTATTTTTTTATATTGCTTATTAGTTTTCAATAGTACTTTAAAATGTAACCTTTGTATGTTTTATGTTAAGCAAGTTGCATTCTAGTTAATGGCTAACATATATATCGGCTCTGTTTGACAACACTAACTAAAAACTGCTTATAACATTGATCATTTATGATAAGTGATGTTAAAAAGAGCCATCATATTTGGATAACAAGTATTTTTTAAGAAACAAAACAAACGCCAATTATTATTTTTAACTGATTGTCATAATTTGTAATTGTTGTAAGCAGCTTTCAGGAAGTGATGTTAAAAAGAGCCCTCATATTTGACATACAGTCTACAATATAATAAAAAAATAACCATTTCAAGAACTCTTACAAGAATTTTTTCAACAATTCTTGAATCCTTAAACTTAGAGCCAAGTAATATGATTCAGTTTGCAATGTCCATTAACCTATCATAATACTGTTTAATTGATTCTGCTTCCTTTACCTTCTGCAACTCAAATTCTAGAATAAAGTTTAGCACACGCATTCCTTTGATTATTTAATCTCCTTCATAATCTGACTTGAGATAATCCCTTATCTCATATGTTAACTTCAGAGTCACAATACGAATGAATATAGTAGATGAGACTGCAGCGAACAAGCAGGCCTTTGCCTTGGATTTCTTTGCCTTCTTCTCCTGTGATTTGATCTGTTCCATGGTAGGATTGTTCGGGAGAGAAGTAATTTCATGATCCTCTTCCACTGATTCCTAGATATCCAAAGCTTCCATGCATACCTCCATATGAACTACCCAAATCTGGTAGTTGCCTCCATCAAACACTGGTGGAGAAATTGAAGAAAAACAAGAACTTTCTTTGATGTCCATGACACAACACCCTCACACTCACTAAAAAATCCATTAAGAAGAGGGATCTGATACCAGTTGTTGTTGGTTAAAAATGGAAAAAAATATTCAGGAAAAGAAGGGGTATTGCATTGATTTAATGATCAAAGCATTACAATATTTAAAGCTTGAAAAATAACTACCCACTAACACAGCTTAAAAAAAAACTGCTCCATGATTACAAAACAAATAACTAATCCCTAAAAAACAGGGAGTGACTTTTCTGGACATGTTCCAGTCCTGAATCATTTTCCGAACAACACTCTATCCTACACTATAGTGTCTAGTCAAATAACAAAATGATCAAAGCTGCATCCTCTAATATGCTCCTTTGTTTTGAGCTAGTTTTGTTGATGTGGATTGATAGATTTTTCTATGGTTTTTTTAAGGCAACTTGGTTGCTTATATTCACCTTCACTCTCTTTTATAGGCTAATTATTATTGCAATGCAATTTCTTTTTGAAGTTCAGTGGACATGTGAGCATGGATATGAAAGGTTCTTTTGGCTTAGGGAGAGACCGGTACTCTTATGTGGAAAACCAGTTTACTATTGGAGCACTTACATCTCAAAAGTCCTCAGAGCATGATGGGATTGCTCAAAATGTTGTTACTCTTCCTTCGGGTCAGTGTTTTCCAGCTGCATTCTATGTGTTTTCATTTTTCAAAATAAGCTGAAGAAATGTGTTTGGCTTGGAGTTTGTAGGAGGTTTAGTTTTTTTAGATGAAAACTTGTACATCTGATAATACATCATTAACATATCCCAATATTTAGTTATTCATTTATATGTTTCCCCTGGAGTTTTATATGCTGTTTGTGAAATCCTTGAATTTTCAGCTTGTATGAAATGGTGTTTTTTCATACCTTAAATATGTTTTTGTTGGATCTTAGAGGAGTTCAGGGGCCCTAACTAAGAAATTAATGGGTTGTAGTGAGTGCAGGGTCCAGGTGCGGGTTGTAGTGAGTGCAGGGGTCCAGGTGCGGGTTGTAGTGAGTGAAGGGGTCCAGCCTCCAGGTGCAGTGCAGTGCAGGGGTGCAGGGGTGCAGTGTAGAGGTCCAGGAGGAGAACGTGTGGTCGGATGCTTCAAACCAGATGGATTGTTTCAGTGATTGCTGCTGCTGCTGTTTGTTTGACAATGTGTGCAGTCCTTTATCACCCCACCAAAGTTGGTGAACTAGTGAGAGCCTTTCACAGGTACTTCTTTTATGGTACTGCATAATTTTACCTGTACACTCCCACGGATAAAGTTGGCCAACCCTCCCCTCTCCATGTTATTGTTTTTAGAATTTGTTTTTTAATGAACAATTGTAGTTGTAAATAAAATGATACTCAAAACATGAATGTGTTGCGTATGAAACACAAGTGATTCCTTTTATTACTAATATTTTTTCTAAGTATTCTAGTATGAAAAATATATATTAATCCTAAACTAGGTGTTGATAGGCCTTGCATTCATCAAAGAATCCACATGAAAGCTAATTCAAGATAGGTGTTTTTCTGCCTTCTCATCGAGAGGTTGTTAGAGAGAAGCCGAAGACTGATGGCTGAGGCCGTGACTGTGATTGTTGCCTCCACCGCTATAACTTCAGTGAGCTACAACAAAACTCGGGTGGAATCCATACAGGTTGGGGCGGGTGAGTTGGGTTTGGCGGGGGTGGGTCTGGGGGGGGGGGGGGCTGGGTCGGTTTGGGGTCGGGTTGGGGTCGGGTTGGGGTCGGGTTGGGTCGTGTTTGTACAAGCAACCCGACCCAAAATGGCCCGACCCGCAACAGGTTGGGTTGGGTCGGGTCGTTCAACCATGAGTCGGGTAACCTGACCCCAACGGGTTGGGTTGGGTCGGGTCAGCTGTCCACGAAGCATGCAACCCGACCCGACCCGACCCGGTCCTTTCCCCTTGGGTCGGGTCCTGAAATTCCCTCGACCCGACCCGGGGCTATTTTTATGCAACCTGACCCGACCCGACCCAACCCGGTCGGGTCGGGTCGAACCTTTCGGGTCGGGCCGGGTCTGGACACCCCTACATCCAATGATATAACATGCGGTGATGAACATATATGAGAATATGACCCCATATAACCCATGGATGAGAAAAATAATTTTGAAATATAGCACTCCCCTATCTAATAGCTATATGCATAAATCTATGATAAAAAAGTTCAAATAATCAAATAATTAGTATATAAATAAATTAATGATAATTAATGAAAACTAACTAAAATACACAGATAAACAGACCACTACATACATGGATCGAAGATAAGACATGGTCATTGCTCGGGGATAGGGTCAGGAATCAACAATCGCACAAGACCATGCCCTCTTGGATTCCTTCCTAAACTGCTATCAGTTTGAGGGTCAGATGATCCAACATTCTTCTCATCTTCAGGTAGATAAACCTCCTGCAACTGATGAAACAGATCCAAGTCTATATGAAACATGAAAATATTATTATTAGTAAACAGTTGAAAACAACTATTATATATAGATATATATTTTATATGATTATAACCAACATTTAACTATGTCAATCTTCATCTGCATCATCATCTTCATATATGATGGTGTCAATATCTTCATATTCCTCCTCAACATCATCAATTTCCATATGAGTTTCAATTTCATCATCTCTTATCATTTAAAATTCATTTGTAACATCATTAACATCATCGTCACCATCAACCCTTAACTGTGGGGTGTTATCATCAATATTCATATCTCTTTAAGAAAAAGATAGATTTGGAGCAGTCTCTTGAAAAATTTCAATTCATTGCACTTCAACAGAACCACATTCACTTTGAGTGAACTAATTTTCTTGAGATTTCATTTTTATTATTCTCTACCAATCACCCAACTCTCTTGAATTAGCATATTAATTTTCATAATAAGTTTGATGTGCCTGATGAGCTAATAAAATGGTTTTTTTACTACAATAAGGCTTTTATATTTAATATCAATGATTCTATGGCTTGTATGAACACGTAAATATCTCTCAGTATCCAACCACTGACTTTTAAACATCATTATGTAATTTTCCTACATAACATAGTTCAATAAATTCTTTTTTTGCATGCCATAAAAATCAACTTCAATTTCTCTATGATGAGATCCTCTCAAGAAAACACCACTATTCATTGTTTTTTGATTCCACATATGCATGTGTATGAAATCTAAAACCATTCACCACATATACATTATAAGATTTAACCATTTTGGATGGTGGGTTACTCAATAAACATAATTGATTATCAATTTTATCAGCATATTGGGATACCTAAAAATTTGTAAAACAATTATCAATATAATAAGTAATAAATTTATTTTATATGTTAAACCATAAATAATTTCTATTACCATACCAATGGTAAAAATTATTTTACCGACATTTTTTAAGAGTTACTTCTATAATTTATGGAAGCTATTTCTTGATATGATTATCATATAACCTACGAATAAAATAATATCAATTTACTGTAAAAAATATTATAGAATAAGTGATAGGAGCACTCATAATACAAATGGTGCCAATTTTTCATAGTTGAGAAAAACATATGTTTGAGCTATGTGGTGTTCATCATCTGAAATCCATCGTTCATGAACTCCACCAAAGCCAAGTTTAGGCTGATTAAAAACTAATAATTGATTTCTAATTTCATCATTAACATTTCCATTGTTATGGACCATGTAGTTTTGTTTTGAGGAATAGTCATATTGAAAATAATGAGAGTAGAAAAAATAAATTTCCGCATATAAATAATCTTCTTCAATTGAGCCTTCAACTGATGCTTTGTTATGTATTTTTTTCTTCAATTTCTACATGCATCTCTTGAATGGGTACATACATCAGAACTGTATCAGACCTCCATATTTTTCTTCATGCAGAAAATGTAATATCAAATGTTCCATTGAGTCAAAGAAATCCGATGAGAAGATTTTTCAAATTTACATAAAATTAAAACAATATCTTCTTGCAGTCTTCTTAGTGCATCATAGTCTATTGTCGCCACACAAATGTCTCAGAAAAAAATATGATATGTCTATTATCGCATCACAAATTATCACAAGTTATGTCTATTTATTCTTAATTATCACTAATTATCACAAATTATTACTAAATATCACTAATTATTTCTAATTATCACTAAATATTTCTAATTATTGTTAATTATTTTCAATTATCAATATTTATTCCTAATTATAACTATTTATTCTTATTTATTTTTAATTATTACTAATTATAGAAATAAATAGAAATAAATATGAAGACACCAAGCCTAATCCACCTTCTATTTGCAACAAGCGACACAATTTCAAGCAGATTAGTGATAATTATTTTTCTCAACAACTCATCTCCTTGCAAATTTCTCTGAATGAAATCACTATGAAGAATATACTCTGATGTACATATATCCATTTTCCTATGCATGAGAATGAAGAGTAGGGAGGCCTTGTCGTGCTGCTCTCTATTCCCATGCATACAAAAATGGATATCTGTACGTCAGAGTATATTTTTCATAATGATTTTAGTCGGAGAAAGTTGCAATGAGACGAGCTGTCAGACAAAAGAGTTGCCGCCAATCCGCTGGAAATTGTGCCACATGTCGCAAAAAGAAGGTGACTATTCATTACTATTTATTACTAATTATTTCTAATTGTTCCTAATTATTACTAATTATTACTAATTATTACTAATTATTCCTATTTATTCATATTTATTTATATTTATTACTATTTGTTACTATTTATTACTATTTAGTACTAATTATTACTAATTATTACTAATTATTACTAATTATTACTAATTATTACTAATTATTACTAATTATTACTAATTATTACTAATTATTACTAATTATTACTAATTATTACTAATTATTACTAATTATTACTAATTATTACTAATTATTACTAATTATTACTAATTATTACTAATTATTACTAATTATTACTAATTATTCTTATTTATTACAAATTATTATTAATAATAATTATTTATTACAAATTATTCCTATTTATTACTGATTATTAATAATTATTCCTATTTATTAATAATTATTCCTATTTATTAATAATTATTCCTAATATTACTAATTATTCCTATTTATTTATAATTATTCATAATTATTATTATTTACTTCTAATTATTACTATTTATTCCTAATTATTCCTATTTATTCCAAATTATTACTATTTATTCCTAATTATTCCTATTTATTCCAAATTATTACTATTTATTCTTAATTATTTCTATTTATTACTATTTATTCCTATTTATTTCTATTTATAATCATTTATTACTAATTACCACTAATTATTACTAATTAGCGCTAATTATTACAATTTATTAGTATTTTTTACTAATGAAACAACATATTTGTAAAAAAAAATGCAAAATAAAACTATCAAATTATAATTTAATTTTATTGTCGCTAATTAACAACAATTATAACTGTCATAAAATTAAATAAATTAAATGAAAAATAAAATCAATAGATAAATACCTTAAAACAAAACTTTTGTACGCTGAAAGGCTTTTAAATCGTTCTGATATGAAATTTTGAAGTTTGAAAAATCTTAGAGTGAAATATGAGAGTTCAGTGATAGAGAGGAATTGCGAATAGTGTGAAATGAAAAAAATCGATGATGGTATATATATGTTAGATTATTTATGATGGGGCCTGTTGCAAATACTCGCCCCGCTATTAATTACGGGCGGCGGTTAAAAATGTATTTACGACGGGTCCCATCGCAAATACCTACCTATCGACACAGTATTTGTGATGTGACCCGTTGCAAATGATGAAATCCTAGTAATTATCCGTCTGCGGTTAAAAAGCCTATTTGCGATGGGACCCATCGCAAATACCCACCTCCCTCAATAGTATCTATGATGGGATTTATCTCCCATTGCAAATATTATAAATTACCGAAGGGTATTTGCGATGGGTGTCAATACCCATCGTAAATACCCTTCTCGCAGTTTGGAGCGCATTGTGTGCCAAACCTTTTGCGACGGGAGACCTGTTCCCATTGCAAATAGCCCCTCTCAATGGACTAGTTGCGATGGGACCCACCCCCATCGCAAATAACCCATCGCAATTATTGATTTTTCCCATAGTGAGAGCGCCACATGAAGTAGCTCTTTGAATATTTTCCCACAAAGCGCCACTTCATGTGGTTCTTTGTCATTCGAAGCCCCAAAGCGCCACATGAAATGGTGCTTTTGGGTTTTACCCCCAAAGATCCATTTCATTTGGCGCTTGATAGCTCCAGATCCCCAATTAAAGCACATCTCTCCCCCTTTAATTAAATAAAAAAAATTCCCACATCAATTTTTTCCATTAATAAACAGATATATATATATATATATATATATTATATGTAAATGAATATAAATTTATAATATATTTAAATAAATTTATGTATATCATGGCTCCACAATCCCCTAGAGTAGTGACTCCCTCTCCTAGGGTTTCTTGTGTTCTGCTGTGGTTTTGATCACCTGCAATCAATTTGACAGAGGATGCTAGTAATGGCTTCATCATTCTAGATTCTCATCTGATCTGGTGGATGCTTCTTCTTCTAATATTCATTAAGGACTTCCTCTACTTCCATTTTTGTTCTGTTTCTCTCATAGTTTCATCGAATTTCTTCCTTGCAATGCGACCTCCCCGGCTACCCTCATCCCCAGATCTGGCTTCAAATATGGGATCCTCTGGCATGGATCGATGATTGTTCATGCGACAATGACGTTTTGATACTTGTGTGGTGGTTGTTCGACGAATGATGTCTGTTTGAAACCTCTCCTTGATGACTGTGCATGAAGGCTAACTTTTAAATTTTCTATCTTGGTGGTGTTCATGCTGCAATGTTTGTCATGGGTGTCAGCCACAGGTCATGTGAAGAAGGATGTGGCGAGCTTGATGGAAATGATAGGAGGCTCGAGTGGTTGATGGTGTGCAGGTCATGGATGCGGGTGGTCACTTAGTTGATGGTCGAGATTTTCCAGTGGTTTTTATGGCTTCTTTTTATGGTGTGATTCAGTTGGATTGCATTCTATTTTTTGATAGAGTGTGTTGAATGGGTTTCAAATGTCTTGGTGATCAATAGAGATTGTCTCGTTTCATTTGGATGGTAGTTCTTCTTCTTATAGGTATCGCTGGGTGGGAAGCCTCAAAATAGGGATGGGTGTGTTGACACCCATCATTCAACCATCTGTCCTCTTTTCTTGTTGGACATATGGGCACCTTGATGTTTATGAATTGCATTTTTGGTCTTGAAATGCACGCATTAGGTTGACAATGTAGTGAGTTCCTCACATGCATTGTCGGGTTGGCAGCTCGAAAGAGAGATAAGTGCGCTGTCACCTATCACCTGGTCCTCCCTTCACATTTGTGTGATTGGGAGGGGTGCTCTTCCACATTGTGTTGGACCAACATGATGCAACTTCTTGGTCGGGGGACAACACATCATTATTGAATGATTTCACAGTTTCATTCTTTGGTGGTGGTGGTGGTGGTGGGGGGGGGGGGTGATAAGACTTTTTCCTCTGCTTTTCTTGATGTATGCTTCACAGTTGACGCTCAAGACTATTTATGTCTTTTGGGTCTTGTTTCTTTTGGCTTTCATGCCTTTTCCATGTAATGGGGTTTCTCTTTTTCTAATTTTCATAATAGGATTTTCCTTTTTGTTTCAATAAGGGAACTTGACCCTCAACCTTTTAAAATAAAAATTTAAGTATATAAATATATATAAATATAACAAATACATGTGTGCGAACACACACACAAACATAGATTTTATAAGTGTATTTGAAAATAATTATATATATATATATATGAATAAAAAATATGCATGTAAATATATATAAATAAATATAAATATCATAAAATTTAGAATAAAACAAGGTAGGGAAGTGGTAAAGGGGTTCACATTATATAGGGAAGGTCACAGGTTTGAATCCAGGCATGTGCAGATTGATGATAATATTTCTAGTGATGAGAAAAGGGGGTCGTGAGCAATGTTGGGGGGGGGGGTGAGAGTGGGTGAGGGGTGATCAGGGGAATGCATAGTACTAAGAAAGGGGCACACGATCACCGAGAGAGGGGGGATATGTGAAAAAAAATATATTTTTTAAATTTTATTAGAGCTAGAAAAAAGCATTGATAAAGGGTGCCTTTATCAGTGCTGAAAGACCACTGATAAAGCCACCCTTTATCGACACTCTTTTATCATTGATAAAAACAACCTTTATCAGCACTAAAAAAATGCAGATAAATGACCCATTTATCAGTGTTAGAAAAACACTTATAAAGCGTATCTTTGTCAATGCTTTTTTAGAACTGATAAAGACACCCTTCATCAACACATTTATATAGTATTGATAAAGAAAAACTTTTAACATAACTCATATTATTAGAATTTTTTAGCACTAATAAAGCATGTTTTTAGTGATTTTAAAAGTGAAATCTGTTGAAGTGAATCCTGTTTCACAACCAATACAAAAAAGTACATTATTTGTGTAGAAAAATGTATATAATAGTTACACATTAAGAAATTACATTATTTATTTATAGTGAGAAAAATAAATACAATAGGAAAAATATTTTTGATAAAAAAATACATTATACATCTATCACTATAGCAGATATGGGATTTATCTGTGCTTGAAATATCCTTTATCATCACTAAAAAAGCGATGATGGTGTAAGCACTTTTGAAAGCTGACAACTTTTATCAGTGCTAAAAGAAACACTAATAAATGGGGTCCCTTAGAGAATCTATTTTAGTAATGAAAAATGGAATCCTTTATCAGTAATTTTTTAGCACTAAAAAAGTGATACCTTTATTAGTATTTTTTAGTGCTCATAAAAGTCAACCTACTACAGCATGCTGCTGGAATTACAACACATTATAGCATCAAATATCAAATTTAATTTTAACTAAATTTACATCACAATAAATCAAAAAAAATATATAGAATGATTATAAACATTTAAAACATTGGTCTATACAATTACATTGGTATATACAATTTATCATAAACATCAAAAAATTCAAAAACATTAATGTTATGTTTTCTTTGGACCACGAACCCCTCTCAAAATAGCATGACCATGCTACCAATTTCTGAACAAACCACTCCAGCTAAAAAAAACTATTCTTGTATAAAAAAACAAATCTTATGTAATACTATAAATAAATAAATTAAACATAAATATGATATAATTAATTAATTAAATGTCAATTTTAAATTGAATACATACATTTAGAGTCATACTAGGAACACCGTGTGTCGAATTAACATGTGGTTGATTTCTATATGACACAAAATATTTATGGATCATTTTTCTAAAGTATCAAGAAAAACTAAGTTCATTTTCTTGGTTTTGAGTACGTGACACGTGTTTTGAATGAAAATGTAAATTTTAAATAAAAACATGCATGTTGTGTCATACTGGGCACACCGTGTGTTGGATTAATGTGAGTATGATTCATACACATCACAAAGGATTTATGGATTATTGTCCTAAAGTATTAATACAATTTGAGTGTGTTTGTTTGGTTTTTAGTGAGTGACATACATTTTAAAAAAAATGCAATTTCAAATTAAAAACACATATCTTGAGTCATATCAGTCGTATTTTATATCAGATTGACATGCGACTAATTCCAACACATTAAAGATGACTTATGGATAATTTTCCTAAAGTATCAAGATCGTAAAAGTGTGTTTTCTTAGTTTTCAGTGACACATTTTTAACTAAAATGTCTCTTTTAAATTGAAAACACACATTTCAAGTCATACCAGTCACACCGTGTATCATATTTAGGTACAAATGTTTTTTTCATCTCATGAATGACTTATGAATTATTTTCATGAAGTATCAAAATAATCTGAATGTGTTTGATCAGTTTTGAGTATGGAACACATCTTTTAAACTAAAATATCAGTTTTAAATAAAAACATACACTTTGATTCATACCAGCTACACCATGTTTCATATTGACATGTAGTTTATCCCTAAACATAAAAAATGACTTATAGATCAATTTTCTAAAGTATCAAGATACTATGAGTGTGTTTTCTCAGTTTTTAGTGATTGAAAAATGTTTTGAACTAAATTTTCAATTTTAAACTGAAAGCACACACTTTGAGTCATGCCATCCACAACATGTATCAAATTAACATGTAGCTTATTCCTACACATAAAAAATGAATCTTGGGTAATTTTCCAGAAATATAAAGACAATATAAGTGTGTTTTATTAGTTTTTAGTGAGTGAAACATTTCTTAACTAAAATTTCATTTTAAACCGAAAACACACACACTTTGAGTCATACCGGTCACATTGTATCACATATTGATGTGCGGGTAATTCTTAAACATAAAAAATGAATCTTGGATCATTTTACAAAAGTATAAAGACCATGAGACTATGTTTTCTCAGTTTTCAGTTAGTGACACAGATTTTAAACTAAAAGGTCAATTTTAAACTAAAAGCACACATTTCAAATCATATCAATCACATCATTTATAAGATTAAGGTGCGGTCGATTCCTATATGTCACAAATGACTTATGAATCATTATCCTAAAGTATCAAAACAATATGAATGTGTTTTCTCAATTTTGAGTATGTTATTTATATTTTGAACTAAAATGTCAATTTTAAATAAACACACAAACTTTTAGCCATATTAGCTACAACCCATATCAGATTGATTCTTGGTTGATTCCTACAAATAAAAAATGAATTATGGATAATTTTTCTAAATTATCAAGTAAATATGAGAACATTTTATCTATTTTAAGTGTGTGACACATGTTTTTAACTAAAATGTCAATTTTAAATAAGAATATATACCTGGAGTCATACCCGCCACACCATGTGTCAGATTTATGTGTGACTAATTTCCATACATCAAAAATTATTTATGGATCATTTTATTAAAATATCAAGACAATCCTAGCGTGTTATCCTAGTTTTCAGTGAGTGACACATGTTTTTAACTAAATTTTCATTTTAAATAGAAAACAAAAACTTTGAATTGAATCGATATCATCGTGTATCAGATTGACACGTAACTAATTCTTACACATAAAAAATGACCTATCATGACCCATCCTAGTAGGGCCCATTCCGCGACTCCCCAAGCCCGCCTCCAATAGGACAGGGGTTTGTGACTATCACCGAGTAGGCATAACACTAACATGAGAGGCATTACCTAAGTACCTATACACACACACACACACATCTCCAAGCCCAAAATGCTGAAAAGTAAAAACCACTAAGGGAAAAAATGAATGAATACAGCTAAACCCAACCAACAGAGTACAACAGAAGTAAAGTACGGAAATTAAACTGGGCCAGAATACAAGCCCACCAAAAGTAAGAAATTACAAAGTCCAACCTGTAAGAAAAAAAGAGGTACTAGAACTGTTGCTCGTATCCGTAGGAATACATCAGACTGTAAGGAACTCAGAAAGCCTGGTCTAGTCCTGGTTCACCCTGGACTCCATCAAAAGGCTGCTCATCTGTATAAGACATGACATGTGTGGAAAAATCCCGTGCAAGGGTGAGTATAACAATACTCAGTAGGGGACCCTGAAAACCACAAAGAAATACAAAAAGTAAATGCACAATCAGATCTACACAGTATATGTCCATTGAACATATATAAATATAAATACATCCAGATATACTCGAAACCCAGAACCATAGTCTAGAGACAAGTCACAACGACCGCATACCCATGCAAGGGATTCAGTTCGATGATTCCACAAAGCACTAATCCAAGAGAACTCACTTCATGAGTCTAATAGCTCTGATGACATCTGTCCAAGAAGTACTGTTTGTTTCAAAAATCTATAAGAGAGATAGATGCACTGATAGATCTAAAGAGAGAACAGATACAATCATTCCGGTATAAAAAACTCCTGAGTGAGAAAATATCACGATACACAGATGAGGATCACTACCAGGGCCTTGGAGAATACCATGACTTATTCAGATTTCCACGTGCTAAGTAGTGGATCGGTGTCCTGTAGGATTGGTCACATCGATACCTGACTCTACCTATGGTCAAGAATGGATAAAGGATCTCACTCAAGTCCTCTCATAGGGATACCTGACTCTATCTCAGAAATTCCTAATGAAGGGATCATACTTTTGTGGATGGAAATGATACCTGACCTTTAGGGGAACAAGAAAAGGGGCACTAACCCAAACGAAACATGTCCAAGGAATTTTGGACAAGAGGATCAAGCTATGTAATGATAAGTACATGGAATATAGAAGGGTCACACACCATTTCCTCTGGACCTGAGTACTGCTCGTGTACAATGAACTGTGTCGTAAGTCTTGTTGTGTAGAAGAAGGCATACACAACGTGTATGAAAACAACAAGCCGTGTTCCACTATTCGAGGAAGAATCTATGAATGCTGGCCATGTGCTCTTACATGGCTTCAACCCACATATGCTAACCAGTGTAACTAGTACACGAGGTGACATGTGTAACCGGCCTCATATAGCCATGTGGTAGATTACATGACATGTACTCCACCCCGCGTTTGTGTATCTTTTGAGATACATGATGAGTCCTGTGTAAGTACCCACACACAGCATGATAATGGTCACATGCCATGTTAGTGATCCCAATCACCAAGGACTCCGGTAACTGATGGGTGGGGTCCACACACTGTGTCTCCCCAGGAGCATGCCGTGTTCTTCGCCGTGTGCAGTGCAGAAACCCTAGCCGCTGCCAAGCTAGTCCCATACGGCGTGTTCATCGGAGAGTACACCGTGTTCTTTGGAAAACTCCAGAACATGATGTTCTTCATCCAGTGCTTTGGGTGATGATTCAAACTTCGATCTAGCTATCTGATTTACACCAAACTAAAGGGTTGAGGTTGCCCCAACACCATGAAGTTGCTTCTGTTGGTTTTGGACCTCTGATCAGCCCCAAAAACACGTATCGAAGCACCCACACGAAGAAGGCTCGAAGAACGATCTCCCTCAATCTAAGTCAATTCATCTTTTTCCATAATTTTCACACCTTCTCTAGGTTGTCGTGATGTTCGATCTCTAATTTTTGATCGTTTCATTGAGAAATGGATTCACAACGATCAGTTGTATTTCACCCCATGAAGAACACGAAGAACACAGGGTGGGGGAGGAAGAAAATAATAAGAAAAGGAGGAATGCACCTCCACCATCATTTTTCATGGAATTGATTCACTCCCATAAATAGGTTTAACAATTAATCAAAACGATATTCCAACAATTATCATTGAAACCAATTCCAGAATCAAAACCCCAAAAGAAACAGAAATTAACACCCTCCCACAAGAATGCACGATCCACGGATCAACCTGTTTGTGGTTTGATCCACATTCATCATTAAATCTAAGAACAGGGAAAATAATAATCAAAATAACAAACCCCTACCTCGATTTGGTTGAAGGATGATCACTACGTCGTGTTCATTGGCGTGGTTAGTCGAATTCGAGATGCATCGATCGATCGCTCTGGCGTCATCTACCAACGGTTCCTCCTCCACCACTCCAACGGTCGTCATCAATTCGCAGGGTTATGTGGCTAACCCTATGAATTTTCCATAATCAGATATTTATAGGGGAGGAAATAGGTCGTTGCGTCAAAAATGAAATCAAAATAAAATAAATTATTTATTTATTTTATTTCCTTTAAAATGTCTAAAAACTAACTTTTGCAGTCGACCCATGCTGGTTGATGTTAGGCACCACCTAAGGTAAATTCACTGTTCTAAATGCAATGGTGCCCTCATATTTCTGATCCAAGCACCCATTTAATATTTATTCTACTTTTTCAAGAAAACCACTAACGCACACTATTTAGAGTTTAAATTATTTTAAACATTTATTCCGGGAACCTCGGGCCTCAGAATCGCATTCCATCACAAGGACTAGTCTCATAATAATTATATATAATATTTAAAAAATAATACATAGAAAATATGAGACATTACATTCTCCCCACCTTAGGGCTTTATGTCCCTAAAAATCCAAAACAAAAGGCTACTCAAACAGATGTAGGTACTGTGAACGAATTTGAGCCTCCCGCTCCCATGTGCTCTCCTGAAGATTCCCATGCTGCCATCAGACACGCACTTAGGGAATCTCTCACCCATGAAGGATCCTCTACTGTTTATCCTCAATCTCCACTAGGTACTCTGCGAAGGCTGCTCCATCCTCGATGTCCAGCTCACCCCAGTCGATGACGTGCGATGGGTCATGCACGTAGCTCCTCAGCTACGACACATGGAAGACATCATGTACTCGGTTCAACTGTGACAGTAGAGCTAGGTGGTATTCCACCTCTCCAAATCTATGTAGTATCTAAAAAGGTCCGATGAAACTCAGAGAAAAATTTTCACCCCAGCTAAATCTCTGCAACCCTCATTAAGGTGAGACCTGAAAGAAGACATGGTCCCCCTCCTTGAAATCTAGAGGTCTCCATCGTCTGTCAGTATATGACTTCCACTATCTCTATATAGTCTTCATTCACTCTTGGATGACATGAACCTTCTCAATAGTAGCTCGCACCAACTCTGGACCCATGAGTGCTGACTCTCCGGGGGTGTTCCAACAGAGTGGTGATCAGAAGGGTCACCCGTATAAGGCCTCAAACGGTGCCATGATAACGGTGGAGTGGTAGATATTATTGTACACAAACTCCATTAGTGGTAGGTGGTCCTCCCAACTGTGAATAAAGTCCAAGATACAGACCTTCAACATATCCTCCAGAACCTGAATGGTCCGCTCCGTTTGACCATTGGTCTGGGGATGGAATGCCGTGCTCAAGCGTAGCTGATTCCCAAATGCCTCTTGTAATCCCTTCCACAATCGGAATGTGAAACGAGAATCATGATCTAAGACTATCATTGAAGGGAAACCATGAATATGAACTATCTCATGTATGTAGAGGCCTCCCAAGCTCTCTATGGAACTATGCTCCCTGATAGTTAGGAATTGGGCTGACTTGGTGAGTCGGTCAATGATCAACCAGATGGAATCATGTCCCTTAGATGTTTGTGGTAATCTAATCACAAATTCCATCGATATTACATCCCACTTACACTCTGGAACTTCCATGGGGTGAGCTAACACTACTGAAACCTGGTGCCCAGCCTTCACCTGCTAGCACATAATACATTAAGAAACGAACTCTGCTACTTCCTTCTTTATACCTATCCACCAGAACTGAAATCGTAGATCTTGGTACATTTTTTCTACCCTAGTATGTACCAATAAGGGGGATGTGTGAAAATACCTCAGAACCTCCTCCCACAATGCCACTAGCATGACTGTGCATCCTCTAAAAAAGGACTATGTGCTCCCCACATTGTGAATATCCATCAGAAGAATGTACTGTGGATAACTGGGCACATAAAGTCTCACATTAAATATCCCCTAGCTGTGCTTCCATGACTCTCCGTAAGGGTATAGGGGTAACAACCATTTACTGGAGATAATATGTATCATCTCTATACATAAAGGATAACTACAGTGAAGCCAACTACTCCAACACCTTGCTCAGTTGCTGCGAACTCGATCTTCTGCTGAGAGAATATTCCACAATGTTTCCCTTCCCAAGAGTATATACGATCTCAAAGTCATAATCTTGGAGGAACTATAGCCATCACCTTTTCCTCAGATTAAAATAATTCTATGAGAAGATGTACTTAAGTCTCTTGTGGTCAGAGTAGATGATAAACCATTCATCCATCAGGTAGTGTCGCTAGATCTTCAATGAGAATACTACCGCTACCAATTCAAGATCATGGGTTGCATAGTTCTTCTCATGCGTCCTTAGCTAGCGTGAACCATAATCAACCACCGCCTGTCTATGCATCAAGACACAACCAATCATGGTCCCTAATGCGTCATAGAAAAATATGTACTCAACACCCCATTTTGGAAATATTAAGATCGGTGTGCTTGTCAAAATTTGCATCAACTGCTGGAGATACTGCTATCACTTCTCCCTCCATAAAAAAGGCTACCCCTTCTGGGTCAAGGCTGTCATTGGGGCTGATATTTGGGAGAAATCAGGGATAAATATCTGGTAGTATTCTACTATCTCAAGGAAGCTCCGCACCTCTATCACACTCCGGGGTGGCTCCCATGCTAATGCTGCCTCGACCTTGGCTGGGTCCACTGATACTCATCTGCTGAGATAACATATCTCAGAAAGTGGAACTCCTGTATCTAGAACTGGTACTTCAAGAGATTCCCATAAACCCAGTGCTCCTGGAGTACATCTAGAAACCATCCGCAGGTGTCTCGCGTGCTCCTCCTCTAATGCCGAGTATACAAGGATGTCATCGATGAAGACCACGATGAACCAATCTAAGTATGGATGTAAGATCCGGTTTATAAGTACCATAAAAACGTCAAGGGAATTCTTCATGCCAAAAGGCATCACCAAGTACTCATAGTGACCATATAGGCATATGAAATCCATCTTCGATATATCCTCACCCCATACTCGTAACTGGTGGTAACCCAATCAAAGGTCAACCATCAAGATCCAATGTGCCCCGCTCAGATGATTGAAGATGTCTTCAATCCTCAACAGTGGATAATTATTTTTCACAGTTACCTGATTTAGGTGTTGGTAATCCACACACAAAATCAAACTCCCATCTTCCTTCTTGGAAAATAAAACTGGGGATACCCAGGAGGAAACATGGGGTCTTATGAATCCCTTACTTCGCGAAGCTCTGTGGGAGCCATCCGATATGCTGGTGAGGATATTGATGTCATCCTTAGGTGTAAGTCGATACATAAGTCGATCTCCTAATGGAAAGGTAATCCTGGAACATCTTCTAGAAATATGTCCTCGTAGTCCGCCACTACTGCTGGGAACTGGAAGCTCACAACATCTTCTACTCCGAGAGTAAATCTAGCCAACTCATGAGTGATCGGATGCACCCTCTTATGAATGAGCCCATTATGTGTTTCCTAGGTTTCCTTTTCACCAAAAAAGGAAAACCTTGTCCCATCGCTGCAGACACACTACACTCTTCACCTAAAGAATTAAATTTGGGCATGGACCAAAGATAGCCAATCCATACCGAGAATGACATCGTAAGGCCTCAACGTTGTCACTAAGAGGTTCCAATTGAAACTCTCACCTACAAGGGAAGTATCACACTGTCTAAAAAGATGCATGATCATCAAGTCTCCCCTTGTAGGTGTCTCCAAGCATAAGGGTTGAGTCAATGACTTTAATGGAATCTCAAGGTTTTTAACAAGACATGTGGTGAGGAAGGAATGACTGACACCTGTGTCTATAAGTACGGAAGCTAAGGTAGAAAAGGAATAGATTGTACCTCAGATCATACCTGGAGTCCCTGGTTCGTATGCCTCGACCACATGAAGCTATCCCCACCCCTATCCCCCAGCTTCCTGATCCTGGTGTGGACCTCATAGGGGTGGTGGTGGAAGTAGATCAAAGCGTCTGCCACCACCTGTAACTCTCCCTGCTCCTCTTCCACATCCTCTACCTGGTGGGTCTGTTTTCTCCACTCTCTACCTCTACCTTAGTGGTCCATCCACCACTTCCCTATCAGTAGCTCGAAAAGTTGTACAGTCTCAAGTGAGATGTCCTCTACTATCGCACGAGTAGCACCGCCTCTCCCTAGGCCGACTGGATCCATCCTGAGATCCCTGGGCTATTGATACCCTATCCTGGGTCCTCCTGTGACGTCTCCAAGATCCCAAACCCTATTCCTAATGTCGGCTCCCTACTGATGAGGTCTCCACACCTGTCTGTCTACTACTAACTTCTACTGGTTGTCTCAACTCTACCAAGAATCTCTCAATCACCAAGGCCCGCTCGAGCACTCTAGCATAAGTTGAAATGCATAGAGGCACTACACTAGATTGGATGTCCCACCATAGACCTCGATCAAAGGTCCGAGGTCTAAAGTATTAATACCTGACCATATACATCAATCAACTGGTGAGGTTGGTGAACCTCGATTAATAGTCATCCACCATCAAACTACCCCACTAGAGATGAATAAGCTCTTGGATATGCACTTATCTTAGCATAACTGGAGTGAAATCCTCCCTAAAGAGTTGATCAAACTCCATACATGAAAGATTCTCCTCGTCACGAGTATGCATGGTCAAACTCCACTATCATCCTGCTGAACTCTAAAGAAGGCTCACTCTTAGGACCACCATATGGTCTGCTGGTGTCCTCACTAGATGGAAAACTCTCATCACCGCCTCAAGCTAGTCCTCAGCCGCTTGAGGGTCAGGCTCGCCTCAAAACCTGAGGGGTATCTGTCTCTAAAACTCATGGAGCATGCTTAGTTTGCACTCCTCATCTGCTGGTACTGCAGGTACCACATGCTGCTCCACTAGTGGTGGTATAGTAGGTGCACCACCTGAAGGTAATGCCTGGGGAACTGGTCCTTGTATCGAAGCCTCATCACTGAGGGGGTTATCCTCATGGTCGAGTCGCTGAATCCTAGCAGGCATGCATCACGAAGGCATCCAGTAAGGAAACAAGATGTACTATGGTCAATGAGTATATCTGTATAGCTGACACAAAGGACATGGAAAACACAACCCATTCCTATATAATTCATGTACCATTCTTTCATTTCCCTACAACTAGTGCTTTCATGCATCGAGTCAAAAGGCAGGTTATCAGAGTCCTAGTGTATGGATACATCTACCATCTAAACCAACACTAGAGTCTCTATCTTGAAATACAAGCTCAAAACACTTAACACTGTTTCCCCAAACCAATCACACAGACTCTTGGTCCTAAGGTAGAACCGACTAGCTCTGATGTAACATCCCAGGTAAATAAAGAATATAAATTTTTTATATTTATTAAAATTTGTGAATTAAATATTAATTTTACATTAAAGGGGATGATATGTTCGATGACATACTTGATACACAACAACATGTTTAATTGAAAACTTACATTGCACACACCGTTCAGTTATACTGAAAAATATTAATATAATATTATTATTTTAAATGGTAGTTAACGCATAGCCGTTGTATTGGAAAGAATGAAAAAAACTAACTATATTATGATTAAATGTGTTTCTTAAATGTGTTTAGATTTATCCAATAAATTTTAGAGGTTTAAAATAATAAAGAATTCAATTTTAAGCATAAATACTCTAATATTCATTAAAAGGTCGATTTACCACCTTTTTATGGAGAACCCTCTTTAAATATAGTTTTGGTCACTTTTATATGTTCTATTTTACAAAATAAAATTATTCTTTAGAATTGAGACATCAAAATTTACTTCAGGTAAATTTTGGGTACTTTTTTGATAAAAATTCATTTTTTAATGAATAGTGAAAAATACTATATTTGAATTCAAATCTTCCTTTTAATATAATTTATTTGTAAGGTTAAATTATCTTTTTAATTAGTTTTAAAGTTTAATTATATTATGTTTTTACTATTTAATCCAATTTTGGTCATTATAAAGTAATTTCACTTTGAAATTGGACATAAATAAGTGTCAATCTTTTGATAGTTATTATTTCTTAAAAACATGCTTTTTGATTTGACAACGGGAATTAATTTTAAATTAATTTCTGCCAATTCTGTGTTTTGAATTTGGAAAAATGGATTCCATATTTGGAATCATGAGATCCAAATTGTGTAAATAGATAACTTTTATTTTTAGACATTATGAATATTTACTTCAGTAAAAATTTTATTTACCGTGGTTAAAGGGTAAATATGGAAAATAAGGGTAAAAAATAATATTATAATAATATTAAATTACCATAACATGTGTCATAATCCTATTTTTTGATAAATTTCAAACCATGGGCATCCTTGGGTCGATTTTGGGACCCCATAGAACCACTTGGGAGTGATAATGACACTTTATATTAATTAATTTAAAGTAAAGACAAAAATGACATAAACATATATCTTTTAGAAAATAATTTTTTACATGGGGTAATATATGTTCTCTCTTAAACTATAAATATTAATTGAAAATATAAAAATATTTCCTACATCATGATATTTTTTTATAATTTTTAGACATCAAATAAATAAAAAAATTTATGACACAATAATGATGCAATGTTTACCTCATTAATGAATGATTTAATTATAAAGATTAAAAAAATATCCAAAACCTGTCCAATTATTATTGGATGATTTTATTTCTTACATGAGTCATCTTATCTTATACTTTAATGAGTTTTGGACCTTTAGAAACAGAAAATCATTATATAATAAAATAATATTTTCAAGCTTTCTTAAAGAGTCCCTCCTCCCCCTTATAAAAATCCCTCACTTCTAACCCATTCCTCACACTTTTCATGCCCCTTGGATCATCCAAAATCTACCCAATTAAGCTACCTACATCCTTATCCTCCTACTAGAATCCTTCACCTAGGCAGAAGGCAATTCAAGTAAACCTTTTGGTTCAAACCAAAGGAAGATACCTGATTTAAAGGTAACGTCTTCTCTTAAGTTCTTTTGTTTTATTTTACTTCTCTAACCCCATAAAATCTTTTTATTACTTTATTTTATAAAAACAACAGTATACTAAATATAATAGGTTGTTTTTATGAGAATTATTCGAACTACACTTACACACACCTCCATTTAATGGTTAAAGAACATACTGTTTCTGTGGACGACGAACTACTGCCTCCCGAAACGATGATTGTTCAATTATCTCCTACCACCTATCATGGTGGACATTATGATGGAAATATATTTATATGTGATATATATTATATTTATATTGTTTATATTCTTCTGTATTTTCCATTTATATAATGCCTTTATGGTTTCTATAGTGGGTAAATACGATAATTTCATTTGAGGAAGCGCGGACTACCGCCCCCTCAAAGTGATGACTGGTTCATGCCATATGTGAAACATATAAAGGATGAAGATAATTAAATTAAATATAATATTAAACTGGAATTATAATATAACTATTTATCATTACGTTTTCATTCCATTAAATATAAAATATAAATGAAAGTAGCGTTCATGCGTACGTACGACTTACCATCTCCATGAACGGTGCATTTTATTTCTTATCTCCAATTGTTATGTACTATTATAAATACATATATACTTGATATATATGATATATATGATAAATAAATCATTAATATTATTTTTTAGATAATGGAATTTTTACCACATGGACAATTTGTAATTATAACAAGTTCATTTTTGACTCAAGTTACGAACATCGACAAAATGTCCAATATGAACTCAAATAGTTAACTAATTGTTGTAGATAGATAATAAGTGATATAAAAATAATAATAAAATTTAAAAAGGTTTTTAAGAAAGTATAAATTAACTTAATTTTATTATTCAGGAAGAAAAAGGAACAAATGTGTCAAGTCGGACATGAGGTAAGGGGTTTCTTATCTCACTTTTAATTCCATGAGATTTCCATTGTTTGTTACTTATTTATTTCATGTGGTGTATTGTGTACTGAAATTTGATATATATTATAATTATTCTCTTTATATTCATGGTATTCTATGATTCATTTGTTGGTTATTAACTTTTTTTCATAAGACTCTATTGATAACAATGTGGTAAGAGGTTTTCATCTCACTTTTTATTCCCATGAGATTCATGCTATATTTTACACTATTTACCTTCTTGTGGTGTATTTAGGGCCCATGATTGTATTATTTGTGTAATATACTTCAACTTATGGTTATTTACATCTTCATTTTATGATCCTTCCTTCATGGGGTGTATGTTTTGTATGTTACCAAATCGGTAAGGGAACCTTTCACCGTACTCTTTTAGTCAAAGACTTCTTTTATGTAATGTCTTTTAATTTACACATTCTTATGTTGGGATATTTTATTCTATATCCTTATTACTATAAATTTTATGTCAATGTGATGAGAGACTCTTTTCTCTCTCATCAACACATTTTCTGAATTTTAATGTGACACCGTTAGGTTGTCAAATTTTTGTAAGAGAACTTCTTAACCCAATTTCAATTCTTTGGGTTAAACTTCTACTTCTTGATTATGTCATGCTATGAATATGTGTGAATGACTTATGATTATTTTACACTTAATATCCAATTATATTAGGTGTACTATTATTTTTCACACATAATTTTTTCATTTATTTATCCTTAATCTAAGGATATGATCTTTGTAGGGGACTTTGTCTAAATTTACATTCCATTGAGAATTATTTGTTGTTATGCACCAATTCACTTTTATATGGTGTATATACTACCCTTTGATATATTATATCATGAATATATTTATTCTTATGATATTATAAGCTTTGATAAATGTTATTCCTCAATTATTTGTATTCAAGCGTCTCTCATTGGGTTAGGAACTCTTTTACTAAAATATCACTTTAAATGTTTTAAAGATTTATTCTTTTAAATATTTCTCTTTAATTTACATGTTTTAAAAACGGGTTTAAGGATTTATTTACATGGACATGAATGTTTTGAAATTAAAATTTCTTTCAAAAGATTCAAAGTCGTATGGGACATTTTGATAAATGTTATTCCTCAATTATGGTTATTGGGAATTGTTTACGTATAGGGGTGGTACCGTGATAAACCTAGGGCGGGTTAGCCTGAGATAGCTCTCCAATGAATTGGGTAACGTGACAGAGGTAAATATTAATGTTTCTCCTAAAATATTTAGGGAATATACTGTGATGGGTATTCCAATGTAACTCCCTATGTAGCTGTGATAGTTACAATGTAAGTATGATATAGATGCCACAATTTACCTGTACGATTTATGATTTCTATGTATTATTTATAAATCTTATGATTTCTTGAGGTATGAGCTTATTCTTGGTATGTATTTATGGAATAATGTTATCTTTATTTATCTTATAAGCCTTACTAAGCATTTTATACTCATCCCAATTTTTGAAATGTTTTTCACAGGACTTAAAGATGAATAAGGTCAAGGATGGGATCATGGAAAAGTCATGATGTCTAAAATACAGAACTAGACATTACTCTTTTTTTCAAAACTTTTTATTTTATGAAAATATAGAAACTGAGTAGAATTGTTTACTTTGTAATTTTAAGATGAAATGTAATAGTTATGGCCTAATTCTCTAAAACTCTAAACCTAAAAATATCCTCACTGTGAATTATTCATTTAATTCAAGATTATGTAATGTTTTAAGGCTGGGTCCTTATAGTTGGTATCAGAGGTCATTTTAGATAACTTTAGAGATTAGGGTGTTATTTAAGCATAAGTTACATAACCATAATGGTTTGAATATTATAAAGAGACATATTTATTTTAGGTAAATTGAATGAGTTTAAGATAACATGAATAAGTCTATCTTAGTATTTACCCTCCTTATAAGATATTATATGATGATTGTATTGATATACACACTCTGACCTTTTTGGTTTTAGTAAATGGATGGATCTAGCAGGCACCAAAGTAACAGTGGATGTGAAGAAAACTGTAATGGTTTTCTGAATGAGCAACTGAATGAAATGAGAGCTACAATGAGAACTTTTGTGGTTATTCTCAACCAAATATCTAGAGTCATGATTGACCACTAAAACCATGGTAATTTTTAAGGCATCGTATATGCGAGAAACAAATCCCTACAAAAGTTCAGGTAATAACCATAAAGGTAAGTATGTTTAAAAACCTATGTGTCAAGGATGTGGAAAGAAACACCTAGGAAAATGCTTCAAAGGGAAGGAAAGATGATATAGATGTGAGAATAAAGGTTATAAATCAAGAACCTTCCATGGAAAAAAGAAGCCTCCAGTTGACTCTAGGAAAGGGAAAGAATTTCTTTCTGAGGTATCAATTGAATGTTTTAAATGTGGTGTGTATGGTCATTATACAAATAGATGTCCTACAAAGAAGTTTCGAGAATGGGATCACCAGGATCATACAAATATATGTTTACCAATACCTAATTCCATTCTGATTGAGGATGAAGAAAATGACAATGAATAATGAAAGGTATGGATTATTTCTTAACATATGTTTTGATATTATTGAATCTTAGGATATGATTCATGATTTTATTTGTAGGAAAGAAGTATTTCATAATAAGTTAGTAAGGAATGGTTAATGGATCATGAATAATGTTGAATGAGTAAGAAGTCAACATATACGAGATTCAAGAGTTATGGTAGATTTTAAGATGATAAAATTCTTAAAAGTGTTAAGGCTCTTTTGATGATGGGATTATATTGGAAGACTTTTTGTAGTATGTGTAACCCTGAAGTTTGATATATTAAAATGTTATTCAGGGAATAATTATCTTTTCTTTTGATGAGTAATGGTGGAATTTTATTTTGGAAGAATCAATGTTTTTATTATGGACATATGGTGATTTGGGTTATTTATGGAAATGATTAACCTATCATAGAGAATATGTGATTTGGTTAATTACACTTCAGTATTAGACTTTAAGAGTAGTCGATTTTATTTGGAGATAAATGCTAAGATTTACTGTGGAAGACTATGTGATTAAATCCTTCTAAGTTTTGGGTTACAATCTTAGTTTGGGTTACTTTAAATTATTTTAAGGACATTTGTTTATTGAATGGTCTTTGCCGAAATTTGGGTATTGTTTGTCAAATTTTGGGGATTAAGAGTAGTATTTCTTTTTATAAAGTATTATCCTTTTGGGGATTATCTGGTCTTGTACTAAACATTTTGGTTTTGGTTGATGTATGAAGATATGGGAAATATGTAGTTCATCTTTTGTGGATTATCTGATAATCTAAAAGTTTATTCAAGCACTTTTAATGTGACCAAGTCAGTTTGAATACTCCTCGTTTAGAGAAAAGATGAGTTTGTGGTAGAAATATAGTAAAGGATGAAATTCTACATGACAAGTAATCATGTTTCCTTATGTTTTTAGATAAGTTCATAAATAAATTCCTAAAATTTATAAAAAGTAAGTAAAAACAAAAACATTGTATGTTAAATTTTTCTAATGGGGAATCAAAAACCATTTAACCTATCACAAGTTTGTGATTTTCTTGTGGTTAACTTTCTCCTAATCACGTTTTATACCACTCTCCATCAAACCTTAATGTTTTGTTTCTCTTCTATATACATGTTTTCCTACATGGAATCATAGTACGAGCTATCTCGATTGACCTTTTTATTTATATTTATTTTTTTTAAAGTGGTATTTTTATTGACACTTTTTCCAATCTGGAACTTTCAATGAAGTTTCCAAGCCCAATTTTAAAATTGTGAGGATGCAATTCCCAAAAGGGGGGAAGGATGTAACATCTCAGGTAAATAAAGAATATAACTTATATTTATTAAAATTTGTGAATTAAATATTAATTTTACTTTAAAGGGGATGATTTGTTCAATGGAATACCTGATAAGCAACAAAAGATATCATTTAAAACCTACGTTGCGCACAACGTTGAGTTATACTGAAAAATATTAATATAATATTATTATTTTAAATGGTAGTTAACGTATAAACATTTTATTGGAGAGAATGAGAAAAAATAACTATATTATGATTAAATATGTTTCTTAAATGTTTTTACATTTATCTAATAAATTTTAGAGGCTTAAAATAAGAAAGAATCCAATTTTAAGCATAAATACTCTAATATTCATTAAAAGGTCTATTTACCGCCTTTTGATGAAGAACCCTCATTAAATCAAGTTTTGGTCACTTTTATATGTTCTATTTGACAAAATAAAATTATTCTTTAGAATCAGGACATTAAAATTTACTTTGGGTAAATTTTTGGTATTTTTCTGATAAAAATTCATTTTTTAATGAATAGTGAAAAATACTGTATTTTAATTCAAAACTGCCTTTTAATATAATTTATTTATAAGGTTAGATTATATTTTTAATTGGTTTTAAAGTGTAATTATATTATTTTTTTAATATTTAATTGAATTTTGGTCATTGGAAGTAATTTCACTTTGAAATTGGACATAAATAAGCGTCAATCTTTTGATAGTTATTATTTCTTAAAAACCCGCTTTTTGTTTAACAGTGAGAATTAATTTTAAATTAATTTCTGCCACTTATGTGTTTTGAATTTGGAAAAATGTATTCCATATTTGGAATGAGGATGTCCAAATTGTGTAAATAGGTAACTTTTATTTTTAAACATTATGAATATTTACTCCAGTAATTTTTTTTTATCATGGTTAAAGGGTAAATATGGTAAATAAGGGTAAAAAAATAATATTATAATAATAATAAATTACCCTAAAATGTATCCTAATCCTATTGGTTGATACATTTCCAACCATGGTAATCCTTGGGTCAATTTTTTGACCCCATAGAACCACTTGGGAGTGATAATGACAATTTATATTAATTAATTTAAAGTAAAGACAAAAATGACATAAACATATATCTTTTAGTAAATTAATTTTTTTTACATGGGGTTATATAATTTATCTCTTAGACTATAAATATTCATTGGAAATATAAAAATATTTCCTACATCATGATTTTTTATAAATTTTAGACATCAAATAAATAAAAATATTTATAACACAATATTGATGCAGTGTTTACCTCATTAATGAATGATTTAATTATAAAGATTAAAAAAATATCCAAAACCTATCCAATTATTATTGGATGATTTTATTTCTAACACGAGTCATCTTATCTTGGAATTTAATGAGTTTTGGACCTTTAGAAACTGAGAATCATTATATAATAAAATAATATTTTCAAGCTTTCCTAAAGAACCCCTCCTCCCCCTTATAAAAATCCCTCACTTCTAACCCATTACTCACACTTCTCAAGACCCTTGGCTCATCCAAACTCTGCCCAATCAAGATACCTAAATCCCTCTACTCCTCTTAGAAGTGTTCCCCTAGGTAGAAGGCAATTAAAGTAAATATTTTGGTTCAAACCATAGGGAGATACCCGATTTAAAGGTAACGTCTTCTCTTAAGTTCTTTTGTTTTATTTTACTTCTCCAACACCATAAACCCTTTTTATTCCATTATTTTATAACAAAAAAAGTATCCTCAATATACTAAGTTGTTTTTATGAGAAGGATTTGAACTACACTTACACACACCTCCATCTAATGGTTAAAGAACATACTGTTTCTTTGGATGATGAACTACTGCCTCACGAAACGATGATTGTTCAATTATCTTCTACCACCTATCATGGTGGCCATTATGATGGAACTGTATTTATATGTGATATATATTATATTTATATTGTTTATTTGCTTCTGTATTTTCCATTTACATAATTCCTTTATGGTTTCCATAGTGGGTAAATACGATAATTTCAGTTGAGGAAGTGCGGACTACCGCCCTCTCAAAGTGATATGACTTGTTCATGCCATATGTGGAATGTATAAAGGATAGAGATAATTAAATTATATATGATATTATACTATAATTATACTATACCTATTTATCATTATGTTTTCATTCCATTAAATATGAAAGAGAAATGAAAGTAGCGTTCATGCGTACGTAGGACTTACCGTCTCCATGAATGGTGCATTTCATTTCTTATCTCCAAATGTTATGGACTATTATAAATACACATATACTAGATGTATATGATATATAAATCATGAATATTATTATGGAGATAATGGAATTTTGACCACGTAGAAAATTTTTAATTATAACAACACTACTGGGAAGTTGGGTTTTCCCAACGCTGTTATACCAATGGTTCAACAGAACCATTGGTATAGGGGTCCTTTACCAATGGTTTGATAAAACATTGGTAAAGGTTGAGTTAGTGAGGGATTTCCCAACAGTGTGAAGAAATTGTTGGGAAATCTACAAAATTTTCTCCCTTTACCAATGGTTTGTACAAATCATTGGTAAAGTATATAGAGACCCATACTTGATGTACATGGACATTACATTACTTTTTCGGAATAATTAATACATAAAAAAACAGACACCAAAGGATCGTAATAGTTTAGTGTCTTTGGAAACTCGGAACATAATCTTCTAATCACGGTGAAAGATCTTCAACATCTCCCATAGAGATCTTCCTTTTTTTCTTACCTAAAACCTTTCTTTATATCCAGGGGAAGAGAAAATATATAAAGGGTGAGCTCAAATGCTCAGTATGGGTAAGCATGGAGAAAATAAAACAAACCATATACATTTGAACACAAAAACATTAACATAATGTTTAAACATCAAAATCTTGAGCAATGACATAAAACATGGCAGTACGTAAGGAATAGATCATAATGGAACATCAATCATGATAAAATAGCTTAGAAATAAAACTTGTAAATGTGGAAAAACAGTAAGCACATTATATGATTTCCATAGTAGCCAAGGCATTGCTGCCAAGACCATTTAGTGGACAAAGTCCCTTACTGAACTGAGTTCACTCCTCATTCCAGTCCTGTATCACTGAACCAGATTAACTTGTCATTCCATCCATGTCTATCTCATGAGATATAAATCTTTACCTAATGAATTGGAGGGAGATATAGGTCCCACCCATCTCATAATGAAATTATTCTTACTTGTGCCACAACATGAACATAAATCATTCATCATTACCCAAAGTATAATTTGGGTTTCATAAACATTATCCCATCATAACATAATCCATACAAAAAATGGATATCATTTCATCATAAGAAAAGTGAAACCATGTAAATCATAGAGAAATTATACTTGAAACATACACATATGAAATAATTCCATCTTATATGGAAAATGGTTTTTATAAAACACTTGAAATGAATTCTTGAGGAAAATATCCTTTCTTCTTCAAAATCATTTTATTTTCACAAAATGCCATAAAATTTTAAAAGAAAAGAATTTTGTTGAAAATAGTCATTAAATCTTGTAGAGTAATATTCATGAAAATAAGGCGTTATGAAATCGTAAAAATCTGTTCATGCCGTATAAGTTAAAAAAACATTCTTCTCGTACTTTTGCCGAAAAAGTCAAAAAGTACCTCGTATGGTAAACAAAAGAAAGATTCCTTCCATACAATGTGGTAAAAGTATAAAGGGTAAAAATGAATTTAAAAATACATCGAAGAAAATGAAACATTTTATGAATTTTTTTTGAGAACATATGGACATGTATAATAAACATAACCCCAGTAAATACTTACGAATAAACAATCTCAGATAAAAATGAGATTGGAATAATTATCCCTTACCTTATGTCTAATTTCTTCCGTATGTGTTCGAGACTCATATATATTGGGTTTAAAAATATTATTAACTTGTAACAGAACCATAATAATATTTATGATATCATATATGATTCACTTACGACTTTATATTATCCATTCATTTGTCAATTCCATGTTAAAGCAGCGTTTTGGGTAAAATCATTTCATTTATCGTCCGGGTTTTGACTTGTAATTATTAATATGATTACTTAGATAATGATTAATTAATTCCAGAATATAAAAAATGACTTATATATAATATATATTCAGAATATACATATATATAATAGATCGATAAATGGAAATAAATACACCGTTCATTAAGATGGTAGGCCATACGTACGCATGAACGCTGTTTTTCGTTTCCTTATTGAATTGAATGGAATTAAGTAGATGAAACACACACACATATATATACATATATCCAGTAGCATTATTATGTCATATATTTTATGATTACTTATTATATATACTTTATAGTCATTCTTGAATTGTTTACATGGAAAATGAATCTCATCGCGTCGTGGAGACGGTAATCCGTTCGTACGTACGAGCGATGATATCATTCCCATATTTATTGAATGGAATTGGAGTGGATGATATAATATCTTAGAATCTGTATTGTGTTATAATAATCATATATAGTTATTCTTTACACCATTATACCCATCCAAGTAAGGTGGTGGTGGAAAAACTGATTACACCACGGCGTAGAGACGATATTCCATACATATGCACGTGCGCTGATTTCGTTTTCCGTAGGATGGATAGAAGGTGAAATAGGGTTGTTTCATATTTATAATAACATATCAGTATATAAGTAATACTTATGTTATTACTTTATAATGAAACAACTAAAGAAGAGGAAGTAGAATAAGAAATAAACTTGAAAGAGTCGGTAGAAGAGATTACCTCTTCCTCGATGTGCCTCCTTTAAACTTCCACTTAAGGGACTAGAGTTGGTCTTTTGAGAAGAACAGAACCTCTAATATGTTTCTAGGGATGTTGAGAAGGGAAATGGGCAGGGGTTGGCCATGCTTGAATGCTCAAAGTTGTGTAAAGAGAAGAGGGAGGAGGTGCCCTTTTATAAGGGAAGAGAGGGACACCTTTGGAAAGTGTGAAAATATTATTTTATTATAAACTTATCTTCGGTTTCAAAAGGTCAAAAAATCATTAAATATGAAGATAAGATGAATCATGATCGAAATAAAATCATCCAATCAGAATTGGACATGTTTTGGATAATATTTTAATCATTATAATCTTTTTTATTTAAATCATTTATTAATGAGGTAAATACTGCATCATTATTGTGTCATAAATAATTTAATTTATTTGACGTCTAAAAATTATAAAAAAATACCATCATGTATGAAATCTTTTGAGCTTCCCAATGAATATTTATAGTCGAAAAGATAATTTATATAACCCCTTATAAAAATTAATTATTAAAAGATTTTTGTTAATGTCAATTTTGTCTTTACATTAAATTAATTAATCCAAATTGTCATTATCACTACCAAGTGGCTCAATGAGGTCCCAAAATTGACCCAAGGATGCCCATGGTCGGCCAATACTCATCAATAAGGTTAGGAAAAGTGTTAAGATAATTTTGAATTATTATAATATTCTTTTAACCTTGAATTACCCTATTTACCTTTAACCGCAGTAAATAAAAGTCAAAAGTTACTATTCACCAAAAATTATTTTCATCTTATTGAACCACATTTTACTTCTTGATAACAACCATGTATGTCGGATTTTTGAAATTCAATTAACAGAAGTGGTAAAAATTCATTTAAATAAAAGAGTCAGTTTTTTAACTACCACTAAGTGGTTTCACTATTCATCAAAAATTGAAGTTTTTCAGAAAAATACCAAAAATCCAGCCTAAGATATATTTGATATTCCAAATTCAAAAATGATTTCTACCTTTCCAAATTCAAAACATAGAAGTGGAATTAATTAATTTTAAAATTAATTCCCATTATCAAAACAAATAGCGTGTTTTTAAGAAACAATAACTATCAAAAGATCAACACTTGTGTATGACCAAATTCAAAGTAAAATTAATTCCAATGACCAAAATTGGATTAAATGGTAAAAATATATTCTAATTACACATTAAAACCAATTAAAAATATAATCTAACCATATAAATTATTGCGATGAAAAAAGTTGTTTTTAATTAAAACATAGCGTGTTTTTACTATTCATTAAAATATGAAAGTTATCAGAATAATATGAAAAATTTATCCAAATTAAATTTTTATATCCTGATTCCAAGGAAGAATTTTATTTTGTGATATGGAACTTATAAACATGTCAAAAACTAGATTTAAAGTGGGTGTGCCATCAAAAGGCGGCAAAACTGCATTTTTTGAAAAATACTTATTTTACCCGAAAAATTTATTTAGTTGTCATACCATGTTCTAGAAAATATGTAAGATGAATAATAATGTTATAAAATTCAAAATTTAGTTTATACTATTCATAACAGCTAGTTCATAATAATATTATAAAAATATGTCGTTGTTTAGTGAAACCCGGTATTGCGTACAACACACACTATCGAGGAAGGTTGCGATTGCGTGTAATGCAAGCCAAGTCAGGGTTGCGTGTAGTGCAAGACTTTTTTGTTGTTTCATATAAAATAAACCAACCATATTTAATTATACATTTAATATATATATATATACACTCAATGTTGTGTAGAATAACTACTATCAAACGAACTTTAAATTATGTGCAAAACGATCCAAGAATAGTATTGCATATACTGCAAGCTAATACGATGTTTCATATAGCACAAGATAATCTTGGTTTAGCATACAACACAAGACATCAAATAAATTAAAAAGAATACTTCTCATAAAATCTCTGGGTGTTACATTCTACCCCCTTAAAATGAATTTCGCCCTCGAAATTCGTCGGGGTTATAAATCATTTACTACTTGAAAGTTTCTTTTATAGAAACCCACATCGTAAAAAGGAATACTAAAACTTAATTTTAAAAACTAATGTATGAAACATAATGGTTACCCAAATTAACTCATCACTGGGTTTCCACATAGGAGAACATAGGTGAAAATATGGATATGGAAGAGAAATATAACCATCTACTTCTGATGGAGAGTGGTAGAGAACATGGATATGAAAAAGCCAAAAGTCAAAAAGCCATAAATTTGTGATGATCTAAGGTACCATCTGATTCATCAGATATGAGAGCACTAGGAAAACATTTTTGGTTTTCAAGATCATTTCCCTAAATTTTAAGAATTCGATTAGAAGAAATATTTACTTTATTTCGGTATAATCTCACTATTGTTCGTGCCTTGAACAATTTCCACTTCATCTTTAAAAGAAATGAAGTTGAATTTTTCATTTGTGAGGTGTTAGCAGATCATGTGATAGAATGATGGGTCATTCCATATGTCTCAAACAAAAGGTTAGGAAAAGTTATCAAATATACATAAGTCTATCTATGGTGAGGTTAATCGTATATGATTCCAAAAATGGATTTATACTTCATCTATCATACCGATTAAAATAAAACTAGTTTCTACTAACCAGGGACTTCCTGTAGGCTAGTGGTAGGTGATAAAGGCCTGTCGCACATCGGTTGTGGGTTCTATTCCCTTAACCTTGTCCGATGCTACGAGTTATCAGCCGTCCTACGAGTTGTCCTTTTTCTAAAACTATACTATTACAACATTCAAAAAATAATATCAAAAAGTTCTAGCCTTAAACAATACTATCTGATGTCCGAAATAATCCATTACAGTCTTTAGACTTATCCAAAATACATATGTCCAATCTCATAGTATAAAGAAAACGATTACTAGAAATGTCATTAACCAAGAATGTGAATACCATCATTTATCCCCCATATATCAGACGATATATCTTGTTGATCACATTCCAAACATGTGAATACCTTAATCTTCTTGACACATGAATTACCATAGAACCATAGTGAAAACATGAATGCTGTCAAAAGGTAACTCTTTCCACATACCAAAATCCAAAAATTTCAATATACTAAAACCATGATATCACTTTGTCCTTATATCAATCATGAACTCATTAATATTACTTTATCCTTATCCCTTCATTATGCGCATATCATCTGCTTTCCAAAAATATTTCAATCACTTTTCATGTTTACCGGTACCATATAATTATTGAAAACCAATACATAGATATTCCAAAATTCCACGATACCATAAAAGAGATTCCATGATACTATTTTGAAATCTCATTACATAAACACTTAATCATTACACAACATCATTTTCATACTCAACATCACAAATAGTGATTACATGTGACTTCCATTTATCCTTTTCCTTAAGTGGTTTCTCATGTCGATCATCATTAACCCTTAGAATAAGGCATTGATTAGCATAATGCCCCATTTCCTTACACTTGAAGCATTGAAGTGTTGGTAGAGCATTCTCTGTAGTCTTTTATCTATTTACATCATTAGCTACCTTTTTCCCATTAATTCGACACTCAACTGCTCAATGACCTTCTTTTCCACACTTGAAACATTTTCTAGTTCCTTTTAGACAATCTCCACCATGCTTATTTCCACACTTTGATCGTAAAGAAACATTCATATTCTTTTCACCATTGTTCTGAGATTTTTCCTTGAAATCTATCTTTCGTTTCTTGTCAAAACCATGATATGAATATGTTACACCAACTTCCAGTTCTACCTTGATAGCACAACGCACAATTTCTTCATATCTACTAAAGTCTCTTATAGCTAATGCCATCCGAAGACTTGGTTTTAATCCACTGAAGAATCGATCAACTTTACTTTCAGGTTGGATGATAAATCCAGATGCATACCTTACAAGCCTTGTAAAATTTTCTTCGTATATACCAAAAGATTCATCATACTTTTGATTAATATCAAGGAAATCCTTTTCCATCTTTGTTCAAAGAATAAGAGGGAAGTACTTATTGAAAAATAAGTTCTTGAACTCATCCCATTCCGTGGATTCAATTTCATCTTGGGGACTTGAATTCCTAATTAGAGTCCACCACTGGTCTGCTTCACCTTCTAAACGGTAAATAAATAAAATTACTTTTTTCATGCTCTGAACATAGAATTATTGAAAATATATTTTCAATGGTACTAATCCATTGTTCAGCAACAAGTGGATCAGAATACCCACTGAAAGAAGGTGGACGTTGCCTCCTGAAGGACTCAATAGAATATTGTTCCTTTCTCTGCTCATTTGGAAGTCCAGAATGATTCATATCTTGTGTAAGTATAGAAATAAGATTTTTCACTCCATCTCCCATAACATTGGTTTGTTCAGAAGGACAATCATTTCATTTTCCATTACATTGATCAACACGGTCCCTTCAGGTTCCAGCCATCGTCTAAAACCCAAAAAGAATAGTGTGAGAGGAAAAAATCATGCTAGGGAAAACAACATAATAAAGGGGGAGCACATTCAATATCCAACATCTTAGGTTTAATTCTCATATCATTACCATAATTCTAGAACTATAACCTATACTTCTACTTAACCTTAGGTACATCCCTAGAAATACCTTAGAAATATCTCTAGGGATTTCACAAAAGTTTTCACATCCTATTTTCCAAAGGTTAACTAAACCTTTCCTTTGATACCAACTATAGAGACCGATACTTGAAGTACATGGACATTACATTACTTTTTCGGAATACTTAATACATAATAAAAACAGACACCAAAGGATCGTAATAGTTTAGTGTCTTTGGAAACTCGGAACATAATATTCTAATCATGGTGAAAGATCTACAACATCTCCCATAAAGATCTTCCTTTTTTTATTACCTAAAACCTTTCTTTATATCCTGGGGAAAATGAAACATATAAAGGGTGAGCTCAAATGCCCAGTATGGGTAAGCATGGAGAAAATAAAACAAACCATATACATTTGAACATAAAAACATGAACATAATGTTTAAACATCAAAATCTTGATCAATGACATAAAACATGGGAGTACGTAAGGCATAGAGCATAATGAAACATCAATCATGATAAAATAGCTTGGAAATAAAACTTGTAATTGTGGAAAAACATTAAGAACATGATATGATTTCCATAGTAGCCAAGGCATTGCTTCCAAGACCATCTTAGTGGAAAAAGTCCCTTACTGAACTGAGTTCACTCCTCGTTCCAGTCCTGTATCAATGAACCCGATTAACTTGCCATTCGAGCCATGTCTATCTCATGAGATATAAATCTTTACCCAATTAATTGGAGGGAGATATAGTTCCCACCCATCTCATAATGAAATCATTCTTACTTGTGCCACAACATGAACATAAATCATTCATCATTACACAAATTATAAAATGGGTTTCATAAACATCATCCCATCATAACATAATCCATAAAAAAAATGGATATCATTTCATCATAAGAAAATTGAAACCATGTAAATCATAGAGAAATTATACTTAAAACATACACATTTGAAATAATGCCATCTTATATGGAAAATAGTTTTGATAAAACACTTGAAATGAATTCTTGAGGAAAATATCCTTTCTTCGTCAAAATCATTTTCTTTTCAGAAAATTTCATGAAATTTTAAAAGAAAATCATTTTTTTGAAAATAGGCATTAAATCTTGTAGAGTAAGCTTCATGAAAATAACGCGTTACGAAACCGTAAAAATCTGTTCATGCCGTATAAGATAAAAAAAACATTCTTCTCGTACTTTTTCCAGAAAAGTCAAAAAGTGCCTCATATGGTAAACAAAAGAAAGATTTCTTCTATACGATGTGGTAAAAGTAAAAAGAGTAAAAATGAATTTAAACATACATGGAAGAAAATTAAACATTTTATGAAAACATTTTGAGAACATATGTACATGGATAATAAACATAACCCCAATAAATACTTACGAATAAACAATATTGGATAAGAATGAGATTGGAATAATTATCCCTTACCTTATGTCCAATTTCTTCCATATGTTTCTGAGACTCCTGTATAGTGGGTTTAAACATATTATTAACTTGTAATAGAACCATAATAATATTTATGATATCATATATGATTCACTTACAACTTTATATTATCCATTCATTTGTCAATTCTATGTTAAAGCTGCGTTTTGGGTAAAATCGTTTCATTTATCATCTGTGTTTTGACTTGTAATTATTAATATGATTACTTAGATCATGATTACTTAATTCCAGAATATAAAACACGATTATATATAATATATATTCAGAATATACATATATATAATATATCGATAAATGGAAAGAAATACACCGTTCATGGAGACGGTAGGCCATACGTATGCATGAACGCTGTTTTTCATTTCCTTATTGAATTTAATGGAATTAAGTAGATAACATACATATATATATATACATAAATCCAGTATAATTATTATGTAATATATTTCATGATTATTATTATATCTACTTTATAATCATTCTTGAATTGTTAACATGGAAAATGAATCTCATCGCGTCGTGGAGACGGTAATCCGTACGTACACACGAGCGATTATATCGTTCCCATATTTATTGAATGGAATTGGAGTGGATGATATAATATCTTAGAATCAGTATGATATTATAATAATCATATATAGTTATTCTTTACACCATTATACCCATCCAAGTAAGGTGGTGGTGGAAAAACTGATTACACCACGGCGTGGAGACGGTATTCCGTACGTACGCACGCGCGGTGATTTTGTTTTCCGTAGGATGGATAGAAGGTGAAATAGGGTTGTTTAATATTTATAATAAAATATCAGTATATAAGAGATACTGATGTTATTACTTTATAATGAAACAACTAAAGAAGAGGAAGTATAAGAAGAAAGAAAGTTGAAAGAGTCTGTAGAAGAGATTACCTCTTCCTCGACGTGCCTCCTTTAAACTTCCACTTAAGGGACTAGAGTTGGTCTTTTGAGAAGAAAAAAACCTCTAATATGTTTATATGGATGTTTAGAAGGGAAATAGTCATGGTTTGACCAAGCTTGAAGGATAAAAGTTGTGTAAATAGGAGAGGGAGGAGGTGCCCTTTTATAAGGGAGGAGAGAGGCACCTTTGGAAAGTGTGAAAATATTATTTTATTATAAACTTATCTTCGGTTTCAAAAGGTCCAAAAATCATTAAATATGAATATAAAATGACTAATGGTAGAAATAAAATCATCCAATCATAATTGGACATGTTTTGGATAATATTTTAATCATTATAATCTTATTTATTTAAATCAATTATTAATGAGGTAAATACTGCATCATTATTGTGTCATAAATAATTTAATTTATTTGATGTATAAAAATTATAAAAAAATACCATCATGTAGGAAATATTTTTAGCTTTCCAATGAATATTTATAGTCGAATATATAATTTATATCACCCATTATAAAAATTAATTACTAAAAGATTTTTGTTAATGTCAATTTTGTCTTTACATTAAATTAATTAATCCAAATTGTCATTATCACTACCAAGTGGCTCAATGGGGTCCCAAAATAGACCCAAGGATGCCCATGGTCGGCCACTACTCATCAATAAGGTTAGGACAAGTGTTAAGGCAATTTTGAATTATTATAATATTCTTTTAACCTTGAATTACCCTATTTATCTTTAACCACAGTAAATAAAAGTCAAAAGTTACTATTCACCAAAAATTATTTTCATCTTATTGAACCATATTTTACTTCTTGATAACAACCATGTTTGTCGGATTTTTGAAATTCAATTCACAAAAGTGGTAAAATTTCATTTAAATGAAAGAGTCAGTTTTTTAACCACCACTAAGTGGTTTCACTATTCATCAAAAATTGATGTTTTTCAGAAAAATAACAAAAATTCAGCCTAAGCTATATTTGATATTCTGAATTCAAAAATTATGTCTAGTTTTCCAAATTCAAAACATAGAAGTGGAATTAATGAATTTTAAAATTAATTCCCATTATCAAAACAAATAGCGTGTTTTTAAGAAATAATAACTATCAAAAGATCGACACTTGTTTATGTCCAAATTCAAAGTGAAATTAATTCCAATGATCAACATTGGATCAAATTGTAAAAATATATTATAATTACACTTTAAAACCAATTAAAAAGATAATTTAACCATATAAATTATTGCGATTGGAAAAGTTGTTTTTAATTAAAATATAGCGTGTTTTTACTATTCAACAAAATATGAAAGTTATCAGAATAATATGAAAAATTTATCCAAATTGAATTTTTATATCCTGATTCCAAGGAAGAATTTTATTTTGTCAAATTGAACTTATAAACATGTCAAAAACTAGATTTAAAGTGGGTGCTCCATCAAATGGCAGCAAAACTGTATTTTTTGAAAAATACTTATTTTACCCGAAAAATTTATTTAGTTCTCATACCATGTTCTAGAAAATATGTAAGACAAATAATAATGTTATAAAATTAAAAATGTTGTGAATACTATTCATAATGGCTAGTTTATAATAATATTATAACAATATGTCGTTGTTTAGTGAAACCCTGTATTGCGTACAACACACGCTATCAAGGAAGGTCACGATTGCATGTAATGCAAGCCAAGTCAGGGTTGCGTGTAATGGAAGACTCTTTTTTTGTTGCATATAATAAAATCCAAACCTTTTTAATTTATACATTGAATATATATATATATATATATATATATATATATATATATACACACACTTAATGTTGCGTAGAATAACTACTATCAAATGAACTTTAAATTGTGTGCAACACGATCCAAGAATAGTATTGCGTATACTGCAAGCTAATACGGTGTTGCGTATAGCACAAGATAATCTTGGTTTAGCATACAAAACAAGACATAAAATAAATTAAAAACAATACTTCTCATAAAATCTCGGGGTGTTACATTCTACCCCCCTTAAAATGAATTTCGCCCTCGAAATTCGTCGGGGTTATAAATCGTTTAATACTTGAAATTTTCTTTCATAGAAACCCACATCGTAAAAAGGAATACTAAAACATAATTTTAAAAACTAATGTATGAAACGTAACTGTTACCCAAATTAACTCATCACTGGGTTTCCACATAGGAGAACATAAGTGAAAATATGGATATGGAAGAGAAATATAACCATCAACTTCTGATGGAGAGTGGTAGAGAACATGGCTATGAAAAAGCCAACAATGAAAAAGCCATAAATTTGTGATGATCTAAGGTACCATCTAATTCATCAGATATGAGAGCACTAGGACAACATTTTTGGTTTTCAAGATCATTTCCCTAAAGTTGAAGAATTTGAATTTGAAGAAATACTTACTTTATTTCGGTATAATCTCATCGTTGTTTGTGCCTTGAACAATTTCCACTTCATCTATAAAATAAATGAAGTTGAATTTTTCATTTGTGAGGTGTTAGCAGATCATGTGATAGAATGATGGGTCATTATATATGTCTCAAACAAAAGGTTAGGAAAAGTTGTCAAATATACATAAGTCCATCTATGGCGAGGTTAGTCGTATATGATTCCAAAAATGGACTTATACTTCATCTATCATATCTATTAAAATAAAACTAGTTTATACTAACTAGGGAATTTCTGTAGCCCAGTGGTAGGAGATAAAGGCCTGTCGCACATAGGTTCTGGGTTTGATTCCCTCAACCTTGTCCGACGGGACGGGTTGTCGCCCTTCCTACGGGTTGTCCTTTTTCTAAAACTATACTATTATAACATTGCAAAAATAATATCAAAATGTTATAGCCTTAAACAATACTATCTGATGTACGACATAATCCATTCCAGTCTTTGGACTTATCCAAAATACATCTGTTCAATCTCATAGTATAAAGAAAATGATTACTAAAAATGTTATTAACTAAGCATGTGAATACCATCATTTATCCCCCATATATCATAAGATATATCTTGTTGATCTCATTCCAAACATGTGAATACCTTAATCTTCTTGAAACATAAATTGCCATATAACCATAGTGAAAACATGAATGCTGTCAAAAGGTAACTCTTTCCACATACCAAAATCCCAAAATTTCAATATACTCAAACCATGATATCACTTTGTCCTTATATCAATCATGAACTCATTAATATTACTTTCTCCTTATCCCTTCATTATGCGCATATCATCTGCTTTCCAAAAATATTTCAATCACTTTTCATGGTTACCGGTACCATATAATTATTGAAAACCAATACATAGATATTCCAAAATTCCACGATACCATAAATGAGATTCCTTGATACTATTTTGAAATCCCATTACATAAACACTTAATCATTACACAACATCATTGTCATACTCAACATAAAAAATAGTGATCGCATGTGACTTCCATTTATCCTTTGCCTTAAGAGGTTTCTCATGTCGATCATCATTAAACCTTGGATCAGGGCATTGATTAGCATAATTCCCCATTTCCTTACACTTAAAGCATTGAAGTGTTGGTGGAGAATTCTCTGTAGTCTTTTCTCTATTCACATCATTAGCTACCTTTTCCCCATTACTTCGACACTCAACTGCTCGATGACCTTCTTTTCCACAATTGAAAATTTTTTGAGTTCCTTTTAGACAATCTCCACCATGATTATTTCCACACTTTGATCATAAAGAAACATTCATCTTCTTTTCACCATTGTTATGAGATTTTTCCTTGAACTCCATCTTTAGTTTCTTTTCAAAACCATGAGATGAATATGTTACACCAACTTTCAGTTCTATCTTGATAGCACAACGCAAAATTTCTTCATAGCTACTGAAGTCTCTTATAGCTAATTCCCTTCGAAGACTTGGTTTTAAGACACTGAAGAATCCATCAACTTTACTTTCAGGTTGGATGATAAATCCAGATGCATACCTTGAAAGTCTTGTAAAATTCGCTTCGTATATACCAGTAGATTCATCATCCTTTTTCTTAAGCTCAAGGAACTCCTTTTCTTTCTTTTTTTGAAAAATACGAGGGAAGTACTTATTGAAAAACAAGTTCTTGAACTCATCCCATTCTGTGGATTAAATTTCATCTTTGGGCCTTGTATTCTTAATTAGAGTCCACCACTGGTCTGCTTCACCTTCTAAATGGTAAACAGATAAAATGACTTTTTCATGCTCTGAACATCGAAGTATTAAAAATATCTTTTAAATGGTACTAATCAATTGTTCAGCAACAAGTGAATCAAAAGACCCACTGAAAGAAGGTGGACATTGCCTCATGAAGGACTCAATAGAATATTTTTCCTTTATCTGCTCATTTGGAAGTTCAGAATGATTCATATCTTGTATAAGTATAACAATAAGATTTTTCACTCCATCTCCCAAAACATTTGTTTGTTCAGAAGGAAACTCATTACATTGTCCATTACATTGATCAACACGGTTCCTTCAGGTTCCAGCCATCATCAAAAACCCAAAAAGAATAGTGTGAGAGGAAAAAATCATGCTAGGGAAAACAACATAATAAAGGCGGAGTGCCTTAAATATCCAACATCTTAGGTTTAATTCTAATATCGTTACCGTAATTCTAGAACTATAACCTATACTTATACTTAACCTTAGGTACATCCCTAGACATAACTTAGAAATATCTCTAGGGATTTCACTAAAGTTTTCGCATCCTAGTTTCCAAAGGTTAACTAAACCTTTCCTCTGATACCAACTGTAGAGAACCATACTTGACGTACATGGACATTACATTACTTTTGTGGAATACTTAATATACAACAAAAACAAACACCAAAGGATCGTAATAGTTTAGTGTTTTTGGAAACTTGGAACATAATCTTCTAATCATGGTGAAAGATCTTCAACATCTCCCATAAAGATCTTCCTTTTTTTTTCTTACCTAAAACCTTTCTTTATATCCTGGGGAAAAGAAAACATATAAAGGGTGAGCTCAAATGCTCAGTATGTGTAATCATGGATAAAATAAAACAAACCATATACATTTGAACATAAAAACCTGAACATAATGTTTAAACATCAAAATCTTGAGCAATGACATAAAATATGGCAGTACGTAAGGCATAGACCATAATGGAACATCAATCATGATAAAATATCTTGGAAATAAAACTTTTAATTGTGTCAAAACATTAAGCACATGATATGATTTCCATAGTATCCAATGAATTGCTGCCAAAACCATCTTAGTGGACAAAGTCCCTTACTAAACCGAGTTCACTCCTCGTTCCAGTCCTGTATCACTGAACCAGATTAACTTGCCATTCCAGCCATGTCTATCTCATGAGACATAAATATTTACCCAATACATTGGAGGGAGATATAGGTCCCACCCATCTCATAATGAAATCATTCTTACTTGTACCACAACATGAAAATAAATCATTCATCATTACCCAAAGTATAAAATGGGTTTCATAAACATCATCCCATCATAACATAATCCATACAAAAAAAATGGATATCATTTTATCATAAGATAAGTGAAACCATGTAAATCATAGAGAAATTATACTTGAAACATACACATATGAAATAATTCCATCTTATATGGAAAATGGTTTTGATAAAACACTTGAAATGAATTCTTGAGGAAAACATCCTTTCTTCTTCAAAATCATTTTCTTTTCACAAAATGCCATGAAATTTTAAAAGAAAAGGATTTTTTTGAAAATAGTTATTAAATCTTGTAGAGTAAGATTCATGAAAATAAGTCGTTATGAAACCATAAAAATCTGTTCATGCCGTATAAGTTAAAAAAAACATTCTTCTCGTACTTTTTCCGGAAAAGTCAAAAAGTACCTCGTATGGTAAACAAAAGAAAGATTTCTTCCATACGATGTGGTAAAATTAGAAAGGGTAAAAATGACTTTAAAAATACATGGAAGAAAAGTAAACATTTTATGAAAACATTTTGAGAACATATGGACATGGATAATAAACATAACCCCAGTAAATACTTACGAATAAACAATCTCGGATAAGAATGAGATTGGAATAATTATCCCTTACCTTATGTCCAATTTCTTCCGTATGTGTCCGAGACTCTTTTATAGTGGGTTTAAACATATTATTAACTTGTAACAGAATCATAATAATATTTATTATATCATATATGATTCACTTACGAATTTATATTATCCGTTCATTTGTCAATTCCATGTTAAAGCAGCGTTTTGGGTAAAATCGTTTCATTTATCATCCGTGTTTTGACTTATAATTATTAATATGATTACTTCGATAATGATTACTTAATTCCAGAATATAAAACATGATTTATATAAAATATATATTCAGAATATACATATATATAATATATCGATAAATGGAAATAAATACACCGTTCATGGAGACGGTAGGCCGTACGTACGCATGAACGCTGTTTTTCGTTTCCTTATTTAATTGAATGGAATTAAGTAGATGAAATACATATATATATACACATAAATCCAGTAGCATTATTATGTCATATATTTCATGATTACTTATTATATATACTTTATAATCATTCTTTAATTGTTAACATGGAAAATGAATCTCATCACGTCATTGAGACGGTAATCCGTACGTACGCACGAGCGATGATATCGTTCCCATATTTATTGAATGGAATTGGAGTGGATGATATAATATCTTAGAATCAGTATGATTTTATAATAATCATATATAGTTATTATTTACACCATTATACCCATCCAAGTAAGGTGGTGGTGAAAAAACTGATTACACCACGACGTGAAGACGGTATTTCGTACGTACGCACGCGCGGTGATTTCATTTTCCATAGGATAGATAGAAGGTGAAATAAGGTTGTTTCATATTTATAATAAAATATAAGTATATAAGTAATACTGATGTTATTACTTTATAATGAAACAACTAAAGAAGAGGAAGTAGAAGAAGAAAGAAACTTGAAAGAGTCGGTAGAAGAGATTACCTCTTCCTCGACGTGCCTCCTTTAAACTTCCACTTAAGGGACTAGAGTTGGTCTTTTGAGAAGACCAGAACCTCTACTATGTTTCTATGGATGTTGAAAAGGGAAACGGGCATGGGTTGGCCGAGCTTGAAGGCTCAAAGTTGTGTAAAGAAGAGAGGGAGGAGGTGCCCTTTTATAAGGGAGGAGAGGGGCACCTTTGGAAAGTGTGAAAATATTATTTTATTATATACTTATCTTCGGTTTCAAAAGATCAAAAAATCATTAAAGATAAAGATAAGATGACTCATGGTAGAAATAAAATCATCCAGTCATAATTGGACATGTTTTGGATAATATTTTAATCATTATAATCTTATTTATTTAAATCATTTATTAATGAGGTAAATACTGCATCATTATTGTGTCATAAATAATTTAATTTATTTGATGTCTAAAAATTATAAAAAAAATAACATCATGTAGAAATATTTTTAGCTTTCTAATGAATATTTATAGTCGAAAAGATAATTTATATAACACCTTATAAAAATTAATTACTAAAAGAGTTTTGTTAATGCCAATTTTGTCTTTACAATAAATTTATTAATCCAAATTGTCATTATCACTACCAAGTGGCTCAATGGGGTCCCAAAATCGACCCAAATATGCCCATGGTTGGCCAATTCTCATCAATAAGGTTTGTATAAGTGTTAAGGTAATTTTGAATTATTATAATATTCTTTTAACCTTGAATTACCCTATTTACCTTTAACCGCAATAAATAAAAGTAAAAAGTTACTATTCATCAAAAATTATTTTCATCTTATTGAACCAAATTTTACTTCTTGATAACAACCATGTATGTCAGATTTTTTAAATTCGATTCACAGAAGTGGTAAAATTTCATTTAAATGAAAGAGTCAGTTTTTAACTACCACTAAGTTGTTTCACTATTCATCAAAAATTGAAGTTTTCCAGAAAAATACCAAAAATTAAGCCTAAGCTATATTTGATATTCCGAATTCAAAAATGATGTCTATTTTTCCAAATTCAAAACATAGAAGTGGAATTAATTAATTTTAAAATTAATTCCCGTTATCAAAACAAATAACGTGTTTTTAAGAAACAATAACTATCAAAAGATCGACACTTGTTTATGTCCAAATTCAAAGTCAAATTAATTCCAATGAACAACATTGGATTAAATGGTAAAAATATATTCGAATTAAACTTTAAAACCAATTAAAAAGATAATCAAACCATATAAATTATTGCGATGAAAAAAGTTGTTTTTAATTAAAATATAGCGTGTTTTTACTATTCATTAAAATAGGAAAGTTATTAGAATAATATGAAAAAATTATCCAAATTAAAATTTTATATCCTGATTCTAAGGAAGAATTTTATTTTGTCAAATTGAACTTATAAACATATAAAAAACTAGATTTAAAGTGGGTGCGCCATCAAAAGGCGGCAAAACTTCATTTTTTGAAAAATACTTATTTTACCCGAAAAATTTACTTAGTTCTCATACCATGTTCTAGAAAATATGTAAGATGAATAATAATTTTATAAAATTCAAAATGTAGTTAATACTATTCATAACAGTGAGTTCATAATAATATTATAACAATATGTCATTTAGTGAAACCCGGTATTGCGTACAACACACGCTATCGAGGAAGGTCGCGATTGCGTGTAATGCAAGCCAAGTCAGGGTTGCTTGTAGTGCAAGAATCTTTTGTTGTTGCGTATAAAAAAATCCAACCATATTTAATTTATACATTGAATATATATATATATACACTCAATGTTGCGTAGAATAACTACTATCAAATGAACTTTAAATTGTGTGCAACACAATCCAAGAATAGTATTGCGTATACTGCAAGCTAATACGGTGTTGCGTATAGCGAAAGATAATTTTGATTTAGTATACAACACAAGACATAAAATAAATTAAAAAGAATACTTCTCATAAAATCTCGGGGTGTTACAAATTCCATGCTTTTTCTAAATGTTTTTAAACCCCAAAATGCAATAAAACCGCCCCTGATTACACAGAAGCATATAACTATGCATTTCCCCCGATTTCCAGAAGCCCTCGCATAGGTGAACCCTAACCCGAGGTCTTCCATCCGATCGGCTACAAATTCCCCATCTAGGTTAGACTCCTTCAACCTCTTCCCAAATACAGACATAGAAGCCATCATTGAGGTAATTGACATGGTTGGTGTGTGGTCTACCAAACTCTGTGAGCTAACATGGTGAGTTGAGGTATCTTATCCATTTCTAGTGTTGTTCATCCCAACTATGATCTAGTTATAAGGATATCCTTCTATTATCAACCTTTCTCCATTTATTTCACTATCTAGAAAGATCACGTCATTATTCCCTATTTCTAGGGATTTTGGAAAATTTTATGATTCACTCTACTTGATATTGAATCAATGACTAATACTTGATTGGTAGATGTCTGTGAGTATATATAAGATGGTTTATAAACCATCCCTTAAAAGTATCACTATTTTGTGTTCTTTATGATGTGTAGTATCATTAACATACTTTATTATTAATCTCAATTTTAAAAATAAATGTTTTTGTCTATACTTTATGAAATTAAACCTCTTTACAATCCATGAACAACCTATTAGTGTAAGAGCCTAAAATTTATCCACCCATGGGGTGGACTTGACTTGGGTAACTAATTGGGTAATAAAAGGTATGACCATAGGGGTGCTAATAATGAGTTATTGAACATAAGTGAATAATTTGGAATGCCTTTAACACATAATGGGACCTGAGGCATGTGCTGCTTATATGAAACCTATTGAAAATGAATATAAATAAATTTTAATTTAATTTTTGAGTACTTGTTATTTGATTAATGATTCGTAATTCCTTGAAGAAACCAACCAAGGATTCATGTTAAAAACATACATTTTAATTCCATTTGGAAACCCCCTTGGATTCATGATGATTTGGTTTAGAATACCTTGGGGAAATATACCTTGGATTCATAGTGATTATGATTTAGGAATCCTTGGGGAAGTCCCCCTTGGATTCTAAACTAGAGGCCTCTCTCTTTACATAGGCTGGAAACTCCTTCCTCCCTATAAATCCATCTGAAATCAATCAATTATTTAGTTCTACATTGCAAATCTATAAGGCTTAACTTAGTTTTAATGTTTTGTATCTATTATTCTTTGTTTCTATTTTGATTTGACCTAAACTAGGTGGTGACATGTGTGACATGACATACCCAATAAGTGTAGTTTGATTTGTTTTCTACTTTCGTTTTACTATTCAAGTGTCATGATTATTTGAATCAACTTGATTTGAAGTCTTCATAGCCACTCCTTTTATGTAGTTAGTGAAACATATCGACTAATGGAGGTGCTGGTGAGATGTATCCCTAATCAAAGATGGTAAATGGTTTGTTTAGTCATATTTTCTCGAGGTGGGTAATGGATATAAGGATGATCTATGTGAAGGGATTGGAGATGGTTGGGGTAGTGGTGTAGGTGGTTTTCCTTTTTTTTAGTGGGGTGATATGGTAATTTATGTGGACTTTAGTTTGGGTGTTATGAAATGTACTAACTTTTCACAATATTTCCATTTTTTAGCATCAATAACTTATTTAAAAAACTCTCTTTTCACATTCTGCATATTTTATGAAAATCCTTTACTTTTTAATATATTGAATAATGTTCTATCAGGTCTATGGTGTCTTATTTTATGTGATAAATGAAAAAATTACAAAACACATCTCACCTCAAATTTAGGCACACATAACTGAATTAGTATATCTTGAAATTGTTTTAATAGTTCACTACATCAACTAGAAACTCCTTCCTTTATCATTTACTTAAATATATTTTCAATTAAACTTCAACCTTATTGAATTGCTTATGACGAAATGACGTATAACAATTCTTTTTACATAATGGATAGAAGTTGGATGTATGAAACCAATTGGATCTCAAACGATTTTCAAAACAATTTGGAGATATTTTTAGATTTTTCATTTCATAATGCTTCAGATAGTGGTTGCGTACACTTCTCATGTTCCAATTGTGTTGGTAGACCTTGGTTGAGTTGTGAATAAGTCATCTACCACATAACCAAATATGATTTTCAAGCAAACTACTATGTGTGGTATCACAATGGGGAGAAAATGAAATCTCAAATTGCTGATAATCGAAATGAAAGGACTATCCTGAAGAATTTGTTAGATGACCGGTTTCTGTTTATTCATCATCATGAAAAATAAAGGATTTCGACTCAAGAATACTTTGATATGATGATAAATGATGCATCTAATAAAAATGATGATATTGTCAGGGTGAAAAAATTGAATGATGTTGCCATGAATCCAGTATACCGACAATGTGATAAAATGAAAAATATGGAACTTTTAATCTAATTGTTTCATGGGAAAACTATGTATGAGATTTCTAATACAACAATCTATTACATTCTTAAATTCTTGAAGGATTTACTTCTAGATGATGCAGATATTCCCTCAAACCACTATATGGCATGGAAGTTAGTTGAGGAACTTGGATTTTCAAGAAACAAAATTCATGCTTGCTCGAAAGATTTAAGTTTATTTTGGGAGGAAACCGCTGAACGAAATGATTGTATAAAATGTGTCACATCCCGTTGGAAGTCAAAATATAATGAAACACCATCCAGCGTGCCACAGAAAGTAATGTGTAACTTTCTATTGATCCTTATACTCCAAAATCTTTTTATGTTTGATGAAATATCAATAAAAATGATATGGAATGATACCGAGAGAAAGAAGACTAATGATGAGTTGGTTCACCCTGTAGATGGATTTACATGGTATAGATTTGATGCTCGATATCCTGATTTTTCAACTGATGTGCGTAATGTGAGGCTGGGTCTTTCATGTGATTGTTTTAATCCGTTTGGGCAGATGCTTAATTCGCACAACACATGGCCAATTTTTATACACATTTATAATCTTCCCCCATGGTTGTGTATGAAAAAACCTTTCACTTTCATGAGTATACTCATATCTGGCCCTTCTGATCCCAACATTTATATTGACGTATACATGAAACCTTTAATAAAATAATTGAAACTTTTTTTGGGATGTGGGTGTGCACACATACGATGCATATTTGAAAGACTTATTTCAGATGCGTTCTGCGCTTATGTGGACGATCAATGATTTTCCAGCTTATGCAATGATGTATGGATGGAGCACTAAGGGAAAACTGTCATATCCTATTTATACAAAGAATACAAAATCCAGAAGACTGAAACATCGATGTAGTTTTAGTTTTATGGGACATCGTCGATTCTTTCCAATGGACCATCCATATATAAATAATCATCGAATATTTGATAATACCATATAGACTGATGATCCACCACAAAATATTTCTAGAACTGATGTGCTTAATGAATTGAAAGATTTTAGTTTTTCATTTGGGAAGGGTCAAATGAAATATGGAAAGAGAAAGAATGTTTCCACTAAAACCTGTTACAATTGGAGGAAGAGGAGTATATTTTTTTATTTTCCTTATTGGTCAACCAATTTGTTACATCATTTCTTAGAAGTAATGCACATTGAAAAGAATATATGTGAAATTTTTCTTTCAATACTTCTAAATGTTAAGGAAAAGAAAAAAGGTGATTTACGGTCTCGGCGTGACTTGGTGGATTGGGGCATCAGACCAGAATTGCATCCTGTGCGTATCAGTGAAAATAAATGACAAGCTCCATGTGCTTCTTATGTGATGAAACCTACGAAAAAAAAAATTTCCGGAAGTATTATAGACTATTATAGTTCCTGATGGCTATTCAAGAAACATATCTAAACAGGTCAACAGAAGAGAGTTGAAGCTAAAATCTTTGAAGACTCATGATTATCACGTTCTTCTGCATGAGTTGATTCCAATAACAATCTGTCATCTTTTATCCAATAATGTAAGGGTGACTGTTATTCAGTTGTTTCATTTGTTTAGAGATCTTTTTGCTAAGAAGTTTTATAAGTATTTCTTGCAAAAAATGTTTAAAGATGCCCCATTAATTTTTTGTGAGTTAGAGAAAATATTTCCTCCATCATTTTTCACACGCATGCTGCATCTGACTGTCCATATTCCCACTGAAATACTTCTCAGAGGACCTGTTTCTTTTCGTTGGATGTATCCAACTGAAAGAAATATGTACACATTAAAGACTTATGTTCGAAACAGGAATCATCCCGAAGGTTCTATCGGGAACAGTTACTTGGATCAAGAATGTATGGATTTATGCTCAATGTATTTGTCTGATCTTACTACAAGAATGAACAGAACAATGAGAAATGAAGAAGAAAAGTATGAGCAAATTGAACCCAGTTTTCCATCACTTCCTCAAATAGGAGGAATTCCTGGATCATATACATTGAAGACATTAAGCCTTGAAGAGTGGGAGATGACACATCACACAATTTTGTTCAACTGTGATTTGTTCGATGACTACATTAGGTAACTAAATTGAATATGTATATCTTACATATATATCTGTTAAACTGTTCATATTTTTTTATCTACATGGAACATAAAACAATGATAAATTGAAAACATCATTATTTATATTTGAGAATGAGGGAGACTTTGTATAGTAAAGAGTTTTCTGCTTGGTTAAAATTGAAGGTAAAAATATTACTATTTAAAATAATTAAATCCATATTTAATTAAGTTTAATATTCATTTATATTACAGATATTGAGTTTGCCTGCTGACTCTGTCTCTGAGGAAATAAGAGCTTTGGCTTTTGGTCCTAATACCGTGGTTCGTGACTGTAAATCAATTGTTATCAATGGGTACAAATTTATTGTCACTGAATGAGCAAAGAACATGAGAAAACAACATGATGGTGTTATGGTTACTACCACAAAAGATTGTTATTCCAGTGCATCAGATAGTAGACCGTGATTTGAAAATGTGGGTTATTATGGAGTCGTTGAAAAAATAATAATATTGGATTATTACTCTCATGGACGAGTCACGATGATGAAATGCCATTGGTTTGATTCGATGACAAGATAAGGCACATTTATTGATGATTTTGGATTTCGAGTAATTAATATGACTCGCACTCTTTCTACAGAAGAACCATATGTATTGGCATCAATGGATAAACAAGTTTTTTATGTCAAAGACCAACTTTGACCTGAATTTGGTTTCATAGTTGAAGTAATTCCAAGACATATTTTTGATGATGGTGATGATAGAATTTACACTTTCCCTACTTCCATTGGAACCAAACCATTTATTTCTTTTGATGACTCTAATAACTCAATTTTCAGAGTTGATTGTGAACCTGAAGTTGTCGTGGAAAATATATATAATCATCCATCCATGTTCTCAATTATTTTGGTTTACCTAGAGTTGGGTTGTTAAGGTTGGTACTATTCAAATTTATTTAATATTGATTGCAAATATGTTGTATCCAACTTGACCGTTATGTGATTTTTCAATGTTTATTGGTTGGAATTTTTATTTGAATTTCATTTTATAATTAGGAATTCAACTATATTTAAACCTACGAAACCAACATTTCTAACTTTGTGAACATTTCAATGCTTCAACTATGATTTTTATAAAATTTGTATGACTCTAAGACCTATCTTTAACATTTTACCAGGTAATGAACATGGTGGTTTGTATTCTTCTGTAAAAAATGTATTGAAACCTGTATCATCTACCTAAGCTAAAGAAATTAAAATTTTCCTTAATTTTGACAACTGCTTTACCACTTATGAATCTAGTAGAATCAATGATCCATGATTTTAATAGACTGATGAAACTTAGTAAATAATCATCCTACTAAAAATTAAATTTATTTATTACATCTTGTATGATTTATTGACTTCATTATATATTTGTTCAAGCTCACCTAAAATAATGGTTTGTTAAATTATCCATGAATCCCCCTATTACCTCTCATTTATTTTGTTTTTTGGGTTACACATTAGTTATCCTTTTCTATTTACTTACATATTTGTTTTAAAATGAAGGAAATGAAACCAATTGAAGAGAGGTGACAAAAACAGATTATAGACAACAATCATCGCATGACTGAGCTGGGCATTCCACCACTAGTGCCTGCAGTGAGTATTTTATTTCAAATATATTTATTTAAATAATATATAATGTCATGTGATTAATTTTTTTTAAACATTTTTTCAGGATACATCTATTGGGAGATAGTTATTTGATGAGGATCCTAGTAGTGGTCCCAGTACTCGGGGTGTTCGTATGAGGGGGGGGGGGGGGGGGGTGGTACGGGAGCTAGATGATCTGGTCGGTGTACCCGATTAGACCCTGCCCCTCCCACTGACATACCATCCATCCCACATTCTGATCCTGGTGTGCCGTTAGAGACGCATGAGATATTTAGGCCTCCCATGTTTTCACCACCCTTTACATCTGAGCCTCCTCACCTGTCTGTACCATATCTGATGATGATTCCCACTCCCCATACAGTATTTGGCCAGCCATACCTATCATGTTCTTTTACTTCTTCTTCCTTCTCTACAGGCTTTTATATTCCATATTCTTCAACTTCTGCTCCACCAGAGTCTGTCCCTGCAGAGCATACATTGGGACCCACTCCATCTGTACATGGTGTTCCTTTAGTTTCTGCGGATCCAGCAGCGCCCATTGATTATACTACCACAGGTATACTTATACAACCCTAACAAATTGTTACACCATTATTTGTTTTCATTATAACATGTATTGATAAAATATTTGTTTTTCTTTCATAATAGATACATCTACTGATAGGAGGTGGGGGCAGGGGAGTACATGCATGCGTGCAGTGTGGAACCACCGTACACCGTTGATGGAGGACTGCAATGAAGATAGTCAGATGATTGAAAAATCAGGGCAGTAATGTTGGAGTTTTTTGGCGACGCTTTCCAATTACTCTGACATCATTCCTGTCAGCCCGCTCTTATAGAGAAAGCTACCAAATGAAGTCAAGGATAAATCTTTGGTAGAGATATGGGTAAAAAATTTGTTGTATTTAATACAATATATTTTTATTTATTTATATGAATTAATATTTTGTTGTCAGCTGCGGTTTAATTTCTCCGATGATGAGGGTGCACGGCCAGCAAATCTAAAGGATTTAGGTGTGATTTGGAGAGCTTATAAGCATGATTTGTACATTGGATGGTGTGCTAGAGTGGGCACAAAGTTAGAGGCAGTCCCTGTCGTGGATGATTGTCTATTAGAACAATACCGATGGATGATTACTCATTGGAAGACTAGCCAATTTATGGTATTAATCAAATTAGAAGTATTTAAATGAAAATTTTCATGTTTTTCATTAATACTAATTATTGAATTTTATTCAGGATGCATCTAGAAGAAATAAAAAAACATTGATTCTAAGAAATACGTCCACACATTGGGACGTACTATGATTCTAGATCATGAGAGACAATAGGTATGACAGTTTATAATCTTTCTTTATGACTTGCACTTTCTATTTATTCCTCCATAATTTATTCAATTTCTAAATTTGTTATATAATTTTAGTTATGAAATTACTATTTTTTTGGTATCCTATTTTTAATTATGGTTTCCTATATTCAATGTCATTGTAGAGGCATAAATTGAATATAGAAGGATGTGTGCCTCGAGAAAAACTATTTTGCTCGAGTAGAAAGAAGAAAGATGGAAGTGCGGTTAATGAACCGACTCAGCAGCAGATTTTAAATTTTACTTTGTAGATTTAAAATTTTAATATCTATTTTTTAACTTAATAATCTATTTATATTTGTAACAGGATGATTTAGAGGCCCTTGATTCCCAGGAACCAGAAAATTTTGGGCCAAATGATCACTTACATTAGGTGTTGGTAGATGAGTACCCCGGTAGAGTATGCTGCCGACCTGGGAAGAGTACAGTTTTGACAAGGTATTGGCCCTCCTTAGGTACGATTTGTAGTGCCACCGAGTTACAGCATGTTAAGGCACATGCAGAATAGGCTGAAAAAGGGCCACAAAGACGGAAGAATAGTCTGCTAGGGAAAACACTACATTTATGAAACTGATGGATGTTTTACATCCAACACTTCCACCAGAGTCCAGCAATGCTTATAATGAATATGTCATAGATGCATTCTATATATGGTGAACCAGGTGGCAGTTCTAGTGGTGGTTGAGATGATGGCGAGGAGGAGGCCGAGGCAGAGGAGGAGGAGGGCAAGGAGATGGTTGAGGCGGAGGAGGCGGGTGAAGAGGAGGCCGAGGCAGAGGAGGAGGGCGATGAGGAGGCCGAGACTGAGTACAAGGGTGAGGAGGAGGGTAGGGATGATTATGGGGATGACGATGAGGATGAGGGTGAGGGTGATGATGATGGTGATGATAGTGATGGTGATGAGGGATAGATTGATCCGTTACATTTTTGACTGATATTACTAACCTTTGATGTTTATTGATTTTTTGTGCCTGAATATATGTGTGATTAGGTAGGTCACATTATCTTTATTTTTCATCTATATATAATAAAACTTGACTTGGTGATTTTATGTGACTGATTCACCCCTCCCCTAGACATCCCCCCACCCCCTGGACACCCCCACCTCCTGGACAACCCGTACTCCCCTGGATAGGCCCGCCACCCCCGTGGACAGTCCACCCACCCCCTGGAAAGCCCCCCACCCTCCGTTCATGGGTTGTCCAGTTGTGGGTGTTGATTTGAACATTGATAAAACATCGGTGGTTCTATAATATTTTTCTCCAAAAATGAAACCTTAAATTTAATGATTGATAGGAAATGAGATTCTAAATGATTTAAATGATTATTTATATATTATGAATGTTTTATTTTTAAAAAGCATGGATGTTGTGAAATCCCCCTATTTTAATAAAATTGTAAATTTTTAGTGGAATTTAGAAAATTGGTGGTCTGATTAGTAGTTGATATAATGAAATTATTTTTTTAACCATGAAATAATTTTATTAGAAAATATGTAAATACCATCCCATGAACATGGGACATCCCCTCAGACAACCTCCCAGACAGCCCCCTACCCTCCTCTTTGGACCCCAGACAACCCCCCAAACAGCCTCCCCACCTTCCTTCTTGGACCCCAGACAACCCCACAGATAATCCCCTGGAAATACCCCCCCACCCTTCTCCCTGGACCCCATACAGCCCCCCCACCCTCCTCCCTGGACCCCAGACAGCCCCCTCCCCTCTCTCTGTACATTTGTGTTTTTTTATGCCATTGAAGGTGTTTTTTGTAGTGTTTGAAGTATATTTTTATATGTTTTTTGTGCCGTTTTTTATTCTGGTGTATACAGTGAGGTGTATGCAGTGTATTATGTAGTGTGTTATGCAGTGTGTTATGCAGTGTGTCTATTTTTTGTGCTATTTTTATGTGTGTTTTTTATACAGCTGTATACAGTGTATTATCCAGGCTAGGCTATTTTTATGTGTCTGTTTTTTTATGCAAGACTATTTTTATGTGTCTATTTTTTATGCAGGTGTATCTTGAGGATTTTTGTAGAGTTTTATGTGTTTGGGAACTCCCTGGACAACTCCCCTTTTTCCTGGACCCTGGACAGCCCCCCTCCTCCTTAGACCCTGGAAAGTCCCCCAACCCTCCTTCCTGGACCCCAGACAGCCCCTCGGACAGCCCCCCACCCTCCCCCTAGACCCTAGACAACCCCCTGACCTGACACCCCAACATTGGGTGAGCGGCGATTCAGCATATATAAAACATCACGACAATTCACGAAAGGCTAAGGACCACCTACCTTGATTCCAGAGACAATCACACTCTTAATTCGGTGTCTCGGATCCCAATATAAGCTCTCTTCAAGATTCACCCTAAATCCCAACAGAAAAGAGGATTTTAGAGCTTTGGAAGAAGATGATAGAAGAGTAAAAACCCTAATTGAAAAGAGGAAGCAATGCGGGGATTAGACTCACCCGGATCTTCAATCCGCACTTGACACCACTCAAAACACCCAACGATCGAAGGAGATCTTCCCTTAAGAGCTCTTGGGAGCTTTGGATTGTGTTGTTACTTTAGCACAAGGATCCATGGGTCATTTTTAACATGTACGAGTCAACCCTGCCTCAATGCGAGGCACGGTGTGGCCAATACCACTCAAAGTTTCTCACTTTTATTTGAAATGGATAACATTTTAAGTGAAGAAAACAACTAGCATATGGAAAGCTGACCAAATGAATTCGCATTCTATTGATACTTTAGGAAAATTATCCATGGGTCATTTGTGACGTGTATGATTCAACTATGCCTCAATCCAAGGCATGGTGTGTCCGGTACCACTCAAACTGTGTCACTTTTATTTGAAATGGACATGATTTTAACTGAAAATAACAACTTGCATACAAAAAAACGACCAAATTATTTCTAATTGTATTGATACTATAGGAAAATGATCCATGAGTCATTTTTGATGTGTACGAGTCAACCCCGCCTCAATCCGAGCCACGGTGTGGCCGGTATCACTCAAAGTGTCTCTCTTTTGTTTAAAATGGACATTGTTTTAAGTAAAAACAATAGAAATATGGAAAACCAACCAAACATATTCTTATTGTGTTGATACTTTATCACAAAGAATAATATGTCATTTGTGACATGTACGAGTCAACCAAACCTCAATCCGAGGCATGGTGTGGCCGGTACCACTCAAAGTGTCTCACCTTTATTTGAAATAGACAACATTTTAAGTGAAAACAATAACTGGCATACGGAAAACGAACCAAACATATTCAGATTGTGTTTATACTTTAAGAAAATGATCCATGGGTCATATGTGATGTGTACAAGTCAACCCCTCCTCATTTAGAGGCATGGTGTGACCGGTATCACTCGAAGTGTCTTTCTTTTGTTTAAAATGGATACCCTTTTTTGTAAAAACAAATGGCATACGAAAAACTGACCAAACATATTCAGATCGTGTTGATACTTTAGAACAAGGATCCATGGTTCATTTTTGACGTGTATGAGTCAACTCCACCTCAATCCGAGACATAGTGTGGCCGATACCACTCAAAGTGTCTCACTTTTATTTGAAATGGACAACATTTTAAGTGAAAACAAAAACTGGCATACAGAAAACTGACCAAATGCATTCAAATTTTGATGATAATTTAGGAAAATGATCCATGGGTCATTTGTGATGTGTAAAAGTCAACCCCATCTTAATCCGAGGCATGGTGTTGTCGGTATCACTCAAAGTGTCTTTCTTTTGATTAAAATGGACACTCTTTTAAGTAAAAACAACTGGCATACATAAAACCAACCAAACATATTCAGATTGTGTTGATACTTTAGAACAAGGATCCATGGGTCATTTTTGACGTGTATGAGTAAACCCCTCCTCAATCCGAGGCATAGTGTGGCTGGCATCACTCGAATTATCTGTCTTTTGTTTAAAATGGACATCATTTTAAGTAAAAACAACTGGCATATGGAAAACTGACCAAATGTATTCGGATTGTGTTGATACTTTAGAACAAGGATCCATGGGTCATTTTTGATGTGTACGAGTCAACCTTTCCTCAATCCAAGGAACGGTGTGGCCGGTACCACTCAAAGTGTCTCACTTTTATTTGAAATGGACAACATTTTAAGTGAAATCAACAACCGGCATATGGAAAACTGACCAAACACATTCAGATTGTGTTGATACTTTCAGAAAACGATCCATATATCATATGTGACGTGTATGAGTCAACCCCACCTCAATATGAGGCTTGGTGTGGCTAGTATCACTCAAAGTGTCTTTCTTTTGTTTAAAATGGACACCCTTTTAAGTAAAAACAACTAGCATATATAAAACCAACCAAACATATTCGAATTGTGTTGATACTTTAGAAAAAGGATCCATGGGTCATTTTGAACATGTACGAGTCAACCCCACCTCAATCCAAGGCACGGTGTGGCCGGTACCACTCAAAGTGTCTCACTTTTATTTGAAATGGATAACAGTTTAAGTGAAAACAAAAATTGGCATACGGAAAACCGACCAAACATATTCAGATTGTGTTGATACTTTAGAAAAAGGATCCATGGGTCATTTATGACATGTACGATTCAACCCCACCTCAATCAGAGGAACAATGTGGCCGGTACCACTCAAAGTGTCTCACTTTTATTTGAAATGGATAAGATTTTAAGTGAAAAAAACAACTTGCATACGGAAAACCGACCAAATGCTTTCAGATTGTATTGATACTTCAGGAAAACGATCCATGAGTCATTTGTGATGTTTATGAGTCAACCCCAGCTCAATACAAGGTACGATGTGGCCGATATCACTCTAATTGTCTCTCTTTTGTTTAAAATGGACATCATTTTAAGTAAAAACAACTGGCATACGAAAAACTGACCAAACATATTCATATTATGTTGATACTTTAGTACAATGATCCATGGGTCATTTGTGACGTGTATGAGTCAACCCTGCCTCAATCCGAGGAACAGTGTGGCCGGTACCACTCAAAGTGTCTCACTTTTATTTGAAATGGACAATATTTTAAGTGAAAACAACAACTGACATACAAAAAACTGACCAAAAGCATTCATATTGTGTTGATACTTTAGGATACCGATCCATGGGTCATATGTGATATGTACAAGTCAACCCTACCTCAATCCAAGGCACAATGTGGCTGGTATCACTTGAAGTGTATGTATTTTGTTTAAAATGGACATCATTCTAAGTTAAAACAACTGGAATATGAAAAACCGACCAAGCATATTCAGATTGTGTTGATACTTTAGCACAAGGATCCATGGTCCAGCCTCACACAATCCACTTCTCATGTGAGGAACTCCTACCCCTATTCTAAAACACATGACATTTAATACTCCAAGGAAAACTACATTCCCTAAGTAACACAAGATCATTGATACACACCCATTATCATCATTACTAAGATCAAATACACCTGCCCTAAACCATGGGACATTATATTTGTGTTTGGTTGAAGTCATTTATCCATTTCCTTATTTTGGGGTTATTAGCTTCTAATTTCTGAATTCAATCATGTATGTGTTATACAAAATGTAATTTTGTTTGTATTCTTAATTCTGTATAACACATATAATTACGTATTCATTTTTTATGTATCATATTCATAATTGATAATTAAATTATGTATGTATTCAATTCTGTATTTACTTATGAATTGAATTCTATATTGCACATGTAATTGTCATCTCAATTCTGAATTTAATTCTAAATCAATTATGTATGTTTATAATTACCTTATGAATTATGTTTTAATTCTGTATGTGTATAGTTGTAGGATGAATTATGTGTTAAATATATATGAATTAATTGTGTATATATATGTGTTATAGTTGGTAATTGCAGGTAATTGAAGTTGGGGAAGCTGGAAATGCAGAAAGGGCAGCCTGCTAATGGAAATCACAGAGCAGCACAGAGTAGCAGGATGCTACCTGAATTGCACAATAAAGCCTATAACAACGGTTTAAAACTATTGGCATAGGGATGTGAATGTGTTTTATACCAACGTTTCTAAGAGAACCGTTGGTAAAAACACTTTCCCAATAGTTTACAAACTATTGGGATATAGGTGAAATGTTTTGATATACCAACGATTTGTGTAAAATGTTGGTAAAAAGCTTTACAAAACTATATTCTAACGGTTTTAAACCATTGGAATAGTATGTTTACCAATAGTTTCAAACTGTTGGTGAAAAGTTATACTAAATGTTTGACATAACCGTTGGTATAATGTAGATTTCCTAACATATACCAACGGTTTTCTAGAAACCATTGGCATATGTTTTTCCATACGACTTACTTTCCTACAGTTTGGATAACCATTATTATATATTATACCAACAATTATCCAGCCTTTACCAATGGTTTGGAACCATTGGTAAAGGGTTCATTTCCAGTAGTGCAAGTTCATTTTTCACTCAAGTTCTGAACATTTACAAAATGTCCAATATAAACTCAAATAATTAACTAATTGTTGTAGCTAGGTAATAAGTGATATAAAAGGAATAATAAACTTTAAAAAGGTTCTTAATCAAGTATAAATTAACTTGAGTTTATTATTCAGGAAGACCAAGGAACAAATGAGTCAAGTCAGACACGAGGTAAGGGGTTTCTTATCTCACTTTTAATTCCATGAGATTTCCATTGTTTTCCACTTATTTATTGCATGTGGTGTATTGTGTAATGAAATTTGATATATATTATCATGGTTATCTTTATATTAATGGTATTATGTGATTAATTTGGTGGTTATTAACTTTTTTTCATACAACTCGATTGATTACAATGTGGTAAGAGGCTTTCATCTCACTTTTTATTCTCGTGAGATTCATGCTATATTTTCCACCATTTCCTTTTATGTGGTTAATGTACTGCACATGATTGTATTCTTTGTGTAATATAATTTAATTTATAGATATTTACATCTTCATTGTATGATCCTTCCTTCATGGGGTGTATGTTTCGTAAGTTACCAAATCGATAAGGTAACCTTTCACCGTACTCTTTTAGTCAAAGACTTCTTTTATGTCATGTATTTTAATATACATCTTCTTATATTGGGATATTTTATTCTATATCCTTATTGATGTAAATTTTATGTCCATGTGACGAGAGACCCTTTTCTCTCTCATCAACTCATTTTCTGAATTTTAATGTGACGCCGTTAGGCTGTCGAATTTTTGTAAGAGAACTTCTTAACCCAATTTCAATTCTTTGGTTTAAACTTCTACTTCTTGATTATGTCTTTCTATGAATATGTGTAAATGATATATGAATATTTTACACTTAATATCCACTTATATTGGGTGTATTATTATTTTTCACACATAATTATGTCATAAATTTACCTTTAATCTAAGGATATGATCTTTGCAAGGGACTTTGTCTCAATTTACATTCCATTAAGACTTATTTGTTGTTATACACCAATTCAAATTTATATGGTGTATATACTACCCTTTGAAATATTATATCATGAATATATTTATTCTCATGATATTATAAGATTTGATTAATGTTATTCCTCAATTATTTGTATTCAAGCGTCTCTCAGTTGGTTAGGAACTCTTTAATTAAAATATCACTTTAAATGTTTTAAAGATTTATTCTTCTAAATATTTCTCATTAATTTCCATGTTTTAAAAATAGTTTTAAGGATTTATTTATACGGACGTGAATGTTTTGAAATTAAAATTTCTTTTAAAATATTCTAAGTGGTATGAGACACTTTGATTCAAAAATCTATTTGTTAAATGTTTTAAATGGTTTTGAAAATGGTTTGATAAAGCATTGTTTATTTCAATATCTTAATATGATATATTGTGATTTGAATGTGGAAATGTTATCTTTCCTTTATTCTTGTGTTATTTTTTATGACTATGTTATGGTTATTGGGCATTGTTTATGTTTACGGGTGGTTCCGTGATAAACCTAGGGCAGGTGAGCCCGAGATAGCTCTCCAATCCATTTGATAAAGTGATGGAGGTAAACATTAATGTTTCTCCTAAGATATTTAGGGAATATACTATGATGGGTATTCCAACATAACTCCCTATGTAGTTGTGATAGCTGCAATGTAAGTATGATATGGATTCCACAATTTACCTTTACAATTTATGATTTCTATGTGTTATTCATAAATCTTATTATTTCCTAACGTATGATCTTATGCTTGGTATGAATTTATGGACTAATGTTATCTTTCATTATCTTATAACCCTTAATGAGCTTTTTATTCTCATCCCAAGTTTTTAAATTTTTTTCACAGTACTTAAAAATGAATAGGGTCAAGGATAGGATGAATTAAAAGTCATGTTGTCTAAAACATGGAACTAAACATGACTCTTTTTTTCAACAGTTTTTATTTTATGAAAAAAATGGAAACCATATAGAATCATCTACTTTGTAAGTTTTGGATGTAATGTAATAGTTATGACCTAATTCTCTAAAACTCTAAACTTGAAAAGATCATCAATGTGAATTATTCATTTAATTCAAGATTATGTAATGTTTTAAGGTTAGGTCCTTATAGTTGGTATCATAGGTTAGTTTAGATAAATTTAGAGGTTAGGGTGTTATTTAAGAATAAGTGACATAACCATAATGGTTAGCATATTATAAATATCCATAGTTATTTTAGATAAATTGAATGAGTTTAAGATAACATGAATAAGTATATCTTAGTATTTACCCTCCTCATAAGATATTATATGATGATTTTACTACTATACTCACATTGACCTTTTTGGTTTTAGTAAATGACTGAATCTAACAGGCACAATAGTAATATTATATGTGATGAAAACTGTGATGGTTTTTTGAATGAGCAACTAAATTAAATGGGAGATGCAATAAGAACTCTTGTGGTTATTCTCAACCAACTATCTAGAGTCATGATTGACCAACTTAACCATAGTGATTTTTATAAGGCATCTTATATGAAAGAAACAAATCACTACGGAAGTTCAGGTAATAACCATAAAGGTAAGTATGTTTAAAAACCTATGTGTCAAGGATGTGGAAAGAAACACCTAAGAAAATACTTTAAAGGGATGGGAAGATTCTATAGATGTGGGAGTAAAGGTCATAAAACAAGAACCTGCCATGGGAAAAAGAAGCATCCAGTTGACTCTATGAAAGGGAAAGAAGTTCTTTATGAGGGATCAATTGAATGTTTTAAATGTGGTGTGAATGGTCATTATACAAACATATGTCCTATGAAGAAGTTTTGGGAATGGGATCACCAGGATCATACAAATATATGTTTACCAATACCTAATGCCTTTCTGATTGAGGATGAAGAAACTGACAATGACCAATGAAAGGTATGGATTACTTCTTAACATATGTTTTGATATTATTGAATCTTAGGATAAGATTCATGATTTTGTTTGTTGGAAAGAAGTATTTCAGAATAAGTTGGTAAGGAATGGTTAATAGATCATGAAGAACGTTGAATGAGTAAAAAGTCAACATATAAAAGATTCAAGAGTTATGGTAGATTTTAAGATGATGAAATGCTTAAAAGTATTAAGTCTCTTTTGTGTATGGGATTACATTGGAAAACTTTTTGTAGTATGTGCAACCCTAAAGTTTGATATATGAAAATGTTATTCAAGGAATAATTATATTTTATTTTGATGAGTAATGGTGGAATTTTATTTTGGAATAATCTATGTTTTTATTATGGACATATGGTGATTTGGGTTATTTATGGAAATGATTAACCTATCATAGAGAATATGTGATTTGGTTAATTACACTTCAATATAATACTTTAAGAGTAATCTATTTTATTTGGAGATAAATGTTAAGATTTATTGTGGAAAACTATGTGATTAAATCCTTCTAAGTTTTGGGTTAAAATCTTAGTTTGGGTCACATTGAATAATTTTAAGGACATTTCTTTATTGAATGGTATTTGCTGAACTTTGGGTATTGTTTTGTCAATTTTTTGGGATTAAGAGTAGTATTTCTTTTTATGAAGTATTATCCTTTTTTAGGGATTATCTCATCTTGTACTAAAAATTTTGGGTTTGGTTGATGTATAAAGATAGGGGAAATATATAGTTCATATTTTGTAGATTATCTGATAATTTAGAAGTTGATTCTAGTGCTTTTAATGTGACCAAGTCAGTTTGAATACTCATCGTTTGGAGAAAAGATGAGTTTGTGGTAGAAATTTAGTAAAGGATGAAAGTCTACTAGACAAGTAAGCATGTTTCCTTCTATTTTTAGTTAAACTCATGAATAAATTCCTCAAATTTATGAAAAGTTACTTAAAACAAAAACATTGTCCGTTAACTTTTCCTACTGGGGAATCAAATACCGTTTAATCCATCACAGGTTTTTGATTTTCTTGTGCTTAAATTTCTCCTAATTAGGTTTTCTACCACTCTCTATAAAACCTTAATGTTTTGTTTCTCTTCCATGTCCATGTTTTTTTTACATGGAATCCTAGTATGGGATATCTCAGGTGACCTTTGTATTTCTCTTTGTTTTTTTAAAAGTGGTATTTTTATTGACTCTTTTTCTGATGTGGAACTTTCAATGAAGTTTCCAAGCCCAATTTTAAAATTACGAGGATGCAATTCCCAAAAGGGGGGAATGATGTAACATCCCAGGTAAATAAAGAATATAAATTTTTTATATTTATTAAAATTTGCGAATTAAATATTAATTTTACTTTAAAAGGGATTCTATTTTTGATGGAATACCTGATACACAACAATAGGTTTCATTTAAAAATTACGTTGCACACAATGTTGAGTTATAGTAAAAAATATTAATATAATATTATTATTTTAAAGGGTAGTTAACGCATAGCCATTGTATTGGAGAGAATGTAAAAAACTAACTATATTATGATTAAATATGTTTTTTAAATGTTTTTAAATTTATCCAATAAATTTTAGAGGCTTAAAATAAGAAATAATCTGATTTTAAGCATAAATACTCTAATATTCATTAAAAAGTCGATTTACCACCTTTTGATGATGAACCCTATTTAAATCTAGTTTTGGTCACTTTTATATGTTCTATTTGACAAAATAAAATTCTTCTTTAGAATCGGGACATCAAAATTTACTTTGGGTAAATTTTTGGAATTTTTCTGATAAAAATTCATTTTTAATGAATAGTGAAAAATACTGTATTTTAATTCAAAACTGCCTTTTAATATAATTTATTTAAAAGATTATATTAGCTTTTTTAATTGGTTTTAAAGTGTAATTATATTATGTTTTTATTATTTAATCCAATTTTGTTCATTGGATGTAATTTCACTTTGAAATTGGACATAAATAAGCGTCAATCTTTTGATAGTTATTATTTCTTAGAAACACGCTTTTTGTTTTGACAGTGGGAATTAATTTTAAATTAATTTATACCACTTTTGTGTTTTGAATTTGGAAAAATTGATTCAATATTTGGAATTAGGAGGTCCAAATTGTGAAAATATGTAACTTTTATTTTTAGACATTATGAATATTTACTTCAGTAACAATTTTACTTACCATGGTTAAAGGGTAAATATGGTAAATAAGGGTAAAAAAATAATATTATAATAATATTTAATTACCCTAAAATGTTTCATAATACTATTGGTTGATACGTTTATAACCATGTTCATCCTTGAGTTGATTTTGGGACCCTATAGAACCACTTGGGAGTGATAATGATACTTTATATTAATTAATTTAAAGTAAAGAAAAAAATGACATAAACATATATCTTTTAGTAAATAAATTTTTTACTTGGGGTTGTACAAACTATCTATTCAACTATAAATATTCATTGTAAATATAAAAAGATTTTCTACATCATGATATTTTTTTTATAATTTTTATAACTCAAAAAAATAAAAATATTTATGACACAATAATGATGCAATGTTTACCTCATTAATGAATGATTTAATTATAAAGATTAAAACAATATTTAAAACCTATAAAATTCTTATTTTATGATTTTATTTATAACATTAGTCATCTTATATTTGACTGTAATGAGTTTTGGACCTTTAGAAACCAAAAATCATTATATAATAAAATAATATTTTTCAAGCTTTCCTAAAGAGCCCCTCCCCCTCTTATAAAAAGCCCTCAATTATAACCCATTCCTAAAACTTATCAAGCCACTTGGATCATCCAAAATCTACCCAATTAATCTCTCTACACCCTATCCTCCTCCTATAAGCCTTTCCCTAGGCAGAAGGCAGTTCAAATAAACCTTTTGGTTCAAACCAAAGGGAGATACCCGATTTAAAGGTAACATATTCTCTTAAGTTATTTTGTTTTATTTTACTTCTCCAACCCCATAAACTCTTTTTATTCCTTTATTTTATAAAAAAAACAATATCCTCAATATACTAGGTTGTTTTTATGAGAATTATTCTAACTAAACTTACACACACCGCCATCTAATGGTTAAAGAACATACTGTTTCTGTGGACGACGAACTACTACCTCATGAAACGATGATTGTTCAATTATCTCATAACACCTCTCATGGTGAACATTATGATGGAACTATATTTATATGTGATATATATTATATTTATATTTTTTATATGCTTCTGTATTTTCCATTTATATAATTCCTTTTTGGTTTCCATAGTGGGTAAATACGATAATTTCATTTGAGGAAGTGCGGACTACCACCCCCTCAAAGTGATATAACTCGTTCATTCCATACGTAGAACACATAAAGGATGGATATAATTAAATTATATATGATATTATACTGGAATTATAATATACCTATTTATCATTATGTTTTCATTCCATTAAATATAAAATAAAAATGAAAGTAGCGTTCATGAGTACGTACAACTTACCGTCTCCATGAATGATGCATTTAATTTCTTATCTCCAAATGTTATGTAATATTATAAATACATATATAATGGATATATATGATATATATGATATCTAAATCATGAATATTATTATGTATATAATGTAATTTTTACCACATGGACAATTTGTAATTACAACAAGTTCATTTTTGACTCAAGTTCTGAACATCGACAAAATGTCCAATATGAACTAAAATAATTAAATAACTATTGTAGCTAGGTAATAAGTGATATAAAAGAAATAATAAATTTAAAAAGGTTTTTAATCAAGTAGAAATTATCTTAACTTTATTATTCAGGAAGACCAAGGAACAAACGAGTCAATTCGGACACGAGGTAAGGGGTTTCTTATCTCACTTTTAATTTCGTGAGATTTCCATTATTCTCCACTTATTTGCTGCATGTGGTGTATTGTGTACTGAAATTTGATATATATTATCAGGATTATCTTTATATTCATGGTATTATATGATTCATTTGGTGGTTATTAACTTTTTTTCATACAACTCAATTGATTACAATGTGGTAAGAGGTTTTCATCTCACTTTTTATTCCCATGAGATTCATGCTATATTTTCCACTATTTACTGTTTTGTGGTGTATGTACTCACTATGATTGTATTATTTGTGTAATATACTTCAATTTATGGGTATTTACATCTTCATTGTATGATCATTCCTTCATGGGGTGTATGTTTCATAAGTTACCAAATCGGCAAGGGAACCTTTCAGCGTACTCTTTTAGTCAAAGAATTCTTTTATGTCATGTATTTTAATTTACATCTTCTTATGTTGGGATATGTTATTATATATCCTTATTTCTATAAATTTTATGTCCATGTGATTAGAGACCCTTTTCTCTCTCATCAAATCATTTTATGAATTTTAATGTGACGCCGTTATGCTGTCAAATTTTTGTAAGAGAACTTCTTAACCCAATTTCAATTCTTTGGGTTAAACTACTACTTCTTGATTTTTTCATTCTATGAATATATGTGATTGAACTATGATTTTTTTACACTTACTATCCAATTATATTGGGTTTATTCTTATTTTTCATACATAATTATGTCATTAATTTATCCTTAATCTAAGGATATGATCTTTGCAAGGGATTTTGTCTCAATTTACATTCCATTGAGACTTATTTGTTGTTATACACCAATTCACTTTTATATGATGTATATACTGACCTTTGACATATTATATCATGAATATATTTATTCTCATGATATTATAAGCTTTGATTTATGTTATTCCTCAATTATTTGTATTCAAGCGTCTCTTATTTGGTTAGGAACTCTTTAACTAAAATATCATTTTAAATGTTTTACAGATTTATTCTTCTAAATATTTCTCATTAATTTCAATGTTTTAAAAATGGTTTTAAGGATTTATTTATATGGACGTGAATGTTTTTAAATTAAAATTTCTTTGAAAAGATTCAAAGTGTTATGGGATACTTTGATTCAAAAATTTCTTTATTAAATGTTTTAAATGGTTTTGAAAATGGTTTGATAAGGGATTGTTTATTTCAATATCTTGATATGATATATTATGACTGGAATGTGAAAATATTGTCTTTCCTTTATGATTGTGTTATGTGTTATGATTATGTTATGGTTATTGGGCATTTTTTACATATACGGGTGGTTCTGTGATAAACCTAGGGCGGGTGAGCCTGAGATATCTCTCCAATGCATTGGGTAACGTGACAGAGGTAAACGTTAATGTTTTTCCTAATAGATTTACAAAATATACTGTGATGGGTATTCCAACATAACTCCCTACGTAGCTGTTATATCTACAATGTAAGTATGATATTGATTCCACAATTTACCTTTATGATTTATGATTTCTATGTGTTATTCATAAATATGATGATTTCATTAGGTTTGAGATTTTGCTTGGTATATATTTATGGACTAATGTTATCTTTATTTATCTTATAACCCTTACTGAGCTTTTTATGATCATCCTAAGTTTTGAAATGTTTTTCATAGGACTTAAAGATGAATAGGGTCAAGGATGGGATCAAGGAAAATTCATGTTGTCTAAAACATGGAACTAGACATGAATCTTTTTTTCAATAGTTTTTATTTTATGAAAAAAATGGAAACTGAGTAGAATTGTCTACTTTGTAATTTTGATATGTAATGTAATAGTTATGGCCTAATTCTCTAAAACTCTAAACTTGAAAAGTTCCTCAATATGAATTATTCATTTAATTCAAGATTATGTAATGTTTTAAGGTTGGGTCCTTATATCTGATACCACTCTGTCATGACCCATCCCAGTAGGGACCACACCATGACTCCCTAAGACAACCTCTAATAGGCTAGAGGCTGGTGACTAGCACCGAGTTGGCATAACACTAACATGGGAGGCATTGCCTACGTACATGTACACATCTCCAAGCTCACAATGCTGAAAAGTAAAAACCATTAAGGAAAAAAATGCATGCATACAACTAAACCCAACCAACAGAGTACAACGAAAGTAAAGTGTAGAAAGTAAACTGGGCTAGAATACAATCTCAACAAAATCTTGAAACAACAAAGTCTAACCTATAAGAAAAAATAGGTACTAGGACTGCTGATCATAGTTGTAAGAACACCTCAGCTTGCAAGGGACTTAGAAATCCCAGTACGGTCCTGGTCCTCCCTGGACTCCGTCAAAAAACCGCTCATCTACAAAAGACACGACATGTGCAGGCAAAGCCCGTGCAAGGGTGAGTATAACAATACTCAGTAGGGGACCCTAAAAACCAAAAATAAATACACAAAGTAAAGGAACAATCATCTCTACACAGTATTTTTATACTGAACATATATCAAGAGAAACACATCCAGATATACTCGAAACCCAGACCTGTAGTCTAGATACAAGTTACAATGATCGTATACCCACACAAGCGATTCAGTTCAATGATTCCATGAAGCACTCGTCTAGGAGAAATCACTCCATGAGTTTGATAGTTCTGATGATGTATGTATGAGAAGTACTGTTCCTCAAGAAAAGACATGAGAGAGATAGATACACTGATAGATCTAAAGATAGAAAAAATACACACATTCCAAGAGAACACAATCTTGAGTGAGAAAAGATCATGATACACAGATGAGGATAACTACCAGGGCCTTGAAGGATACCACGACTCATTCAGATTTCCACCTGCTAAGTAGAATATTAGCATCTTGTAGGATTGGTCATGTCGATACCTGACTCTACCCAGGGTCAAGAATGCATAGATGATCTCATTAAAGGACTCTCGGAGGGATACCTAACTCTATCTTAGAAAGTCCTGCTAAAGGGATCATACTCTTGTGGATGGAAACGATGCCTAGACTTCAGGGGAATGAGAAAAGGGGAACTAACCCAAATGAAAACTGTCCAAGGAACAGTGGAAAAGAGGAAAAATCCATGTACTGAGAAGTACACGGTGTGTAGAAGGGTCACACGCTGTGTCCTCTGGCCCTAGGTACTGCCCATGTACAATGACCCGTGTCATAAGTCTTGTCATGTAGAAGAATACATACACGATGTGTAAGACAGCAACACGCCGTGTTCCAGTATTTGGGAAAGACTCTGTGTACACTAGCCATGTGCCTGTACACAGCTTTAACCCATGTATGCCAACCTGTAATGACCCACAAATTCTCATTGGCTTGAGAGTACAATGAGTCATTACTTGGCCTTAAGAGACATCCCCAAGATGACAAAGGCGGGAAATAAATGCCGAAGGGTTTCAAATATAAGTGGGGGATGATTTACTTGTTAATAAATAAACCAATAAACCAACCAACCATAACCAAACATTCACTATATGATGCATGAACCAATGAAAGACAACTCAAAAACTTAATGTATCTGAAAACCACATCAAAGTATGAAACAATATAAGAATAACCAAGTATAAAAGTACACAATGGATAAACGACACAAGACTCTCAAAAGTCCACAAGACTCCATGATCCACAAGATCCAAGCTCTACAATATCCGAACAGCCCAAACATCACGAGGTAGTGCTAAAAACGTAAGAAACATTACCTTTTACAATTCTCATTGGCTTAAGAGTACAATGAGTCATTACTAGGCCTTATGCAACATCCCCAAGATGCCAAAGGTTGGAAATAAATGCCGAAGGGTTTCAAATACAAGTGGGCGACGATTTACCCATTAAGAAATAAACTAATAAACTAACCAACCATAACCAAACATTCACTATATGATGCATGAATCAATGAAAGAAAACTCAATAACTTCATGTATCTCAAAACCACATCAAAGTATGCAACATCGGAAGAATAACCAATTATCAAAGTACACAACAGATAAACGATACAAGACTCTCAAAAGACCACCAAACTCCATGCTCCACAAGCTCTAATCTCCACAATCTCTGAACAACCCAAAAATCACGAGGTAGTGCTAAAAATGTGGGAAACGTTACCTTTTCCCCTATCCCGGAAGATAGAATCTGCAAAAGAACCAAAGTTCCAAAGCATGGGTGACTATAAAACTCAGTAGGTTTTCCCCAATGACTTCCCTACTCATGACACTAGGATAGAAGAGTTAACAAAAATTATATAAAACAATTTATATAAAAAATTTCTCAAAAATAGTTTATAACTAAATATAAAAAAGTTCCAAAACCATTCATTACCAAAATCATATAAGTGAAATTGAAACCAATTTTTCCAGCAAGATATTTTTCCAAAAAATAACTAAATAATCTTTAAAACCATTTTAAAATATCCCTTTTTGACATACCCAACCCTTCCAAAAATCCATGCAACTAACCATGCATGCTACATTATGATAGTTCCATACTCATGAGTGGTTTCTCATTGATCTACCAAGTCATAACAAGGTAATTGTTTCCCATGTTCCATTTAACCTTTGGCACTGAGCACAAGGTTATATTTCAACCAGGCCCCATAAATGCAATATGAAATTTATATCTCGTGTGCTATTTAACCTTTGGCAGAGAGCACAAGGTCATATTTCAACCAAGCCCTAGAAATGAAATATGAACTCACACACCAATATGCCCAAGGATCAGGCCAAAATAACTTTTCAATAAAAACACCCTTTTTATTGAAAACCAATTCCATCAAAGTCATTTCAATACCAAACCATTTTAATAAAACACCCATTTTATTGAAAACCAATTCTATCAAAGTAATTTCAATACCAAACCATTTAAATAAAACACCATTTTTATAAAAACTAAATTTTCATCAAACTATTTAAAAATTCCAAAAAATTAATAATTTAAAACCATTATTTTAAATTCAAGAGGCTAAATCACTTTTCACAACAATTAACCAAGATTTCACAATTTCACTAAAACCATAAATCATCACTAAAGAAGATTTATTACATACTTTTCACAATCAATCCCATTAAAATAAACCAATTTTAAACTAATACAATCAATTATAGTATGTGGAGTCAAGAGAGAAGCCTCATGCCTCAAAGGTTTTGATGAAAACCACAACGAATGAAGAACACTCAAGAAAACCGGGTCGATTCTCCAAGAACCCGCCTTAGATCTCTTCTCCTAACAAGACCGAGACCAAATATCATAATATTTTGAATCCACACACCTAGATCTACCCATAATGGGACTAGATCTAATAAACTGATAGAATAGAAGAAGTAGATCTAAGTAGATAAATGAAATTGAACAAGAACGAAGAAGAATGATCAATTACCTCAAGAGTACGGCTTCGATTCGCTAAGGGAAGCCTTCAAATTGCCTTCGGAACGATGGGAGAACCTTTTTTGGCCTTAGGAGAATCAAAATCCCGAGTTATGGATACTTAGGAGAAAAAACGAGCTACTTAGAGGCAAAAAGGTGTGAGATACACTTTTTTAGGATCTCACTTAAGTGCCCGCACGGTTAGTTCGCATAGTTAGAAAAACTGTGCACTAACTGTACGTTAGACACTACCTAGGCAGACCCTCACACGACTTCCTCACATGATCTCTCTAATCGTGCTCCAACCGTGCAGGATCCACTGCCTCAAAAGGACCAACTATTTACGGTTTTGGCCACATGGTTAGACAAACCGTGCGTTGCCCGTGCGACTTCCCCTTTGCCTCAAAACTTCATTCAAAGTTCTATCGACTCTCCAATTCATCACCCTTAACTTTATAACCATGAAAATCATCAAGTAAGGTTTACATACCAGAAACCAGGGGTACTAAAAAACCCGTGTAACCAGTACACGGGGTGACCCACGTAACTGGCCTCGTCTGGCCATGTGGTGGAGTACATGGCGCATACTCCACACCATGTCCATGTATCATCTGAGATATATGACGAGTCCCATGTAAGGAACCACACACTATATGACAATGGTCACACACCGTGTTAGTGCTTCCAATTTCCTGGAACTCCAACTGCCATTGGGTGGGGTCCATACGCCATGTCTACTTGGGAGCACACCCTGTTCATTGCCGTGTGCAGTGCATAAACCCTAGATTCCGCCAACCCAGTCCCGCACAGCATGTTCATCAAAGAACATGTCGTGTTCTTCAAAAAAATCCAAAATGTGGTGTTCTTCATCCAGTGCTTTAGGTGATGATCCAAACTTCGATCCGGCCATCAGATCCCCATGAAACTAAAGGGTTGAGGTCACCCCGACACCATGAAGCTGCTTCCGTTGGTTTCAGAGCTCTGATCGGCCTCAAAAACATGTATCGATCCACCCACATGAAGAATGTTTGAAGAATGATCTCCCTGGATCTGAGCCGATATGTTTTCCACCAACACTGTCGAACCTTTGCTAGGTTGTCATGATGTTTGGTCTCTAATTTGGGATCGTTGCGTTGCAAAATGGATTCACAATGATCCGTTGTTCATCGCCCTACAAAGAACGCGAAGAACGTGGGGTGAGGGAGGAGGAAAAAAATAAGAAAATGAGGAACTCACCTATGACTTAGTTCATCATGGTGTTGATTCGATCTCATTAGTAGGTTTAATGGTTAATCAAAACAATATTCCAAGAATTATCATTGAAACCAATTTTCGAATCAAAACCCCAAAAGAAATGGAAATTAACACCCTCCTGCAAGAACGCACGATCCACGGATCAACCTATTCGTGGGTTGATCCGTGTTCATCATTAAATCCAAGAATGGGGAAAAGAATAATCGAAATAAAAAACCCCTACCTTGATTTAGTTGAAGGAAGATTTCCGCATCGTGTTCGTTAGTGAGGTTCTTCGAATCTGAGATGCGTCGATCGATCGCTCTGACGTTGTCTGTGAACGGTTCCTCCTCCACTGATCCAACAACCATCATAAATTCACAAGGTTATGCAGCTAACCCTGTGGATTTTCCATAAGTGGATATTTATAGGGGAGGAAATAGTTCATTGTATCAAAAATGAAATCAAAATAATTTAAATAAATTATTTATTTTATTTCTTTTAAAATGTCTGAAAACTAACTTTTGCATTCGACCCACGCCGGTCGATGTTAGGCCATGCCTAAGGTAAAGTCACTACTATGAACACAACAATGGCCTTATATTTCTAATCCGAGCACCAATTTAACATTTATTTCACTTTTTCAAGAAAACCACTCATGCACTCTATTTAGAGTTTAAATTATTTCAAACATTTATTATGGGCACCCTGAGCCTTAGAATCACATATGGTCATAAGGCTCGGTCTCGTAATAATTCCATATAATATTTAAAAAATAATACATAGAAAATATGAGACAATAAATGAACTATGGATCATTTTAATAAATTATGTAGATCATACGAGTTCATTTTCATGGTTTCAGTGAGTGACACACAATTTTATCTGAAATGTTAGTTTTAAACTAAAAACACACATTTCTAGTTATACTAGTATCTTGATGTATCATATTGAGGTGAAGATAATTTATACATGCAAAAAATGATATATGGATTTTTTTCCTAAAGTATCAAAATAATATGATTGTGTTTTCTTAGTTTTCAGTGTTTCACACATCTTTTGTACTAAAATATCAATTTTAAATAAAAACATGAACTTTGAGTCATACTGAACACACCATGTTTCAGATTGACATACAGTTTATTCCTACATGTCAAAAATGAATTATGGAACAATTTACTAAAGTATTAAGATAATAAAAGAATTATTTTCTTAGTTTTCAGTGTGTGGTACATGTTTTGAACTAAAATTTTAATTTTAAATTGAAAACAAACACCTTGATTTATGTTGGTCACACCATATGTAATATTGATGTGCGATAGATTATTACACATCATTGATTTCCTATTGATCATTTTCCTAAAGTATTAAGACAATCTATGTTTGTTTCTTTGGTTTTAATTAAGGGAAACACATTCTTTACTAAAATGTCATTTTATACTGAAATCACACACTTTGAGATATTTATAAACTAAAAACACACACAATTGAACATAAACTAATCAAATAAAGAACACAAATCTCTATAAAGAGAAAAAAATAGTACATTAGTGCAACATTCTTGTTGAAGAATTTATCAAGAATTGATTTTTCTCTAAGAATTTTGTGCTCTTTATAGAGTTTAAAATGTTCTAATAAAAATCAATTCTTGATGAAGTCATTTCTTCATGATCTCTATGAAAATTAACTAAATAAGTAGTAGAGAGAAATGGAATGGAAATTAACTAAAAAAAGTAGATAAAATGGTGAGAAAATTAACTAAATAAGTAGTATATAAAAATGATAAGGAAATAAAAAAAATTAAATAAAATGATAAGAAAATTAATTAAATAAGTAGTATGAAGTTACCAATTAATTATGAATGCATACATTTTGACACCATGTAGTCTTCCCATTCGTTTCTAAAAAAATATATTTTCTCTTTTGAATATGTGGACTGTCAATAGTCCTGGTAGTATTGTAAAAATATAAGAAAAAATAAATTATCAATACATATTTTAAATGATATTATAATTATTATCATAAATACTTCTTTGGGGATTCTAGTTTGTTAATGGAATATAATATTTTTCATAAATTTTAAAATATAATAACTGTTGAAATAGTGGGTTCCCTAGACCCAACTATACAATTCTTTCGATTACCATATCATGTATATAGTTAGCTATACATGATGTATTCTTACCATTATAGTGTATACTTTTTGGCATCTACTATTTAAATGGTAATGTACAAAGATAAATTGTCATATTAAAAGGTTATAGTAGATCCCAGGTCATAACAAAAACCTGTAGATACTATGAAATTAATCTTAAACAAAGGTTATATGGTCAAGATTCATCTTACTAACTGGACATAGTAAATGTTTGAATATCAGGTGCTGGGGTCTCATAAGAATTGAGACTTATTCTCATGAAGTTCACACTAGGTGATCTCTAGTAGTGAGATCATGAGGACAAAACCACCAATAGGAACACCACATGTTTATGGTGTCATTGAATGTTCCTATATACAATAATGTGTAATGGTCTCCTGAATTGAGATCATTACCAATGTATACCATTTGATTTCATACTTTGATGCAAAACAAAAACCATGATATTGAAATCGTGGCAAGGTAGATTGTGTTGGATGCGTCATTGGTGGAATGTCATTGGTTGAATAGTCAAGAAAGGATTTGTTGCTTCCAAGTAAAGGAATCTATATATCTTAAGCCATGTTGATCAGGATGGTAGTACCTTAATAAATCCATGTCCATGGTAGTCCAAGGTAAATCCATCTAGTTATATTGACAAATAATAAATAAAGTAAAAGGCGATGACATGGGTGTGCATCCCGTTTTATGAGATATTAAAGATAAAGAGATTATATTACACAGTATGTGTTCATAGGTTGGTTATCACTACTTTAAAAATACTTATCTCTTTAGGGGCCATGATGGTTTTCTATATCCTGCTCTTGGTCTATGAATACTATTCACTACTATCAAGATAAGGGCCTAGAGGGTCACACACAATAGCGTATTCAAGAATCTATCACATTCAGTTGAATAAGTATATTAGACATGGTGGGACCCACCACTGGGGTATGAGAATTGTCCAAGGATAAACGATCACCAATGAAATAAATAAATTCATATCATTCAAGTTGATAATAATGTGTATTGAATTTATTTATTAAATGTATTTACAAGTTTTTAAGTAAATACATAAACAGATTAAATGAACGAATATTAGTTTAAAATATTCAAGGTTCATTTAATATTTGAGAGAGTATGAGCCGAGTTTATGGATCAATTATTATCAGGTAATATATTTATTACATTATAGGAAAGTGATAATAATAGTGAATAATATTTATGACTCAGTTTAGTAGTCAAAATATTATTTTATAGTGTGTTAATTATTCGGGGGTTGGGCTAGCGTTTCTGAGTAATTTCATTAAACTCTATAAATAGAGGAGAAGATAGATTTTCTAGTGACTATTAATGCCATATATCTCTCTACTTATCTCTCCCATGTTCTAGAGAGAGATGTTCTGGATCTAGGAGCTTGGATCTCTCTCTCTCTCAGGCATTGCAAGTGAAGCAATGCAGTAATCGTTAAAGTGTTTAAGGCATCGTCAGATCTCCGCGCTAATACCCAGAATTTGACGATCGGTGGTCCCAAAGATTTATTGAATCATTTGTGGACGATCTAGAATAATTTAGATTAATATTATTTGTTCAGTGATCACCATTGATGAGTAGATCTTGTGCACAACTTCAAATCTAAACCGGGTATTTTATGGTTTATTTTTGTGCTTAAAACTCTTCATAAAAGGTCCTCAGATTTATCTGGGCATCAATTCACTGATGTCAATGAGTTCATGTCGTTCTTCAGTGAAAAAAATTTAAATTCTCACTTTTGGGGCTTCATCTGCGTGCTCGGTTCCTTCAAGTGGTATCGAAAGGACACGTGTTGATTTTAAGCCAAGAAAAAAAATTAAATTTTCATAAAAAATCATAGAGGGAATCATTGAGGTCCCAACACCATAGATGGAATCAGAATTAGATATCATATGGTCAATTTGAAACCATCCAAAGTCTTGAATTCGTATTCAAGATTGAATTTCTGTGATGTGTTGTATTTCGACCGAAAATCCCATGGCCAAAATACTCACCAGAAAAAATAGTTTTTTGTTGAAATTAATTTATTAAAATTAATTGTATTATTATTAAAATAATGAAATTATAAGTTTTATTATAATAAAATTATTATTTTTCTAAGCCTAATAAATATGTTTTAGAAAAATTAGAAAGGGGGCTTAACTTGGGGTTGGTCACCGAAGAAATAAACAAAAAAAAAGGGGTTTGTGGAAAATTTTGATAGGGTGGGCACTGGATTTTTGACATATCATAAAAAAGTCAATATTTGTGGGGGAAGAACACCCCCCTATCCAAACACGGTGGACCCCTCCTGGGTCAACTCTCCTACAGTAGCACACTACTTCACCGATGACTCCAGGTGAGCCACTCTACCGCCCCATTCGGGTGCCCAGCCGGCCTCCACCCGCCAGTCTGGTCTCCTCCCCAGGCCGCTCCTCCATTGGTATCCTTCCCTGTGATAGCCCTCTTCTATAGGCGGCATTGCATGGCTGGTGGGATACCTCTACTGAACCATCACTGACCGCTGTTTTGGACTGGTTCCACCGGTGACTCCCTCGGACCTCATTGCTGAGATCCCCTCTGCCCATTCCAGGAGAGCTCTATACTGGTCATGACCTACCTCACCACCCCATCACCCTGTTGGACCGAGCCTCCCACCCTATCCGTGCATGATCTCCAGATCTGCTGGCTCGCCTCCCCACCACCATGCTGGTCCAACACCACGCACCGACACTTTGTGCCGCTCCTGATCTGACGAGACCACCCCACCAGTGTGCTTCCTCACTGGCGTAGCGGTCCCAGCTCCCGCTGGATCCCATGCGACCCCATCACCGGACCACTCCCTACCTCGGCTAGACCGAGCCACACCTCACCCGAGTGGCGGGTGATTTTTTTGGCAGAACTCAGCGGTCGGGCAGGATAGGTCTGGCCAGCCGGACAGTTGGTAATCCCTTATTATGGTCTGTTTGGACCCAGTTTGTCCTAAATCAGGCCATGAGTGGGTCTCTCCAGCCTGGAAAGGGTTTGAGTAGATCTTCCTAGCCCATAATGCCCCATCATGGAGTCAAAAATTCCCGGACTAGGACTACAAAGGTTCAGCCCAACCTGCACAGGCCCGCCTAGGGTTTTGGGGACCCAGGTTATTTATTTTAATCAAAGATTAATTAAAATAATTAATTTAATTCTAGTTGAAAATTAAATTAAATAAATATTAATTTTTATGATAAAAATTTATTATGGTGTAATTAATTTAATTTGGTATTTAAATAATTTAATTAATTAATTTTTTTTTTATTTTTAAAAATAAATTAATTAAAAGGGACTGAACGACATATATATATTGAATTAAAATTAGAGTGAAATTTTAATTCAATAAAAAAATACCCTCGAATTTATTTTAATACAAGTTTAATTTTTAATTTTTAATTTATTTTAAATACATGCGTTAATGCGTATTAGACTGATCATGAGTCATGGACCGACTAATATATGTTTGGTGCATGTTTTATTTAATTTATTTAATTCTTGTAATTGTTATTTTTAATAATTATTTTTAATTAAAAGACGATCTGCATGTCATCTCGGTGTCATTATATGTATAAGGACCTATGTTTCCACTTTCATAGTTGAATTTATACTCACAAGTTCCCCTCACCTATGAGCGAGTACTATTGTATAATGATGAGATGAGAAGTGAGACACATCGTTCAGTGAGATGATGATGCACTGAACAAAAGTTGAATGCATTGGATGAGTAAGTGCTGCATTTCGATTTGTAAGCGATGTGACACAAGGTATATCCACTAGGATCTAGGTTGGTCTGTTATTCACTCAACAAATCAACCATTTGAACCGGATTATTATCAGGTCATCATTTTATCATTCCATGGTTTATTATTTTTGTGTATGTGTAGTTAATGAACGAACACAAAGTAATAATAAACAAGCATGCATAGATAAAATGAACATGTGAAGCGATGAAATTTTCTATTTCTTGCATGACCAGTTTTGAGGGCAATCACATAGTATGTGCTAAGAAGATAGAAAAATATTTATTTCATCACATAAAAATATTAAAACCCTCAAAGGAATATAAATTCTAAACAACCTTCCATCATTCAAATTTGGAAAAAAACGGGTGTTTGGGATGCCAGTCATGCCATAGATGAGGGTGCTTCTTACTACCAGGGAGTTTTGATGAGAGTGGTGGGTTGACTTAACTAAAGTGGTAGTAAGGGTTAGCCATAAATAAATTTCTATCATTTTAGAGGCAATCATTGAGTAAATCTAGTAATGATTTATGAAGCTGGGACTTCACTCAACAGGTTAAGGAACCACAAGTTCATGCGGTTGGCCATATAAACGCCTACCTTGAACCATCCAAGTAGTGGCGTATCCATAACTTGTAAACTATGAGGGGAGGTTCAGATATCCTTGCCACTAGAATACTCGAGCGACAAAGTATTCCGAATCCAGCACCAAGGGTTCCTAGAATTCGATAAACATAGCAGGATAAGTTTAATTATTTAATTAATTAATCAAAATGTATTAACTGATAATTCAGTTAAAAATTACTAATCTTATATTTTTTTATAGGAAAATAGAAATTTATACCAAAAGTTTAAAAACTGTGATAAATATTGGACAAAGTCAATGTGCACACTGGCATGAGTATCTAGGAATAGTATAACCTCTTGCACACAATAGTATTGGAAACTCAGGGTGATAGAGTCCCTATTACTTTTATACTACCTCAGGAATCAAGGGTGAAATTGCTTATATGAGACTAATTTATAAAGAATATGATGGTTAAGCCATTATTATTTCATCAACATCTGATGTTAGTTGTAGTCGTTACATCCGGACATAGATGATATAACATGAAGTGTCATCTCCGAGAAGTTTTCATGGAGAAAGCAAAGAAATGATATGAATAGGTAATGGTTACACTAGATTGTGTAAATTGAAAGGTGGGTTATGATCTTTCAAAACAAACTATTTTGATAGCATTTTCACCTCTTTACTCAGGTGTAACACCCCAGGTAAATAAAGAATATGAAATTTTCATATTTATCCATACTTTTGAATAAAATATTAATATGACTTTAAAGGGGATGCTATGCTCGATGGCGTACCCAACACGCAACAACGAGTTTCTTCGGAATCTTACGTTGCACTCTAATAATAAATTTTAAATGTTAGTTAACATGTAGCCGTTGTAATGGTGGGAATGGATAGAAATAACTAAAATATGATTATATATGTTTTTAAATGTTTATACATTTATCCAATAAAGGATAAATGCTTAAAATACGGAAAGAATTCAATTTTAGGCGTATATGCCCTATTTTTCACTAAAGGTTCACTTGTCGCCTTTTAATGGAGAACCATCATTAAATATAGTTTTGATCACTCTTATACATTCTTTTGGACCAAATAAAACTCTTATTAAGAATCGGGACATCAAATTTTACTTTGTGTAATTTTTTTGGTATTTTTCCGGTAAAGTTCATTTTTTAATGAATAGTGTAAAATGTTGTGTTCTAATTCAAAACCTCTTTTTAAACTAATTTATTTATATGATTAGATAATATTTTGAATTGGTTTTAAAGTGAAATTAGAAAATATTTTTACCATTAAATCCAATAGTGGTCGTTGGAATTGATTTCACTTTGAAATCAGACTTAAACTAGTGCCAATCTTTTGATACTTATGGTTTCATAAAAACACGCTATTCGTCATGACAGCGGGAATTAATTATTAAATTAATTAATGTGATTAATATGTTTTGAATTTTTTAAAACGGACTTCATTTTTGAATTCGTAATATCAAATATATCTTAGGGTGAATTTTTGGTAATTTTCTGAAAAACTTCAATTTTTGATGAATAGTGAAACCACTAAGTGGTAATCAAGCAAACTGATTTTTCAGTTAAATGAAAGTTTACCACTAATGTGTATTGAATTTTGAAAATCCGACATACATGGTTGTCATTAAGAAGTAAAATGTGGTTCAATGAGATTATAATAATTTTTTGGTGAATAGTAACTTATTAAGTTCTTAATCGCAATTAGAGGTAATTAGTGTAATTTAAGGTAAAAATGATATTATAAGAATGTGAAAACACCATGACACTTGTCCTAAACCTATTGGTTGTATCATGGCCGACCAAGAAAAGCCATGGGTCAACTTGGGGACCCCATGGATCCACTTTGGTTGGGAAATGACATAAATAACATTTTATTTAATGTAAAAGTAAAATTGACACAAACATGATATGTTTTACTAAAACAATTTTCAAGTGGGGTTATACAAGTCATATTTTTGATTATAAATATTCATTGGAAAGATAAAAAGATTTCCTACATCATAGTATTTTTTTTATAATTTTTAGACATTAAATAAATTAAATTATTTATGACATAATAATGATGCAGCGATGACATCATTATTTGACGATTTAAATAAAATGGAAAGATAATGTAAAATATATGAACTACACATGTCCAAAACTTATTGGATGAGTGGAGTTAGAAGCCTTATCACCTTATCCACGAATTATATCAATGTGGGACCTTTTAAAACCGAAACACATTTTCAAATAAAGTAATATTTCTTTACTTTCCAAAAGTACCCCTCCTCTCCTCTTATAAAAGGCCCCCACCTCTACCTCATTTCACACACTCCTCAAGCCTTTGGCTCGACAAACCCCTGCCCATTTACACTCTCCACATCCCTCTCCTAATCATAGAGGATTCCCTTTGGGCAGAATCCTTTCAAAGGAAGCCTTTAGGCTCAAATCAAAAGGAGTTACACTTTTAAAGGTAATTCTTTCTCTCATGTTCATTTGTTTTATTTTGCTTCTCCAACCCCCTAAACTCTTTTTATTTACTTCTTTTGTAACAACACCAGTATCTTCAATATACTAGGATGTTGTTATAAGATTTATTCGAGCTACACTCTCACACAACTCCATCAAATGGTTAAAGAACATACGGTTTCTGTGGATGGTGAAATTCCGCCTCCCGAAACGATGATTGTTCAATACTCATTTAACACCTTCAAAGGTGGCCATTATGATGTCACTATTTTTATATATGATATATAATATGTTTATGTTTTATTTATGCTTCTGTATTTTTCATTTTTTTCTTACCTTTATGGCTTCCATTATGGGTATACGCGATATCTTCATTTAAGGAAGTGCGTACTACCGCCCCCTCAAAGTGATTTGATTCGTTAAATACCATATGTGGGATGTATAAAGGATGGAAATATGATATTATATATGATATTATAATGGAATTATAATATACCTTTATATAATTATTATTCCATTCTATAAAATACGAAATAGAAATGAAAGTAGCGTTCATGCGTACGTACGACTTACCGTCTCCATGAACGGTGCATTTCATTTCTTACCTCTAAATGATTATGTAATGTTATAAATGCATGCATGTACTGGATATATATGAAATATATTATATCTACATAATGAATACAATTCTGGATATAATAAACATTTGTCCACACGAACAACATGTAATTGTAAGAAGTCCACTTTCGACTTAAGAACCAAATATCGGCAAAACAAATATTATTAACTTAAATGATTACATAATGTTTATGACATGGTAATAAGTGGTATAAAAGTAGTAATGAACTTGAAAAAGGTTATTAAGGAATTATAAATTAACTCAAGTTTATTATTCAGGAGATTAAAGAACGATCGAGTCAAGTCAGACCCGAGATAAGGGATCCTACAACTCTCTTTCTTTTTAAGTACACTCTTTTATGTCATTTATTTTAAGCTCATGATTGGGATGTTATTTTATATTACTCCTACTGTAATTTTTATGTTCATGTGATGAGAGACCATATTATCTCTCATCAATCCATTTTATAAGTTTTTAGTGGCGCCGTTAGGCTGCCGAACTTTCGTAAGAGATCTAACCTCTCTCTTTCTTTTTAAGTACTCTCCTTTATGTCACTTCTTTTAGGCTCATCTTTGTAATGTTGGGGGATGTTATTTTATATTCCTCTTGCTTTACATTTTTTTTAATGTGATGAGATACCCTATTTGATCTCATCAATCCATATTCGGAAGTTTTATGTCGCGCCGTTAGGCTGCCGAGTTTTCATAAGGGATTTTTCATCTCACTTTTATTCCCGTGAGATTTATGCTACGTTCGCCACAAATTCCATTGAGTGGTGTATGTACTGCCCATTTTTCTACTCTTTGTGAAATATAATTTCGTTTATGAGTATTTACATCAATGACCTATTGTCTTTCTTTCATGGGGTGTATGTTTTGAAAGATACCCAAGTCGGTAAGGGAACCTTTCACCCTCCTCTTTTTTAAAAGACTTATTTTATTGGGTCTTTTAATTTACATATTTTTATGTTGGGATATGTTCTCATACATCCTTATTGATGTAAATTTTATGTCCAAGTGACGAGATACACTTTTTATCTCTCATCAACTCATTTTGATGTGATGCCGTTAGGCTGTCAAGGGAACTTTTTAACCCAATTTCGATTTCTTTGGGTTCAACTTGTAGTCATTGAATATGTCATCCATTGAATATGTGTGAATGAAATTTTATTGTTTTACACTTAATATCCACTTATATTGGGTGTATATATATTTGTCACACATATTTTTGAGATTTATTTGTCCTTAATTTAAGGATACCTTCTTTATAAGGGATTTCATCACATTTGACATTTCTATTGAGGGTTCATTGTTGTTATGCACCAATTCACTCTTATATGGTGTATATACTGTCCTTTGGAGTATTATATCATGAATCCTTTTATTCTCATGATATTATAAAGTTCTGACTAAATGTTATTCCTCGATTATTGTATTCAAGTGTCTCTAATTTTGGTAAAACCCCTTTAACCAAAATATCGTTTTAAATGTTTTAATTATTTGTTCTTATTAATATACATGTTTTCAAAATGGTTTTAAGGATTTATTTATATGGATATTAATGGTTTAAAATGTTAAAAGCTTCAAGGTGGTATGGGACTCTTTGATTCAAAAATCTCTTTATTAAATGTTTTAAATGGTTTTGGAAATGGTTTCTTTTTGAATGGATTCATTATTTCAATATCCTAAAATGTTATATTGTGATTGAAATGTGGAAATGTTATGTTTCATTTATTCATGTTTATGTGATATGATTATGTTATGGTTCTTGGGCATTGTTATGAATAACGGGTGGTTCCGTGATAAACTAAGGGCGGGTGAGCCCGATATAGCTCTCCAATGCATTGGGTAACGCGAAGGAGTGAAACGTTAAGGTTTATCCGAAGAGATTTAGGGAATATACTGTGATGGGTATTCCAAATGTAACCAAGAGGGTTACTCCCTACGTAAGAATGTTATGAATGCCTCAAGTTACCTTTATGTCTTATGTTTTCTATGATTTATTCATGATTTGATATGCCTATGTTTTATGGGTAAAGTGTGATTTCATTCTTATGTATATATGAACTCATGTTTCCTTTCCATATTTTTATAACCCTTACTGAGCTTTTTATGCTCATCCCAAGTTTTTGAAATGTTTTTCACAGGTCAAGGGAAAGGTAGATGATGTGATGATAGTGTCAAGGATGTGTCAAGAAAGAATCTGTGTTTTATTTTAAATAGGTTTGCGTTGATGGGAAGAATGAATATTGTCTTTTATGTAACCACTTTGTTTAAATGTGGAATGTAATGCAAGTTTCAAGATATAATTCTCTAAAACTCTAAACCTGAAAAGATCCTCAATGTGTAATCTTGTAATAACTCAAGATTATGTAAGGTTTAAGGCTGGGGCCTTATAGTTGGTATCAAAGGTCGGTTTAGATAACTTTAGAGGTTAGGGTATTCTTTAAGCATAAGTGAAATTACCATAATTGTTAGGATTTCATAAAGAGTCCTAGTTTTAGATAAAGTGAATGAGTAAGTGTATCTTAGTGTTTACCTTCCTCATTAGTACATGATGGTTTTGTTGATATACTCACACTGACATTTCTATTTTTAGTGAATGGATGGATCTAGCAGGCACCAAAGAGACAACAGGTTTGAAGGAAACTGTGGTGGTTCTCTGATTAAGATACTAGATAAAATAGAGGATTAAATGAGGAAACTCGTGGTTGTTCTAAACCAAATATCAAGGAGTCATGATCAACCACTTCAACCTTGGTGAGTTCTCTAATGCATCATGTATGAGATGGCCAACCCGATGTGGAAATTCAGGTAATAATTATTAAGGTAACCATTAGGGTTTATATGATACTTAATTTTTAGGTAATTATGGGTTACTCTATGATATGATGGAAAATGAAAGGAATGAGATAAACTTGAGGTTAAAATATGTTATGATCATTTTTGATGATTTTATCTCTTTTTGGGGAATAATTTAAGAATTATATAGTTTTGGAAAAAGGACAACACGCAGACCGTGTGACAACCCGTCGCGTCGGACAAAGCTGTGGGAATCGAACCCACAACCAAAGTGCGACTGGTATTTATCGTCTACCACTGGACTACGTGAAGTCCCTAGTTAGTTTGATCGATTCTTTCTAGTTATATGATTTTATGAATTAAGAGTAAGTTGATTTTGGGTTATTTATGAAAATGATTAACCTATCATGGAGGATATGTGATTAGGTTAATTACTTTTCAATGTGAGACTTTAGGAGCAACTGATGTTGTTTAGAGATAAATGTTACGATTTAACTTGGAAGACTATGTGACTATATCCTTAAAATATTTGGGTTTCAATCTTATATTGGTTTACTTTCAAGAATTTTATAGACAAATTGTTTATCGGATGGTCCTCGTTGAACTTTGGGTTTTGTTGGACAAATTTTGGAGATTAAGAATAGATTTTCTTTTTATAAGGGGTTATCATTTTCTGGATTATCTGATCTTGTACTAACCTTTTTGGTTTTGGTTTTGGTTAAATCCTAAATACATGGGATGTATATAGTTCTCTTTTGGGGATTAGGTGATTCTCTAGAAGTTGATTATAGTACTCTTAATGCGAAAAAGTCTCCCTAAATACTCGTCTTTTGGAAAAAATATGAGTTTGACTAAGGAATCTAGTAAAAGTTGAAAGTCAACATGATAAGTGATTATGCTTCCTTATGAATAAATTCCTCAATAAAAAGTAACTTAATACAAAAATGTTGTCTATTAACTTTTCCTACTGGGGAACCCAACACTGTTTAACCCATCACAAGTTTGTGATTTTCTTATTGTTAACTTTCTCCTAAACATGTTTTCTATCACTCTCCATCGGAACATGACCCTATGTTTTCTCCTCCATGTCCATATTTTCATACTTAGAATCCTAGTATGGGTTAAATCGGGTGACCTCTGTGCTTATCTTTCTTTATTTTAAAGTGATTGTTTTACCGACTCTTGTTCCGATGTGGGACTTTCAAGGATGTTTCCGAGTTCAAATTTTTTAAAATTGCGAGGACGCAATTCCCAAAAGGGGGGAAGGATGTAACACCCTAGGTAAATAAAGAAAATGAAATTTTCATATTTATCCATATTTGTGAATAAAATATTAATATGACTTTAAAGGGGACGCTATGCTCGATGGCGTACCCAACACGCAACAACGAGTTTCTTCGGAATCTTACGTTGCACTCTAATAATAAATTTTAAATGTTAGTTAACATGTAGCCGTTGTAATGGCGGGAATGGATAGAAATAACTAAAATATGATTATATATGTTTTTAAATGTTTATACATTTATCCAATAAAGGATAAAGGCTTAAAATACGGAAAGAATTCAATTTTAGGCGTATATGCCCTAGTTTTCACTAAAGGTTCACTTGTCGCCTTTTAATGGAGAACCATAATTAAATATAGTTTTGATCACTCTTAGACATTCTTTTGGACCAAATAAAACTCTTATTAAGAATCGGGACATCAAATTTTACTTTGTGTAATTTTTTTGGTATTTTTCCGGTAAAGTTCATTTTTAATGAATAGTGTAAAATGTTGTGTTCTAATTCAAAACCTCTTTTTAAACTAATTTATTTATATGATTAGATAATATTTTGAATTGGTTTTAAAGTGAAATTAGAAAATATTTTTACCATTAAATCCAATAGTGGTCGTTGGGATTGATTTCACTTTGAAATCGGACTTAAACTAGTGCCAATCTTTTGATACTTATGGTTTCATAAAAACACGCTATTTGTCATGACAGCGGGAATTAATTATTAAATTAATTAATGTGATTAATATGTTTTGAATTTTTTAAAACGGACTTCATTTTTGAATTCGTAATATCAAATATAGCTTAGGGTGAATTTTTGGTAATTTTCTGAAAAACTTCAATTTTTGATGAATAGTGAAACCACTAAGTGGTAATCAAGCAAACTGATTTTTCAGTTAAATGAAAGTTTACCACTAATGTGTATTGAATTTTGAAAATCCGACATACATGGTTGTCATTAAGAAGTAAAATGTGGTTCAATGAGATTATAATAATTTTTTGGTGAATAGTAACTTATTAAGTTCTTAATCGAGATTAGAGGTAATTAGTGTAATTTAAGGTAAAAATGATATTATAAGAATGTGAAAACACCATGACACTTGTCCTACACCTATTGGTTGTATCATGGCCGACCAAGACAAGCCATGGGTCAACTTGGGGACCCCATGGATCCACTTTGGTTGGGAAATGACATAAATAACATTTTATTTAATGTAAAAGTAAAATTGACACAAACCTGATATGTTTTACTAAAACAATTTTCAAGTGGGGTTATACAAGTCATCTTTTTGATTATAAATATTAATTAGAAATCTAAAAAGATTTCCTACATCATAGTATTTTTTTATTATTTTTAGACATTAAATAAATTAAATTATTTATGACATAATAATGATGCAGCGATGACATCATTATTTGACGATTTAAATAAAATGGAAAGATAATGTAAAATCTATGAACTACACATGTCCAAAACTTATTGGATGAGTGGATTTAGAAGCCTTATCACCTTATCCACGAATTATATCAATGTGGGACCTTTTGAAACCGAAACACATTTTCAAATAAAGTAATATTTCTTTACTTTCCAAAAGTACCCCTCCTCTCCTCTTATAAAAGGCCCCCACCTCTACCTCATTTCACACACTCCTCAAGCCTTTGGCTCGGCCAACCCCTGACCATTTACTCTCTCCACATCCCTCTACTCATCATAGAGGATTCCCTTTGGGCATAATCCTTTCAAAGGAAGCCTTTAGGCTCAAATCAAAAGGAGTTACACTTTTAAAGGTAATTCTTTCTCTCATGTTCATTTGTTTTATTTTTCTTCTCCAACCCCCTAAAATCTTTTTATTTACTTCTTTTGTAACAACACCAGTATATTCAATATACTAGGATGTTGTTATAAGATTTATTCGAGCTACACTCTCACACAACTCCATCAAATGGTTAAATAACATACGGTTTCTGTGGATGGTGAAATTCCGCCTCCCGAAACGATGATTGTTCAATACTCATTTAACACCTTCAAAGGTGGCCATTATGATGTCAGTATTTTTATATATGATATATAATATGTTTATGTTTTATTTATGCTTCTGTATTTTTCATTTTTGTCTTACCTTTATGGCTTCCATTATGGGTATACGCGATATCTTCATTTAAGGAAGTGCGGACTACCGCCCCCTCAAAGTGATTTGATTCGTTAAATACCATATGTGGGATGTATAAAGGATGGAAATATGATATTATATATGATATTATAATGGAATTATAATATAACTTTATATCATTATTATTCCATTCTATAAAATACGAAATAGAAATGAAAGTAGCGTTCATGCGTACGTACGGCTTACCGTCTCCATGAACGGTGCATTTCATTTCTTACCTCTAAATGATTATGTAATGTTATAAATGCATTAATGTACTGGATATATATGACATATATGATATCTACATAATGAATACAATTCTGGATATAATAAACATTTGGCCACACGAACAACATGTAATTGTAAGAAGTCCACTTTCGACTTAAGAACCAAATATCGGCAAAACAAATATTATTAACTTAAATGATTACATAATGTTTATTACATGGTAATAAGTGGTATAAAAGTAGTAATGAACTTGAAAAAGGTTCTTAAGTAATTAGAAATTAACTCAAGTTTATTATTCAGGAGATTAAAGAACGATCGAGTCAAGTCGGACCCGAGGTAAGGGATCCTACAACTCTCTTTCTTTTTAAGTACACTCTTTTATGTCATTTATTTTAAGCTCATGATTGGGATGTTATTTTATATTACTCATACTGTAATTTTTATGTTCATGTGATGAGAGACCATATTCTCTCTCATAAATCCATTTTGGAAGTTTTGAGTGGCGCCGTTAGGCTGCCGAACTTTCGTAAGAGATCTAACCTCTCTCTTTCTTTTTAAGTACTCTCCTTTATGTCACTTCTTTTAGGCTCATCTTTGTAATGTTGGGGGATGTTATTTTATATTCCTCTTGCTGTACATTTTATTGTAATGTGATGAGATACCCTATTTGATCTCATCAATCCATATTCGAAAGTTTTATGTCGCGCCGTTAGGCTGCCGAGTTTTCATAAGGGATTTTTCGTCTCACTTTTACTCCCGTGATATTTATGCTACGTTCGCCACAAATTCCATTGAGTGGTGTATGTACTGCCCATTTTTCTACTCTTTGTAAAATATACTTTCGTTTATGAGTATTTACATCAATGACCTATTGTCTTTCTTTCATGGGGTGTATGTTTTGAAAGATACCCAAGTCGGTAAGGGAACCTTTCACCCTCCTCTTTTTTAAAAGACTTCTTTTATTGAGTCTTTTAATTTACATATTTTTATGTTGGGATATATTCTCATACATCCTTATTGATTTAAATTTTATGTCCAAGTGATGAGATACACTTTTTATCTCTCATCAACTCATTTTGATGTGATGCCGTTAGGCTGTCAAGGGAACTTTTTAACCCAATTTCGATTTCTTTGGGTTCAACTTGTAGTCATTGAATATGTCATCCATTGAATATGTGTGAATGACCTTTTATTGTTTTACACTTAATATCCACTTATATTGGGTGTATATATATTTGTCACACATATTTTTGAGATTTATTTGTCCTTAATTTAAGGATACCTTCTTTATAAGGGATTTCATCACATTTGACATTTCTATTGAGGGTTCATTGTTGTTATGCACCAATTCACTCTTATATGGTGTATATACTATCCTTTGGAGTATTATATCATGAATAATTTTATTCTCATGATATTATAAAGTTCTGACTAAATGTTATTCCTCGATTATTGTATTCAAGTGTCTCTAATTTTGGTAAAACCCCTTTAACCAAAATATCGTTTTAAATGTTTTAATTATTTGTTCTTATTAATATCCATGTTTTCAAAATGGTTTTAAGGATTTATTTATATGGATATTAATGGTTTAAAATGTTAAAAGCTTCAAGGTGGTATGTGACTCTTTGATTCAAAAATCTCTTTATTAAATGTTTTAAATGGTTTTGGAAATGGTTTCTTTTTGAATGGATTCATTATTTCAATATCCTAAAATGTTATATTGTGATTGAAATGTGGAAATGTTATGTTTCCTTTATTCATGTTTATGTGATATGATTATGTTATGGTTCTTGGGCATTGTTATGAAGAACGGGTGGTTCCGTGATAAACTAAGGGCGGGTGAGCCCGATATAGCTCTCCAATGCATTGGGTAACGCGAAGGAGTGAAACGTTAAGGTTTCTCCGAAGAGATTTAGGGAATATAATATGATGGGTATTTCAAACGTAACCAAGAGGGTTACTCCCTACGTAAGAATGTTATGAATGCCTCAAGTTACCTTTATGTCTTATGTTTTCTATGATTTATTCATGATTTGATATGCCTATGTTTTATGGGTAAAGTGTGATTTCATTCTTATGTATATATGAACTCATGTTTCCTTTCCATATTTTTATAACCCTTACTGAGCTTTTTATGCTCATCCCAAGTTTTTGAAATGTTTTTCACAGGTCAAGGGAAAGGTAGATGATGTGATGATAGTGTCAAGGATGTGTCAAGAAAGAATCTGTGTTTTATTTTAAATAGGTTTGCGTTGATGGGAAGAATGAATATTGTCTTTTATGTAACCACTTTGTTTAAATGTGGAATGTAATGCAAGTTTCAAGATATAATTCTCTAAAACTCTAAACCTGAAAAGATCCTCAATGTGTAATCTTGTAATAACTCAAGATTATGTAAGGTTTAAGGCTGGGGCCTTATATCAGGTCACATTTTAATTTACAAAATGAACAAGTATTGAGTAAATGCTTTATAACCTTTTAGGTAAGGTTCTCCAAGTGAATAAGAATATCAAAGATAGTTTCATATTTAATTCTTATGGGGAATAAATTGAAAGACAAGGTGAAAAGGCCATAGGAATGTAATTCTAAGGGTACATTTGCAAAATCCATTAATGAAAGATGTATTAATAAAGGTTATTTGTTTTTTGTATCATAAAATAAAACAATGGAAGTTTAAATGCAATAAACTAAATTAAAGAAGTAAGTTACCACTTCTTCTTCAGGATTATTCATCAGTGTAATGTTTTGATTTTACTACTTGGGTATTAAATACAATATTCCAATTACATATGTGTATTCTAATATGGTAACCAAGTAAGTATAGAAACCTTACTGGAAGTCAGGTGTGTTCTCCAAGTGGCTGTGAAAGGGTGATACCTAGAATAATGGTGAGAAGTACATGACTTCTTTATTTCCAAGAGAAAGATTCATGTAGAACTATTATTGAGTATAACCAAAACATTAATCTATTGTTTCCTTGGACATAAGGAGACATTATTCTAGGTTCCAGAATGAATGTTGTTTTTGGCATTTAATACTCAATCACTAGTTCAGTGATACATGAATCATAGGCAATGAGCGATGAATATAAAAATGTAAGACTTATACCCATTTTTGGAAAGATAATTATTGTTCAAGTAAAAAGTGGATGTCAATAATATACCCAATATAGTATTTAGTCTCCACATAGCTAAACACTTTTGGTATTATTGACGTCTTTAGTTTGAACAAATAAACCTTTAGAAATAAAGTTATGTCACAAAGATTTTGAAATTAGTTCAAAAAATAAGTATGAATTGTTTCAAGGAAAATCTTGAGGTATATATTTACTTCATAAGATTCCTTTAAGTAATTAAGTAATGGTAAAGTGAAGTAAGTGCGTGTTCGTAAGATATGATTTTCTTTGAGTCGGCATGATGAAGAATATCCTGACTATGAAATTGTTGATCATGATAATGTAGCGTGGAGTAATTACTAAACACACATTACCTTATCTACATAATGACATTGATGTTAATAAGAAGGATCAATGATGAAGTCTTACATGTCAACATGGATCAACAAAATTTAGCATGGATTAGTTTCTAAATGCACATTTTATACATCAAGGTAATGATGTAGGGAGTATCAATGTTGCAACTTATAGAAACCTCCATTATATTTCATGATGTTCTTTACAAATAACATTTATATCCCATAACCTTATGTAAACTATAATGACAAATAGATATCATATGAGTCAAAGTATGATGACAATCCACTATATCATGTTTTCGGATGCAAAGAGTTTGTTAGGATGTAAAAAAACTTGCATTAGGAACAAACACATTGTGAAATCTATTGTAATTATCCTAGCATTTTTTTAGGATATTACATAAATCCTAAATTTAGAAAAAATGTAGTCTAGTGACAGACTATGGTTCTATAAAAGGGTTCACATCTCTTTTGAGATAGTGGGAGAAATATTGAATTGGGTTTAGTCAATGCTATAAATGCACAAGTAGTTGGCATAGGAACTTGTTCCACAAGCGCATGTGGAACAAAGTATGTTTCAGAGAAACATACTGCATAGGAAGAATAAAACCATGGTGATGGTTTTTATTCATGGCGATCAGTGATCTATTATTCATTGTGAATAATATTTATTATAGGTAAGAAGTATATGGCAATTAGATAAGATTGAAAATACTAACTAAAATTCAATAATTGGATTCCATGTATCAAAGTGAAAAGGGGATTACTATTTTGAATACTACGGTGGGTATTCAAGTGAAAAGATACATGGACGGTACAAGCATAGTACCAATAAGGCAAGATTAGTTACACCAAGTCATTATGCCTAAATACATTAGAATTTTACTTGTTGTAGCTAATTTCTATGATCATATTATTAGGCATTGGATGTAATGACCACCAGTCATGGAAGGTGTCTATATGACTCAACCAGAAAGGGATGGTCATGTCACAGAATGCTAATAATGGTTTTGAGTTACAGATATTCAGTTTAGGATTAAAGTAATCAATAATATCATAGAATATAAATTTGTAATAAATGTTTTCCATGTGTATATGAGAGATTAGTGGGAGCGCCAAGGATTTCCAAGTACAATATGTTCGGTAACATATGGAAAAAAGATTATTCTTCAAGTTAGTTAAGACCAAGATAAAACAAATTCTCTAGTGATTGACTTAAAGTAGCTACCTAAGTTCTAGGAAACATGATCTAATGAGGTAGAACTAATGGTTTATTGGACATATTCAATCATACATATTGTGAAATAGTATTGAGAAATATAATTTGGAACAATTCAAGAGTTGGATTGTTACCAATGTCACATGGCATAAATCTCTTCTTTTTGACATGTCTAAGACATGTAAGGAGATTAATTTGGTGAATGAAATCCATTATCTAAAGAGATGGATTAATCATGTATGAAATGATATGTACAAGAATCGATATTTCCAGGATATTATTTATAGTAGGTAGACATAAATTATATCCAAGAGTAATGCAAGAGAAGAAATTAGAACTATCTGGTTGTACTTTGGCAAGTACAAAAGATATGTACTTGGTAAATTGAGAAGGAAAGATACTAATTTTAGGGGACAAAAAATAGTATTCCTTAGATCTGTGTGATCTAGTATCATTGTTAGGCTAATTAGATGAGTGAGACAAGATCATATGAGCTAGTGTTTTCCATTTCTACAAATACCGAGTATGTTTGCAGCTTCTAAGGAAGCTAAGAAGCAGTTATATGCAATTATTTATTCTAGTTCTTGGAATCGTACCTAGTAAGTAGAATATTATCATAATGTAAATTATGATATTATTACTAGCCAAGATGTAAAGTTGTGACAGTGGACAAGTGGGATATAATCGAGCATACCATCTCTTGAGAAGTTTTACTCAAGGATATGAGGCCTCATTTAGTAGAATAACCACACAATGGAAACATTGCAGACCCAACAACTAAATACATTACTTAGAAGAAACATGACCTTTATCATGTGAGTATCTAAAAAGTTTGGTTAGAAAGTTGGATCAAGTGAAAGTGGGAGTGTTGAAATAGTGGGTGCACTAGACCCAACTATGTAGTGCTTTTGATTACCATATCGTGTATATATTTATCTATACATGATGTCTTCTTACTATTATAGTGTATACATTTCTGCGTTCACTATTGAAATGGTAATTTCCAAAGATTATTTTTTGTATCAAAAGGTTATAGAAAATCCTAGGCTATAATGAGAACCTGTAGATACTATGACATTAATCTTAAACTAAGGTTCTATGGTTAAGATGCATCTTACTGACTGGACATTGTAGATGTTTGACTATTAGGTGTTGGGGGATCATAATCATTGATACTTATTATCATGGATTTCACACTTTGTGATATCTAGTAGTAAGATCATGAGGACTGACTTGCCAATATGAATACCACATGTTTATGGTGTCATTGGATGTTCCTATATATGATCATGTGTAATGGTCTTCTGACTTGAGATCATTAACAATGTATGCCATTTGATTGTGTACTTTGATGCAAAACAAAAACCATGATATTAAAACCATGGTGAGGTAGTTTATGTTTGGTGCGCCATTGGTGGCATGTCATTGGCTGAATGTTCAAGAAAGGATTTGTCGCTTTCAAGTTAAGGATGTTATATATCTTGGTCCATGTTGATCAGGATAGTAGTACCTTGATAAATCTATAGCCATGGTAGTCCAAGGTAAATTTGTACAACTAGATCAACAGAGAATAAATCAAGTACAAGGAAATGACATGGGTTTGCATTCTTATTTATGACATATTAGAGAAAAAGAGATTATATTACACAATACTTGTTCGTATATTGGTTTTCACTACCGTGACAATTCTTATCTCTTTAGGGGGCCATGATGAGTTTCTAGATCCCACTCTTGGTCTGTGAATAATATTCACTACTATCGAGAAAAGGTCCTAGAGGGTCACACACAATAGCATATTCAAGAACCTATCCTATTCAGTTGAATAAGTATATTGGACATGGTGGGCCCCACCACTTGGGTCCAGAAATTGTCCAAGGATAAACGATCCCCAATGAAATAAATAAATTCACATTATTAAAGTTAATAATAATGAGTATTGAATTTATTTATTAAATATATTTATAAGTTTTTAATTAAATATACAAATAGATTAAATGAACGAATATTAGTTTAAAATATTCAAGGTTGACTAATATTTGTGGGAGTAAGAGCCGTGTTTATGGATAAATTATTATCACGTAATATATTTATTATATTATAGGAAAGTGATAATAATAATGAATAATATTTATGACTCAGTTTAGTAGTAAAAATATTATTTATATAGTGTGTTAATTATTCAGGGGTTGGGATAGCATTTATGGGTAATTTCATTGCACTCTATAAATAGAGGAGAAGAGGGATTTTCTACTAACTATTAATGTCCTCTCTCTTTAATTCTCTCTCCCCTATTCTAGAGAGAGATGCTCTGGATCCAGGAGCTTGGATCAAGCTCTCTCTCACACATCACAAGCAAAGTGATGTGGTGATCATCAGAGCGTCAAAGGCATTGTTAGATCTCTGTGCTAGCACACTAAATTCGATGATCAGTGCTCCCATGGATTTCTTGTAGTGCGCGTGGATAATATATATGAATTTGACTTCATATTTTTCGTGAAACAATCTCCAACAATGAGTAGACATTGTGCACGACTTTAGATCTAAACCAAGTATTTTATGGTTTATTTTTGTGCTTAAATCTCTTAATGTGAGGTCCTTATCTTTATCCAGGTATCAATTCACTGGAATCAATGAGTTCATGTTGTTCGTTGGTGAAATTTTTTAAATTACCACTTTTGGGGTTTCCGCTACGTTCTTGGTTCTTTCAATAACTGCAATCATCACCATTAGTTATATCAAACACTGCATAAACATTACATAAAATAATTAAATTTTTATATATATTTTGATAGTGAAATATTATTATATACACCCTAATACTTATCTAGTTTTAGATTTTTACAACCTTCTTATGCCCATGGACAATCATCATACCATGATTTTGATGATATTTAAACATTTCCATATCATAATAAAAGTTTCATTAAAACATAATATAAAATGTGCAACTTGAAATTTATTTTTAAAATTTTGAATATAGTGCATTAAAAATTGATAAACATCATAACGTGTGGTTGTTTTTTTGGGAATCCATGCTTGGAATACACAAAATAAATATTTGGAGTATCCAAATTGATTGCAATGAGGAACCAATACACCCTAAAAATGGAATAAGTGATGAAGTAAATGAAAATATATTTGATATGATTATATTGTAGAGTTTTACCCCTACATCATGGGTATTAAGAAGAGTCTATATCTATAAGTTTATTTTAAAATATTATATCTAGTTGTTCCACTATTTTTAGAAAATCATCTTCTTATAATGAATTCTTTTTTTGTGTATAAGTGATGTGAGAACTAATGAGTATACATTTTTATTAGCATGAGTTTCCATTAAAATAGTATATATATATATTCCTACAAAAATATTAATAGTATTTAACTATAATTAATATAGTAGACTAGATATTGGAAAAACAAATTATGAAAATGCACCTCATGTACACATTTATAACTGAGACTCCCAACCATCCATGATTGAGGATTTAATCTATATCCTCAAGACCCAAAAGGTGTGTAATGGCCTTTACATACATTTTTTATTAAAATTAAATGATGGTTATATAACTATTTTTGAATGTTGTATCCATATGAACATATAATATTAGTAAATGTGTTAGTTGAACTGGTGGGGTAAACTTACTCTACGAAGGTATTTTTAATTGATATATTGATCCTTTAGATTATTTTTATTCGACCATTTGTTTCCCTTTCCTTTTCTACATTTTTAATAACATTCTTTAGTTTAGTTATTTTTTAAATAATTGTTAATTTTTTTGCATAAATAATAAATTGGAAAAGATACACCTCATCGCTGACTTGTATTTTTACAAGATCAAATAACCATGCTATGAAAGTTACAATAGAAATTTCAACCATTTTGAAATCTATATTATCAAGGGAAGTAGGTATCTTGATGCTCATATCATGAGCTATATGAATCACCTCTCTCACATGATATTTTAGAAGTTATTTTTTATGTATAATATATCATTGGAAATTGTAAACTATACCCCTTAAAAAAGGTGATGAGTGGGTTATAGTAGATATAAATAATTTTTAGTTTAACCATGTATAATTTTATCAAATAAAAGGTATTATTATCTATCTAATTTACATTTCAAAAAAAAAACTATGAAAAAATTTATTACCTCTGGTAAGGTGGGCCTTTGAGGAAAATGACTCACTTCAAAGCCAGGGGGAAAGATCTTCATATAATGGTTGTTTTTTATTGTTTCTTCCATTTTATTCCTTCCAATAATATTCTCTAAAAAAATATACTATCAATTAAATTTTTATTATATAACATTTATTTTTTCCCACATCTCGTCAATTTTATTATCTTCATCTCCTTGTGCATTTATTTTCTCAAAATATGTTCATGGAGATACTCCAAAACCCACACCTTTGATGAGACTATATTGTTCTGGGTGCTTCAAATCCACTTAAAGTAGCTGGTCTTCATGTAAAATTAAAGGTGATTCTTATGTATAAAATAGATAAAAAATATAGGAAAATAATTAGTCATTGTTATGTAATACCATTTTAAAGCAATTTTTTATTATGTCATACTTCCACAGGATTACCATACTCTTTATGCGTTATCATATACTAGTATTATGTCGTTATTTACATGAGCTTATTTCCACAAAACATAATGTGGGATGAAAGTGGATTTAGATTTTTATTCATCAATCTATATATAAATAATGAGATATTATTATGTTGTTGTTTCATGACACATAAAAGTATTAATTTAGATTTAAAATATATACCATTCTTTTCTCAAGTGAAGAATACCCCATTATTACTTTATGGTAGGGGTACATTGGTTCTGATACATGCTGCTTATTTTCATCACTTAGTTCCTGTTTTATAAATTAAAAATTCTTAATAAAAGTGATTAATACACATATTTCCAAGTAAAGTATTACCAATCACAATGTACCTGAAATGATTTCCCCTTAAGATGACTAATAAACACATTTAATGTTTCTTGGTTTATCATGTGTGAATATATCTATAGTGGCTACAATTTTGCTTTCCCTTCAACATCCCTAAGATAATTATTCATAATAATTTCTCTAAATCCTCTGTGAGCCTTTCCAGTGACCATTAATACAAATTTAATTTGATAATAATCTAGTATAAGTGCACTTTTTAAGGGATAATAAAGAATAAATCAATGTTTAATTATTCTATTTTTTTAGTAAAATAGTTAAACAATATCATAATTTTACCCTAATATCTTCCCAAATTAGTGCGTTAATCATGGGTATAATATTGTGCCACATATCTACATCAATATTTATGTGAATTCGAGTGGTGAAACCAATGTAACTAATGAAAATGTACTTGTTGGGGTTCATAGGATGGTCATGTGCATTCCATCCAACATCAAATTTGTTGCCTCTATTTATCACCTTAATATTTTTCTGTCAACACCATCGCTCTATAATGTTTATATTTTTTCTTGGACATAGGTTGTGAAACTTCTCCAATTTACTTGGTTTCAACATCATTAATGTGTTATTGTAGCTAGCACGGTGGCCGAGTGGTACTCATTTGTTGCCTTTACATAAGGCGGTCCATAGTATTTTTCCCCTCATGTGGGTTGGACAGGCTGCAGATGTGGTACTATTTTGGTTTGGTGGTGGATATGGCCTTGTGACTGGTGAGGGACAATGGTTCGTTCCCATGAGGTGAAAGGGAACAATCAGTATAGGTGAGGGTATTCTTTCCGGTGAGGGAGAACATATGACCAATAGTGTTGGTGGTGGTTTAGGCCTCACAACAGATGTGAATGATTCAAGGGCTTAAGATGGAGGTGCCCAACCAGACAGATGAGGGAGATCCATCCGGTGAGCACTAGAGATCAACGAAGATCTGTCAATGTAGGTGTGGAGAACAACACAAGGTCGTCGGGACTAAGACATGACTGAGAAACTGATGAAGGATAAGGCGGTGATATGTAGATTCTAACAAAATATCCAGACAAAGAACGAATGTGTACCTAGTGACTTGACCTAGAAAAGGCTCTGAGCCAATGATTTTCTTGTAATAGGGTTTAAATGCCCACTGGACCTCTAATGGTTATGTAATGGGATCCCTCTACCCAGAATAATAAGAGATACTTTTGTTTAAATAAATTTATAAAGAGTTACTTCCCTCTACCTGTTAAAAAAATACATTGTTCCTTGAGATTTGTAGCATCAACATGTGGAGAAACTTGTTGTTCCTCTAGATCGAGAGCATAAAAATATTGATAAACCTATTATTCCTCAGGATTGGGGGCATACAATTGTGGAGAAATAATTTTCTATATAATTGGATGAATATTTAATTTATATTATGTAAATACAATAGTGAACAAATAATACTATGTGGCCACACAATGTATATTAAAAAATATATAACATGATTATTGAACTCTATCATTTTTTCTTTAAAGGTTGAATGGATTTAACCCCTCTATCGAGTATCCCAATTCTATCTTTGTGGTCTCCTTTTAAATATAAGACCCTGTCAATATTGGGACCAATTTTAAATTATTGAGTATCTCAATGAAAGTTCCATCCTTGGTTGAATTTACATCTGACCCTGTAGTGGTTTTGGTCTACAATAGAACAATTGACCACTTTTTTTATAGGGATTTGGGACATAAAATAGTTGTATTATATTTTATTCCATTATAAACAATCCATCCTTGTTACCTTCCTTACTAAAATCAACTTTCATGAATCAAAATTCATCAATTTTAATTGTACTCCTATTATCAACCCACCTGTATTGAAAATCAATACGTGAAAAGTCGTATAATCCAACACCATATTTCTTTAGTAATTCCAAATTATGACATATTCACATAAATTGGATTTCTATCCTTGGTACTAGATACATGTATCACTTCAAGCATAATAGTGACTCTAATATCATTCACAGTACTATATTCATCATGTTTCTTTTATAAAACATATAACCATTATAAGATAATACATGTACACTTGGTCCTCTGGCTAGCCATCTAAGTCATTCTGAAATTGAATTTAGATTTTTAGTTGACTCCTTAAAAATATGGTCTCGAAACCATCCTATAAATTATTGATTATATGGATTTGAAATCTATATTTCAAACCTTTATAGATTCAAATGATTAATAATTACTTTATTAGTTTCAATATATGGAAAAATCTCAATACTATTATGTAAAACTTAAAGGTGAGCCTACTCCCGCTCTTTAATGATAATTGAGAAAAAATATATTCTGGAAATTAATTCACCCACAAGTCCCCCTATGTGATTATATTTTAGTAGGACAATGATTTCTACATCATACAAGTATTCATTATATAATTAAACAAATTTCTCAACAATATATCGCTCTATAATACAACCCTCTGGCTGAATTTTATTTTTGACATACCCTTTAAAAATATTTATATACTATTCAATGAGGTACATTCATATATAATATACAAGATCATATAGTCAAATCTCTCTAACAAAGTGAAATATTAAGTGAACCATCATATCAAAGAGTGATGGTGGTAGAAAATCTCCAATTCACATAATGTGACAATAATCTCCTTTTCCATTATTTATAATTTCATTGGGTCTATACCTTTACTGTATGTAGTTTTAAAAAATAAAAAAATCTTGGTTAATGTATTGTAGACATTTTTAGGAAAAATACAATGTAAAACTATAGGGATTGAATCTCAAATAAAAACATAGAAGTCATTTTATTTCAAACCCTTTAAATTTAAATCATCTATTGACATGAAATTATTGATATTTGATGAATACCCCTGTAGAACCATTACATCATTCAGGAAGTTACAAAATAGATATCTTGTTTTCTTCTATGATAATAACCTTGAAAGTCCATGATGAAATTATTAAATATAGTTCTAAAATCAGATAACATACTATTATAATACACATAGAATGTTGACTGTTAGGTGTGAGTACTCATAATCAAATGATACTTCTTCTCATAAAGTTTTCACTGGGTAATTTCCAAGACAGGAGATTATGAGAACATACACACATATAGGAATTCTTCATATTTATGTTTCATCATATATTCCTATCTTCATGTGTGTGTAATGGTCCTTATACATTATTATTACTTTTAATTCATATCATGACTCACATGCTTTGATTTATTTCATAAACCATGATAATACAGTTCATGGAAAAGTTGGATACATTGGGTGTGTCATGAGTGATGTGTTATTAATTAATAAGTCTAGGAAGTATTTACCCCTTCTATATTTAGGGAAGTTGATATCTTGTCCTTTTTATTGAAATGGAGCCATCACATTAAATTTCATGTCCATGGTGTAGTGATGAGTTTATTTTAGATAGTCAAATAAATATGTATCAAGCACATAGGTTGATGAAACGAGTATGAAACATTCTTGATGGGATATTTTTATAAAGATATTATATTACACAGTAAACATTCATGTGTGGTCTTCAATGTTGTGAAATTATCTTCTTTCTCTAGGGTGACTTGAAATGTTTCTATATAATAATCTTGGACTTTAGGTAAACATGCCTAATAAAAATGAGAAATAATCCTAATGGTTCAAAAACTAAGTGTTTTTGTTGATCTTAACTAAATTATACTTGAATTTCATTATTATAATAAATATTATTCTCAAGATCGATGAATAATTTTTTTTTCAATTTTTTTGATTGCTAATATTCACAAGGTAATAAAACAAATAATTTATTTAATTACATGAATTTTTAATATATATTTATTATCCAAACCGTAATAAAATATTTATTTTAATTTATTGAATATTTAATAAATAGTCACTTTTTAGAATATGAATAGAATATTTATTTATGAATAAATATTTAATTAAATATTTATTTGGTTATTCAATATATCTTGAGGAGGACAAGCGGACTAAGATTGTGTCTGGTAATAAATATTAATTTAAAGGATGGTAAAATAATATTTATCGTTGCGCTAGTTAGAACATGCCATAAATTATTATTATTATTATTATTATTATCATTATTATTATCATTATCATTATTATTATTATTATTATTTTTCATGGGTTTAAATAAGGTTTATTATATTATTTAAGGGTTATTATAAATTACATAATATTTTAACCTTAACTATAACTCTATAAATTGATTTCTATGTCTATTGTGTAGGGTCAATTAACATTTGAGAATTGTTGTGCACAAATGATTTCTCTCTTGATACCTCCTTCTCCCATCCTCTCAAGAATTAGAATATCAAGAGATATTCCTTCATGCCCTAAGGAACTAGAAGCGATCAAGATGAAAACCAAAATATTATTAATCCACCGCACTAGCACCCAACAATCAATCAATATCATAGATCAAAGGACCACATGTCGATCACCATTAGAGGGGATTTACTTTGGGTCCTCCCTATGCAATGATGGTAATCCGAAAAGGGTTTCAGAATATCAACATATACATAAAATAAATTTCTATAGATGAAGTATTCTTTCTTTCGATATAATTTAAATTAATTATAAATTTAATGTTGAAAAGATCCTCTCTTGGTTACAGCCATTCTATGTCAATATTCTATGGAAAAATTTCATTGGCCATGATGTTTACATATTTCACAATTAGATAATGATCCATAGAATTCAAAAAAAACATTACTGGTTATTTTCCCACATGGTGCTTCCATTGTGTCCAGAACCTTTAAGTGCTATCAAAGGGTTCATATTTAATTTTTTAATTATTTATTTGATTATTGATATATATGCGCTATAATGGTTAGATCTTTCATTTTCGTATTATTATTTCTTTAATATAATGTTTAATTAAAATGATTTCAACATTTTAGTATTTATTGTTCAAGATTAATATTTTATTAAGCCCCAAGAATATAAGAATAATGATCAGAGATTCCATCATGCAGTGCCAAATTTTTTGGATAGTTGATTAGGTTACACAGAGTGTAGCCAGAGTACACATCGTGTACCCAAGTTCACTACACCTGGATGTGTTTCAGGTTTCATGAAATTATGAGAAGATATTACACTAAGTGAACTTATTGGACACCACATGTAGAACATTACAACCTAGAACATAGTTTTTTTGGATTGGGTTTACATGTCATGTATTCTACATGGTTTTGTGAAAACAATCATGCTAACTTTGTGGTAAAATACACGATTTCTAACCACATGATACTGACATCATAAATAATTAATAGGACACATGATCTATAACTAGAGTAAACATTATGTAACCAATTAATTCCCATATATGAAGCATAAAACGAGTCAATCGGTGTGTTTCATGAGTAAATCAACAGGTTGCATGGACACATGGAAAATATAACACACACCATATAGCTAGTTAGTACAGGATATGTAATATGGAAAAGGTACATGTTGAAGGACAAATCATTTATCCTGACAAGACAACAAATGAGGAACATGACATTTATCATGTAAATACACATCATGTAGTCTCCCATTACAATACAAAATTAAAATTCATTAAAATATTTATTTTCCCCATTAAAACCTAATTACATAGTCAGAAAAAGATGTGTTTGACTATGTAATAAAGGTTTTTAAGAATTAATAAATTCACAATTAATTTAATGTAGTTATCTATAATTATTTTTCATTTTTTTATTTTCTATAAATGCTTTTAGGATGGGTATCTCCAAGTAACTTTAGATGGTCAGTAAGACAAAGGGAATTAATTAATTAATTAATAAAAGCATGCTTATCTTAATAATAAAGAATGAATTGAAGTTAATGTTATCCAGTATAAATGTTTTTGTATTTTTTTTCATGTTTATGACCAGTCACGAGCTTTGGTCAGACCTGTGAATGAGTTGGTTTTATTTAATTTAATTTTATTGCATGAGTTTTTAATTATTAATTATTAAATTAAACATGACGGCCTTCATGACACCCCTCTATCTTTTATTATATAGGACCTGCGTGTCCAAGGTTTTTTATGTAATTACCCTTAACCAATCCTTTATTTCTCCTCACCCATGTGAAAGTTATAAACATATGTAATAAAAGTAGTATCCCAAGGGGGATGGAGGTAGTTCAAGATGGAAACAAGATGAAACTAACCCAGGTGATACACATGTAGAAAAGTGAAATGTTTCATCTTATGCCAAGACCAATACAAGAAATTCCCCTAAGTCCATATGTTAATTTATTTTCTACTCAATAAATCAACTATTAAATAAGAACATGATTAGGTCATTTATTTATTTATTTCTATCTTATGTATGATTTATTTTATGGATGTAAGACCGTGATAACATAAATAAATGGACTAATATGAAAAGATTAAATTTAAATAAATTGATTATGCATACATTTTTTTATTAATACATGGTTAATCAGTTAAGTAAAATCAACTTAATATTAACAAGTCATGTAAATAAAAAACAAGAAAAATTTTATGAATAATAAAATTAAATCCCTTAAGTTAATATTATATCATCGTATCGTATAATGTATAAATTAGGATGAAACCATAGTCAAAGTGTCAGGTCATGCTATAGTCGGGGGAAATTTTAATTATCATGAAGTCTTAAATAAGATGATCGGTCAACTTAACCAAAAATATATTGAATTTAATGACCATAGTCTATTTAATACAAATTTAGAGGCTAGTGTTGAGAAAATACTAGTTAAGTTTTATGGATTGGGGACTCCACTGAATAGATCAAGAAACTATGAGTTTGTAGTTGGAAATAACGCCCACCTAAATACATTCTTATGGTTTTCATAGCCATAGGTTGGATCATTAAGAAGTGAAATATGGATCCTTCTCACTACAATGTCTTGAGTGACATAAAATTTTGAGTTCAATGATGGGGGCTGTTGATACTTGATTGAATAATGGGATACTTAATAAAATTAAAATTATTATTATGTCTCATATAATTTGTAATTAATAAAGGTACTAATAATATGATCTTTTAATACTGTAGAATAATGAAAATTTCATCATCCACTGTATCCATATAATCAATTTTGGAGAAATAATATCTTCTTAATGGAAGTAACTACATAGAATGGTTCACACACCTATGAGTAGTGTTAAACCATGAATTGAAATATTATGTACTAGAATCCTCAATGCCTGATCTACCTAATAAGGAGGAAAGTGATGAGGAGTTCACTGTATATGATAAACACTTGAGTGATGTGGTTGATGTTTAGTATTTAATGATTTCATCCATGTCTAATGAAATAAAGACATCAAATAAAGACATGGATGCATATAACATGATCCAGTATCTCTATGGTATATACTAGGAGAGAGAATGACTTTAATGGTTTGAGATATCTAAGGATTTTCTTCAGATAGAACTTGAATATGGTTCTCCTGATGAGACTCATGTAGTCAAACTCATTGTCTACATTGAGCCCTTATAGATTATAGAGATTAATCCTTATAAATATTTTTTCACCAATCTCATTATTGTATCACTTCCTTAGATATTATCTAGAGTTTTTGTTAAATTCAATATGAATAAAATATATAAGTCTCTTCTAGATATCCTCACAATGCTTCATTGATTTGATAAGGATATGAAGATAGAAAATCCTTCTGTCCTTATGGTGAGAAAAAATAAAGGCTAGGTAAAGATATCTAAATCTAAAGATTATTTTCAATGAATTTCCATGAAAATAAGAATCAAGGGACAAGAAAGGGAATATGATGTTATTTGTCTCACATATAGAAGTAAGGGCCTCTTGAATAAAAATTGCACCTTGACAAAGAAGAAAAGGAAAGCTTAAGGTGAATTTGTCATCGAGTGTAATTTATATGTTCTGAAAAATTTGGTATTAGATAAAACACATGGTACTCACATATGTATTCAAATACAAGAACCAAGTATATTCTAAAATATTTCCTAGAGTGAGGTAGACCTACGGGTACCCATCAGAGCCGAACATGATGCCATGGTTACCATGGACTAACACCTCACATTTCCAATGAGAATGATCTTAGTTTAAAAAGATAGTTATTATGTTCCATCTATTACCAGAAACATTATATCAATATCCAAACTTGATATAGATGGATTTGTTTTAAAATTTGGGAATAAATGTTTCTTCTTTAATAAAGATATCATTTTTTATGGTAAGACAAAATTAAATAACAAACTTTATGGGTTGGATTACATGAAAAAAGTAATGATAATATATAACAAAAATAGTTCAAATCACTCATACCTCACCCAACTATGACATCATCGTCTATTTCAAGTAAATGAAAAGTGTTTGAATAAATTAAACCATGATGGATATTTGGATTCTTTTGAACTAATACCACTTACTGTATGTCATGCATGTTTACAAGACAAAAATACAAAATCCCCATTTAGTGGAAAAGGTGAAAGGACTAAGGAGCTTCTTGAATTGTTCATAATTATGTGTGTAGACCATTTCCATTTGAAGAAAGGGGCAGGTAATCATACATCATAGATTTTACTAATGATTTTAATAGATATATATATGTGTAATTGATGAGGTATAAGTTATATTATTTTGACAAAGTCAAAGAATACAATAATGAAGTTGAGAACCATCTTAGAAAGAAGATTAAGAAACTCCACTCAATCATTGGGGGATAATATCTTAATCCAGTATTTATTGATTACTTACAAGAGTTTCAGATTTTATCCCATCTCACTCCTTATATACCTTAGTGGAATAATGTAAGTGAAAGGGGGAACCACACCTTGTTAGAAATAGTGATATCAATAACGATTCATGCATATTTTCTATTATCCTTTTGGGGATATATGTTACAAACTGCAACATACATACTAAATCAAGTTCCAACTAAAGAAGAAACTAAAATACATATCATATTTGGTATAAAAATAACCCCAATTTGTTTTATATATGAGTGTGGGATTGAAAATCATTTGTTTAGGGTATTTCTAGAAAAAAACTTTCACTTTGAGGCACTAAGTGTATCTTTATTGGGAATCCTAAGGTAAATAAAGGATATTACCTATAAAACCTTATAAAAAATAAAATTGTGGTTAAAAGAAGTCCCAAATTTCTTAAAGGGGATGACATATCTAAAAGAGATAATGGGAGAGAGATATAATTTGATGAAGTCTAGGGTCAAGACACACAAGAGTTGAAACATGAACGTATTAAACAAAGACCTATGGAAGAATAAGTTCATGAGAGACAAGTACTATATAATATTGAAAGATATGTTAGAGAGATTGAAATATATGGTTTTATAGTTATCATGAATGGTGACTCATTATTAGTTGATAATAATTATATTGCAACCTATAAGGAAGAAATAAGTGGAAAATATGTTTCCAAATAGAAATAATCTATAAATTATGAAATGGATTCCTTATACCAAAACAAAGTATAGACTTTGGTAGATCCTATAGTGGATATAAATAATGTTGTTTGTAAATGATAATTCAATAATAAATTGGACATGGATGGAAAAATCAGTACTTATAAGGCACTATTGGTTGCAAAAGGGTTAAGAAAATATCAAGGAACAAACTATGACACAACCTTTCCACCGGTTTCTAAGTTGAAATCCATCAAAATTATACTTTAAATTATGGATTACCATGACTATGCGATTTGAAAAATGGATGTCTAAACAACCTTCCTTTTATATGACACAATATGAAGGGTTTGTGACTCTATATAATGCCAACAAGGTATGAAAACTTCAAATATCTATTTATGGATTAAAACAAGAATCTTGTTTATAGAACATTTGATTTGATGAATCCATAACAAAATTTAGTTTCATAAAAAATTAATGTCTATATTATATATATAAATGATTTAGTGTAATTTCAATCATTTTCCTATTAGTTTATATTGATGACATACTACTTACTGAAAACAAAATACCAATCATATAGTTTATTAAAACCTGGTTAAACACATGCTTCTTCATAAAGTACTTAGGTGAATTGGTATATATTCTTGGTATCACGTTCCATTTTGATAGATTCAAAAGGATGCCTGGACTAAGTTAGAGTATATATATTAAGAAGATATTTAAGGGAGTTAGTATAGAAAAATCTAATAGGGTATTATTTCCAATTTCACATGGAATTCATTTTTCTAAGAAAATGTGTCCTCAGATACATGAGGAATGATAGAGGATAAAAAATAATATATACACATCAATGATTGGGTTATTCATGTAATTTATTCTATTTACTAGTCTAGATGTCACCAATTCCTTAAGTATGGTAGGAAAATATCTGCAAGAACCCGGTTCTTATTCTTGAGGAACAAGTTTCTTCTTTTCCTTTTTCCTTAAGTGTTTTGAGAAAATGAGTAAAATGGGGAAAAATCCCAAAATTTGTTGGTACACGCCATGTAATTTTCCACATGTAGTGTACTTTGGTCGTGTGGAATGAGTACACAGGGTGTGTAGGCTTGTCGGCGATGAAGGGTGTAAAAAAAACTGACTACATGTCGTGTACTTAGTATATACAAGCCGTGTAATTAGTCGATAGGTGAATAGTAAGGTAGTGGGAGTAGTATCCAGCAGAGCGACAATACAATCCATGCATTCAGAAATACATGTCGTGTAATCATGTTGACATATGAACAGTGTGGCGGTGAAAAGTAGATTCCAGAAGAACAATTAAAAAAATGGAAAGTACACACCATATACTTAAGAGTGAATGCCGTGTAGTTATGTTTTTTTTATTAAAATAGACAGTAGCTTCCTCTTTTGGTAGAGGAAGCTTAGAACACCGAGAATTCACGAGAGAGAGGGCCGGACCTTGGAAGAGATCTCGACAGAACACCAGGACTCCGATTCCTTCGCCGACGATCTCGTTTGAACCATGTGGGTGAGTTGTTCACTCTTCTTGAACCTCTCCTTCCAATTTTTTATCAAGGGGAAGTTATTTGAGTTTGAATGGGTGAATGTTTATCCCAGATCTACATCATTCATAGACGATTCGGGAGGCTTCGTTCATGTATATCGATCAGTAGAGATCGAGGTAGGTGGTCTGATGTTTAATTCCAACTAATGAGAGTTTTTTTGTACCATTGTGCTACGCGCCCATGTTTGGGGTGTCTTATGGCTGAGGCCTTAACTAATTAAATACCTATAATTTCATAGTTAATCTTTTTATTACGTATAAATTACTGTTTGGGATCGTTGCTTGGATCCAGGGCCACCCCGTGGGTGCATTTCCCTTTTTTAGCCGTTTGGCTAGGATACCCATGGGTATGCCATGATTATATCATGTTTTGAGTTTTCTTGAGAGGAAATGTGTATAGATTGCTTGCTTATGTGTTGGTATCGGCCTGGTTACTTTCTTAGCCAGAGGGTAGTGTTTCTTTTAGCCAGAGGGAAACTTTTCTCATGCCTGTGGGTAGTAGATTCTGTGCCTATAGGCAACACCTTGTACGCCTGAGGGAAATATTCGTTATGCCTGTGGGAAGTCACCTGCGAGTTTTGATTCTGATTACCTAAGGGTAAGTATTTTCATGTCTACGGACAACGATTACTTTGTATATTCACTATGGTGATTTATTATGTTGTACCTGCCAAGCTAAAGCACTAGTTTGGAATTGATAAATAATTAATAAAATTGTAATGTAGCTGGTAGAGATAGTTACTTTTGAGTACTGCCTAGTTTACTGCATTTTATTACTGCACACTAATGTTGCACATTTTCACTGACAGTTGAGCACGAGCCTTTGGTGGTTATCTACTGGTATTTATTTCTCACACCCTGTTTGGGTCATATCTTGGTCCCAAACAGATTATATTACTGCAGGTGTTGATAAGGGAAAGAGCCCCTATATAGGTACTTGATTATTATAGAGGAGTGGGAGATCATGGGACTGAGCTTAGGCTTGTGATGATGCCGAGTTCCTGCTGCACCATTTTGTTTCGATTTTTTGTACTTGTACTTTGTATTGGATTATTCTAGATTGCAATGTATCCTATTTTGGCTGCTTAGAATTAGGAACATATTTCATCGTCATATATATATGACTGTTATTATCTTTAAATTATGTACTGTTATCCATTTCAGTTGGGTATTTTTTACTGCTTTCGATTTTGTATATTTATATCTATTTTATGCTGTGCTACACTTTGACAAATGAGGGAATAGTTTCCCCACTATCAGACCTAGGCCCTCGCTGCTAGTCGACAACCTTTGGCATTTGGGGAAATGTGCTTGAGGTCATGTGACCAACCGGGTTCGTGGCACCAGTTGTGTGGCACCCAGATCCAGGACGTTACAAAGTGGTATCAAAGGATATTCATTTCTTTGACTTACTGTTTGGAGCCTCTAGTCAGGGATATGATAGAATTGGTATTCAGTAATCAGTTGTGCCTGGGAGTAGCTAACCCGTGTACAGGGAAAATCCAATCTACCTCGTTCAATTGTAATTTTTCTGATTTTGCAATTTTATAGTTGATTTGATTTTCACCATTGGGTGATGCACTTCTGGTGTGCTGTTATATTTTTATACTGGGTTTTATTTAGTTTCAAACCAATTAGATGAGGGTATGCCATCTCATGCGTCATTTAGGCACATGTTAGAATCACATGCCATGCATAGTTTCCATGCCACGTAGGTGCATTAGAAATTTCATGTTGTTGTGATAGATGTTATGCTATAAAATGCATACTATTGTGATAGGTACCTTGATAGATATTCCTACTTTTGATAGGGTATTGGTACAAGTTACGGTTGGGTTGATGGACGCTATACTTTGGTTCCTGAGAAGTATGGGCTCTCTTGGACCGGAATTTAGCGGATCATGATCCAGACTTTTGTGGAGTTTTGTACTATAATGTGAAAGGTTGGGTGTTAAACTTTGGTTCACAGGGAGTACTGGCCCCCACAGATCATAATTTGGCATATCGATGCTTGAAATTTAAGAAAAAGGGTCTCTGGAGTAGTTTCTGAGGTCTACTGTCCGGAAACCCAGACAACACGACGTGTTGTTCTATGAACACACGCCATGTATTCTTCTATTCGGGAAGAAATGAAAAAATTTTAGGTACACGCCGTATACACTATGTACACTTAGTGTAGTTTCTACCCATGTTATATGCCGTGTAGGCAGAAACATGAGATAGTGAAACTTTGAGGACACATGCCGTGTACCGATTGTACACGCCGTGTTGTGTTGACCTTGTGTCTGCCGTGTAACTAACAAAACGAACGGAGAAATCAAAGCTTATAAATTCCGTGTCAATGACGAACACACTGTGTAGTTGAACTTGGGAATCTGGCCATGTAACTAACAAATACAGGTCAGTGTTACCTCTTCTTGGACATGCCGTGCACCTGTGGGACACACCACATAGTCTTGACTGGAGAGATACCATGTGGAATTGGCCGTGTGGCTGGGGAAACGGGGTGGTGTACACTCAGTGTGCGGGTGTAACACGTTGTGTAGTGTCAGCCTAGTAGCTGACTGTGTCACTAACAATACGGGTAGTTGGAATCTAAACCGTACATTCCATGTCTATCTGGAACACGCCGTGTAGTGTGAGCTGTGTACCTGGCTGTGTAACAGACAACACGGGTTAGTGAATCTCATCTATTACACACCGTGTAGACCTTATACACGCAGTGTAGTTGAGTTCAAAGGAGAGCCGTGTGGCTAAGCTATGTAGAAGGACTCAAGTAGGGGAAGAGAATTCAAGTACACGCCGTGTGTGTGGACAACACGCCATGTGTTTGGGGTGTTACACGACCAGTTCTGGCAGAGGTACACGCCCATGTGAAAGGCTTACTGGAACATGCCGTGTAGTTATTATACACGTCGTAGTCTTGTTTTGTCAAAATTGAATGTTTTCTTTCTCCTATTACCTTCTTACATTTCCAGTTCTTGGTTCTTAATAATCTCAATCTAAGGCATGTATTTGACCTTATAGAGTCATGCCACTAAGACGACCACACATTGTTCGCCAGGAGAGTGACAACGATTATACTCCCAAGATGGTAGGCCATGGGCTACCAATGGATCCTCCAGCAGAGCTAGATGCGGCACTAACTGTTATACCAGACACAGGCGCTGATGTTCAATTCCATGAAGGCTTCATGCGGTTCATGCAAACCTTCCAGGGAGCACCGCCGGTTGCCAAATCTATGGTAGAGATGACATGGATATTGCAGCAGTAGCAATCGCCTACGTCTTCAGGCGATGGAGGACCACAGGCTCCGAAGTCTTGGCTGGGTTCTATGAAGACTATTTTTGAGCATTTGGAGACGCCTCTTGGGTGGAGTGTCAATATCTCTACATACATGCTGTGTGATTCTTCCAAGAGATGGTGGGATGTTACCACCCAATCTGATCATCACCGAGACATGGTGTGGGAAGATTTTCAAGAAGTCTTCTATGAATTTTTCTTTCCAGAGACATTGAGGGTAGATCAAGATCAAGAGTTCATGTATCTGTAGTAGGGCGCCCTGTCAGTGATGGACTATTTTTCCCACTTCACTGAGCTACATCGTTTTACACCTATTCTAGTGGGTGACGAGAGGTTGAGGGATAGATGCTTTGAGGATGGTCTTCGATATGACATCTGAGCACTAGTGAATGTTTTCAGGTTGCCTATAGTGCATGCTATTGTGAACCAGGAACTGATTACCGAGTGGAACCTTTGGGAAGCTAGTGGTGTAGGCCAGGGCAGTTCAGCACCACTTTATGGTACTATTTCTACCAGTAAGAGGAAGAGGCAGATGGATTTATCTCACGGTTGAATTTCCTGCTAGGATAATTCTTCAGGTGGCTAGGTCATGTGCTACTAGTGTGGTAAAGAGGGGAACAAGAGACCACAGTGTCCACGTGACCTAGTGGAGTGCCGAGCTTGCAGCAGAATGGTTCATCTACAACATTTTTCAGGGCGTTTCCACCAGTGGATAATGAGAGGGGTTCTGTGCAGACTTCACATGCGGGAGTAGGTCCAGCAGCTTCTTACCAGTCAGGGAATTGGAATATGTTGGAATGTTCAAGCTGAGGTGGTGTTCGTGGCCATGGTATCCAGACACTAGGATCTCAGAGACAGTAGGGCGTGTCAGCTCAGGGTAGCCAGGCTGTGTGGTAGGGCCACGACATTGGGCAGGCATATGCAGTGCAACAGACCCAACAGGAGCAGGATCTTGGACCTTCCACTGTCATAGTTACTATTATAGTTGCTTCTATTTTGTCTTCAGTACTTTTCGATACTGGTGTGACACATAGCTTTATATCTTTTCCCGTGGTGGAGAGCCTTGGGCTCTGTGTTTCTTCTTCTTCTGATTTTATGAGGATAAACACTTTGTTTTGGATTAGAATGGCTGGTGTATGTCAGTGTAAGGAGTGCCCCATAAAGGTTTGTGGGTGTCACTTCCTATGGGACCTCTATGTCTTAGAGATGACGAGCTATGACATCATTATCAGGATAGATTGGTTGGTACCATTTCGAGCCTTTGTAGATTGCTATCATCGCAGGGTGAGTTTCACGTTACCATAGGGCAGAGAGTTTATATACAAGGGTGAATGGGATGTCCAGGTGAGTCGAGCTGGACCCGATCATCGTGGGTGAGGTGGAGTGACAACCCAGATTGCGAGTTTATATATGGATGAACAGGGAACATGTCAGAAGGATTTCCCTCCAGTAGTTGATCATTTCAGGGACGTCTTCCTGGATGAATTTTCAGGTCTACCTCTGGAGCGATAGGTTGAATTCCCTATTAAGCTTGTTCCAGGAGCGGCACTAGTGACCATTCCTCTTTATAGGACGGCTACACCAGAGTTACAGGAGCTCAAGAGGCAGTTAGAGGAGTTACAAGCCAATGGTTTCATCCGACCCAATACTTATCCTTGGGGTTCGCCTATCCTGTTTGTGAAGAAGGCAAACGATACCCTCAGACTCTACGTGGATTATCGGAAGATGAACCAGTTGAAGGTTAATAACCTATTTCCCTTGCCAAGTATTTATGATCTTTTTGATCAACTTTGAGGAGCACGAGTGTTCTTAAAGATTGAATTGAGATCCGGATATCATCAGTTGGGCATTAGACCATCGGACATACCGCTTACAGTCTTTCGGAGCAGATATGGTCTATACGAGTATTTGGTTATACCGTTCAGAATCATGAACACGCCAACAGTTTTCATGGATCTAATGAATCGTGTGTTCCACCCTTATTTGGATTCTTTTGTGGTAGTCTTCATGGACGATATCTTGGTGTACTCTCACACTCGACATGACCATGCCACCCATCTTGAGATCATTCTGAGTACACTGAGAGATCATCGGTTATATGCTAAGCTCTCAAAGTGCCACTTTTTGATGGACTAGATACACTTCATGGGTCATATTATCTCAGAGGCAGGAGTTGCGGTAAACCCAGAGAAAGTGAGTGCAGTAGTTTCCTGGGAGAAACCTAAGAACGTGTTTGAAATACAAAGTTTCTTGGGGATGTATGGTTACTAAAGGCTCTTTATACAGGACTTATCCTGCTTATCAACACTGTTGAAATGTTTGACTAAGAAGGGTGTGAAGTTAATTTGGTCAAAATCTTGCGAGATGGAATTTCAGGAGCTGAAGAGAATGTTGACATCAGCACCAATACTGATACTTCCAGAGCAAGGGAAGATCTATACAGTTTACTATGATGGATAGGGTATTGGTCTGGGAGCACTGTTGATGTAGGGCAATCAAGTAGTTGCGTACGGGTCTCGGCAGTTGAGGCCACATGAGAGGAATTACCCGATACATGATCTCGAGTTGGCTGTAGTTGTTCATACGTTGCACTATTGGAGACATTATCTCTTGGGAGAACATTTTGTGGTGTTTACGGACCACAAAAGTCTTAAATACATCTTTACCCAGTGTGACCTGAATTTGAGACAGCGAAGGTGGGTTGAATACCTTCAGTCCTTCAACTTTGAGCTTGCCTATACACCTGGTAAGGGTAATGTAGTTGCTGATGTATTGAGTAGAAAGACTCAGATATAGGCAGTGTAGGAGGCCAGTGGTGAGTGGAAGCTTATGGATTTGTTCTTTGAGATGCATTTGGAGGTACACGATAGTCAGGGGTGAGCCTATCTCTCATCCTTAGCTGTGACTTCTACCCTCCTGGATAAAGTGAGGATGAGACAATTACCAGATTCAGAATGCCTAGTTCTATGGGAGTCGGTGGAAAGTGAGTACCCTCCTCCTGGTTGGAAGATAGAAGATGATGAGGTAATGCGTATCCATGTACGAGTGTGGGTTCTAGGGTAAATATGTGAGGAGTTGATGCGGGAGTTTCATGCTTCATCTTGGGTAGTTCATCTCAGAGTTACCAAAATGTACCGTGACTTGAGACGTCAGTATTGGAGGCTAGGTATGAAAAGAGAGGTAGCTAGTTTTGTTACGAGATGTTCCACCTGTCAGCAGGTGAAGGTGGAGCATCAGAGGCCAGCCGGACTGTTACAACAGTTACCCATTCTAGAGTGTAAATGGGATGATGTCGCGATGGATTTCGTGACCGGGTTTCCAAGGTCACCTCGAGGCAATGATTCCATGTGAGTTTTTGTGGACAGACTTACGAAGGTAGATCACTTTTTGCTGATCAAGAAGACCTTTAGTGTTAATGATCTCAGGAAGTTGTATATTTGAGAGGTAGTACGCCTTCATGGGGTCCCTCATTCTATCATTTCAGATAGGGATTCCCATTTTTCATCTCATTTCTGGAAGAGTTTTTAGAGGACACTCGGTACACAGGTGCTTCTGATCACAGCTTACCACCCTTAGACCGATGGCCAGTCAGAGCGTATGATACAGGTGCTTGAGGACATGTAGTGTGCATGTGTCCTAGACTTTGGGGGCTCTTGGGAGAAACACATACCCTTGATTGAGTTTTCCTATAATAATAGTTTTCAGGAAACTATTGAGATGACACCTTATGAGGATTTATATGGTAGGCCATGACGATCACCCTTGTGATGGTTAGAGGCAGGTGAGGCAGCTTTACTGGGACCACGTATCATACAGGAGACTTCAGAGCAGGTCTAGTTGATTTAGAAGCAGATGGCTACTGCACAGTCTCATCAAAAATCTTATGCTGATCGCCGTAGATGACCCTTGGAGTTCGTGGTTAGAGATCAGTTTTTCTTGCGTGTTTCACTGAGGTTGGGACACAGGCGGATCAGGAGATAGGGTAAACATTCACCAAGGTATGTGGGGCCGTTTGAGATTCTGGAGAGAGTCGGTCCGGTTGCCTATCGGTTACAGTTACCATAGAGGTACCGAGTCATGCATGATATCTTTCATGTATCTTAGCTGCGCCGTTATCACTCAGACCCATCTCACATTTTCAGCCTGAGGAGGTTGAGCTTCAGGTCAATGCGTCCTTCGAGGAGCATCCGATTCGTATTGCTGATAGGAGCACGAAGGTTCTCTAAGGCCGATCAGTTCCTCTCGTACGGGTGGTATGGCAGCATGGCCAAGTGCAGGAAGAAATCCAGGAGTGGGAGACCGACGTACGTGCTCAGTGGCTAGAGTTGTTCTCAGCTTTATATTCACCACCCTTAGAAGGGAAATTATGGGACAAATTTCTTTAAGGGGGGAAGTTTGTAAGAACCTGGTTCTTATTCTTGAGGTATGAGTTTATTCTTTCCTTTCTCCATAAGTGTTTTGATAAAATGAGGAAAATGGGGAAAAATCCCAAAATTTGTGGGCACAGGCCATGTACTTTTCCATAGACCATGTACTTTAGCCGTGTGGAATGAGTACATAGGGCGTGTAGGCCTGTCAGCAATGAAGGGTGTAAAAAAACCGACTACACACCATGTACTTAGTATATACACACCGTGTAATCAATCAGTAGGTGAACAGTAAGGCGGTGGGAGTAGCCACTAGCGGAGAGACAATACACGCCGTGTATTCAGGAATACACGTCGTGTAATCATGTCGACAGATGAAAAATGTGGTGGTGAAAAGTAGCTGCTAGAGGAATAATTAAAAAAATGGAATGTACACGTCGTGTACTTGAGAGTACACACCGTGTAGTTCTGTTTTTTTGCTTAAAACAGTAAGTAGATTCTTCTTTCGGTAGAGGAATATTAGAATGCCGGGAAGCCGCGGGAGAGAGGGTCAGACCTTGGAAGAGCTCCCGAATGAACATCGGGACTCTGATTCCTTTACCGACGATCTTGTTTGAACCGCGCGGGTGAGTTTTTAACTCTTCTTGAACCTCTCCTTACAATTATTTCCTGGGGGGAAGTTATTTGAGTTTGAATGGGTGAACATTTATCCCAGATCTACGTCATTTACAGACGATTTGGGAGGCATTTTTCATGTATATCGATTAGTGGAGATTGAGGTAGGTGGTCTGGTTTTTAATTCCAACTGTTGAGTGTTTTTGTGTACCATTGTACTATGCACCCATGTTTGGGGTGTCATATGGCTGAGGCCTTAACTGATTAAATACCTAGAATTTCATAGGTAATATTTTGATTATGTATAAACTACTGTTTGGGATTGTTGCATGGATCCAGGGCCACCCCGTGGGTGTGTTTCCCTTGTTTAGCTATTTGGCCAGGATACCTGTGGGTATGCCGTGATTATAGCATGCTTTGAGTTTTCTTGAGAGAAAATGTGTATAGATTGCTTGCTTATGTGTTGGGCTTTGCCTAGTTACTTTTTTATCCCAAGGGAAGTGTTTCGTTTCGCCTGAGGGAAACTTTTCTCATGCCTGTGGGCAGTAGCTTCTGTGCCTGTGGGCGACACCTCATATTCCTGAGGGAAATATTCATTATGCCTGTGGGTAGTCACCTGCGGGTTTCGATTCTGATTACTTGAGGGTAAGTATTTTCATGTCTGCGGACAATGGTTACTTTGTATATTCACTGTGGTGATATATTATGTTGTACCTACCAAGCTAAAGCACAATCTTGGAATTGATAAATAATTAATAAAATAGAAATGTAACTGGTAGAGATAGTTACTTTTGAGTACTACCTAGTTTAATGCATTTTATTACTGCACACTGCTGTTGCACATTTTCACTGACAGTTGGGAATGGGCCTTTTGTGGTTGCCTACTAGGATTTATTTCTCACACCCTGTTTGGGTCATGTCTTGGGCCCAAACAGATAGTTACTTTTGAGTACTACCTAGTTTACTGCATTTTATTACTGCACACTGCTATTGCACATTTTCACTGACAGTTGGGCACGGGCCTTTGGTGGTTGCGTACTAGTATTTATTTCCCACACCCTGTTTGGGTCATGTCTTGGGCCCAAATAGATTATATTGCCGTAGGTGTTGATAAGGGAAAGAGTCCCTATACAGGTACTTGATTGTTGCAGAGGAGTGGGAGATCATGAGACCGATCTTAGGCTTGCGATGCTGTTGAGTTCCTTCTGAACCATTTTGTTTTTCTTTGTTGTACTTTTACTTTGTACTGGATTATTCTAGATATCATTGTATCCTGTTTTGGATGCTTTCTTAGAATTAGGAACATATTGCATCATCATATATATATGACTGTTGTTATCTTTTACTTCTGTACTGTTATAAATTTCAGTTGGGTATTGTTTACTGATTCCTCTTTTGTATGTTTATATCTATTTTCCGCTGCGCTACACTTTGAAAAATGAGGGCATAGTTTCCCCACTATCAGACCTAGGCCCTCGCTACTAGTCGGTAGCCTATGGAATTTGGGGAAATTCGCTTGAGGTCATGTGACCAACCAGGTTTGGGGCACCTGTTGTGTGGCACCCGGATCCGGGATGTTACAATATCAACCTGATCTAGGTGATCACTATTGGAAGTAAGTCAAGACTATACTTAAGTGTCTAAGGTGTACTAAGAATATATTCCTATTCTATGGAGTAGATGAGTAACTAATCTCCAGAGGATATGTATATGTTAGTTTTCATATAGATTAATATGATCTAAAATCACATTTGGGATACATCTTCATTCTCAATGGAGGTGTTGTGAGCTAGAAAATCTCAAAGAAATCCATGGTCAAAGATTCTATAATAGAGTTTGAGTATATTGCATCTTCTAAAGAATATAAAGAATCATTTTGGATATGAAACTTCATCCATGATCAAGGAGTGGTGAATAAAAATTAATGACCCTATCACAATTTATTATAATAATACAAAAAAGGTGTCTCTTTAAAAGGATCCAAGGTCACATCAGTTGAAGAAGCACAAAATTTAGAATTATCGTCTCTTGAAGAATTTTTATCAAATTGGTGATGTCACAGTGAGAAGAATATCCATATAAGAAAACATGGTAGACCCCTTAAATTATTATAAATATGATCATCATGTGATGACTAGTGAACTGAAAGTCAGAGGTAGTTGGATCTAATTCAAGTGGTAGTTTTTTAGAATTAGTGTTCTATGATGAAATATTTCTACTTTATATTACATATGTATTACATGATTTTAATATTTATAAAACATCTTATTACATTTTGTTCATTGTTCTAAATAACTTAAATGTAATAATGTCATAGAGTATCTATCACATTGATAAGGTTATAGTAGTTCCCTATTATGATGAGAACCTTGAAATTCCATGATGATATTCTAAAATATAGTTCTACATTCGGATAACAAATGACAATGTGACACATAAAATATTGACTTTTAGGTGTGATTACTCATAAGTTGATGATATTTCTTCTCATAAAGTTCACACTTGGTAATTTTCAAGATTGTATATTATGAGAACATACCCACCTATAGTAATTCCACATGTTTATGTGTCATCAAATATTCCTATCTTCAAGAGTATGCAATGGTACTTAGACTTTAATATTATTATTAATGCATATCATGAATTGTGTGATTTGACATATTTCATAAACTGCAAGGGTAAAGTTCATGGAGAAGTTAGATATGTTGGGCGTGTCATGATTGATGTGTTATTAATTAATAATTTATGGAAGGATTTTATTATTATATCTTTATGGAAGTTGAAATCTCATCTATTTTATTGAAATGAAATGATCAAATTAAATTATATACCCATGGTGTAATTATGAGTTTATTTTAGATAGTCAAAAAAAGATGTATCAAGTGCATAAGATGGAAACATGAGTGTGAAACCCACTTGATTAGAAATTGTGATAAAGGGATTATATTACACTTTAAGAGTTCATGTGTGGTTGTAGACATTGTGACATCAACTTCTTTATCTTTTGTGGCTTGGCCTGTTACAAGATAGTTATCTTGTACTTTAGGAAAGCCCACTTAACACCAATGAGAAATAATCCCAGAGTGCTACACATTAAGTATTTAAATTGATCTCAATTAAATTCTTTTGATTTTAATTATTAGAATAATTATTATTCTCAATAATGAGGAATAAGTTTATTCAGGATTTATTTATGGACCTCTAATATTCACAAGGCAATAAAGTAAATAATTTATTAAATTACATGAATGTTTAATAAATATTTATTCACTAGACTATGAATAGAATATTTATTTATCAATAAATATTTAATTAAATATTTATTTGAGTATTTGATAAATTTTGAGGAGGAAGAGTGGGGAAATATTGCATTTAATGAGAAATATTAATTTAAAATATAGTAAAATAATATTTATCTTTGTGCCAGTTAGCACATGCCTTAAAATAATAATATTATTTTTATTATTTGGAATGAGGACATAAAAGTTTTATTATATTATTTAAAGGACACTGTGTAATTGAATAATATTTTAACCTTAGTCCAAACTCTATAATTAGACTGTTATGTCTATTGTGCAGGGTTAATTGAAATTCGAGAATCGTTGTTCACAATAGATTTCTCTCTTGATTCATCCTTCTCTCATGCTCTCAAGAATGATAAGATCAAGAGAGATTTCTTCAAGCTCGAAAGAAATAGAATCAATCAAGACAGCTAGTGCAATACAATTTATCCACTACGCTAACACTAGAAAATCAATTGTTGTTGCTCGAAGATGAAAGGACCACATCTAGATAACCTTTAGAGGGGATCTACTTTGGGTCATACCTACACAACAACGATAATCTAAAATGGGTTTTGGATGATTAGTATATACATCAAAGGAATATTCTAAGATGAAGGATTATTTATTTTAATCTAATATAAGTTAATTATAAATTTAATGTGAAAAATAACCCTCTTGGTTTTGGACATTATATTTTAATATTAAATGGAAAAATTTTGTTGGTCATGATGATTTCATCTTGCACAATTGGAAAATTATCCATAGAATTTGACAAAAACCATAATGTTTATTTGACACAAGGTGCTTCAAATGCATCCAGAACCTTCATATATCTCTTTTTGGGAAAGAGTGTATGTATTTGGAGAATGAAAAGTCAACTTTTCACCCTTCCCTGGTGACAAATCATTCTATATCGTCATGTCAATCATGTACAACCAAGCCTTAATTCCTTCCTTTATTTTACTAGGCACATTTAGTAACATGATAATGAAACTATCACATACTTTTTTTTCACATGAATGACATCAAGAAAGTGTATGACACAAAAATGATTCTAGTATGGAAATTAAAAAAAAATATTTTTCCAACTTGTATTTATAAGGTTTTTCAAAGAAGGTTTACCAAAACCAATGACTATATTTATTAGTTTCTCAAATAGTTGATCACCTATTAGTGAAGACAATGTTGTAACTTTTTCTAAATTCCCATCGAATGATGTCATCTAATATTGGTATTTATTTTTATAGGATATAAATATTTGATGTACTAGAAATATAGTCTTTGAGAAATGTTTCAACCTAACTGATTATGAACCTTATTCACAAATGAGACACCCTTGAGTTCCTTTAATGCCAAATTTTGAAAAATTTCCTAAAGATATGAAGTCATTTATTATCTCATAAAACCTTGATCACAATGTGAAATATTCATTTCAATAAGAATTATACAATTTAACACCTGAATCCCATATTAATTTCATATATTTGATCAACAAATCCAAAGAAAACTTAATATCTTTACCCAACTGTTTTGGTCCTGATATAATTTGAGACACCATAATATATTTTTGCTTCATGCATAAACATAGTGGAAAGTTATAATTTACTAACATAACTAGATATATACTATGAGTCATAATTTATAAAAAAAAGGATTCACTTAATATGTAGATAACAAAAGACAAAGGTTTCTCAGATCATTTCCAAATTCAGGATACTCACGATCAATTTTCTTCTAATAAGGAGAATCTGATGGGTGAAAAAATTTCCCACCATGATTTCTTGTATATGCATACCACATTAATTTCCTTATAGTATCCTCACTTTAATATTGGTTCATGAACCTTGGAATGATTGGAAAATACCATAAAAATATCAAAATACATGATTCATTATTTTTATATCGAGACACACCACACTTTGGGAAATTTTTAAGTGATTCACAGTCCTTGTGAAATAGTATATAGTCATTTGGAAATGCATGTATTATTTTAGAGATTATACCCATTAAATGTTGCATAAATATATCATCATATATTTATAAAGGAATATCATTATCTTCTGGTAGCATAAAATTTAAGAGAGAAAGTAGTTTGGTAAATATGGTTTCACTCCATCCGTTACCAGCTTTTATATTATATAGCTTTATTGTGACTGAAAATGTTTTATATTTTGTACAACTAGTATAAAATGGTGTATTTTCATAACTCTTTAGCTTCTGAAACATTTTTGGATAATCATAAAGTTTATCTTCAAATATCATTTTCATTTCCTCAATATGATCTTCATCATAATTTACACCTATAATCATATTCTCAATATGGTTTTTATCATTGTTTACACTTTTAATCATATCAGATGATCTACAAAACATAGTGCTATCCCATCACAGGATGTATTCAGTTTTCCCTATATTTATTCTAATATTTAAAACTTTAATATATTTAGTGATAGATCAAGTGTTCTTCTAAGTCATCTGGATTAATTAGTCATTAACATAAACATGGGAAAGGGATTCGAGAAGGGTCATATGCATAATCTTTTGAAAAATTGATGAACTCTTTCACCCCATACTCATACTATTTTGTCATACGTTTTTCATCCATCCATTTTCAATTCATATATATCCTGTTTGATTAATTAATATTTATATTTAACAAAATATATAAATACAAAGAAGTTATGAGCTTAGAATACTACTAGGATATTCTTACACACACACACATTAATCATATTTGATATAAATTTTAATTGAATCAATAAATTGTTAAAACATATAAATACTATGAATTATATGAATTTAAAATATTATAACACTTATTTTTTTATTACACTAAGTCATATATTATATATCATTCTTTTTTTTTGAAATGTAATAAACTTTTAAAATGGATATAATTGTCTTTAGTTAGTTTACTTCATCAAAGAATGTCAAGTTTATCGAAATCCATCAGTGGAAACCTTGAAGAACAAATACTTATAAAAATGTATATTATTTAAAGTCTACATCTCATCTGGTGTATTTAGAATTTTTATGCATAGAACTTGGTTAATTTTGAATGCTATTGTTTTTAGAGAATAATCCCAAATTAATATAAGAATATTAATCTTAAATTGTTATTGGTTGAACCATGTTTAATAATTTTTTTTATTTTAATACACCATTATATTATGGAATTTTCAAATGAGTGGGTTATGAAATAGTACCACACCCCCTTAAATAATTTGTAAACTCTTAAATTGGGTATTCACTCCCTCTATTTGGTTAAAAAAATTTAATAACATTTCTAAGATAAATTTTTACATAGTTATTGGATATTTTGGAAAATTTCAAGGATTTAATATTTTTATTTCATTAGAAATACATATTTATATATTCTAAAATCATCTGTGAAGGTAAAAAAGTACTAGAAACTGTAGGTTTTGGGTGCAGTGGAAGCATGGTTAGGCCGGTGCCCAACTTAAATTTTTACCATGATCAATGATTATTCTGGGATCAATATGAAGATGAATGCTAGTCTCCATGAAATAGAATAAAATATTTAGATAAAGAATGAAGAGTCCTGAAACATTTAGAGAGGATATTTCACATCATGTTTATAATTAATTTAATTAATTTCATAAAGAAAAGAATACCTGGATTTTTAGTATTTTCTTCATTGATGATGTTGATCATCCAAAATGACCCTCTCAGATTATCTAGTTTTTCTTGTGAGGATCCAAATTAGAATCCCTCTAGCAGTGATCCACACATGCTCCAATGGCCTCCAATTGACACCACTCGTTCTCCAGGTTCTAGCATGATGAAGCGAGTGTCTTGTATTGGTCGTTCTTGATCGCTTGTTCTTCGACCTTGAAGAACATCTCTCATTCTTGATATGGGTGGGAAGATGATTCGAGAGAGAACTTTTTTAGCTCAAAAATTCACAATTCACCGGCCATGCAGTTCGGTACGTGACACAATAGACATATGTGTCTATTTATTAACATCAGGCTTCAGTTACAATATTTAATTTCTTAACATCAATTAAATACATTCATAACCTTAGAAAAAACCCATGCAATTAATAATAATATCACGTTATTATTTATGGTGCACCAAATTGCGCAAAATGGAATTATAAATAAAATTCCACATCACAAAATAATAACAGTGTTATTTTAATTTGTTTCAACAAGTTAAATAATTATTTATCGTCTTACATATAATTATTTTACTATCATACCATCCTTGGTCTGCTCGAACTCCATTTCCATTTATTGAACACCCGAATGAATAAATAAATAATTTATTCTCTTAAATAAATATCTTATTTACAAACTAGTAAATAAATATTTATTAAATTTTCACTAAAATAAATAAATATATTTTACCCACAATCTGGTGAATAAATATTTATTTAATTTATTCAATCATTTTAAATTGAATAAAATTATTCCATTTTATTGAGAATATTATTAATTAATTAAATTCAAATAAAATTTAACTGAGACCACCAGAAAGATTTACTGTGTGACCCTCTAGGATTATTTCTCATTGGCATTAGGATGGCTTGCCTAAAGTCTAAGAGTACTATCTAGCAACTGGTCAAGGAACCCAAGAGAAAGAACTTAAAGTCACAACGATGATATCCACATACAAATTCTCACTCTATAATATAATCCATGTGTCTCAATATCTCATCAAGCAGGTTTCATGATAGTATCATCAACCTTTGTGCTTGATACGTCGTTTTTTGAATACCTGAAATAAACTCGTCATTACACCATGGGCATGAAATTTTGTGCGATGGTTCTATTTCAATCAAAGGGCCTAGATATCAACTTCTATAAATGTAAGGGAAAAAATCCTTCATCGACTTATCCATTAATAACAAGCCACTCATGACGCACCCAACGTACCCTACTTTCCGCCAACTGTCTACATGACAGTTTTTGTTAGTAAATAAAAGTGCGCAAGTCATGAAACATATTAATGATAATCTTAAAGTCTAAGGATAATTGCACATGTTTGTAGATAGAAATATCCAATGACACCAAAACATGAGGAATTCATATTGGTAGGTCTATTCTCATAATCTCCTATCTTGGAGAATACCAAGTGCAAAATTCATGAGAGGAAGTCTCATTTGCTTATGATTACTCACACCTGATGGTCTGCATGCTATGTTTCCCATCATAGTATGTCATCTAACCATAGAACTATATTTAAGAATATTATTATAACGTTTCAAGGTTCTCATCATTGCGGGGAACTTCCATGACCTTATCAATGCAACAAATATAACACCCCAAACATTTTATGGTATGTTCCTCTTAAATACTTTCTATTCATTAGATAGCCTATATTTCATGAAGCACTAAGTCTTTTGTGAAACAAAACATTATAGGAGAAATTTATAAGCTATCCATTAAACATAAATTTTCCACTTCTATGTTTTGAATTTCGAAAAACGATCATCTAGAGTTGTGACGAGTAAGTCATTTGGAGTCTGATAGAACCAACTTGATTTTTGATGAATAGTAACATACCCTTATGAATAGTAATATGACCCTTATAAATAGTAAATAATTATTATATTTTATTTTCTTAAGGTAATAATATAATGAGATCTTAATTTATTTTTTAATGTGATATAGAACTAATTATACCTTTAAAAATTGTTTTTTTGAATTAACTATGATTTTATTTAAAAATTAAATTAAAAATAATTAGAAAATTATTTTCTAAAAATGGAGTTCATTTTTGAATTCTACATGTTGAAAAATGGTTAGGGTGAATTTTTGGGATTTTTCTAAAATACTTGAATTTTTCGTGAATAGTAAAAATACAGTTCTGAGTTTTCGGTAGTTTAATGACATCATAATGATGTAATAGTAAAATATAAAAGTATGGTCGACTTGTGTACAATAAAGTATGACATGAGGTGTCCCAAGTGGCTAAAATCATGGTCAAATACCATGGGAAAGCCCATGGTGTTGCAAAAACCACTAATGAGGTGTCCCTTTTAATTAATAAAAAACTCTCTCTTAATTACTATAAATACCCACTCACCCCCCTTTATTTTATTTCATTCCAAAATCAATATCCTTGAATATATGGAGGTATTAACCCCCTAGGAGTCCTCCCAAGGTGTCTTCAAACCCCCAAGGTCCCAACATTCAAGTTTTAGGAGTTACTCTATAAGGTAAGAGAATCAACCACCCTTGTCTTTTCTTAAAGCTTTCATTTATGTTTTCTCCTTTATTTTCAATTGGAATATGTTAAGATATTTCATTCCATATTCCCCTTAATTAAAATATTATTTATGAGTGATGATATACCCCCTTTCTCTCATCAAACTATTTTATTCATTTTTTGGTGACGCCGTTAGGCTGCCGGATTTTCGTAAGAGATTTCTCAAATTTTCTCTTATTTTGAGTTCCTTTTTTTATACTTCTTTCCCCACCTCAATTCATCCAAATGATATGATAATTCTAGTACCTTAAATGAACTGGAATTATATTATGCTAATGGAATATTTCATCATCATATCTCTTTCCCCCTCCTCTTATACTAAAAATGAAAACACAGTCCGAGATGTGTTAATTTATCACATTCAAGGATGACGAGTTCTTAATTTTCATTACCATCTTCAATTCTAGTCATGAAACCATTTTTATGGTTGAAGTAGATCAGAATATATGTATTTCATTTCATTAATGTTCTGGAATCCTTATACACTCATAATATGGAATAATAATACAAAACAAGTTCATTGTACACAAAACCGCCAAGCTAAATCCAAGTGTTTATCAATAACTTTAAACTAATGATTCATCCTCAAGTATATAACCCAGAATCATCATAAGATCATTTATATCTATTTAATTTCACTAATAATATATATTAAAAATTCTGTATGTTTAACCACATTTCAAACGAACTTCCATTCATGAATGCAAGTAAACGAATCAAGAAAACCAAGGAAGAAAATGCTTCCAAAATAATAAAATTGAACCTCTTAAACCCATAAAAGGGCCTTGAATGAACCCAATAAGGTTATTATAAACCAATTAAATGTATATGAGGTTATGGAATTATTAATTAATGAATATAAATTTTATTATTCAGGTCATTAAAAAAAACAAAGAAGACACTCGAGCATAAGGTAAGGGGTTTCTCATCTCACATTCATTTCCGTGAGATTTCCATTGTTCGCTAATTATTTCTTGTATGTGGTATATGTGTACTTCCATTTGATATATAATAACATGATTCTCTTTATATTCATCATATTCAATGACTCATTTGAGGGTTATTAAGTTCTGGTTATACAATTCGACCGATTACATTATGGTGACACTACAGCAAAATCACGATTTAGCAGTGGTTTAAACCGCCGCTAAATCGATTGGCGGCGGTTTTGAAAAACCGCCACTAAATTGTGTGTCAGGAAACTATTCGCGGCGGTTTTGAAAACCGCCATAGAACGTTTCACGGTGGGTTTTTAGCGGTGGTTTAAACCACCGCTAAATGATTTAGCGACAATTTTTTTATTTTATTTATTTATTTATTTATTTATTTATTTTATTTATTTTTCATTTATTTTATTTATTTTATTTATTTTCTTTATTTTCTTATCTATTTTATTTATTTTCGTATGTATTTTATTTATTTTATTTATTTTCATATTTATTTTATTTATTTATTTCGTATTTATTTTATTTATTTATTTCGTATTTTATTTATTTATTTCATATTTTATTTATTTATTTCGTATTTTATTTATTTATTTCATATTTTATTTATTTATTTTGTATTTTATTTATTTCATTTAATTCGCATTACTTTATTTACTTTATCTATGCATGCATGCTCATGCCCATGCACATGCCCATGCAATATAAAGAAATATTGCATTTGGTGAGATTTGAACCCCTAACCTCTTGCATTTTTTCCAAAGACTTTACCACTCCAGTAAGCTTGTCATGTGGTTAATAAATAGAATTTAATATACTTATATATACTAATTGAAAAAACAAATAATACATAACTAATAGATATAAACTCAATAATAATTAAACAATAAGCAATAATCAATAATTAATAACCAATAATTAATAATTAATAATTATTGATTTATTAGTTATTTATTGAGTTATTTATTATTATTTCCTCTTTATTATAATAAATAACAAATAAATTCAAATAATGTTTACATAAATTATAAAATTATGAAAATAAAATAATAAAATAATAAAATTACGGAATTAAAAGAATAAAGAATAAAGAATAAAGAATAAATAATAAATAATAAAGAATAAATAATAAATAATAAATAATAAATAACAAATAATAAATAATAAATAATAAATAATAATAAATAAGAAACAATAAATAATAATAAATAATAATAAATAATAATAAATAATAATAAATAATAAATAATAATAATTAATAATAATTAATAATTAATAAATAATAAATAATAATAAATAATAAATAATAAATAACAAATAAAAAATAAGAAAAAATAAAAAATAAAAAATAAAAAATAAAAAATAAAAAATAAAAAATAAAAAATAAAAAATAAAAAATAAAAAATAAAAAATAAAAAATAATAAATATATAATAATAAACAAATAATAACTAATAAATAATAAATAATAAATAATAAATAATAAGAAACAAATAATAGATAATAAATAATAAATAATAAATAATAAATAATAAATAATAAATAATAAATAATAAATAATAAATAATAAATAATAAATAATAAATAATAAATAATAAATAATAAATAATAAATAATAAATAATAAATAATAAAGAATAAAGAATAAATAATAAATAATAAAGAATAAAGAATAAATAATAATAAAGAATAATAAATAATAAAAAAATAAAAAAATAATAATAAATAACAAATAAAAAATAATAATAATTAATAAATAATAAACAATAATTAATAATAGATAATAATACACATATAATAAATAAAAAATAAAAAATAAAAAATAAAAAATAAAAAATAATAAATAAGAAATAATAACTAATAAATAATAAATAATAAAAAATAAATAATAATAATAAATAATAATAAAAACTAATAATAATAAACAATAAATAATGAATAATAAATAAGAATAATAACAAATAACACACAATTGATAATTATAATTAATTAATTAAATAATAATAAATAATAAATAATAAACAACAATTAATAATAGATAATAATACATATATAATAAATAATAAATAATAAATAATAAAAATAAATAATAAATAATAAAAAATAACTAATAAATAAGAAATAAGAAATAATAATAATAAATAATAATAAATAATAATAATAAATTATAATAATAAACAATAAACAATAAATATTAAATAATAATAATAATAAATAACACATAATTAATAATTATAAATAAATAAATAATAAATAACAAATAACAAATAACAAATAATAAATAATAAATAATAAATAATAAATAATAAATAATAAATAATAAATAATAAATAATAAATAATAAATAATAAATAATAAATAATAAATAATAAATAATAAATAATAAAAAATAAATAATAAGTAATAAATAATAAACAATAAATAATAATAAATAAAATTACGAAATTAAAATAATAAAGAATAAAGAATAAATAATAAATAATAAAGAATAAAGAATAAAGAATAAAGAATATATAATAAAGAATAAACAATAAATAATAAATAATAAACAATAAATAATAATAAATAAATAATAAATAATAAATAATAATAAATAATATATAATATATAATATATAATATATAATAAATAATATATAATAAATAAAATATTATTATTAATAATAATAAATAATATATAATAAATAATATATAATAAATAATAAATAACGAGTAACGAATATTATTAATAATAATAATAAATAATAAATAATAAATAATAAATAATAAAAATAAATAATAACTAATAAATAAGAAATAAGAAATAATAATAATAAATAATAATAATAAATAATAATAATAAACAATAAATAATAAATATTAAATTATAATAATAATAAATAACACATTATTAATAATTATAAATAAATAAATAATAAAAAATAAAGAATAAAGAATAAAAAATAAAGAATAAATAATAAAAAATAAATAATAAACAATAAATAATATATAATAATATATAATATATAATATATAATATATAATATATAATATATAATATATAATATATAAAATAATAATAATAATAATAATAAATAATATATAATAAATAATAAATAACGAGTAACAAATAATAATAATAATAATAATAATAAATAATAATAAATAATAAATAATAAATAATAAATAATAAATAATAAATAATAAATAATAAATAACCAGTAACAAATAGTAGATAATAAATAAATTAAAGTATATTATAAATAATAAATAATAAATAATAAATAATAAATAATAAATAATAAATGAAACACATGAAAAAGTACGAAAAGACGTGATAAGGGATGAAAAATTATGAAAACGCATGAAAATAGATGCAGAAGCATGAAGAAGGAAGCATTAGAAAGAATGAGAATGCATGAAAACTCATGAAAACTCTGGAAAACCCCTTAAGAATTCAACATAATCATCATAATAACCAACAAAATACCATTGATAAATATAACAAGTCATGAAAACCCAAATAAATAGTAATAAATGGAGCAACCATTAAAATCCGTCAAAACAGTCATAAAGTGACAAAAACATTGGACTCACAATAATGGAGATAACTTATGATCCGAGAGTCCGTTCCAGATCAGCGACCAGTCAAATCAAAGATCCTAAAATGATCTTCGAGCTGATAGGTTAAAGAGGCCGAATGGACTGGCGGATTGGAAGTTACGACCATTTAAAAAAAACTGACGGGGAACGAGTGCTAGAAACGAGGCATCGAAAAACATAACAGACCTGATCCCTACTAAAAAGTCCATAACTTATGATCTAAAAGTCCATGTGGGTGCCGCGACCATTCAAACAGAAGCTCATGGAACGAACTACCATCTGGAAGGTGGAGGAGTCTGAACTGACATGCGGATCGAAAGTTACGTCCGTTTGAAGACAAGTCCGACGGGAAACTGGTGACAGAAACATGGTTTTAGAGGCCTTCATAGGGGTTTTTGGGGTTGAAAAATAGGGAAAATTTTTTCTTCTGTTCAACTTGTGTATAACTCTCTTCGCTGGCTTCGATTTGATATGTGGTAGAGCCCAAACGGACACCCGAAGCGAAAGTTATGGCCGTTTGAAGTTGGAGAACTTTTTTCAACTTTCTTATAACTCTCATATCATCCGCATATTAGACTGTATCATAGTTTTGATTACACGTGCCTCTATATCTCTTCATGAGCTTCAATTTGACTGGTCGTGGCGCTCTAACGGACGTCCAAATCAAAAGTTATGGTCATTTTAGTGATTTCGGGGTTTCTCATGTTATTTTTATTTTTTTCTTTTCATTTCACAGCGGTTTGACCCAAACCGCCGCTATTTTGCGTCAGTTTTTTAAAAAACCGCCGCTAATCCTCAAAAAAAATTTTTTTTACACATTTTGCGGCGGTTTTAAAAACAGCCGCGAAATACCGGCCCGAAAGCTATTTCGCGGCGGTTTTAAAAACCGCCGCGAAAATACCGCCGCGAAACGCCTGTTTTCCTGTAGTGTGAGAGACTTAGTCTCAACTACTATTTTTTTTGTAACTAATGATCCTTATGTGGTGTACCTACTACCCATTTGAGATCACTTTTCATTTGAAGATATATTTATATTAAATATCCATAATCTCATATCATGGATATGTTTATTGTCTAAACCGTAAACCCTTTTACATATGGTGTTTATTTGGAAAGTTATTTTAACTATTGAAATATTTATGAATCCGTATACTCTACTCTATACGGATATTGAAAAGGCATATTTCTCTTGTATCAAATCAATGTATAAAGAATTATTTGGACATGCAGTGGTGGGTTGGGCCCACTATAGCCCCTCGATGCATTGGTAGGTCACATGAGACAAATCAGTTGGCGACAAACCCTTCGAGTTTGTTTCCAAAAATCAGACAGGTTTCTACCCACAGAACTAAACCGTTTTAAACGGTACTATGGTATCATGTGCCAGATACATGACGTCCAGTTGATAAGCATTCTCTTTATTCATTATCAGTTATTAATATACATGAGGTTTTCACTATGAAAAAAATCTATGGATGCAGTTTCATTATCAGTTTATTAATGGCGTGGGTTTTCATTTATTCACCATTCCATGTTGATTATGTCAAATTGTTTACAATTTAGTTATTATTGGTGGAGATCCAAGCAGTGAACTATATGGGATGGAAGGAGAGGAAGGGGAGTGTTTGAAACTTATACTCCACTCCAAGGAAGAAATGAATGAAAGGGTCCTTAAGCCCATCACATCAAATGAGGAGATTTTAAGAATATATGAAATGAAGTTACAGGTTACTTCCACTGATGAGTAAGAAGCGTGGATAGACAAGTAGGACCAAATCATAGCTCGAGGCTTCAACCAAGGAAAAATCACCCTGGAGAAATTCAATCAGACAATGGATATAATGGTTACTCACCTCGAAGAACTTATCAGTAAGGATCTAGACACACAGGTTGGTACTCTGCACTGGGAATTATTTAGGGTGGCTGACTCAAATAATCTTAGTCTTATGTTTAATCTATTTATGAGCTCCTTCAGCACATAGTGGTATTGATAACTAAGGTTTTTCATTTCCCTTAATGTGGTGTCGTAATAAAAATATAATTTGGGGTAGTTATTATTGATTCATGATTCTGCCATTTGTAACCCTTACTGAGCATTTGAGCTCACCCCTTTCGTTGTTTACCTTTAACAGTTGATGAAGAGGAGATCATTTATTGAGTTCATGTGGATGCATTTTTTAGTTTTTATTATGTATTATATTTTGTAACCTTTTGCAATGTAATTTGAGTTACATTTATGTATCTAGTTTCTTCAATACTACTAAACTGATCATTCCTTTTCGATTTTCATTCCTTATAACCATGCCAATATAACAAGTAATGCACCCGCCCTGATCTAGAGGGGTCGGGGTGTTACAGTTGGTATCGAAGGAAGTTTAGTAGAAAACTTGGAAACTATAGTAGGAAATATATAGTAGGGAACAAATCCCTAAGGTAGTATTTGAGGATAAACATACAATAATATCCTGGTATTTTGGTAAGGAATAGATTATGTGAATCCTTCTAGCAAATACTACCTTAGTGCACTCTTGGTTACGACACTCCTGGCACAAAGAAACCATTTTTTTGATTATGGGATTAGCCATTCATATGATCTCAATTTATGCTAAGTATTTTGTTGAGTTAATATTATACATTATGAATCATACCCTAATCTAGTGCGTGCCATTATTTATAAATGGCATCTAACGGAAGAAGGGGAATCAATACTCGTGGGCAAGGTAGGGTTCTCCCCACTGAGTAAGTCAAAACAGTAAATATTGGAGAAGATCAGATCATGAACATATTGGGACAACTTACTCAGGTTGTAACGAATAACCATTTCACACCGGTGTTGGATCGTTTCATGTGGCAGAAGCCCCCATCTTTCCGTGGGACTACTAACCCAGTGGTTGCTGAATAATGGATCAAGTCCCTTGAAAATATATTCATGGCATTAAGATGTAATGAAAATGAAAAGGTAGTACTGGAAGTATATTGTCCCAAGGGAGATGCTGATCAATGGTGGTCCTTGAATCAGAATACCACAGAGGAAGAAGAAATAGAATATATGGAATGGAGGACTTTTAACGAAATATTCTTCGAAAAATATTTCCCTCATGAGCAATGAACTGAAATGAAGAGGAAATTACTTGGCTTAAATCAAAGGGGAAAAAACCGTGTTACAGAGTATTAGGCTACCTTCACAAGGCTATCCAGGTATACCGTAGATTACGTACATGACTCGGCAGACAATATTGATCATTTCTTTTAAGGTCTTATGTCATGTCTTTGAAGGGCACTGACTTCTCAAACATTTTCATCATATGATGAAATTGTATCAAGTGCCATCAAAATAGAGAATGAATTTTCTAGATCAAATTTGTTCAAGGGGAACCAAGATAAGAAGAGGTACTCTAATAACCAAGGGAAAGGTGAAGCACCAAAGAGGAACAAGGGAACGAAGAAATTCCGATTATGCAAAAAATGTGGAAAGAATCATGTCGGGAAATGCTTAAAAGGCATGAGAGTTTGCTATAAGTGTGAAGAAAAGGGTCATCTATCTCATGAATGCAAGGGGAAGAAACAATTTGATGATGTTCAATGCTACAATTGTAGAGATATGGTACACTACTCAAATGAGTATCCTAAGCACCAAGGAAACATGACTCAGAAAAATCCAAGAGAACAAGGGAGAGCTTATGCGATTACAACTGTGTAAGTTAAAGTTCCTAATGGTGTGGTGGGAGGTACTTTAATTGTTTCCTCAAACTTAGCCAATACTTTATTTGATTCTAGATCATCACATTCATTTATATCTTCCCAGTTTTCCAAGAAAATTATACATTTCCAATTTGATTTAATAGAGTTATTAGTCATAACTCATAGGGGATGCATCATTGCAACAAAAGCATGTCAACTAGTCCCCCTCGCGATACATAAACATGCTTTATTTGCTAAACTTATCATCATAACAATGACTGACTTTGATATAATTCTTGGTATGAATTGGATGTCAAACTATGTTGAAAAGATTTATTGCAAGGAAAAGGAAGTTACAATTTTTGAAAATGGTGTAGAATCTCTTATCTTTAGAGTGGAGGCCTCACCATCTGATTCTTATCTAGACCCACCCCCAGTAGCTCTATTGAATGAAATTCTTTAAGAAGAAGATAGAACAATAAATATGGGTGAGGAAAGAAATATTAAAATTGAAGATGTGAATATACTGAAAGAATACATTGATGTGTTTCCAGAGGATTTACCTGGATATCCTCCAAAGTGGAAAGTTGAGTTTTCCATTGACTTAATTCCTAGTGCAAGACCTATATCAAATATCCCCTATAGAATGGACAGTATAGAGTTAGTGGATCTAAATAAACAACTAGAGGAGTTGAGTGACAAAGGATTTATTCAACCTAGTGTTTCTCCATGGGGAGCCCCCGTCTTGTTTGTCAAAAAGAAATATGGATCCATGAGGTTATGCATTGATTATAGGAAAATTAATGCTATTACAATAAAGAATAAGTATCCTCTTCCTCGTATTGATGATTTATTTGATCAACTTCATGGAGCTCAATACTTTTCAAATATTGACCTTTGATCCAGATATCATCAACTATGTGTGTGGAAGGAAGATATTCTAAAGATATCATTTTGAACCAGGTATGGACATTACGAGTTTACAGTGATGCCTTTTGGACTGAAAAATGCACCATCTATTTTCATGGATTTAATGAATAGAGTTTTTAAGGAATATCTTTATAACTTTTTGTGGTATTAATCTATGATATCCTAGTATACTAAAAAATCTATGAAGACCATGAGGATCACTTGTAGATTATTATGAAAACTCTTAGAGGAAATGAATTATACGGGAAGTTTAGCAAGTGTGAATTATGGATCTAATCGGTTTTTTTTTCTAGGTCATATTGTCTATAATGATGGGATCCTAGTTGATCCTACAAAGAGAAAGGCAATCCAAGATTGGACCATGCCAAAAAACATAACCGAGGTACGCAATTTTATTGGCTTAGTAGGTTACTATAGGCATTGCATTCATAATTTCGCCCGACTGGCTAACCCACTAACTAATCTCGAATGTAAAGGAGTTAAGTTTGTGTGGACAAAATAACATACAGAATGCTTCGAATAATTGAAAATAAGATTGGTCAATGCTTCAATTTTGACTCTTCCACCTGGAAGTGATTGATTTGTAATATATAGTGATGCATAAAAGAATGGTCTGGGTTTCGTCCTTATGAAAAATGGTAAATTCATTTCTAATACATCAAGGCAGTTGAAGACTCATGAGAAAAATTATCCAACACATGATCTTGAGTTAGCAGCTATAATCATTGCTCTGAAGATATAGAGACATTATCTTTACAGTGAAAAATGTGAGATATACACAGATCACAAGAGTTTGAAATAAATTTTCACACAAAAAGAACTCAACATGAGGAAAAGGAGATGGCTCAAGTTACTCAAAGATTATGATTGTTCAATACAATACCACCCATGAAAGGAAGATAAGGTGGAATATGCATTAAGTAGGAAAGATCATGGACTTATGACTCAAATGAGGATTGGGAGAGATCCTATATTCATGGATCTACTAAAGATGGACATGGGAATCGTTAAAGAAGGGGAAACATATTTCCACTTTCAAATGATTTATATACCATATTTACTAGAGAAGATAAAAAGCTCTCAATCTGATGATGAAAATATACACAAGAAAATTATTGTTGTTAAGGATGGGAGGTTGGAAGACTTCATGTATGATGAAAGAGTTCTGATGTTTGGGAAGAGGTTATGCATTCCATCTGTACCTGAGCTAAAAATGGAACTATTAGATGATTCTCATAGCTCAAATTTCTATATACACTCGGGTAGCACAAATATGTATAAAGATATGAAGGAATATTTCTGGTGGGATAATATGAAGTGGGAAATTGTGACTACATGTCAATGTGTCTAATTTTTCAACAAGTGAAGGAAGAGAGGCAACATCCTAGAGGAGTGATGCAACTTCTACCTATTCCTATATGAAAGTGGGATAACTTTATGATGGATTTTTTCACCAAACTACCGAGGACATCTATTAGGAACGATGAAATATGGGTAATTGTTGATCATCTCACAAAATCAACACATTTCCTTCCTATAAGATAGGATTTACCACTTGATCACCTGACAAGACTTTATATTAATGAAGTTTTAAGACTTCATGGTGCACCTCTATCGATTGTGTCCGATCAAGATCCCCAGTTTACATCAAAATTCTGGAAAAGTTTCCAGAAGGCTTTGAATACTGAGCTTCGTATGAGTACTGCTTATCACACCCAAACTGATGGATAGTCTAAAAGGAATATTCAAACTCTAGAAGATATGCTGAGTTCATGCTCTCTTGACTTCAAAGGTATGTGGGATCAATACTTGCCTTTGGTGGAATTTTCATACAACAATAGTTTCCATTCTAGTATTCAAATGGCTCCATATGAAGCATTATATGGAAAGAGATATCGAACTCCAACTTGTTGGGATGAAGTTGGTGAGAGGAAACTTATAGGCCCAAAACTTATTGAAGAGACCACAACAAAGGTGAAGACAATCCAAACCCATATTAAATAGCCCAAAGTAGGTAGAAGAGTTATGCTGAAAACCAGAGGAAGGATTTTGAATTCCAAGTGGGATATCATGTCTTTCTAAAAGTATCTCCATGGAAGGGTGTCTTAAGGTTCACTAAGAAAGGGAAACTAAGAACTAGGTACATTGGACCATTTGAAATTCTAGAAAGAATCAGAGCTGTAGCTTATCGATTAACAATGCCGCAAAGTCTCTCCAAAGTTCATGATGTATTACAAGTTTCATTGTTGAGAAAATACATGCGAGACCCAATGAATGTACTCACCTATAAAGAAATAGAACTAGAATCTGATTTATCATACTGTGAAGAGCCTATCGGGATTCTTGACACAAGGGAGAATGTATTGAGAAATCGGACGACTCGTCTAGTAAAGGTTCTTTAGAAAAACTAGAATATGGAGGAAGCAACATGAGAACCTGAGGATGTTATGAAGAATAACCACCCACATATTTTTGGTGGGCTTTATGCATAAAATTTTGAGTATGAAATTTCTAAATGAGGGAATAATATAACACCCCAAAAATTTTATGATATGTTCCTATTAAATACTTCCTATTAATTAGATAGACTATATTTCATGAAGCTCTATGTCTTTTGTGAATCAAAACATTATAGGAGAAAGTTATAAGATATCTATTAAACATAAATTTTCTACTTCTATGTTTTGAATTTCAAAAAATGGTCATCTAGAGTTGTGACCAGTAAGTCATTTGGAGTCTGATAGAACCAACTTGATTTTTTTGATGAATAGTAACATGCCCTTATGAGTAGTAATATGAATAGTAATATGACCTTTATAAATAGAAAATAATTATTATATTTTATTTTCTTAAGGTAACAAAATAATGAGATCTTAATTGATTTTTTAATGTGATATAAAACTAATTATACCTTGAAAAATTGTTTTTTTGAATTAACTATGATTTTATTTAAAAATTAAATTAAAAATATTTAGAAAATTATTTTCTAAAAATGGAGTTCATTTTTGAATTATACATGTCAAAAAATGGTTAGGGTGATTTTTTGGGATTTTTCTAAAATACTTGAATTTTTCGTGAATATTAAAAATACAGTTTTGAGTTTTCGGTAGTTTAATGACATCATAATGATGTAATAATAAAATATAAAAGTACTGTATACTTTTTTACAGTAACATATGACATGAGGTGTCCCAAGTGGATAAAACCATGGGAAAATACCATGGGAAAGCCCATGGTTTTGCAAAAACCACTAATGAGGTGTCCCTTTTAATTAATAAAAAACTCCCTCTTAATTACTATAAATACCCACTCACCCCTTCGTTTTATTTCATTCCAAACTAAATATTCTAGAATATCTAGTGGTATTACCTCCATATGAGTCCTCATAAGGTGTCCTAAAACCCCCAAGGTCCCAACATTCAAGTTTTAGGAGTTACTCTACAAGGTAAGAGAATCAACCACCCATCTATTTTCTTAAAGCTTTCATTTATGTTTTATATTTTATTTTCAATTGGAATATGTTGGGATATGTCATTCCATATTCCCCTTACTGCCCATATTATTTATTAGTGCTGAGATACCCCCTTTATCTCATCAAATTATTTTATGCAATTTTAGGTGACGTCGTTAGGCTGCCGAATTTTCGTAAGAGATTTATCAATTTTTCTCTTATTTTGAGTTCCTTTCTTTTATACTTCTTTCCTCACATCACATCATACAAATGATATGATAATTTCAGTACCTTACATTAACTTAAATTATATTATTATAATGTAATATTTCATCATCACCTCTCTTTCCTCCTCCTCTTACACTAAAAATGAAAACACAGTTTGAGATGTGTTAATTTATCACATTCAAGGACGACAGGTTCTTAATTTTCATTACCATATTCAATTATGGTCATGAAATAATTTTTATAGTTGAACCAGATCAAAATATATTTATTTCATCTCATTAATGTTCTTGAATCCCTAAACACTCATAACACGGAATAATAATTCAAAACAAGTTCATTGTACACAAAACCGCCAAGCTAAATCCAAGCGTTTATCAATAACTTTTAACTAATGATTCATCCTCAAGAATATAAAAAAAAATCATTATAAGATCATTTATATATCTTTAATTTCACTAATAATATATATTAACAATTATGGATGTTTATCCACATTTCAAATTAACTTCCATTCATGAATTCAAGTAAACGATTCATGAAAACCAAGAAAGAAAATGCTTCTAAAACAATAAAATTGTACCTCTTAAACCCACAAAAACGGACATGAATGAACCTAATAAGGTTATTATAAACAAATTAAATGTATATGTGGTTCTGGAATTATTAATTAATGAATCTAAATTTTATTATTCAGGTCATTAAAACCAACGAAGAACACACTCGAGCATAAGTAAAGGGGTTTCTCATCTCACTTTCATTTTCGTGAGATTTCCATTGTTAGACAACTATTTATTGTATGTAGTATATGTGTACTTCCATTTGATATATAATAAAATTATTATTTTTATATTTATGGTATTCAATCACTCATTTGAGGTTTATTAAGTTTTGGTCATATGATTCGACTGATTACATTGTGGTGAGAGACTTTGTCTCAACTACTATTTTGTTGTGACTAATGATCCTTATGTGATGTACCTACTGCCCATTTGAGATCACTTTTCATTTGAAAATATATTTATATTAAATATCCATAATATTATATCATGGATATGTTTGTTGTCTAAACCTTAAACCATTTTACATATGCTGTTTATTTGGAAAGTTATTTTAACTATTGAAATATTGATGAATCCGTATACTCTAATCTACACGGATATTGAAAAACGCATATTTATCTTGTATTGAATCAATGTATAAAGGATGATTTGGACATGAAGTGGTGTGTGGGGCCCTCTATATTCCCTCAATTCATCGGTATGTCTCATGAGACAAATCAGTTGGCGAAAAACCCTTCGAGTTTATTTCCAAAAATCAGACAGGTTTCTACCCACATAACTAAACCATTTTAAACAGTACTATGGTATCATGTGCCATATACATGACATTAATTTGATAAGAATTTTATTTATTCATTATTAGTTATTAATATACATGAGGTTTTCACTATGACAAAATCTTTGGATGTAGTTTCATTCTCAGTTTATTAATGGTGTGAGTTTTTCATTTATTCACCATTCCATGTTGATTATGTCAAATTGTTTACAATTTAGTTATTATTGATTAATGATTCCAACATTTGTAACCCTTACTGAGCATTTGAGATCACCCCTTTCATTTTTTACCTTCAACGGGTGATGAAGAGAAGATCATTTATTGAGTTCACGTGGATGCAATTTTTAGTTTTTGTTATGTATTGTATTTTGTAACCTTTTCCAATGTAATTTGAGTTACATTTATGTATCTAGTTTCTTCAAGACTACTAAACTGGTCATTCCTTTGGGATTTTCATTCCTTATAACCATGCCAATATAACAAGTAATGCACCAGCTCTGATCTAGAGGGGTCAGGGTGTTAAAACAAATACACTAGGACATTATTACAATATAGTCATGAAGAACAATGAAAAATATGTAATAAGATGTTTAATATTTAAATACATTAAATATAAATGTAATAAAAGCACAACCAGTTGGTTCTAGGAAACCAACTCTTACAAACTCCCACTTGGACTAGAGCCAACTGCATACGACTTTCAGTCTGCTAGACCTCACATAGTGATCATGTTTCTGCTGAGTCAAGGCTTTAGTCAATGGGTCCTCCATGTTGTATTCCATGGAAATACTGCTCATTGAAACTTCACCTCTCTGAGAGAAATCTCTCAAGAGATGATACTTCTGAAGTATGTGCTTCATCTGCTGATGTGACCTTGGATCTTTTGTGAGAGCCACCACTACAGTATTATCACAGTATAGTGTGATGGGATCTCTACTACTAGGTATCACATCCAGCTCCTGGATGAAGCTTCGCATCCAAACTGCTTCTTTAGCTACCTCAAAAGCTGCAATATACTCAAACTCTATTGTAGAATCTGCAACCATACTCTACTTTGAGCTCTTCCAGCTCATTGCACCTCCATTCAAAGTGAATATGTATCCCATTTGTGACTTAATGTCATCTTGATCATTCTAGAAACTAGCATCTGCATATCCTCTAATGACTAGTTCCTCAACTCTTCCATAAACTAGGAACATATCCTTAGTATGCCTCAGATACTTTTGGATAGTATTGACTGCCATCCAATGGTGGTCACCTGGGTCATCTTGATATATGCCTACCGTACTCAATGCATAGGTGACATCCAGCCAAGTACATATCATGGAATACATGACTGAACCAATCACTGATGATTATGGAGTCCTTTCCATTTTCTTTCTTTCCCCACGTGTCTAAGGACACATTTTCTTGGAAAGATGAATGCCATGTGACATTAACAATAATACCTCTTGGATTTTTCCATCCTGAATCTCTTTAGTATCTTATCAATGTATGTACTTTGACTTAGGCCCAACAATCTCTTGGATCTATCATGATGGATATTGATCCCAAGAATATATGTTGCATCTCCCAAGTCCTTCATGGAGAAGCATTGATTCAACCATTCCTTAATAGACTGTAAGACTAGTATCTCATTTCCAATAAGTAATATGTCATCAACATATACTATTGGGAAAACAAATACACTCCCATTAAACTATTTTTAGACACATGGCTCACATTCATTCTTGATAAAACCAAATTTTGTTATGGCTTCATCAAAAAAAATGTTCCATGACCTGGATTCTTGATTTAATCCATAAATGGATTTCTCTAACTTGCATACCTTATTGGAATCTTTTGGAGTCATAAATCCTTTAGGTTATGTCATATAGACATCTTCCTAAAGGTTCCCATTATGGAAGGATGTTTTGAAATCCATTTTCCAAATATCATAGTCACGGTAAGTGGCAATGGACAATAGAATTATGATGGATTTCAACATTGCAACTATTGAAAAGGTTTCGTCCTTTTCAATGCCTTGAAACTGTTTGAACCCTTTTGCAACCAGTCATTCCTTATAGGTACTTAATTGTCCTTCCATGTCCATTTTATTCTTAAATACTCATTTTCAACCAACAGTATTTACATCAACTGGAGGATCTACCAAAATCACAACTTGGTTTTGGTACATGTAATCCATTTCAAAATTCATGGATTCTTGCCACTTGGCAACATCTGTGCCACTTAATGCTTCCTTGTAGGTTAGAGGATCATTATTATTAACTAATAATGAGTCACCATCCTCAGTAACTAGAAAACCGTACCATTCTAGTTCTCTAACCTCTCTTGTACTCCTACGCAGTTCTTGTGTCTCTCAAACAATTATTTCTTCCGTGGGGATTTGTGGAATCTGCTCCTATACCAAATCTTATGCACCTTGAGCCTCAAATTCATCGAAGTATATCTCGCTCCCACTATCTCTTTTGGAGATGTGCTCCCTCTCAAGGAATATGACATGTATTTCCATTATAACCTTTTTTATGATGGGTTTTATAGGTAATATCCCCTTGTTTCCTAGGGGTATCCTATAAATGAACACTTTGCACCTCGGGGGAAAGTTTGTTACCTGAAGAGGCCTTAATAAATGTATCGCTTCCCCACACATGTAAATTCTATAACATGGCTTTCTTTCCACTCCAGAACTCATATGGAATACCATTTATCAATTTAGTTGGTACTTGGTTTAGTATTTGCACCTTTTTTTTAAAGCATATCTCCAAAAAGATAATGGAAGACTCACATGACTTATCATTGATCTCACCATGTCCAACTAGGTGTAGTTTCTCCTTATTCTCACACAATTCCACTGGGGTGTGTAAGGAGGAGTGAGTTAGGATAGGATCCCAAACTCCTGTAAGTAATCAATGATGTCTTAATTAAGATATTCTCCACCTCGATCTGAGTATAGTTTCTTAATATTTTTACCAAGATGGTTCTCAGATTCATTATTTTATTCTTTGAACTTATCAAAAGAATCCTACTTATACCTCATTAAGTAGATATATCCATATCTACTAAAATCAATAGTAAAAGTTATGAAGTATGAGTACCCTCTCCTTGATTCAACTGAAAATGGTCCACACACATCGGTATGAACCAATTCAAGAATTTCTTTATTCCTTTCACTATTCCCACTAAATGGGGCTTTGTTCATTTTTCCTTGTAAACATGCATGACATAAACCAAGTGGTTTTAGTTGAAAAGAATATAAATATCCATCTTGATGTAACTTTGTCCAGAATTTCTTTTTACATGACCTAGTCGGTGATACAAAAGTTGGGTGTGGTATGAGTCATGTGAATTATCTTTGTTATCAATTTTCATTACTTGATTTGTGTAATCCAACATGTAAATACCGTTGTATAAATGTTCCCTACTAAAACAAATTCTATCTTTGTAAAATAAGAAACATTAATTTCCAAACTTGAAAAAAATACATCTCTATCTAATATAGATACAAAAATAATGTTTTTAGTAATAGAAGACACATAATAACAACCCTTTAACACCAAGATCATCCTAGTTGGCAATGTCAGGTGGTAGTCCCTGATAGCTATAACAGCATGTCTGGCTCCATTGGATACTCGCAGATCTACCTCCCCTCGATCAATCTTCCTAAATCTAATTGGTTCCTTTATTTGGATACATATGTGAGTACCAAAATCTGTATCTAATACCCAATTTGTATAAATAGATACATTACATTTGATAATAAATTGACCTGAAGCTTCCCCTTTCTTCTTAGGCTGGGTGAAATTCTTCTTCCAGTGTCCTTTCTTGACAAATGTGAAAAAATAGCCTCCTATTCCCTTGCCTCCCCTTTGATATTACTTTTCTTGGAAGGCCGTGAAGAATATTTGGGCTTAAATCTCTTTGCCTTCTCTTTCCTCTTATTCACCATAAGGACAGAAGGCTTTTCAAACTTCATATCTTTTTTCTAATTGGTGAATGGGGATAAGAAGATTAGATAGATAATTCTCAATGTTGTTCATGTTAAAATTAACAACAAATATGGAGAAGCTCTAAGGCAGTGATGCAAGAATGAGATCAATTCCCAGTTATTCAGGGAGTTTAAACCCTAGAACCTCTAGGTGCTCAATTTAGCCAATGAGTTGGACTACATGAGGACCAGTTGGGGAACCCTATCCAAGCTTACTCTAAAAGAGTTCCTTAGAGATCTAAAACATTACACATTTTGATCTCTCCTAGTAAAGATCACAGAGGTGCTCGAGTATGAAATAATCATCCATGTTTTCATGAGACTTCATGAGATAACTATACATTGATGATATCATCAAACATTGAACGTCGACCATGTCATTCATATGTTTCTCATAGACTAGGAAATCCTCATCACTCACCTCTTTGGAAGGTAGATCAGGTAATGCTGACTCTAACATGTAAGACTTCCGTTCATGGCGTAGGATAACCTGAAGACATCTAAAACATTCCTAGAATTTACTACCAGTGAGGATATTGTCTTTATTCAGAATTGATCGTAGGGATAGTGTGGTTGAAGAGCTTGTCATTTTTATTCTACAATTAAAAGAGCAGATCATTAGTACTTTCTTGATTACATTTTTATGAGAAATAATAAATTAAGTCTCCCACTATTTTATAAAATACAAATAGCCCTCACCACTGAACTTAGAATGTCTAGTTTACATGACATTAAAGTGGAAAGGATCCATATTCCCAGTTGCATAACCCCAACAAGGGCTGGTCAAGCTATTTGAAGGTATTTAGGTAGACAGGTCTTTGCCAACTATGGGATTGTAGCTCCTTGATATGTTGAGTGGACTCCCCAATCTTGAAATCCTAACTTTGAATTTCCTCAACTCTTGACTCCAATATTACACCAAGTCTAGCAAGGGATACTCCACTTGATTTAATAAAGTTAAGTCAACCCAAAACCTTTCATAAGGGCTTCCTGTATAAAAATAAGTATCCCAACAAGGGTTGGTCAAACACATAGTTTTACTGAGTTTTTCTATTAATCAAGTAACAGAAGGATTGGTGTGACTTAATATTTTATTTGATGGATTTTTATCTCTTATTAATTAATTTATTATTATCATTATCACATGCTTGTTAATATTAAGTGGAACTTACTTAAGTGATTAACTATATCTTGATAATATTTACGCATAATCCTAGTTTATTTTAGTTCCATCTTGTATGATTATTTAATTCATTAATTATGTGATCGTGACAACACATCCTTAATGATAAACCATGCATATGACAGAAATAAAATAAAGAAAAGGGAATGATCATGAGATTTTCTAATGGTTATTTTATCTAGCGGTTGATAAACTAACCCTGACCTAGGGGAGAAACACCTTGAACCTTTTGGGTTCGTGTTTATAGCTTTCCACCTGTCCACCTCTGTATCTACTGGGATTGATTTTGTATTAGATTCAACTTGAACCACCTCCACTATATTGAGAGTTCCATCTATTACATATGACCTTTTTTTAACTCACACACATGCGAGGGGTAAAAAGGGTTTTTACATAAAATGAACCTTGGGCATGTAGGCTCTACATATTAATGAGGAGAAGGCTCACATGCCAAAAAATTTAATTTAAATAAATAAATTAAAATAAACCATCAACATAAAAAGGTCTTGGTATAGATCATGATCATCCATACATTAAACAATATTTACACATAAATAAAACTAGAATTCAATTATTTAATCATTCTTGTTTAAGATAAATCATGCTCGAATCAATTAATTATCATCTTTAATTTATAAATCCTTTTATCTTAAACCCTTTTATGAATTTCCTTGAGATTATCATCCATCATAATTTTAAACAAATAAATTCATTTAAAATCAGCTTTGTACATAGCTTGTACCTTGGAGGACACCCGATGAATTCATATTCATAACTACCCAATGAGTAGAAATGAAAATTACACAAATTTTAAATTAACCACATATAAAAAAAACATATCACGTGTTGTGCCTCATCTTTACACCCACATGATGGTACATGTGTCAAGAGTTTTTATAATATAATAACAAATTTTAATAAATTTGTGTAATTTGGATGAGTACACAACGTGTAGTTCCAAATACATGGCGTGTACTATTGTTCAATGTCCATATAAAGTATACGCTTGAGGAAACGACGTGTGAGTGTACTTTGGAAATCTTTGGAGTACATGGTGTGTCTAGTGGGCCACACACCGTGTAGTTCCTCGTTACATGGTCTCCATCCAGGAAAGCTATGTATGAGGTACACGGTCCAACCCTTACCCTAAGGGACTACACGCCGTGTCCAGTGGGCTACATGGAATGTAATTTAGAAACCACGTTCCACCTATTCCTGGTCAACACACAGAGTCATTAAGACTTAGATAAACTCCAATGAAATGACTTGGTTTGGCAGACCATACCTGATACATTGAACCTTGATTACACGGTGTGTAATGCCGAATAAACATCATGTGTTCTGGTGTTGTATGGACAGAAACCTTTGGCACCTCTGGATGATATCATCTGTTTTATTTTAATAAAAATTAAAAGAAAAGATCATTTCTGTTAGGTGAATGAGAAATTAAAGAGGATGAACAAATCTCGAGATTCAGATTTGCAGAATGATTAACTTGAATTGAAACAAATAAATTATTAAATGCGTAAATCATCAAAGTAATATTTAAATAATTATAAACTATGATGTAACCTCCCTCTGATACCACTTGTAGGTTTCAGGTGTAGCGGAAGCATGGTTATTCCAGTGACCAACTTTAATTTTTACCACGATCAATGATTATTTCGAGATCAATACAATGATAAACGCCAATCTCCATGGAATAGAATCAAAGATTTAGATAAAGAATGAATAGGCCCTAAACCTTTAGAGAGGATCTTGCACATCATGTTTATAATTAGTTTAATTAATTTCATAAAGAATAGAAAACCTAGATCTTTGGTATTTTCCTAATTGATGATGTTGATCGTCTGGAATGACCCTTCCAGATTATCTCCCAGTGCTTGTGAGGATCCAAACTAGAATCCCTCTAGCAGTGATCCACACATGCTCCGATGACCTCCAATCGACACCACTCGTTCTCCGGGTGCTAGTGAGAAGAAGTGAGTGTCCTGTGTCGGTCGTTATTGATCGCTTGTTATTTGTACTTGAAGAACATCTCTCATTCTTTAGAGGGCCAGGAATAAGATTCGAGAGAGAAATTGGTTAGCTCAACAATTCTCAATTTTACAGCCGTGCAGTTCGGTACGTGACACAATAGAAGTATGTGTCTATTTATTGAGATGGGGCTTCAGTTACAATATTTAATTGCATAATAATTATTAAATACATTCATAATCTTATATAAAACCCATTCTATTAATAATAATACCGCATCATTATTTATGGTTCTATAACTTGCGCAAAAAGGAATTATAAATAAAATTCCACATCACAAAATAATAGTAGCGTTATTTTAATTTGTGCCAACTAGTTTAATAATTATTTATAATCTTGAAAATAATTATTTTACTATCAGACCAGAATTTTTCCAATCGAACTCCACATCCATTTATTGAACACCCGAATAGATAAATAAATAATTTATTCTATTAAATAAACATTTTATTTACAAACTAGTAAATAAATATTTATTAAATGTTCAATAATATAAATAAATATATTTTACCCTCAATCCGGTGAATAAATATTTATTTAATTTATGCAATCATTTTAACTTGAATAAAATTATTCCACTATCTTGAGAATAATATTTATTAATTAAATTCAAATAGAATTTAACTGAGACCTTCAGAAACACTTAGTGTGTGACCCTCTAGGATTCTTTCTCATTGGCATTAGGCGAGCTTCCCTGAAGTCCAAGAGTACTATCTAGCAATGGGTCAAGGCACCCAAGATAAAGAAATTAAAGTCACAACAACGACATCCACATAAAAATTATCACTGTGTAATATAATCCCTGTGTCTCAATATCTCATCAAGCAGGTTTCATGATAGTGTCATCAACCTTTGTGCTTGATTTTTCATTCTTTGAATACCTAAAATAAATTCATCGTTACACCATGGACATTGAATTTTGTGTGATGGTTCTATTTTAATCAAAGGGTCGAGATATCAACTTCTATAAATGGAAGGGACAAATCCTTCCTCGACATATCCATTAATAACATGCCACTCATGACGTACCCAATGTACCCTACTTACCGACAATGGTCTACGTGACAATTTTCTCCACTAAATCAATGTGTGTGAGTCATGACAAATATTAATGATAAAATTACAATCTAAGGATCATTACACACGCTCGTAGATAGAAATATATGATGCCACAAAAACATGATAAATTATTACTGGTAGGTCTGTTCTCATAATCTCTTGTCTTAGAGATTACCAAGTAAGAACTTCATGAGAGGAAGTCTCATCTTCTTAAAAGTACTTGCACCTAATGGTCTGCATGCTATGTGTCCCATCATAGTATGTCATCCAACTATATAACTATATTTAAGAATATTTTTATATAATTTCAAGGTCCTTATCATATCAGGGAATTGCCATGACCTTATCAATGAAACAAATATTCTAGGACATTATTACATCATAGTCATGCAGAACAATGAACAATATGTAATAGATGTTTAATATTTAAATACATTAAATATACATGTAATAAAAGTACAAATAATTGGTTCTAGGACACCAGCTCTTACCAAAACCACCACTTTCTTGTATAATTGTTGATCCATACACATATGGGATTATATAAAAGAGACTATGTTTTGGAAAGAATTAAGTCTTCTATATTGGTGTGGATTTTCCCCCAGTAGTTAGTAACTTTATACACAATGTGATTATATAATGTGATTATTTTTTTCATGAAAGTTTATGGAATTAAATAAAAAAATAGAATAACAATGAAAAAAACTAGTTATAGAAGAACACACAGGGATTCCAAAACCCATTTTGTGAAATATTTTTTAACCTAATCATATGAGGTAATTTTTTTTATTTTAATAACCTTTATAAATAATTTATAAAATCACGAGCCTTGGGATTCCAAATCCAAAGGGTGGATGCACTAGATGTGGAAGATAATATTTTTGTTTAAGTTTTTTATTTTCTATGCTTTGATATTAATGGAATGTTCCACTACTATTAATTTTTTCTAGGGAGAGGATAATTGATTAATTTTAAGCATTGTGTATAAATTTTAAAACAATAATTATGAATTTCTTATAATTATTAAACTATTTGGAATGTAAGTGGATCTATTTAATTGTTTTAGGATAAACACATAAATATAAATTAGATAAGAAACCACATAATTCAGTTGTACAGTTTTTTTATAAATCATTATTCTGATCTATGCATTTTACACATATTATTACATGTTTTTAAACATAAATATCCAATAATTACAACCCCAATGATCATGTGTCTAAGTGTCTTCAGAAAACTAGGTTCATATTACATCAAATGAAACTAAAACATTTCACCCTAAATTTATTCCACACAATGAGATTCTAAATCCATTTGATCTTCTAAAGCTACATAGGATAATCTAGGGACTAAATAAATAAAGGGTTAGCTAAAAAGACTAGTTTGGGAATAAAAATGATAAGGAAACATAACACATGAGTTAAAGGCATAACATGATATCATAAAAGATAAGGATTACGAGTAATGATAAGGAATAATAACCTAAAGAACATGGTATCATAAGATCATGGTATAACAGGAAATATGAAAGTAATATATAAAATTACATAAACTTGAGTTTAGAGTAACTTCCTAGACAATATCACATTGTGGAAAAATTCCCATCATGGATTAGGTTTACTCCCTAATCACATACATGACGCCTCATGGGAATAATTATTTGCCCAATGAATTGAAGAACTATCTTGGAACACCCATCATAACATGTTCATGATTTATGTGTTCCATAGAAATGAAATAAATCACAAGTCATAACATAATTATTACCCATTTAAAGAGAATGGGTTGCATAATTTTTCCTCATACCATAATCAAAGGAAATTTCATAATAACGGAATTTGAGAAATGAGCATAAGGAATGTATTAACTTGTAAAAGGAAGGGAGAATAAGATAGGTATATATGTGAGATACAGAGACACACAAACACACACATATATAATTTATATTCATTTAATAATATTAAAGAGAGAGATAAAGTTATTTAGAGAGAGGATGGTCATAACCCAAAGGAAAGAGTGGTTTATAGTGATCCCTTACCTTGGGCCCAATTTGTCATGTGTGTTATTTATTTTCACGTATAATAAATGTATTTTAATTACTTACTTACTTAGGAAATTTTTTCTACTTTAATATTCCTTTTATTTTATTTAATATCATGTTATTTTCAATTACTTAATCATTTAGGTTCAAGTAAGTTGTTTTGATGATGTTTAGATTATATGTCAAGTTGACTAAGGTCAATGATATTATTATTTAATAATACTTAAAATAATAATCATGACATAATTAAAATTTTTACACACCAATTATAATTTTAAAATCAATCATGAAGGATTGTTAATAAAAATTTACTACGTTATAATCATGGAGATGGTAGGCCATACGTACACATGAGTAATATTTCTAATTTTCAATGATCATGATGGAAAGAATGTAAGTATTATTTTATCTTTCAAAAATTATCATTATACCATAAATATAGTATTACTTATTTAAATACACTTACATATACTATCCATGTGATGTAGTAATAAAAAATTAATCCCATCACTTCACAAGGTGGTAGTCTTCTGTACATATGAACGATGTTATCATTTTTTAATATATGGTAAGGTAAGAAGGTATATGATATATTAATTTTACATAATGATTAATATGTCATGAATATATTATATAAACATTAAATCAGTCAACATAAATAGCCATGTGAGGTGATGATGGAAAAAGAATTACATCATTTCATGTTGTAGTAGTCTACCGTACACATGAATAAAGGTTTCATTTCCCATTTGATGGAATTAGATATGGATTTTGGTTATGAAATTAACAAAATAAAATATTTTTGTATTTTATATAATATTTCTTTAAATCATCATGATTGAGTAATATTTTAAGGAGGTGGAAGAATAAATAAAACAAAGTTTCTTAGTTAAGAACGATATATCTTCTTCGGACCACCTCTTTTGAAATATACCTAAAGCTTTCATAGATGTGATTTATGATCGAAACAAGGATTATAGGAAATGGGGAGATAAGTAAGGAAGGTATTTGGTTAGGTATTAGATGATATAAATTGATTTTTAAGTATGGAAAGTAGTGTAGAAGTGGTTCTCTTTTATAAGTGAGAGGGAGTGACATTTTTGTAAATACCCAAAATCATTCAATAATAAGAAGTCTATATCAAGAAAAGTGCCTCAAAAATTGAAAAATAATTTATTGGAGGGGTTATATAGTATAGAAAAAACTATAAAATTTAAAAATAAACATTTTTTAAACATGTTATCTCCTTCATATCTTTAGTTTAACCATCAGTAAACTAGTTTTAACATTAATCGTAATAACATATTTTTACTATTTTCACTATTCATTATGACAAAAAACTAAGTTGAAATTACTATATAATATTAATTATTATAATTATAAATACAAAATAAATTTTATCAAATAAAATTCATATAATTTTCAAAATTTAATTTAAAATTAAACTTGAAAAGCTTATCGAAAAACAGGTTTCCAAGAAATGTATTTTTCAAGCATAATTTGATATCACAATAAATATATGACTAGTAATAATCATTATGTGAATTAAAAATCATATAAATAGATAAATAATGTATAAATTTCATTTAAATATTTCTTTACTAGGGGGTATTTTAAATAATTAAAATGGATATATTTTATGCACTTAAAAACAATTTGTAGAAAACCGCCCTTTTAAGCATAAAAATAATCTTTTACCAAAATCATAAATATTTATGATTCAAATGAAATTAATTAGATTATTATAAATACAATGGTTAATATTTTACTTCAATACTAAATATAAAATATTATATAACTTTTAAATTACTTGATTTATTGAAAATAAATGTCTGTATTTGAGATATCGGTAATTTTCACTATTTACTGAAAAATAATTTTTTTAGAAAAATACCAAAATTTAACCGTAATTTAATTTTGATATGATTATTTAAAAAATTATATTAGTTTTATAAAGTAAATTTTCTGAAAGTTACATAAATTAATTATAATATTTTGTCTAAAAATCTATAAAAATCATTTTTGAAGGAAAAATATTTTTTGAAGAATAAAATATCTTTATTTAAAACTGAGTACTTATTTCTTGAGAATTTATCAATACATTTAAAATTATTAGAAACTTTATATATATTTAATAAAGTATTTAATACTATTCATACCCTTCAATTTAACATATAGGTTATAATTTTCTTAAATAACCATGGTTTATTTAGGGTTGGTGTTTCATGTTGCATACACAATCAAGAATAATTTTCATTTTTTAAAACTAGGGGTGTTAAATTATTTCCACCTTAATGAATCACCAAAAAAATTTCATATTACATAATATGGTGAAAAAATTTAGGGCACTTCTACTTCATGGATTCCTCTTATTCCTAGGTTTCCTCTTCGTAATTATGGATCTTCCATAGCACTTTGAATAGGTGAGTTGTCATGTTGCATGAAACATTATCTCTACGGTCCAAGATCTTCACCAGAATATACTAATAAGAGATATAATTTTACAAATTCACCACTTCTAAATTTAGTACATGTGATGGATTTGGTATGTACTTCATTAATTGGGATACATGGAATACTCTGTGTACTTCATAAAGGGTCGGTGAGATTTCTAGTAGATAAGATACAACTATGATATCATAAAAAATAAAAAAGGGAGCCAATGTACCCAGATATTATTTTTCCCTTCTTCCCAAATATAATGAATATCTTCCATGGAGATATGTAGAGAGACCCATTATCCCCAACCTCAAACTCTAGGTCTTGTTTATTATTGTCAATATAGCTCTTCTTTTGACTCTGAGTAATCCTGTTATGGGTTTGAATCATCTTGACCCTTTATACCATATACTCAACCATTTCAATTTCAAACAACTTTTTTTCATTGACTTAATCACAACAAGAAGGTGTTCTAAATATCTTCCCATAAAGTGATTTATATGAATCCATTTGGATGCTTGAGTGGAAGCTATTATTTTACAATAACTTGACCAAAAGAAGATGTTGATCCCATAATCAATCAAAGTACATCTAGCATGATCTCAACATGTCTTCCAATGTATAAATAGTCCAATCAGATTGACCATAATTTTGGGGGTGATAAGCCATACTGAAGTTTAACTCAGTAATTAGAACAAGTGGAGGCTCTTCCAAAACATAGAGGTAAATCTCAAATCTTGGTAACATACAATCAATAGCAGTGTTTCATGAATCCTAACCACCTCTATGATGTATATCATTGTAAGATTATTGAGTGAGAAGTTCTCTCAAATTTCAATGAAGTGATTAGTATTTGTATGACAATCCAAAACAACCCATATGCCATTCTTTCCTCTTGATGTATTTTAAAGACCCTTGAAAAAGTACATGGTGATGTTTTCCCACTTCAATACTTTATTTATTGACATACTAGATACTTTGATGTATATTTAGTGAAATCCTTCTTCACATTATCCCGCCAATAGTGATCTCATAGATCTCGATACATATTCATTCTCCCTGGGTGGATGGAGAAAGTTAAGCTACATGTATCAATCAAAAACTCATTCTTTATCACTAGATTTGATAGTACACATAGTCATTACCCACATATTACAAATCCTTTATTAATTTTTAACTCTTAGGATATCCATTTTCTTATATCTTTCTCATCATTCTGAATTTTCATATCATCTCTTTGAGCACCCTTTATCTTCTCCAGAGGGGATCATTGAGTAATCATTTGAGAAAGGAAAGATGATTTTAATTCCTTCACGATTAACATGTACAAACTTTTCAAGTATAAGAAGATTGGATCCATATAAATTATCATTAGTTATAAGGTTTCCATATCCTTTCAACTTAGAGAATCTTCCACTTTATTTTTTTCCTAGGATGGTAATGGATTGAGAATTTATATCCCTTGATCAAATATAACCATCTTTTATAGTGCATATTAATCTTCTTTTGTGTGACTATATATTTGATGATCTTACGGTCGGTATATATTTCACACTTATCTCTATAGATATTATGTCACTATATTTTCAATGAAAAGATCACTGCAGCGAACTCTAGATCATATGTGGGATAGTTATGATCATGAACTCTCAACTGACCTAAGGTGTAGGATATAAATTTATCATTTTTCATTAGTACACATACTAATTCCTACTTTAAATCATCATTTTAAACCTCAAAAATTTCCCCACTTGGGGGTATTGTGAGGACTGTTGTAGTAATAATCCTCTCTTTTAACTCCTTAAAGATATCTTCAGATTCACTGGTCCAAAAAAACATTACTCCCTTACATGTTAGCATGGTTAGTGGGTTATAAAATCATGAGAATATTCTCACAAATTATCATTAATACTTAGATTATCCAATTAAACTACAAATATCTATTATAGATGTTGGTCTAGGACATTCCATAATTGCCTTTGTTTTATAAGGGTCCACAAATATCCCTTTGATGGTGATAATATGCCATACTTCCTTTATACAGAACTCACATTTACTATAATTTTCATATATATTATCCTTTCTCAAAGACTTTAGCACAATATTCAAATGCTCTTCATGGTCCTCATTTCTTTTGGAGTAAATCAAAATTTCATCTATAAAGACACCACACAACTTTCATGGTAATCTCTAAACAATCTATTCATCAAGTCTATAAAGATTGTTGGTGCATTAGTGAGTCCCAAAGGAATCACTACGAACTCATAGTTTCTATACCTTGTTCAAAAGGAAGATTTTTGAATATCATCCTTCTCCACATTTAGTCGGTGATATCTCGATTGAGGGTCAACCTTATAGAAATACTAGGCTCCATGCAGTTGGTCAAAAAAGTCTTATATCTGTAGAAAGGGCAAATTTTTATTTATCACGAGTTTTTTAAGTTCATGGTAATAAATACATAGGAACATTTATCTATCTTTATTATTGATAAATATGACTACTTCACCCCAAAGTGAATCAATTGGGTGTATAAAACCCTTTTATATATTCTCTTATAACTGCTTCTTCATCTCTTCCAACTCAATAGTGTCCATTCTATAAGGAGTCTTTGATATGGATAGATATCTAGGTATAAGTCTGATTGAGAACTCAACCTCTCAGTTAGTATAAAGACCATGAAACTCTTTAGGGAATATATTAACAAAATCCACAAAAATGGGAATGTATTCAATCATGATTCCATCCTTTGTATAAATTAATCCTTTAGGCTACAAATTCTTACTCATAATTCAATAATATCTTTTCTTTAACAGAAGATTCTAGGGGATATTCATCCTCCTCCTTATATTTGTATAGAATAAGAGGGTGACTTGGGATGTGGAGAGTGATCCCCCATTATCAACAATTGATGTTGGATTTATATAATGATAACCGATCTATGCACAATAATATATCATACTCTACTAAAGTAATATGAGATTTATAGAATATTTAGTCCACAAACATTGTTTGGGGGAAGAGTTATATACTTGGGATGCAACCATTGCTTTGTTTTCTATTCTCAAAGACAACTCAACCCACATGTTTTGATGTAGTTCTTGAATAGTACTACTAAAATTACAAGATACAAAAGAAAGTATAGAAACAAAGTAAAATAGTTCATTCACTATTCTTGAATGAATAAATATATTACCTCTCACCGCATAATTCTCGGGATACACCTTAGTAATAGTGATAACTTATGCTCTTTCTTAATCTCTAGGGCATGTAGTTTGTTATCATTGATTGTCTATGAAAACCATTATCTTAGGTAATTTTCTTACATAATGCCTATGTTCCTTTCAGTTAAATTAATGAACCAAAAACTGAGTGTTGATTTGAACCTTCTTTTATCCTTCTACATTAGTGGGTTTCTTCATTTCCATATGGAACTAATTAGCCTAATTCCCCTCTTTTCTACATATGAAATATCTCCTAGTTCCCATCATATATCTTCTAGGATGCTTTTTCTCACATTTTTTACAATTGGGGTGTTGTATTTTCTTTCCCCAATAATATTTATCTATTGATACTAAAAAAGGAAACTCTATTTTATGTTTTTTGTTCCTAGTACCATGAGAAAATTGGGAATCACTGATCTCTATCTCAAATGTGAGGGTACAAAAAAAATCTCTTCATAGTTGTCAAAGTCCCAAATCACTAATGATTTTTATTCGCTCGAATTTAACCCACTAAACAAATGGTACACCTTACTTTCAGTATTGATGATAAAGCTAGAGGCATACTATGAAAAACTTTTGAAGTTTGCCTCATATGTCCCAATAGACTCATCTTACTTTTACATCAAGATAAGGAATTACCTCTCCATTTTAATATGGTAATTTCAGTGAAAATACTTATGTAAAAATATTTTATTTATGTCTTCCCATTCCATGGAATAAATATCCTCTTTAGACTTTATGTTCTTGATTAGTGTCCACCACTAATTAGATTCTGCCTCAATGTGATAAGCGATCAACATGATTTCTCTTGATATTTATATTTAAGGATAGAAAATATATTCTCAATGGAGTTAATCCATTTTTACAAGATGAGGGGATTATAAGATCTACTAATGGTAGGAGGCCTTTGTCTCAAAAAATAATCAATGCCAAATTTCTCTTTCTTAGGAGGTGTGTGTTCCACATGACTCAAGTTATTATTCATAACTTGAGATAATTGAGCTAGTAATATCATAAAGTTCTCCCATAGGGTTATTCACATCATTAGGGAAATCATTAAATTGCCTATTATCTTGGTTTTTGGAATAGATTCTCTTATTTATATCCATTAACTAAAAATGAAAGTAAGATGAGAATACATTAATAAATAAAAGGTAAAATTATAAACTTAAAAGGAATAACTTATATATTATAAGTATATCCTGAATTATGAGAATATTGGTTAAAATATAGGTTATCCATGGTAATTTTTCCTATTAGGTTTTATAACTTAACAATTTTGTCAAGTTCTTCATAATGGTTTGAAAAGAGTTTTTGAATTTCCAAAGTATATCCCCTAGGAGTATCAAACCAGGTGATTAGTAAGGTCTGTTTTCATGATTCAGGTGATGATCAAGTCTAGATCAATACACCCTTTTGGAATTTATTACCCCTAGGTACAACTGTTATAGAGCCACATCCACTTGTAGTATCCAAACATGGATGTAATTTCTTAGAAAATAGTTCCTCTATTCTTCACTAATATCGCAAGATATTTTCATATACTTAGAATTATGCATAGAATTATCCCCATGGTTATCACTAAATTTTTATCATACTAGTTTCAAAAGGTTAACTATAACATTATTTGATACCAATTATAGCAACCCATGACTTTTACACAAATTATTACATGATTTTCAATCATAAATATCCAACAAGCATAATCCCAATGACCGTGAAGCCTAGTGTATTTGGAAGATTGGTTTCATATTACATCAAATGAAACTAAAACATGAAAAACTAAATTTATTCTCCATAATTATATCCTAAATCCATTTTAGCTCCCAAAAATATATAGGGTAACCTTGGGAATACATAAATAAAGGGGTGATCTAAAAATCCCAATAAGGGAATAAACTTGATAACAAAACATAACGCGTGATTCAAAGGTATAATATGATATCATAAAAGAGAAGGATAATTAGTAAAAACCTGGAAGAATAAAATAAACCAAATGGTATCATAAGATCATGGTAACATAATTAATTTGGCAGAAACATATTATATGACATAAAATTGAGTCAAGGCTAACCGCCTAAATAATATCACATGGTGAACAAAGTCCTATAATAGATTATGTTTAATCCCCAATCCCATATACGATGAATCATGAGACTAAATATTTACCCAAAAAATTAGAGTGATTTATGAGTAAAACCATCATAACATGTTCATGATTTATTCATGATATGTAAAGGAAATAAAATATAAAACATAACATAAGAATTACCCATGGAATGAAAATGGGTGGCGTAATATTGCCTCATGCCATAATAAACGAAAATTTCATAATGAGGAATTTGATAAATGAGCATAAGGAATGTATTAACCCATAAAATGAAGAGATAATAATATAGGTATATATTCAAGATATATATATATATATATAATTTATAATCATTTCATAACATTACAGATAGATATAAAGTGAGTTAGAGTGGTCATAACCTAAAGGAAAGAGTGGTTTATAGAGATCCCTTACCTCGAGCCTGATTCATCATGTATGTTATTTATCTTCCTGAATAACAAATATATGTCAGTTATTTACTTGATTAATAAAATTTTTCAAGTTTATTATTCCTTTTATTTTAGTTATTATCACGTTATATTCAATTACTTTATTCATTTAGGTTCAAGTCGGGTGTTTTGATGATGTTCAACTTATATGTCCAAAATTAATTTTGGAATTTGACTAAGGTCAAAGAGATTATTATTTAATAATATAAATAATAATAACAATGAAATAATCTTTATTTTTATATAGTAATTATACTTTTAAAATCAATCATGAAGGATGATTAAGAAAATGAACTACATTACAATCATGAAGATGGCAGGTCATACGTATGCATGAGCAACGTTTACACTTTTAAATGATCATGATGGAAAGAATGTAAGTGTTATTTAATATTTTAATAATGATAATTATATCATAAATATCATATTATTTCTTTAAATACACTTACATATACCATCCATGTGACATGGTAATACAAAACAAAACAAATTTTCTCACGAGGTGGTAGTCCACCGTACACATGAATGATGTTATCATTTTATAATGGATGGAAATGTAATAAGGTATATGATATATTAATTTTCAATAATTATTAATAAATAATGAATATAATATATAAACATTAAATCCATCTTCATGAAAAAATGTGAGAGGTGATGATGGAAAATGAATTATAGTTGTTTGCGAGGTGGTTGTCCACCGTACACACAGACTAATGTTTTTTTCCCATTTGATAAAAGTGGAGATGGATTTAGGTTATAAAATTAACATAATAAAATCTTGTTATATGTTAGATATTGAATTTATTATATCAGAAATATTTATTAAGATTTTAAGGAGGTGGAAGAACAGATAATGTTGAGCAAAGTATTGTTTTCAACAATACATAATAATGTTATTTAAAGGGGGAGATTATTTAAAATAATACTCTGTCTCTTTATGATAATTTTGATGCTTACAAATACCCTTAATTATTTTCTAATGATTTTATTTAGTATTTTTCAGGAATTTATTAATTTATTTTACTCTTGAAATAACGAGAATTTATTACTTATTCGGGAACTGTTATAGCGCGTTCTGGAAACACTGTTCATACCTTACTTATTCGGGATCTACTTTAGCTTGTCCTAGAATCATTGTTCATACCCTACATGGATAAACGTATCATAAGGATGAAAAGCATGTATACTTTCTGAGATAAGAGAAAATTATGGGTAATCAACCATACGTTATCAGCAAAGTATGGAAGAAGAACCTTACGTTAGGAAGGAACCTTGCGTTTGGGTTATCAACAAAGTATGGAAGGAGAATCGTACGTAAATATTGAACGTTACGTTTGTTTCTCAAAAGTATGGCTCATCAACCTTACTTTTGTAAACAACCATACGTTCTTGGAAATGTATGGATCAAGTAAAAGTATGGATCTTTTACCGTACGTTTGAAAGTTAAAGGAAAAAGTATGGATGATCAACCCTACGTTTATGTTCAACCTTACATTTGAAGAAAGTAACATGAACCCTACGATTATGTTCAACCTTACGTTGTCAAACCTACGTTTGGAGGCCACGTCATCAACCTTACGTTTGGCGTCAGAAAGTTTGAAGGAAGATATTTTTATGCAATGGTCAGCAAGCTGATTGTTAGGTGGATTTCAAGCCAGATTTAAAAGTAGATTTTAAAATAAGACTTTGACTGATTCAAATCCATTTTATCAATGGATTAAAGATCGAATTAAAAGGAGATTTTTATGCCGAGTCTTCAGGGAAGTTACGACTATTCTATAAATTCAAATTTTTGAATATCGTGAATCAAAAGGCGACTTTTATGGATATAAATGTGCAGGGGATATGCTTGGATTTATTATATATGTTTTCTCTAAAACACCATGAACATGAGTGTGGTGATCAATCTATTATTCAAAAAGGTGGAAAACATAGACTACAAAAAGCACTCAGTTCTGCTGATTCAAAAGGAGCATCAAAGCTCTGTTTATTTAAGAAGAAGGAACTCGATAGAAGATTCACTTGTTCTACATCAAATATCTATTGTGGATCTATTACTGCTGAAGTTGTGAATTATATCTCTATATCTACTGCAACCGGATCAACTCAGAACTACTTCGACTTGAAAATCAATATTTCTAGAGACGACAATCCATCTGCTGTCAATTTCATTCTGTTGCAATTGTGAAGATCAACTAGAAAAGTTCTTGCTAAAATTATTTTTATCTTGAGTAACCAGCTTCTTGTACTAAGCTGAGTAGGTTCGTGTTTGAACCAAAAGGCTTTGTTAGCCAGAATATTGTAAAGGTGTCAACTTCCTGTACTCAGTTGTGAACCGGTCTGTTGAAATGAGGACCAGATAGTGAAAATCACCAAGCTCGTGGAGTTGAGCATTGGTGGAGTAGACTAGGGGCCTTCTGTTCCCCGAACCACTATACATCTATGTGTCCCTGATTTTACTTATTCTGCTACATGATCAAATCTGATAAAGCATAGAGGATAGAACTCGTTTAATTGAAGAGTTAACAAAAAATCCAAAAGACACAATTCACCCCCCTCTTGTGTATAATCTGTATATTAAAGATCCAACAATTGGTATCAGAGGTGGAGCTACTGATAGATCCTTAGAAATCTAGAAGCATTTAAAGATTATACAACAGAGCATCATGACTGATACAAGAGAAGGGATGTCAATGGTCAGAGCACCATATTTTAATGGAGACAACTATGACTGCTGGAAATCGTGCATGATAATATATCTGAGAAACCTTGGATATAAAATCTATTCAAAGATTCTGACTCCTTATGAAATTCCTGAAAAGCCTAAGACATGGAGTGCTGCTACAGAGGCAGAGTATGATATGAATTTGAAGGCTATGAATGCAATCATCTGTGGTCTAGGACCAGATGAATTTAATAGAGTATCTCAGTGCCCGACAACATATGAGATGTGGAAGACAATAGCTGTGGCGTATGAAGGAACAGACAATGTGAGACAAATGAGATATGCAACTGCCAAATTGAAATTTTATACTTTCAGAATGTTTGAAGGTGAAAGAATTACCCAAATGAATGGGAGATTGATATAAATTTTCAATAATATAACAGCTCTAGGAGAACCTATCAAGCAGGCTGATCAAGTATTAAAAGTACTGAGGGTACTTTTTACTCGATGGAATGGTATCTCTACTGCAATCAGACAATCAACACCTATCAAAAATCCAACCATGAGAGAGATGATTGGTACACTGATGATGTACGAAGTTGAAATGAAAGATGAGGAAAATGGACATAAAGTATACATAAAAAATGATGATACTTCCTTGAATGTAACTTCACAAAAAAAGAATAGAAATATGAAGAACAGAGAAGTCAAACCTAAATCAGAGAGCTCTGACTCATCAAACTCAGATGAAGAACTGGCTCAGCTAGCCAGAAAATTTAGAAAATTCTACAGCAAGAAAAGTGTCACGAACCAGCTCGAGTCGACCCTGAATCGGTCACCCAGGCCAGCCCGCGACTAGTACCGAGAGGCATTCCCGATCCTCCCGGGATGGTGACAAGCACCAAGGGCATCAATAGAGTACACAAGGGAACGATTTCTCCCATATATAAACAATCAAACAAATAGCGGAAATAAATGGACAGCCCAAAATGAATTTATATAAAAAATTGAACTAAATATTATTTGTACAGGAAAATAAAATTAGAACAAAACCAACAACTCAACTGAACAATCCCGATGAAAAAAATAACTCCATGTGACACTTCTGGTCACTCTCCAACACAATGATAAAAAGTCTCCCAAGGTGATCGAACTAAAGATGAAACCTGCACAAGGGCTAAAAAAAGAAGACTATAGGCGTGAGTATTAAAACTCAGTAGGTTAGCCCGATATTCTATTCCCAATGCACATTACTTTAAAATAAAAGAAACATAAATTTATAGTTTTAAATTCAAGATTTGAAAGTATGGTTTTCAAATGAGGTTCCATGCTATAATAATTATCAGATAAAAACATGCATGTTTAATAAACAAAAATGCAAGTAACAATTATTTTCAAAGAGGTGAAACTTAAAAATGAAAATAGTTTTCAAGAGGGCTGATTTAAAGAATTTTAACATTCAAATAAATAACACATACTACTGAATTTACAAACCAAACACACCGTATGCCGATGGTGAGTACAAAATATCCAATGAGCACTAGTCACAGGAATACCCCTAGGCACTAGTTAGTTGTGAGCCCCAGGTACCTCATATCTCGGTGAAAGTAACCATAATAAATATCCGTTCTCGTGAACGAGCCACTAGTAGGGAACATACCCATAACCTAGTGGTCCCCAATCACCATCATCATCATAGTTTAGTTAGTGTTGTCATCATCAAACTTGCTACGTGAAATAGGGGCCAACCCCCACAGAATCACTAGCATACTAGTACACGTCCGCCCACCTAGATACCCAGGATTCCCTTTAGTGCTCAATAAAGTTACACATATTATCAAATACACATTTCACATCCCCATTCCATTCCAAAACCATAAAAACACAAACAGCCCATAATCATTCTTCACATTTCTTACACTAATCAACGAACGGCTAAATACTTCGGTAAAACAATTTCATGAAGTGTATTGAGGCTTTGCACATAAAACTCTTTCAAAAACACTCTTTAAGTTATAAACACACATCATAACCAAACCAAATCATATTTGGAATCCCAATAAACATTTAATAAAATCATTTAATGGACCATAAAACAATCCCAATTGCACAAATTGTTATATACAAGTAAAACACTCCTTCATTTCTAGGAAATGCAAAACGGGCCTTTAATTATTTTCTCAAAACTATCCTCTGACGAAGGTATGAATTTTAATTCTATTAAGGATCTGTATAAACACAATTTACATCAGAAAACCACATTCATAAATCTCTTATAATACTCAGGTTACATATTCAAAACACAACCGTTTTCATAAAGATGTTAAACAGTCCATTTTTGGGCAACTCGGGCCAAAATATGTTGTAAATCAAAACCCACTTGATTGTAAAAACAAATACAAATAGTAAATCCATATAAGTACCCAAAAATACCATTTATCATTATTAAAATTCCTTTATAAATCCAAACAAATAACTTTTAAATCACACATCACGGATAAAAGCCAACCGGGCAATTTACCGAACACATGACATGCCCTTTTTAAACAAAACAATTTATTTTAAGTACATGAAAAGGAATGAAACACCAATTGAAATCCATATTTTCATTAAAGATACTATAACATGTTAAAAATACCATAGACCAGATTATAAACCTTACAAAATATTTGCAAAAGATAACGGAACATTTAAACAAACACTTGTTGAGAACTTTCATGACAAAAGAACACTACCGTTCACAAACCAATGATTAAACAACCACTTTGAACACCAATAAAATTATACAAAGGATGAAAAACAATAATAAACATATATATCTGGTGTTAAATATAATAAAATTATGAAACTTAAATAATAAAGTCATGTGCAAGGGGTATCCTACCTCAAATCTTTGGCGTAATTGAAACGCACACCCGAAATCACCCGCCGCGGGTTTATAAACCATAAAACTATAAATATCAGACCTAAACAAACAGAAACCCCATAAAAAAACATGGTATAACAAAACCCTATGTTGACCAAGACTATGGTACAATATAAAACCAAGAAATAATGAAAGGAGGGGGAAGAGGAAGAAGAAAGGACAAGGAATCTCACCTTTCATCCTAGAAAACTCTTCATATTCCATTAGATATGAAGCCCTAGAGAAAAGGGAATGGCTTGAAAATTCTTGAATAGACTCCTAAGGTATGGAAGAACCATGGAAAGAAGATGGGTGGCTAAAGGAGTACTAATTGATTGATTTATGAATGATAAAATTTACCTTGGAAATTCTGGGCGATTTGAGGTTTACTGAGAATTTCGCCCTAATTCGCGACCCAAATGAGCTCCAAAGAAGTACAATCTATTATTAGGGTTAGTATATGGTTATTGGATTCGAGGGGGAGGTGGAATCACCGAAAAAGAGTAAATAATGAAAAAGATATAAATGGAACAAATTATTTTTTTTAAACAGGAAATGGCCCCATGGGCTGACCCAATACCTAAATGAGTAACCCAAATTCACCCGGCCTATGAATTTATAATGGGTCCAAAAGGATAAATAAGTTTTAATATACCAGTATAGGACAAGTGGGAAGTTGAATGGGTGAAAAATGATGAAAAACAAAAGAGTTATAAAAGAAACAAATTCGGTTTTTAAAACTGGGAATGTGCTCACGGTTGGCCCAAATCATGAAGTAACCACCCTTTCTTCAAAAACTACTAAACAAACAATGGGGATCCCAAATTTGGGTGGTTAGACATATATGAAACTTCAAAACTCAAGATTTATCTCATAAAATACCCATGAAAAGGATCAGTATTTCTAATGGGCCGGATCAATACAATGATAGAAAAGAAAAAAAAATCATGTGTGACAAAAAGAGACTTCAAAAAATCCTTTAAGAGAGATGATAAGGAAATAAGATGATATGAATGAAAGAAGATGGGTCATATAAGACCAGATTTCCCACAATTGAAATATGAAAAGAAGAAGAAATTCTTCAAAAGAAATGACTATGAGCAGAAAGACAAGAAAGCTATGAAAGACACTTGGAGTGTATCTGAAGACTCCAGTAGCTCTCATGAATCAAGCTCAGAGAAAGAAGAAGTTAATTTAAAAGAAAACACGTGTTTCATGGCAGAAACCGATGAGGTACACTCATATTACTCTTATGACTCAAATAATGAATCAAATTCTGAATCAAGCAACACAAATGAAAAACATGCAGCCTACTGCAATGTGCTTGAAGAAAGATATGACTCACTATTTAAGAAACATAAGTCTCTAAAGAACATACATAAAGTTGTTTCAGATGAAAGAGATACAATGCTGTAACAACATAAGTAATTAACTAATAAATACAATTTTATTAACACTAACTATATTAATTTTGAATCAAGAATAAAAACACTGCAGGATGAAGTAGAATCTTACAAACAGGCTGCATTGGTTTTTATAAAAGGAGATAATTCATTAAATGAAATTATTGGAAAATATTTCATTAGAAAGGAGAGATTTGGAATTGGCAGTAAAGGAGAAAAACTTAAGCTATATAAAAATTATTTTGTTCCTAGATCTAAAAGGGTTAATTGTAACTTTTGTGGGACAAAGGGACATATAGCTAAAAACTGTTTCTTAAGACAACCTCAAATTTTTGGTATTAAGAAAGCCTATGTTTCAAAAGACTTATATGATTCAGCTTATTTTAAAATAACAAAGAAAATCTGGATACCCAGATCATTGCTAGCTAACACCCCTGGACCCAACAGAATATGGGTACCAAAGCAATTTGTTTGAATGTATTTGCAGGTAGAAAACCACCAGAGTAGAAAAGATATATGCTATATGGACAGTGGCTGCTCAAGACATATGAGTGGAAACTCATTGAATTTTTCTTTACTCACTCAAAAATAAGGAGGACTTGTCACATCTGTTGACAATGCCAAAGGAAAAATCATTGGCATTGGAACTGTTGGAGATCCAAATATAGTCTCAATCAACAAAGTACTTTATATACAAGGATTAAAACACAACATGATTAGTATCTCTCAAATTTGTGATAATAGATATACTATTGATATTACTAACAATTACTGCACTATTTCTAAAGATAAACTGTTTAAATTTAAGGCACCAAGAACTGATAATGTCTATACTTTGGATTTAAATTCCTTGTGTAGACAACAAGTAAACTACTTGACTGCTAAAGTAAGTGAATCTTGGATCTGGCATAGGAGACTTGGACATTGCAATGTATATGTTTTACATAAATTATCTAAGAAACATCTAGTTTCTGATTTTCCTAGTCTCAAACTTGAAAGTGACAGATTATGTGATGCATGCCAACTTGGAAAACAAAACAAATAATCATTAAAATATATTAATAAAGTTTCTACAACTAAACCTCTAGAACTTATCCATATGGATTTGTTTGGACCATCTAGAGTAGAAATCTTAGATGGTAAATTATATGTTTATTTATTAGTTGATGATTATTATAGATTTAATTGGATTTTCTTTTTGAAATTTAAAAATGAAGATTTTACTTTAGTTGAAAGTTTTTGCAAATATGTTCAAAATGAAACAGGTTTTAATATAATCTCATTGAGAAGTGATCATGGTGGAGAATTTGAGAATTAGGAATTTAATTCCTTTTTCTCAAACATGGGTATTAAACATACCTTCTCTCCACCAAGAACACCTAAAAAAATTGGATTGTAGAAAGAAGAAATAGAATAATTCAAGAAATGGCTAGAACTATGTTAAATGAATATAGCCTACCTATATATTTTTGGGCAGAAGCTGTAAATACAGCTTTCTATATAATTAATAGAGTTTTAATTAAACCTATTTTGAAAAAGACACCCTATGCACTATGGAATAACAGAAAACCTAAAGTAAATTAATTTAAAGTTTTTGGATGCAAGGTCTACATCTTGAACACCAAAGATAATCTTGGTAAGTTCGATCCAAAATCTGATGAAGGTATTTTCTTAGGATATTCTGCTACCTCTAAAGCTTATAAAGTCTATAATAAAAAGTCAAGGATTGTTGAAGAATCAGTTCATGTGAAATTTGATGAATCTGATCCCTTTGAGAAAAGGACAGATCAAATGGATGAACCTGACTCTAATGATAACATGATACTTGAGAACTTAAAGAATGATTTTGAAAATGATATAAAAGAAATTCAGTCCAGTTCAGAGGAACATGATACTGAATAACCTTTAAATGTATTTCCTAGACAATCTAAAACCCTAAAAAATCACCCTTTAGATACTGTGATAGGTGACTTAGAAACTAGTATTCAAACTAGAAGAAACTTAGGAAACCTAGTGGAATTCTCTGCCTTCATATCCCAACAATTACCCAAGACTATAGAAGAAGATTTAGATGATGAAATCTCGGTAATAGCAATGAAAGATGAATTAAACCAGTTTAAAAGAAATGAAGTTTGGGAATTAGTGGAAAGACCTAAGAATTATCCAGTAATAGGAACCAAATGGTTCTTTAGAAATAAACAGGATGACCAAGGCACAATAACTAGAAATAAATCAAGATTAGTAGCTAAATGATATAATCAGGAAGAAGGTATAGATTAAGATGAGACCTTTTCACCTGTAGCTAGACTAGAAGCCATTAGAATCTTTTTAGCCTATGCATCTCATATGAACTTAAAATTATTTCAGATGGATGTTAAGTTTTCCTTTTTAAATGGTTATTTAATGGAGGAAGTTTATGTTGAGTAACTTCCTAGTTTTGAAAACTCTCAAAAACCTGATTCTGTTTTTAAACTTACTAAATCTCTTTATGGCCTTAAACAAGCACCTAGATCTTGGTATGAAAGATTAAGTTCTTTTCTTTTGAAAAAGGACTTTACTATTGGATTGGTAGATCCAACACTCTTTAAGAAAACTGTGAAAAATAATGTTTTATTGGTTCAAATTTATGTTGATGATGTAATTTTTGGATCAAATAATAAAAGTCTTTGTCATGAATTTTCAAAATTAACGCAAGAAGAATTTGAAATGAGTATGATGGGATAATTAAATTTCTTTTTAGGACTTCAAATATTTCAAAAAGATTTTGGAAATGTTTTAAATCAAAGCAAATACATTGATGATTTACTTAAGAAATTTGGACATGAAAACAGCAAGCCATTTACAACTCCTATGTGTACTGATATAAAACTTTATTTGGATGAAACTGGGAAATCAGTTGACAAGAAGTTATTTAGAGGTATGATTAGTAGTTTGTTATATCTTAATACTAGTAGGCCAGAAATAATGTATTCAGTATGTCTTTGTGCTAGATTTCAATCAAATCCCAAAGAATCTCATTTAATTGCTGTCAAAATAATTTTTAGATATTTAAAAGGAACTATTTTTCAATATCTACTTTATCCTAAAACTTATGATTTTAATTTGATTTCATATTCAGATGTTTACTTTGGAAGTTGTAGATTAGATAGAAAAAGCACATCAGGAACATGTCATTTTTTAGGAAAGTCTTTAGTGTCATGGTCTAGTAAGAAACAACATTCAGTTGCCCTGTCAACAGCCGAGGCAGAATATGTTTCTGCTATAAATTTCTATGCACAAGTGTTGTGGATGAAAAACACTCTTATGGACTTTGGATTGAATTTTAATAATACACATATTTTATGGGATAATAAAAGTGCAATTAATATTTCAAAAAATCCTATTAGTCATTCTAGAGCTAAGCACATTGATATAAGACATCACTTTTTAAGAGATCATGTTATTAAAAAGGATATATTTTTAGAATTTATAAATACAGAAATTCAATTAGAAGATATTTTTACTAAACCACTTCCCACTACAAGGTTTTATTTTATTAAGGGGTAGCTAGGTTTATTTAATTTAAAATAATTCTTTTAAATGTTATCTATATAATTTTTTTTTTATTTTTGATTTTTTTTTTTGTTTTTGAACACTATTTAAGATCTTTTTATGATTATATTCTCCATATGAAAATTTTATTTGTTTTTAAAATAAATGTAATGATTAGTGATTACACGAGAATCAAGTCTGTTAGAACCCTTTCGAATTCGAAACCATTTCTTTTCCCCAACAAAACCCTTTCGAACCCAAAAACTGCATACTATTGCACACCCCTGATCTTCGAATCTTTAAACCCTAAAATCTTAGAACCTTCAGAAATCTACTCAGAAATGGAAAAGACCAAGCGAGCAGATGAACCTGAGAGCAGTGACGCGAAGAAGCAAAATACATTTGGATGAAAAATTTTGCAAGGTAAAGTTATAGATCTGGAATGACTGTTCGAGTTGAATCTGATGTTGAAACATGATTTATCTTTTCAAAACCTTGAGCTGAATTTAAATAGTGAAAGGTCTGAGTTTTTGTATGAGGCAGAAATGCGTCATTTCTTCAGATCAGTTCAGTTTAGTCTAGGTGAGGACGAAGACACTATGATTGCAAAGATTGAGGATGAAGATTTCTCAATCTCTTCTATTGAAATAGGACAAATCCTAAATTGACCGCATGTAGGAGTATACCATTTTGATTTAAAAAACATAGGAGATGTTGTGCATAAATCCTAAGACATTATGCCCTTTTTGTTTGAAACATCAACTATTAGGAAAATGATGGTGAAAGATTTAGAACCATATCAGAAGATCCTGGTTAAATTTGTTCAGACTGGAATTGCTCCCAGAATGGAAGAAATGGAAAATATTTTGTACCCTGATATGTACATAATGTATCTTCTGTTAAGTGATATCATATTAAACTTCCCAAGATACATGGTAAAATACCGCAATTACTGTTGTCAAAGTGATGCCCGGATGAACTTTTACCCTTTCGGTCATTTTATTTCTAAACTGTTGTTCAAGAAGGATATGGTGGGACTGGTGGATGCCAGAGAATGTTGTCATCACAAAAATGTATCCAATGCTGGAACTCTAAGAAAAATTGGCTATTTCTGGAGCACCATTAAAGGAAAACTTTTTCCAGTAGGAGCTGTGGATGACTTAGAGAGTGCTCAGGCTCAACCTGCTAAGTCTAAGGAAGGACAAGCTGAATCAAGAGTCAGCAATGTATAAAGAAGGATCTGATTTGAAGTGGAAGATACTGAGGAAGAAATAATTCAGGAGGGACTTCAATCTCGAAGAACTAGACCTGTTAATGAGGAAATTACTTCCCTACATTGGCAACAACAGAAGATTTATTTTCTTATACATTTGCAAGAGAAGATGCTATTGATAAGAACATGGAAGATGTTAGTGAAAGGACAACACCAATAGAGGGATCCGGAGTTCATGAAGAATCTCAAAGGGAGACTCAGGAAAAGATTGTAGCTGATGTTGAAGTTACACTTCAACGGGAACAAGATAAGGAGGCAGAGCCTAGTGAGGAAGTGGCCAGACCTCAGGAAACTCTTGAAAATATTGTTCTCAAAATTCCAGTAGAAGACAAAGATGCTGATGTTCGTGATGAGCATGCTTCTGAAGCTCACACATAAGTACTTCAAGAGGATTTTTCTGTGGAGGAGTCTGAGGACTCTAAGGAAAAATCTGTGGACCAACCCACTCTGGAAAAAGAGAAAGAACAATATGATGCTGACTCATTACCTTTGGTACTGCTTCATCTTCCAGAGCCTGAGAATGTGAATCAAGCACAGGGTGCCTCTGATTCAAGGAAGAAAGAAGTTGAAGAACTGTACAAAAAGGTGTCTCAGTTGGAATCTGAGAATATCACTATGAGAAATGCCTTAGACTTAGAACAATTGAGATTTCAAAAGATTAAGGAGAGTATAGTCTCAAGGAAGGAAGTTGAAATGTTTAAAGAGGATATGCTGAATATAGTTGTCAAGTTGAAATCTGAAATGGTTATGAAGACAAATTTATCAGATCTAAAATTGTTTATGGAGAACCAATTTGCATCAGTTGAAATAGTATTGTTAGTGGATCAGGTACTTCACCTGATTTAATCAGAAGATTTAAAGCTATCACAACCGTGATGAGAAACATGAATGACAGGTTGAAAGATCTTCAATGTAACAATACTCCATTATTAGTGTTGCTGGACAATCAGAAATTTTTAGTGGATCAACTGACATCTAGTGAGCCACCAATCAGAACACTATTAAATCAGATGTTAGAGAAGCTTTCAGTGTTTATAGAAAAAGAGGAAAGGATGCATGAGTTTTTCAGGGTCAAATTAATCGAGGATATTCATATGACTCAGGAGAACAAAGAGCTCATTATCAAACTTGGAGATGGGATGATGAAGAGACTCAGGGAATTGTTTACAGAAATAAATTCTAAAATCTAGAGGAGATAGAACCTATTGACTACCTTTCCCAAACCTTGATTCCTTTGTATATCATTTTCATGTACATACTGCTGTTTTTGAATGAAAATTTCCTCCATTGTTTATTTTTTTCTTTCTATATTTGTTTATTACTATTTTATGTTAAAATATTCCAGTATATCAGATTACATTACTATTAAACAGTTAATTATAGAATTTACTAATGTTCAGTACAACATAAATCTGTGTTCTATTCCATATTTGATCAATCTTTTTGATATCACAAAAAGGGGGAGAACTTCGGATAAACACTACATTTTTTTAAGTATCTTTTTGGGAGAAATTTGGTTTTACATTTATCTTATTGGGGGAGAAATTAAAAATGGATAAATTTAAGGAAAAATTAATATTGTATTTATCTTTTCAAAATTTCAAAAATATATGTAATTAATTTTGTAAGTTGATTTCATTAATTATTTTATGGATTTTTTGATCATTAAAAAGGGAGATATTGTTGAGAAAAGTATTGTTTTTAACAATACATAATAATGTTATTTAGAGGGGGAGGTATTGAAAATAATACTCTATCTCTTTATGATAATTTTGATGCTCAAAAATACCCTTAATTATTTTCTAATGATTTTATTTAGTATTTTGTAGGAATTTATTAATTTATTTTACTCTTGAAATAACGAAAATTTATTACTTATTCGGGAATTGTTTTAGCGCGTTCTGGAAACACTGTTCGTACCTTACTTATTCGGGATCTTCTTTAGCGTGTTCTGGAATCACTGTTCATACCCTACACGGATAAATGTAGAGTAAGGATGAAAAGCGTGTATACTTTCTGAGATAAGAGAAAAGTATGGTTAATCAACCATACGTTATTAGAAAAGTATGGAAGAAGAACCTTACGTTAGGAAGGAACCTTACGTTTGGGTTATCAACAAAGTATGGAAGGAGAACCGTACGTAAATATTAAACATTACATTTGTTTCTCAAAGGTATGACTCATCAACCTTACTTTTGTAAACAACCATACGTTCTTGGAAAAGTATGGATTAAGTAAAAGTATGGATCTTTTTCCGTACGTTTGAAAGTTGAAAGGAAAAAGTATGGATGATCAACCCTATGTTTATGATCAACCTTATGTTTGAAGAAAGTAACATGAAAACTATGTTTATGTTCAAACTTACGTTGTCAACCCTACGTTTGGAGGCCACATCATCAACCTTACCTTTTGCGTCAGAAATTTTGAAAGATGATATTTTTATGCAACGGTCAGCAAGCTGATTGTTAGGCAGATTTCAAGACAGATTTAAAGTCGATTTTAAAATACGACTTTGACCGATTCAAAGCCGTTTTATCAATGGATTAAAGATAGAATTAAAAGGAGATTTTTATGCTGAGTCTTCAGGGAAGTTACGACTCCTTTGTAAATTCAAAATTTTGAATATCGCAAATCAAAAGGCGACTTTTATGGATATAAATGTGTAGGAGATATACTCGGATTTATTATATATGTTTTCTCTGAAACACCAGGCATAAGAGTGTGGTGATCAATCTATTATTCAAAAAGGTGGAAAACAGAGACTGCAAAAAGAACTCAGTTCTGCTAATTCAAAAGGAGTGTCAAAGCTCTGTTTATTTAAGAAGAAGTAACTCGATAGAAGATTCACTTGTTCTACATCAAATATCTACTGTGGATCTACTACTGCTGAAGTTGTGAATTATATCTCTATATCTACTACAACCGGATCGACTCAGAACTGCTTCGACTTGAAAATCAATATTTCTAGAGACGACGATCCATCTGCTGTCAATTGCATTCTGTTACAATTGTGAAGATCAATTGGAAAATTTCTTTCTAAAATTCTTTTTATCTTATGTAACCAGCTTATCGTACTAAGCTGAGTAGGTTCATGTTTGAACCAGAAGACTTTGTTAGCCTGATGATTGTAAAGGTGTCAACTGTCTGTACTCAGTTGTGAACCATTCTATTGAAACGAGGACCAGATAGTGAAAATCACCAAGCTCGTGGAGTTGAGTGTTAGTGGAGTGGACTAGGGGCGTTCTGTTCCCTGAACCACTATACATCTATGTGTCCCTGCTTTTACTTATTCCGTTGCATGATCAAATTTGATAAAACATAGAGGAAAGACCTCGTTTAATCAAAGAGTTAACGAAAAATCCTAAAGACACAATTCACCCCCCTCTTGAGTATAATTTGTATATTCAAGATCCAACAGATAAAACAAAGATGCTCGATTAAGAACGATAACTCTTCTTTAGGATTATAACTAATGCCTTCCCAGATTGGATTTATGATCGAAACAAGGTTTATATATTTTTTTAGGAAAGAAATTAAGGTATATAGGTAGGTATTGTCTAAAACAAAGGGATTTTTAAGTGTGTAAAGGATATGATAGATGGTACCCTTTTATAAATGAGTGGGAGTGGCATTTTAGTAAATACCTAAAAGTATTCAATAATGGGAAGCCACTCTCAAAAAAAGTGCCTAAGGAATTCATAAATAATGGAGTGAATGGGAGATATGGACAATAAAAACTTCCACCATTCAAAAATAATTTTTTTAATCATGTTAATCCCTTTACCTCTTTTGTTTAACCCCATGGTAAACCGATTTTAACATTAACCGTGGAAACATATTTTTACTGTTTTTATTATTCATTATGACCAAAAATTAAGTCAACGTTATTATATAATATTAATTATGATGAATAAAAATATTAAATATATTTTATAAAATTAAATTCATAGTATTTTCAAAATTTAATTCAAAATTAAACCCACAAAACATGTTGAAAAATAGTTTTTCAAGAAATGTATTTTTCAAGCATAAGATGATCTCGGATTAACTATATGACTAGTAATCATAATTATATGAATTTACGTTGTATATTAATGGATATATAATATATAAATATCATTTAAATATTTACTTAATATGGTTTATTTTAATTAATTAAAATGTATAGACTTTAACACTTATAAACAGTTTGTAGAAAACCATGTTTTTAAGCATAAAAATAAAATTTTACTAAAATCACAAAAAATGATGATGTAAATGAAATTAGTTAGATTATTTTAAATAAAATGGTAAATATTTAACTTTTATACAAAATCTAAAATATAATTGAACTTTTAGATTACTTGATTTAATGAAAATAAATGACCGTATTTGAAGAATTGTTAAATTATCACTGAAAAATCAAACATTTCAGAAAAATACCAAAATTCCACCCTAAGTTAATTTTGATATGATGATTTCAAAAATTATTTTCATTTTTTAAAATATAATTTCTATAAGTTCTATAAATAAATTTTAATATTTTCTCTCAAAAATAAATAAAAATCATATTTGAAGGAAACATATTTTTTGAAGAATAAAATATCTTTATTAAAATTTGAGTGCTTATTTCCTAAGAATTTATCAATAAATTTACATTTATTATGAAATATATATATATATATATATATATGATAATGTATTTAATACCATTAATACACACCAATTTAAAATATAGGTTATAATAATAAAAAATAATCATGGTTAGTTTAGCCTCGATGTTGTGCTTCTCATATGCTATCGAGAATAATTTTCATTTTTAAAACCTCTGGGTGTTACACTCATGACCTAGTTTTCCAACGCATATCAATCAATGTATATTTAAATTATGTTCAATTTCAAATTGAGAAAATTTTCTTGCAGAGGAAATTAATTGGGTAAATATCCTTTTATTCACAAGGAATAAAATAACTAATAATATTACATTCTAATTGTTAAAAAATAAGATGAAGTTGAAGATTTTCAATTGAATTTATGTAAATAGTTTGTTGCTTCATGCATTTCAAACTTCCTCTTAAATATAGGTGATATTGGAAATAACGTCAATAAAAATATCCATTTTAGTCTCACTTTATAATTAAAAAAACAAGTTTTGCAACTGTAGACAAGAAAAGAAAGATAAACTCAAAAAAATAGTGAAAAACATGAAAGATTGAATGAGAATTCTTAAAAACGACTTCTGAATTTCGTAACTTTAGTTTTGAGGTTTGATTTGTCCAAAACAATCGACTTTAACTACAGTAGAACTTCGGTTTTATGAGAGGTTTAATGCAATATAAGGAAGAAATGATCTGCTAGGGTTCTTTTTTAAAGAGGGTGGAGGGTTTTATTAGCATTTTTCGAAAAAAACAGATAAAAGAACATTTTTTCAGCACTAAAAATATAAGCATTGGGAAATACCACATTTTTTAGTGCTTTCTTATCATCAATAAATCATTAATTTTATCAAAAATTAACCTCGCACTGACAAAAATGAAAAAAATGAATAAATAAATAGTATTAATTATAAAAATAAAATTATTAAAAATGAATTCTATTAACTATTTAAATTAAAAAATATATTAAAGAATGCTTTTCAATAAATAAATTATATAAATTACAAACATATTGAAAATCTTAAAACTTAATAAATAAATATGTACAAATAAATATTAAAAAATGAATAAAAATGGAAATATTACAAATTAATAAATATTAAAAACTAATAAATAATATTGAATGAATGAATATTAAAAATGAATAAATAATTTTGAATAAATAACAAAAATATTTGGAAAAGTGAATTCATAAAATTAGTTACATAAATTAGAAACACATAAAAAATAATTAAAATGAATAAATATATAATATTAATTATATAAATTTGAAACATATAAAAAATATTAAATCTTAATAAATAAAAATGAATAATATTAATCATTTATATTAAAAACATACTAAAAATATGAAAACATAGTAAATAAATTTTAAAAATTGATACAATCTCAAAAAATATAAAAAATAATAAATATAAAAAATGAATAGATAATATTAAGTGAAAGAATATTAAAAATGAATAAATAAAATTTAATAGATTAAAAAAATATTTAAAAAATGAACTTGCAAGATTAATTACATGAATTGTAAACACATAAAAAAATGAATAAAACTGAATAAAAATACAATAAAATTTAATGAATAAAAAAATTATGAAAAATAAATTATATTAAATATATTAATTTAAAAAATATCGAAAATTACATTTGAGTAAATTAATTATATAAATATCAAACATTTTAAAAATATTAAAACTTAATAAATAAAATTGAATAAATATCAATCACATAAATTACCAACATATTGAAAATATCAAAACTTAGTAAATAAATATTTATAAATAAATATTGAAAAATAAATAAATTCAAAAAATATCATAAATTTATAAATATTAAAAATGAAGAAATAACATTAAATGAAAAAATATTAAAAATGAATAAATAAAATTGAATAAATAAGAAAAATATTTTAAAAAGGCAATTATGACATTAATTGCATGAATTAAAAACACATAAAAAAGATATAAATAAATAAATAATATATATTATATAAATACGAAAATCATTAAAAACGAATTATATTGACTATATAAAAATATTAAAATTAACATATATTTAAATAAATCAACTATATAAATTTTAAAACTTATTAAAATATTATAACTTAACAAATAAAAATAAATAAATAAAAATCATATAAATCAAAAACAAATTGAAAATATTAAAACTTAATAAATAAATATGTTTAAATTTTAAAAAATGAATAAATTTTAAAAAATGTATAAATTCCAAAATTATTAAAAATTAATTAATATCAAAAATGAAAAAATATTAAATGAAATAATATTAAAAATGCATAAATAAAATTGAATAATTTACAAAAATATTAAATAATGTGAATTTATAAAATTAATTTCATGAATTATAAACACCTAAAATGAATAAAAATTAATTAATAAATAATAATATTGTTGTTAATTATTGATGCATGTATTATATTGATTGTATATAAAAATATAATTAATTTTTATCCTTTAGAATTTTCATTAATAAATAAAAATATTATTATTTAATTTATTGTGTAAATATTTAAAAACATATAAATAACTATAAAAAATTTAATTTATTACAGAAATATTTAATGAATAAGTATTAAAAACGTATAAATTACAGAAAATATTAAAAATAGAGAAACATTAGAAATGAATAAATAATATTAAATTAAGAAACAAACATACACAATACATATATATAAATACACACATACATACACATAGACTTAGACATACACATCGGTACACATACACACAAACATATATAAAACACATAGACACACACACACACATATCATACACATGCACATACTTATACATGCTTATACAGACACATACACATACACACATGTATACAGATAGACATACAATTACATAAACATGCATGCACATACATAAAAATACTACATAAACACACACATTACACATAAACATATACATACATACACAAATACATATATACATAAATACACAGACATACACATACAGATACATGCACATACACATACACATACACATACACATACACATACACATACACATACACGTACACATACACATACACATACACATACACATACACTTACACATACACATACACATACACATACACATACACATACACATACACATACACATACACATACACATACACATACACATACACATACACATACACATACACATACACATACACATACACATACACATACACATACACATACACCTACACATACACATACACATACACATACACATACACATACACGTACAAATACACATACACATACACGTACACATACACGTACACATACACATACACATACACATACACATACACATACACATACACATACACATACACATACACATACAGATACACATACACATACACATACACATACACATACACATACACATACACATACACATACACATACACATACACAAACACACACACACACACACACAGACACACACACAAACATGCACACACACACACACACATACATAAGCACACACACACAAATATATGTACACATAATAATACACATACACAAAACAAACACACACATAATAAATATAAACACATACAAGAATATATAAACGTACACATACATCCACGTACATACACATGCATACACATATATACAAATATATGTGTATATTTTAAATTATTTAAAATGAATATAAATATATAAATTCAAATATGAAATATAATAAATATATATTCATTTATATATTTATTAAATAGTTAAAATAAAATATTAATATACAATATTTACATATATATATATATATAAATTTTTAAATTAATGTATATAAATATATTATTAAAAAAATTTATTTATTAATATAAATTTTATATTTTTATATAAAAAATTTATGAAAATAAGATTGATAATAATTTTTATTATAATATAGTTATATAAATCATATTTATATAATATATTTTCATATATATACTTATTATTATATAAATATTATTTAAAAATATATAAATATGTACATATAAATTAAATTATTCATTGTGCTCTTTATTTGTGCCTCTTTCACACTATTAAATGTAGAGATTTTATCAGAACCATGATAAGCGCTGATAAAGTGGTACCTTTATGAGTACTTTTAGCTAGCATTGATAAAAGTGTGTCCTTTATTAACAATTTTTATTTATAATTAATAAAGGACAGTGCTAAATGAATTTGAATCATTAGTAGTGTATTCTATTACCAAATCAAAATATAATAAAATTAAAAAAAATAAATTATCTGATGTTGATTTGTGTTCAGTAGGGCCTGAAAACAGCTACTATAGATCCCACTTTATTTATCATTGTCTATAATTAGTTCTCTAAAAAACTTTAAAAAATGAGATCCTTTTATCAGTGCTAACTAAAAGTATGGATAGATAGATCCTTTATTAGTTTTTAAAAAATATTTAATGAAGGATGACCCTTTATCACCATTTTTTAGCACTGATAAATGCATCCCCTTTAACAGCACTAATAAATAACCGATAAAGGACACTATGAACAATTTAATTTATATATATATTTGTATATTTTTAAATATTATTTATATAAAAATAAGTATATATATGCAGATATAATATATAAATATTATTTATATAACTATACTATAATAAAAAAAATTATTATCAATCTTATTTTTCATAATTTTACACACACAAATATATATATATTTTTTAAATTTATAGTAATCAATAAAAATTTTCATGGATGGAATGGGTTTGGGATCTCCCGGATGATGGTGATTTCAAATTCCCGGTTTTATAGGGTTTCTCAAAAATGGTTCCTCCCCATTATCTTGTCTCTAACCTTCTAGATGAAGATGAAGATTCTTTTTAGTGATTGAAAATTGAGGAGGACTCTAGCAATTCATTCCATTCTAGTTTCATAGGGGTTGGGGTGGCTGTCCGAGTTGATTTTTCCTTGGCCGAAGATGGAGCTCGTGGGAAGACAGTGGTGGTTGCTGAGTCTAGCGATTATCAGCCTTCATCAGCTACTTTTGATTTACCTCAATCTACCATTGGAAATCAGAATTTCATGGTTGTAGATCCTTTGATTATTGATGCGATTGATGGTTTAGGTGACCAAGACTTCAATGTAATGATTCCCGTCAAATAGGTTCTATCATGTGGTGGATTTATAGATGTGGTGGTTCATCAGGTGTTCGAGATCCTCAGCCTGATGTCACTCTAAATCAAAGGCCCCAAGTAGATTTAGTTACAAATATCATTGATACTATGTCTTGCAACCTGCTGACTTCAGATGTGAGGAATACGACACCCAGGTATGATTCTCATCCTTTTGCGGCTTTAAGGACTGAATGGTTGGAGGTACTGTCAATAAGGATTCAACGTCTCATTTTGTTGGGAACTCAGATTCCTTTTATAAAATATTGAAGATGTGAAAAAATTATCTTGTGGAAAGATTTATTCTTACAAGGGGAGAGAATCCATGGTGACAAGATGATCTAGTTAAGCGCATTTCATGTGCCTGGGGGTTATCCAATTAAAAGTGTGACTCACTTGTCCATGGTTATTATCATTGTTTTTTCCTTCTCATGATATGAAGTAGTGTTCCTAGAGTAATGGTGCTATATATCATAAACTTGGTGTGTTGCGGGTTCTTGAATTGTCAGTCAATTTTGACCCATATGACATGAGAAACTCATTTCTCAGGTCTGGATTCATTTGTATATTTTTAATTGGGAATTATGGCATCCAAAAATAATTTATGACATTGATGCCTCTATTGGTATGGCAATAAATCTTGATAGAGGGATTGAAAATAATAGGTTTAGAAATTATTCAATGGTTTTGGTGAATGTTAACCTTAGTGAGGTGCTCATTAACAAGGTCATTCTCTACTTTCCAAATTATGAGATCAACTTACATGTTGTCTTTGAAAATCTCCCAGATTTCTGCGAGTAATGAAAGTTGGTGGGGAATCATAACAAAAACCTTCAAAGGTTTAGTTTTTGTGGCATTAAGGGACATTTGAAAGATGTCACTAAGCGATCATGCACTGTGAAAGGAATAGAAAATCATTATAAAAAATTCACCTATGTTAGGGAGGCAAGTAGTGATTTTTATCAGTCGGATTTAGATCCTCCTCTGGGTTCCGCAGGTAGGAAATCTAGTTCATCTAAGGATAATCAGCCTAGAAAGAAGACACAACTGGTCAATATAGGTACTGGGGGTGAAATATCCTATGCTGCTGTGTTCAAGAATGCCACACCTAGGGGGTCTGGACTTGCCAGTGATGGTATAGGGACTAGAATGGAGTAGCTTTAGGATATTGATCCCATTTCAAGACCTGAGGAATCAAACTATTGGAGTAGTTATGGTGTTTTGTTGGGTGGTAAATTGATTCAACATGGTGTTGTATCTGAACCTGTCCAGTAGGTTGATTTCTCTAATATAATTGTCATTAAACTCCTTAGTTTGGATGAGAAGCACCTTGGTGAGGTGGGACAATTTGAAGATGCGTATATTGGTGTTGTTTCAAGGTTTTCTCCCTCACAAACTGATGAGAAAGGTTGTATTTTTCAAGCACTGGCCCCAAGATTTTTCAGGCATGCACCACAGGAAGGTGGGTTTGGGTATTTTAATTTTCCGCTAAGTGTGTATTATATTCAAGATATTTAGAATGCCTTCGGTTCTTCAGAAATTTCTTGTAAATGGGGTAATGTTTCATAAGATTTAATTGAAAATGATAAGTGAATGGTTTTATTAGACACCACTCTTTTCTGATCTACAGGAAGTGGTGAGTCTATTTATTTTAAGGATGATGTTTTAAATGGAAAAGGCAAGATGATCTAGAATGAAGGTCTGATTCCTTAAAAAAGAAGTTTGTAGAAGGATTATTCCAATCTACCCAAGATTATGTCTATCAGGTCATCTTCCAAGGAATCAAATATCTATCTCACTCGGGAGCAGGAAAGGTCCAAGGTGAGGATCATTGAGATCCTTAATAAAGGTAACTCATAGTTAGAGTGGGAAATTGCTACCAATGATGATGATTCTAATTATGGTTATGGAAATGATCCTATATTTTTTTATCTGTAGATTTCTTTTCTAGATGAGGGAATGTCTCTTTGTATAACCCCATCATTTTTCTTGTTTTCCTGCTTTTTTTATTTCACTTTAACTAAATGGTCAGGGGATTTGGCTTCTGGATAAACCTTTTTCATAATAAAAATTTTCATTAAAATATTTATATACATTAATTACAAAATTTATATATAAATATAATATATTAATATTTTATTTAAGCAATTATATAAATATATAAATTAATATATATTTATTTAAATATAGTTCATATTTGAATTTATATATTGACATTCATATTAAATAATTTAAAACACACACACACACATATATTTATGTGTACGCATGTGTACACATGTGTATGTATGTGTATGTATGTATGTGTTCATATGTGTGTATATATTTGTACGTATGCATATATATGTGTATGTTTTCATATGTATGTGTTGTATGCGTGCATATGGGTAAGTTTATGTGTATGTATATACATTTATGTATTGTGTATTTGTATGTTTATGCATACATACATTTATGTACATGTGTATGTATTTTCATGTATGTATATGTACGTGTATGTATGTATGTATACATTTTTATGCGTATATGTATGAATATGTATGTGAATGTATATTTGTGTATGTATCTGTATATGTATGTGCATGTTTATGTAGTATGTATATGTTTATGTAGCATGTGTATGTTTATGTAGTATGAGTATATATGCATATGTATGAATATATATGTGTTTTTAATTGTATATATGTGTTTGTGTATATGTGTTTATATGTGCATGTATGTGTATATATGCATGTATATGTACGTATGTGTATGTACATGTATTTATGTGTATGTTTATGTGTATGTGTATGTATGTTCATGTATGTAATGTCTATCTTTATCTATATGTATATGAATATATCATTATATAACTATAAAAGTCATTTGTTTTTTTCAATTTGAGATATCTCATTATAGTATATGTATATTTATATACATATACATACACACAATCATAAGAAAATACATTTAGTTTTTCAAATGTAATTAATGTAATTTTATATGGATACACACACACACACACACACACATTTAATTTTTTTTTATATTTTTTTCAATTTTTAATAATTATTTATACATTTTTAACTCTTAATATTTAATATTTTTAATATGTTTTTAATTTATATAATTAATATTTATTCATTTTTATTTTAACACATTTTTATTTATATATCCATACAATTATTATTTATTCATTTTCAATTAGTAATTTATTAAGAATCTCTTCTATTTAAATGTACATTTTAATATTTGTTCTTTTTTATTTTAATATTTATTAATTTTTAATAATTTTATAATCAATATAATTAGTATTATTTATTAATTTTTAATATATTTTTTAATTAATTTAACTTAATTTTATTTATTAAATTTTATTAATTTTTAACTTTTATTCATTTTTTATATTTTTGTGACTAACATTATTAATATTATTTATTCATTTATCATAATATTAATACATTCATTATAATATAATACATTTTTCATAATATTATAAAATTTTACATGAATATATTCTTTATTTATTTTTAATATTTTTGTTATTTCTTTATTTATTTTTATTATAAACTAATTTTTAATATTCAAGTTTATATAATTGGTAATTTATTACGAATCTCTGATTTATTAGTGCATTTTTAGTACTGATAATTCATGAATTTATCAAAAATAAAAAAGCTCCCATAAAACATAATTTTATCAACACATTCCATATTAGCACTGATAAATTTATATTTTATCAATGCTTTTTTACTAGCACAAATAAAACTCCTTCTCCTATGTTAAAAGAACAATAATTGAGATCACCCCTGCTTGTGCTGTTCAAGCTCTCACAAAAGCCAAATCCTATTGTCACCTCCCTCAAATATTATGGATGAATCACCCCTTAAATCAAAGGTACGTTATTTTTAAGTCATTTTCAACCAATATTTCATCATTTTTTGGGTTTTTTTATTCTAATATGATTGATGTTTTGGTGTTTGTTTTCATGATTTTTGGTTCTTCATGTTGGTTCTTCTGTTTTGATCAATGTTTGAACCCTCATGATTTTCATGAACTCTTCCAAAATAATCCCTCAATTGATTCTGTCTTCCACTATTATTGTTCATCTCTATATTTATACTTCAATTTCACAGCAGCCTTGAAATTTTCATTCCATATATTTTCATTATATTGTTTTATTTTTATAATAATTTAAGATTTTTTTATTTCTATGAATTTCAAAAAAACTCCCATTAGCATTTCCTATTTATAATGGTTTTCCTTTGATTCAAAAACATTTCTTATGGAATTATTATTTCTTTCATTCATTGTTTTTTTTGAATTTGATCTACACTTTTATTTGAATAATGAAAAATACTCTCAAAATTTTCTATATCAATTTCATAATTTTTTATGGGTAAAAGAAGACCAATAATTATTTTATTCAATTTTAATTAATAATTTCAAACAAAAATCATAAAAAATAGTTTTCCCCTATCCCTGTTCTTCCCCCCTCCCCGCTCCCACTCTCCCCAAAGGTACCCCACCTAGGATGACAATGATTGAAGGGAGATTAAGATGCTTGAATCCCACCTCTAATAGACAACGAGTTGGAGGCTAGCACCAAGGGTATATAAATCACACACATGGGAGGCATTAACCTCCATAAGGATAAAGGAGTAGGAGATAAGATGAGAAGATTCACCATTCGAAACCATGCATAATCTATAAGAAAATCCCAATACATGTATTTTCATACATAAACTGGAAGGAAAACTACAAGTACCAAGAGTAAAAATAGTGTAACACCCGAGATTTTTATGAGTAATATTTTGTTTTTATGTTATATATATATCATCAAAGGAATATTTCACTACACACTAGCTTGACTTACTTTACACGCAATCACGACCTTCCTCGATAGCTTGCGTTGTACACAATACCGAGTTTCACTAAACAATGATATGCTATTAAAATATTATTAAAACTAGCCGTTATGAATAGTAATAACCACTTTTTGAAATTTTATAAATTTTATTTTTCAAAATGGACTTCATTTTTGGATTCGGAATATCGAAATTAGCCAAGGGTGAAATTTTGGTATTTTTCTGAAAACTTTCAATTTTTGGTGAATAGTGAAACCACTAAGTGGTAGGTTAAAAACTGAATTTTGCATAAAACTTAATTTTACTGCTTCTGTGAATGGAATTTAGAAAATCCGACAGACACGGTTGATATCAGTAAGTAAAATGTGGTTCAATGAGATAAAAATAATTTTTTGGTGAATAGTAACTTTTTACTTTTTTTTACCGCGGTTAATAGTAAATAGGGTAACTAAGGGTTAAAATGATATTACTATTACCCTAACACATGTCCTAATTCTATTGGATAAGTGTAATTCGACCAAAAACAACCTTATGAATATAATATGACCATTTTGGTCCACTTGGATTAGATTATGACATTTAATATTATTTTATTTAATGAATAGTTAAAATAGTTAAAATCAAAGTCTAATAACTAAAACATTTTTAATATGGGGTTATACATAAGATAAATTCGACTATAAATATTCATTAGAAAGATAAAAATATTTCCTACATAATGATATTTTATTTATAATTTTTAGACTTTAAATAAATTAATTTATTTATTACACAACGATGATGCAGTAATTACCCTTTTAAGAAAATGTTAACATAATTGATGTTATAAATGCTCAAATAAATGTAATTTGAGACTTTTTATGAATTCCACTAATTTTCTAGATTACTATGATATATTAGTGTTGATTAATCACTTGGTTCAAACATATAATTCTGTTATGACTTTCACAAAAATCATATATCAAATAGTGTCAAAATTGACACAAAATCGTTTTTAAATAAAATATTATATTATTAATTGTTATTTTATTCCTAAAAATCTAAGGTTCGGCCAAATGACTTATATGAGGATATATATATTAATAATAAACAACTTGGGGGTTCGTTTGGCATGTTATAGTAAGTTTATTAACCATATAGTGTAAGAAAACAAAAAGTCACGGTAAAAGTTAAATTATTTAACTTAAAGTTAAATCTAATTGATAAGGTTAAAATAATAACCTAAACTTGTCTAAATCCTATTGGTTGATAGGATTTAGAACCATCCCCACTTTAACTTCGAAATAAGACCCTTTGGAACCATTATAAACCGATTTTTACTTTAATATAAAATAATATTTTGAGATATTCCTAAGGTGCCCCTCTCCTCCCTTATAAAAGGGCACCTCCTCCCCCTCCTCCTCACACAAATTTGAGCACTCAAGCTCTGCCAAACACTGCCAAAATACCTTCTACACTTCCCTAGAATAATCCTAGAGGTCCTGGTATTCTTCAAATACCATTCTTAGTTCCCTAAGTGGAGGATTCAAAGAGGCGTTTCAAAGAAGAGGTAATATCCATTACCGATCTTTTCAATTTATTTCTTCTTCAAACTTCTTCTTCTTTAGTTGTTTCATGATAAAGTAATAACATAATTATTACTTACATACTGATATGTTATTATAAATATGAAACAACCCTAATTCACCTTCTATCCATCCTACGGAAAAATGAAATCACCGCGCGTGCGTACGTACGGAATACCGTCTCCACGTCGTGGTGTAATCTATTTTCCACCATCACCTTACAAGGATGGGTATAATGGTGTAATGAGTAACTATATATGATTATTATAAAGTGATATTGATACTGAAATAGTATAAATACACTTAAATACAATTCCACGATCATGGGAACAATATCATCGCTCGTGCGTACGCACGGAATACCGTCTCCACGATGTGATGCGACTCATTCTACATGATCATCATTACATAGTAATTATATAAATGGATTTAATGAATAAATATGATATATGTTACACTAATACCATTCTGGATATAAGTTATCTATAACCTTAAAAGAAGAATAAGAATTTATTCGCCAAAACACGCATAAGAACAAAAGGCAATAAAGACCCGAGTAACAAGTAACAAAGAAATATTACTAATAAGAAGCTAAGAATATGACCATATATGATATCATATCAATATGTATGATTCTGGAATAAGTCAATAACATTATTTAAACCATTATACAGGAGCTTCGGACACGTACAAAGAAAATCAGACCTAAGGTAAGGGAAAATATCACAATCTCACTTTTATCCGAGATTGTTTTTACTTTGGTAATTACTGGGGTGTATTTTATCATCCACATCCATGTTCCCTCAATATGTAATATTATTTCCATCCTTCTACAATAGTTTATATCCAATTTTACCCTTCGGTAAGTTTTTTTGTAAAAGATATGAAAGGAATCTTTTGTCATTTTTCGTACGAGGTACTTTTTGACTTTTCCGACAAAAATACAAAGAATGTTTTTTTAACTTATACGGAAAGAATGGATTTTTAAAAAATTATTTCCAAGAATCTTACTTTACAAGTTTTCAAGTTTATTTTTAATCAAATTCTTTTAGTTTAAAATTGTATGACATTTTAAGAAAGGAAAAGTATTTTTGAAGTAGAAAAGATATTTTCCTCAAGAATGGAGTTTAAATGTTTTATCAAAATTATTTTCCATCTAAGATAATATAGGGTTCTGTTTTTATCCCTATTATTACATTGATTTGATTATGTTTTGAGGAAATTATTTTTATGAATTCATTTACCTTATATGATTTGTTTTATAATGTCATGATGTTTCAAGAATTCCATTTTTGTTACATGTGTTATACGATGATGTATGATTTATGATTATGTGGCACACATAAGAAAGGATTCATTATAAGATGGGTGGGACCTATATCTCCCTCCAATGCATTGGGTAAAGATTTATATCTCATGAGATAGACATGGATGGAACGGAAGGTTATTTCGGTTCAGTGATACATGACTGAAATGAGGAGTGAACTCGGTTCATAAATGGACTTTGTCCGTTAAGATAGTCTTGACAATGAGTCATGACTAACAAGAAATGATTTTCCATGATTATGTGTTCATTCCACAAAGTTTCAAGTTTTATGTTATGATTATGGGGATCTCATTTTCACTTCTATGATTTATTCCATGTTAAGATATTATGATCTCTTTTGCAGGTTATGATTTTCAAGAAGATATGATATGATTTTTACTTCCTTTATTTGCCCTTGCTGAGCATTTGAGCTCACCCTTTTTTGTATGTTTTCTTTTCCCCAGGTCAGGAAGATGGATATTAAGTAGAATATGCTAAAAGGGACCCTAGATATGATGAAATAAATGGGAGACACTGTAGAAGATTTATGAACCAGTTGTTTATGTTTCCTAGTTTCTAAAGACACTATACCTATACGGTCCTTTGTGGTTTTGTCGTATGTTGTAATAAGTGTGCTTCAATTTTGAAGTATTAACAATATATGTAAAGTATGGGTCGTTATAGTTGGTATTAGAGGAAAGGTATAGTCAACCTTTGGAAACTATGATGTGAAAGCCTTAGTAAGAACCCTAAGGATAAGTCTAAGCATAGAACACAATATTAGTGTTTTAGAAATGGCAATGAATAACATAGGATAAGACCCTAAGTGTGAAATTTTATTCTTGACTATGTGGTTTTCCTATTATAATTAGTGTTTCTCACACTATTCTTCTTGGTTTTAGTCAATGGCTGGAACCTGAAGGAACCGTGTTAATGCGGAATGCGACGGGCAATGCAATGATTGTCCCCCTGAGCAACCAAACGATATGGGAGATGGAATGCAAAATCTTGTAGCCATGCTCACACAACTTTCTCAAGCTATGAATCATGCAGGATTTCCAAACGAGCAAAGGAAGGAGCAACATTCTGTTGAATTTTTCATGAGGCAGCGTCCACCTTCTTTCAGTGGGTCTACTGATCCATTAGTTGCTGAACAATGGATTAGTACTACTGAAAAGATATTTTCAGTTCTTCAATGTTCTGAACATGATAAAGTCATCCTAGCAGTGTATCGTTTGGAAGGAGATGCTGATCAATGGTGGAATCTTATTAAGAATACGAGGAAAAGGAATGAAATTGAGTCCATGGAATGGGACGAGTTCAAGAACTTATTTTTCAATAAGTACTTCCCTCGTATTCTCCGAAAAAAGATGGAGAAAGAGTTTCTTGAACTGAAGCAAAGGGATGATGAATCTGTTGGTACCTATGAAGCAAATTTTACAAGACTTGCAAGGTACGCTTCTGGTATTATTATCCAACCTGAGAGTAAGATCGATCGATTCTTTAGTGGCTTAAAATCAAGTCTTCGAAGGGCGTTAGCCATAAGGGACTTCAATAGCTACGAGGAAATCGTTCGATGTGATCTCAAAGTCGAGATAGAGATTAGAGTAACCCATCAGTCATATGGGTTTGATAAGAAGAGGAAAATGGAATTCAAAGGAAAATCTAAAGAGCACACTGAAAAGAAGATGAGCTTTCCCTTATGCTCAAAGTGTGGAAAGAAACATGGAGGGAGTTGTCTTAAAGGGACAAGTAAATGTTTCAAATGTGGAAAGGAAGGTCATCGGGCATTTGAATGCCGCGATAATGGGAAGAAGATGTCTAATGATGCAAACAAAGGAAGGGATACACAGAATGAACCTACTACACTTCAATGTTTCAAGTGCAAGGAGATGGGGCATTATGCCAATCAATGCCCAAATCCAAGGGTTGATGATGATGGTCGACGTCAACAAACTCTTAAGGCTAAAGACAAAGGAAAGTCCCATGCAATTTCTATCAGCGATGTGGAGTACAATAACGATGTGGTGAAAGGTACAATTACCATCGACTCTAAAGTAGAAAATGTTTTATTTGATTCTGGATCCACCCACTCTTTTATTTCTGAAGAATTTTCTAAGGGTATCACCGTATTACCTCAACAATTAGATGTTGAGTTAGCTGTGACAACACCTAATGGAACTACAGTCGCATCAAAAGTTTATAATTCCTCTCCGATCGAAGTTTGTGGGAAAGTGCTTCCTGCAAATCTTGTGATACTTCCTATAGTGGAATTTGATGTGATTCTTGGCATGTATTGGCTTTCTTTATATGGATCTCATATCAATTTCCAAAGAAGGGAAGTCACATTTCATATTCCAGATCAATCTATGATCGTCTATCAATGCAAGGATGAACATAACCTTCCAGTGAAAATTTCTTCCATCTTATGGGTCTTGATTCCACTAAATGAAGGTTATTTATCTCAAATGGTTGGTGAGAAACTCACGATTAAGAATATGCCCATTGTACGAGAGTTTGATGATGTCTTTCCGGAGGAATTACCAGGTCTTCCACCAAATCGTGAAGTTGAGTTTTCAATAGAACTCGTACCGGGTGCTTTGCTTATTTCAATGACACCTTATAGAATGGCCCCAATTGAGTTGCAGGAATTGAAGAAGAAACTCCAAGAGAATCTTGATAAGGGATTCATACGCCCTAGTGCGTCACCTTGGGGAGCACCTGTTCTATTTGTTAAGAAGAAAGATGGATCAATGAGACTCTGCATTGATTATCGAGAACTTAACAAGATCACTATCAAGAACAAATATCCTCTCCCACGCATTGATGACTTATTTGACCAACTACGCGGAGCTCAATACTTTTCCAAGATTGATCTTCGTTCATGGTATCATCAATTAAGGGTCAAAAGGGAGGATATACCAAAGACGGCTTTCTGTACAAGGTATGGACACTATGAATTTATAGTGATGCCATTTGGTCTCACTAATGCCCCTTCTATCTTCATGGATCAAATGAATAGAGTGTTTAGATACTATCTTGATCAATTTGTGGTAGTCTTTATAGATGATATTCTTGTCTATTCAAAGATCAAGGAAGAGCATGAAGATCAATTGAGAATTATATTGAAGACCCTAAGAAAGGAGAAGCTTTATTCCAAATTTACCAAGTGTGAATTTTGGCTTCAAAAAGTTGCATTTTTGGGTCCCATAATCTCAAAAGAGGGGATATCTGTGGATCCAGCAAAAACAGAGGTTATCGAAAGATGGTCGAGACCAACAACAGTAACTGAGATCCGAAGTTTTCTTGGTTTGGCTGGATATTATCGACGTTTTGTAAAAGATTTTTCACGATTATCTAATCCACTCACCAAGTTGACTCGGAAAGGAGTTAAGTTTGTTTGGACAGAGGAATGTGAAGAGAATTTCAAGGAGTTGAAAAGAAGGTTATCCAGTGCACCTGTGCTCACACTGCCTTATAGTGAAGAAAGGTTTGTGATCTACAGTGATGCATCCAAGAAGGGATTGGGGTGTGTTCTTATGCAAAATGATATGGTGATAGCTTATGCCTCACGACAGTTGAAAATCCATGAGCAAAATTACCCAACACATGATTTGGAGTTAGCTGCGGTAATCTTTGCATTAAAGATTTGGAGGCATTACCTTTATGGTGAAAGGTGTGATATTTATACTGATCATAAAAGTTTAAAGTATATTTTCACACAAAAGGAGCTGAATATGCATCAAAGAAGATGGTTGGAGCTGATTAAGGATTATGACTGCTCAATCCATTACCACCCTGGGAAAGCAAACAAGGTGGCAGATGCATTAAGTCGACAAGACCATGCTAGTTTATCCATGATGAGGATCACAAAAGATCCAATATTTATGGATTTACAAAGGATGGATCTTGGAATTATAATGGAAGGGGAAAAATCTTATCTTTCTCAAATGAATGTTCAACCATCTATACATGTGAAGATTAGAGATGCACAGAAAGAAGATGTCGAGTTACAAAAGAAGGTGAGAAATGTTCCTGAGTTCAACCTTGATTATGATGGGATAATAAAGTTCAGGAATCGGGTTTGTGTTCCTCCCATCCCCGAATTAAAGAAGGAGCTGCTGGATGAGGCTCATAGTTCTTCATTCTCTATTCATCCTGGAAGCACGAAGATGTATAGGGACCTGAAAGAGTACTTCTGGTGGGATGGCATGAAAAGATATGTTGCTGAATATGTCTCTCGATGCTTGGTTTGTCAACAAGTTAAAGCTGTGAGACAGAAGTCTAAGGGGATGTTACAACCATTACCCATACCCGAATGGAAATGGGAAAACATCACTATGGACTTTGTCACAGGACTTCCTAAAACATCCAAAGGCAATAATTCTATCTGGGTCATAGTTGATCGTCTTACAAAGTCTGCACATTTCATTGCTATTAGAGAGGATTTCTCTCTGGATCAGCTTTCCAGGATATATATAAAGGAAGTGGTAAGATTGCATGGAGTACCACTTTCTATTATCTTTGATTGGGATCCGAGATTTACCTCGAAGTTCTGGGGAAGTCTTCAGAATACTCTGGATACAGAGTTGAGTTTCAGCACTGTTTATCATCCTCAGACAGACGGTCAGTCTGAGAGAACAATTCAAACCCTAGAAGATATGTTGAGAGCTTGATCTATGGATTTCAAAGGTGGTTGGCATCAACACCTACCTTTGGTGGAATTTTCTTATAATAATAGCTTTCACTCCAGTATTCAGATGGCTCCTTATGAAGCTCTCTATGGAAAGAAATGCAGGACTCCAACTTGCTGGGATGAAGTTGGGGAAAGAAAGCTATTAGGACCTGATCTCGTTGATGAAATGGCAGAAAAGGTCAGATCTATTCAACAACACATAAGAGTAGCTCAGAGTTGACAGAAAAGTTATGCCGACAACCGAAGAAAAGACCTAGAGTTTGAAGTGGGTGATAAAGTGTTCTTACGAATATCTCCCTGGAAGAGGGTTATGAGATTTGGAAAGAAGGGGAAGTTGAGCCCTAGATATATCGGTCCGTTCGAAATACTGGATCGTGTTGGGAAGGTAGATTATCGATTGTCTCTTCCACCGAATCTCTCTCAAGTTCACGATGTGTTCCATGTATATCTCCTGAGAAAGTACATACCTGATCCTTCACATGTAATCAGCTCAGAAGTTGTACCGCTGGAGCAAGATCTTTCTTATGAAGAACAACCGATAGAGATTCTGGATCGTAGCGAAAAAGTCCTACGAAACAAGACCACTCGATTGGTGAAAGTTTTATGGAGGAACCACCAACTTGAAGAAGCTACATGGGAGCTTGAGGATATGATGAGGGAGAAGTATCCTCATCTGTTTGTTACAAAGTGACGAATTTCGAGGGCGAAATTCTTTTTAAGGGGGGTAGAATGTAACACCCAAGATTTTTATGAGTAATATTTTGCTTCTATGTTATATATATATCATCAAAGGAATCTTTCACTACACACTAGCTTGACTTACTTTACACGCAATCGCGACCTTCCTCGATAGCTTGTGTTGTACGCAATACCGAGTTTCACTAAACAACGATATGCTATTAAAATATTATTAAAACTAGCCGTTATGAATAGTAATAACCACTTTTTGAAATTTTATAAATTTTATTTTTCAAAATGGACTTCATTTTTGGATTCGGAATATCGAAATTAGCCTAGGGTGAAATTTTGGTATTTTTCTGAAAACTTTCAATTTTTGATGAATAGTGAAACCACTAAGTGGTAGGTTAAAAACTGAATTTTGCATAAAACTTAATTTTACCGCTTCTGTGAATGGAATTTCGAAAATCCGACAGACACGGTTGATATCAGTAAGTAAAATGTGGTTCAATGAGATAAAAATAATTTTTTGGTGAATAGTAACTTTTTACTTTTTTTTACCGCGGTTAATAGTAAATAGGGTAACTAAGGGTAAAAATGATATTACTATTACCCTAACACATGTCCTAATTCTATTGGATAAGTGTAATTCGACCAAAAACAACCTTATGAATATAATATGACCATTTAGGTCCACTTGGATTAGATTATGACATTTAATATTATTTTATTTAATGAATAGTTAAAATAGTTAAAATCAAAGTTTAATAACTAAAACATTTTTAATATGGGGTTATACATAAGATAAATTCGACTATAAATATTAATTAGAAAGATAAAAATATTTCCTACATAATTATATTTTATTTATAATTTTTAGACTTTAAATAAATTAATTTAGTTATGACACAACGATGATGCAGTAGTTACCCTTTTAAGAAAATGTTAACATAATTGATGTTATAAATGCTCAAATAAATGTAATTTGAGACTTTTTATGAATTCCACTAATTTTATAGATTACTATGATATATTAGTGTTGATTTAATCAACTTGGTTCGAAAATATAATTCTGTTATGACTTTCACAAAAAATCATATATCAAATAGTGTCAAAATTGACACAAAATAGTTTTTAAATCAAATATTATATTATTAATTGTTATTTTATTCCTAAAAATCTATGTTTCGGCCAAATGACTTATATAAGGATATATATATTAATAATAAACAACTTGGGGTTCGTTTGGTATGTTATAGTAAGTGTATTAACCATATAGTGTAAGAAAACAAAAAGTCACGGTAAAAGTTAAATTATTTAACTTAAAGTTAAATCTAATTGATAAAGTTAAAATAATAACCTAAACTTGTCTAAATCCTATTGGTTGATATGATTTCGACCCCTCCCCACTTTAACTTCAAAATAAGACCCTTTGGAACCATTATAAACCGATTTTGACTTTAATATAAAATAATATTTTGAGATATTCCTAAGGTGCCCATCTCCTCCCTTATAAAAGGGCACCTCCTCCCCCTCCTCCTCACACCAATTTGAGCACTCAAGCTCGGCCAACCCCTGCCAAAATCCCTTCTACACTTCCCTAGAATAATCCTAGAGGTCCTGGTCTTCTTCAAAGACCAATCTTAGTTCCCTAAGTGGAGGATTCAAAGAGGCGTTTCAAAGAAGAGGTAATATCCATTACCGATCTTTTCAATTTCTTTATTCTTCAAACTTATTCTTCTTTAGTTGTTTCATGATAAAGTAATAACATCAGTATTACTTACATACTTATATGTTATTATAAATATGAAACAACCCTAATTCACCTTCTATCCATCCTACGGAAAAATGAAATCACCGCGCGTGCGTACGTACGGAATACCGTCTCCACGCCGTGGTGTAATCTATTTTCCACCATCACCTTACAAGGATGGGTATAATGGTGTAATGAGTAACTATATATGATTATTATAAAGTTATATTGATACTGAAATAGTATAAATACACTTAAATACAATTCCACGATCATGGGAACAATATCATCACTCGTTTGTACGTACGGAATACCGTCTCCACGATGTGATGCGACTCATTCTACATGATCATCATTACATAGTAATTATATAAATGAATTGAATGAATAAATATGATATATGTTACACTAATACCAATCTGGATATAAGTTATCTATAATCTTAAAAGAAGAATAAGAATTTATTCGGCAAAACACGCATAAGAACAAAAGGCAATAAAGACCCGAGTAACAAGTAACAATGAAATATTACTAATAAGAAGATAAGAATATGACCATATATGATATCATATCAATATGTATGATTCTGGAATAAGTCAATAACATTATTTAAACCATTATACATGAGCTTCGGACACGTACAAAGCAAATCGGACCTAAGGTAAGGGAAAATATCACAATCTCACTTTTATCCGAGATTGTTTTTACTTTGGTAATTACTGGGGTGTATTTTATCATCCACATCCATGTTACCTAAATATGTAATATTATTTCCATCCTTCTACAATAGTTTATATCCAATTTTACCATTCGGAAAGTTTTTTGTAAAAGATATGAAAGGAATCTTTTGTCGTTTTTCGTACGAGGTACTTTTTGACTTTTCCGACAAAAGTACGAAGAATGTTTTTTTAAACTTATACGGCAAGAATGGATTTTTAAAACATTATTTCCAAGAAGATTACTTTACAAGTTTTCAAGATTATTTTTAATCAACTTCTTTTAGTTTAAAATTGTATGACATGTTAAGAAAGGAAAAGTATTTTTGAAGGAAAAAGGATATTTTCCTCAAGAATGGAGTTCAAATGTTTTATCAAAATTATTTTCCATCTAAGATAATATAGGGTTCTGTTTTTATCCCTATTATTACATTGATTTGATTATGTTTTGAGGAAATTATTTTTATGAAGTCATTTACCTTATATGATTTGTTTTATGATGTCATGATGTTTCAAGAATTCCATTTTTGTTACATGTGTTATGCGATGATGTATGATTTATGATTATGTGGCACACATAAGAAAAGATTCATTATAAGATGGGTGGGACCTATATCTCCCTCCAATGCATTGGGTAAAGATTTATATCTCATGAGATAGACATGGCTGGAACGGAAGGTTATTTCGGTTCAGTGATACAGGACTGAAACGAGGAGTGAACTCGGTTCAGAAATGGACTTTGTCCGCTAAGATAGTCTTGGCAATGAGTCATGACTAACAAAAAATGATTTTCCATGATTATGTGTGCATTCCACAAAGTTTCAAGTTTTATGTTATGATTATGGGGATCTCATTTTCACTTCTATGATTTATTCCATGTTAAGATATTATGATCTCTTTTGCAGGTTATGATTTTCAAGAAGATATGATATGATTTTTACTTCCTTTATTTTCCCTTGCTGAGCATTTGAGATCACCCTTTTTTGTATGTTTTCTTTTCCCCAGGCCAGGAAGATGGATATTAAGTAGAATATGCTAAAAGGGACCCTAGATATGAAGAAATAAATGGGAGACACTGTAGAAGATTTATAAACCAGTTGTTTATGTTTCCCAGTTTCTAAAGACACTATACCTATACGGTCCTTTGTGGTTTTGTCGTATGTTGTAATAAGTGTGCTTCAATTTTGAAGTATTAACAATATATGTAAAGTATGGGTCGTTATAAATAGGCTGCGAACATGAAATCTAGAAACTCCCAACAGCTGCTCACTAACTCATCCAAGCTATAAATGTTTATCCTAATCATCAACTTGTTACCAATGACCTGAAAAATAGTTTGTATATACATAGGGTGAGAATAAAATGTATAATAAGTATGATCTGACCTAAAATCTCTCATAAAAAATGTGAAAGAAGCATACTAAACCATAGTGAATAAACAAATGAAACTAACTCATAATCTAAACAGGTAAAACTAGTTTCCCATCCTCACCATGATCCACTCACTAAATAATGCATTAAAGTAAACCATTCTATATTAAAATCACATATATATAAATAATGGTACACTACTTCCACTTCTCCTTTGGTTTACTTCTCTCACACCCTAATTCCATACATCCTATTCTCATCCATTCTATAAGTCACCCCTGATATAAGTCGGGTATCAAACCTATCTACCTCAGTCCTGAACAGGGACCAACAACATTTGTTGAAATATGTCCACATATCCATCTCATCCATAACCAAGTGTATGTATCAAATCCATTATAACTTGTGTAAATGGATTATACCTCAATCAACTGCTACTCATAAACATAAAACTCTAAGAAGATGGAACCATCATGATCAGATAAAAGAATATGCTATATCTCAATCCATTAAATCCCACACATAAATGTATTGTAAATTTATACATGTAACAACCATGTAGAAACACAACCTATAGCATAAGACGTTATAAAATGGGACATACCTACTCATCTACATCCAAAGGGAGAGCATGTGAGAGGTAGAAGTCATCCATCTGTTCCCTCACCATCCTAAATATTATGGAGAAAAAAACCTTCCAAAACATTTGGGTGTCATTTTCCCAACTGACATGGTAGGGTAGCATATGAAATCAGAAAATATAAGTAATATCATACATGGAACTCACTAATGAAAAAACATAGCCGCAAACTCCGTTGCTTTTATCATCACATAGGTCTCATAACTTCCATGACTAAAGTCTAGGTTATAAACAAGAACACAAGCATCAAGGCTCTCATTAATTATTACTATTCCAATATTAACATTCTAATATTCTTAACCCACGTTTCATAGACCATATTAATTCATTTGATTATATTATCAAGTATGTCATCATTATTAACCACTTAACAAAAACAAAACTTTTAACACATGCTTTTCAGAGCATCATAGACAAAAATCCCATGGTTTCTATTAGTATGATATAAATAATTTAACATCACTTCCATCAACAAAACCCCACCCCATAGGTTATTTATTAATTCATTTATCATTCATAAATTATACAAGTACTCTTGGACTCTACCTAAGCTACCACATCAAACATGTACTTACAATGTATAAAATTAGAATACATCGAGCAGTGGGAACCCAATAAAATGAAACATATAACTAGCCAGCCACAAAGAAAGCATCAAGAAAGAAGTAAAACTTAATGAATAATCCCTAGTTTTAAATCATCCCAACCACTATGGTGCCCTAAACCAGTGCACATAACATCAACCATCCCAACGTCACAAACATAAACTATCACCACAACCTGGGATCCCAACCAATGGATCATCTAAGGTTCTCAACCATATCAAGAAAAATGACAATCAAATAGCCTCAAGCTCCTAGACCATTTCTCATCATGTAAAACCAACCACATAGGGTTATCAAACAGTCAAAATGAGTCTATGAAACTCCTAGATCACACATACATTTTGAAAGTATTTTCCACACATAAGAAAAGAAACTATAACCATAGAACTAAGGAATACAAGACTTTAACATCAATAACGGTATCAAACATCCCTGAATCATTTATATTTTGAAGGAAACAATTTTAATTAAATATTGAATTAACCAGTTTATTATACGTATGTTTTCTAGAGTAAGAAAACTATAACATAATAGATATTAACAGATTTTAAACAACTTAAACATGTGTTTAACATTACTTTAATTTTCCATAAAATATAGTGAAGAAAATATATCAAATTAAATGCCTCTTTATTTAACCATATCATAATAATTATTATTCCAACTTTATGTTGTTTATCATATTTCTAATAAATCAACATTTTTAAGAACAAAAAACACACACAAAGGTAATAAATTATATTATAAAAACACAATCATCAATTTGTATAAAACAAGAAGTGATAAAAAAATCCATTATTCCTTTAAATACCATGTTATTATCTTTATTAGGTTAATTAAACCATTCACCAAAGGATAAAATCATGATAATCCCACACTTGAACTTTAAATCAAGAGAAAGGTAACAAAATCCATACTTTAACATTAAGATATCAACATCCTCTAAGAAATAATGGAACACCAAGAGACAAAATTTGATCACATCTTCTACAAAGAACCAATTATCTATAAAACACCACCCCAACAAGATCTCTCTAACATTAATCAATATAAATCACAAGAAAAATGAATAAAATAACCCGTTATAGCATTCAAAATAATAATAGAACCACCTAATAAGGGAAAACTAACCTTAGATCACCACAAATTGATTTCTAGAAGTTAAGGGATCAAAAATAACAAAGGGTTTTGAAAGGATTCTGAAAAAGGGCCTCGAGTCACCTAGGATTTAGAGTAAAAAGGTAAATTATGAATATTTAGAGTAACTTTTGAATTTATACTTAGATGTTAAAACAAATATCCACATCACAACCTCATTGGTTATAAAATAATAGATATAGTTACAAATAATTCTATTATATAGGAAATATGGCCACACCACAATCACCCCGACTAATGTATCCCTTTAAAAACCACGGTGAAGAGCTGCAGATATATCTCTTTTCAAAAAACCTAGAAAATTTCAATCATAAAACCCCAAGGTAACACTATGACATAAACTTATGATCCATGCCACAACCTTACTCAAAATGACAGAGATAAGTAAATTGACACACTGAGAATCCACTTCCAAACCTCACCCCACACCGCATCTACATCTCAGGAGGCAGATACAACAAAACTCACCCCCTTTTGACACTACACAAAAAAAATACCTCCACACCACAACTATCTCTTAGGAGGTAGATAGAAAAATCCTCCCATATTCATACCCCTACATTATAGGGAACATGGCCACATTGTAAGATACTAATTATGCTGTATCCAATGGTTCCACACCATAGAAACTATATAAAGTTGAAATTTTAGTTCAACTACACTTCATCTCTTCCATATTCCTCCTAGACAGCTCTAATAACCTGAAATGCAAAGGAATGGCTTAGAAAAAATTGGGCCCTTACATCAGATACCTATAAAAAAATTCTCTCCCTTGAGAATTTAAAAACAAACTCTGAAAGGAAGGGGGGGGGGGTTGAATAACCACCCCATGAGATACCTATTAAGGATATTTATGCAATAGGAATAAAGACAACCCCATTTGAATCAATCTTAAAACTCAAAACATCACCACATAACCACAACCCACTTTACCGAGGGAGATACCCCTCAAGGGTAAGGCAAAAACAATAACAAAATTAAGGAATAGAAATAATCTCATAAAACAACACGAGGTTTACAAAGTATCTAACCAAGTACAAAAAAACATAAAATTAGAAAATACCAAGAACCAAACAACTCAGGATATTGAGAATACATCAGTGAATCCCACTCTGAGGTTATCTCCCCAAGACATCATGAAACCACATGACACGATTTAAAGGAATATAATTCCCATGTAGAACGTTATCCTAATGGTTCAGAATCTTGAAATTCCACTAATTTAATGCACCACCATATTTAATATCTGGTTCATCCCAATTTATGAATTGAGAATCACCATGGAGATACTAGTTAAGCTGCGATACATGGAATACATTACGAATCTAGCTCATTTATGGGGTTAGTCATAACTGATAATCTATGGTTCCAACATGAGACAATACATTAAAAGGTCCAATGAACTTGGGAGAAATATTACTACCAAAACCAAACATTTACTACACATGATGAGTAGACACCTTTTATAAATTTTTTTTATCTAAAATCAAACTCTAAAGGAATACTCCCATGATCAATATAGGACATCTTATGAACCTATGACACTTTGATTCCATCATGGATTACCTTCACCTTCACTATTTTACATTTCACCAATTCTGGTTCAAGAACAACCCAATCTTTGACCTCAATCCAGCACAACAGAGATTAGAAAGGTCTAATATCACACCTCAACCCTTACATATTAATTATTTTAATTATTTAAATAATTTTAGCTTCATTTTTCAGTTTCAAGCCATTCTGGGTTTAATTTTTTTTATCATGGGTGCATGGTTGGCACATGGTTAGTAGAAACCATTCACAACCCATGTGAGCCTTCTTCAATTTTTGATAGATCTGAATCGTATGGTCGACATATGGTTTGGAAAACCATGTGGCTACCCATGTGAGGTGTCTAGAACCTCCAATAGAGGCACACTGTTGGAACCTAGTTTGCAAAACTATGCGGAAAAACCATGCGTGGTGTCCAAAAAAAATCAAAATTAAATAAATAAATAAATAAAAAAAGGTTTTCATAATAATAATGATATTATTATTATTATTAGACCCTAAAGGGGGTCTTTCTTACACAAAACCACGAGACACAACCCTCCCCCATCCTTCCTCTGTCGCACGACCCATCTAACCGGGAGGGATCCTGACCATGCACCTCCTCCTCCTCCCAATCCCTCCAACTACTGATGCCTTTAATTTCTTGATGTGGTCTTCTATGGAGAGTCCATATCCTCCTCCAATTCATTTTATTTCCATTTTGGTTGCACCATTTCTCTTCCCCCATGTGGCACGCGATTGGTCCAAACCCTAACCCTCTTTTTGGGTTTTTATTTTGTTGATTATTGATGTTTAGGGTATTTGGGTCCTGTTGAGGCTGGTTCAAGCCACCATTGTCCATGGTAGTTGGTTTTTCAATGGTTTCCAGTAGGGTTTATCTCATTCTAATTCTTTGGCACAATTTTAGTTGGGGATTTTATAATTTCTATTCTTATTTTATTAATTAGGGTATTTTTTAGCTCTTGAAGGAAAATTGAATGTGTATACATAGGAAAAAATATATATATATATATATATGTATATATATCCTCCTTTTACATATTCCCTCATGATGATGGGACTGTGTACATTGGTTCATGGTATATATATATATGTGAAGGTTTATATGCGTGTAAGTGCAAAGTAGTTTTAGGTTGTTTTTATCAAAGGAATCATGTTTTTAGGTAGGTTCCCTATGCCTAACCCATTAAATTTAATTCCATAATTTCTCGGTTGTTTTAAAAAATACATTTTCATTATTATATTAAAATTATATTCTATGAAAATTAGTTATGGTACTTAGAAATTCAAATTACATTTATTTGGAATAATTTACCTAAACTTGCAATGTGAGTTTTTTATTTAAATATATGCTTTCATCCTTGTATTGGAAAATTTAAAGTAGTTTCAATGTTTGATTGGTTTTCTAAGTAGTGTTTCATTAAAATAGGTAAGGCCTATTCAGATCCTTTAATTATTTATTAGAAAATGGTTTTGAGATAAAATGACGTGTATGGCCATTTGGAATCATTCAAACATAAATGAAAATTTTCACCCTGGTTTCGATAGTGGTTTTAAAAAGGTTTAGTACTGATTGGAAATTTGTGATGTTTTTGAAAATAGATTTAAAAATCATGTGACGTGAAGTCCTGGTTATAACTTGCGTATGGATTGATATATTATGGGAACCTCTATGGTAGTCCCTCATATGAGAGGGTCATCACATAGGTGGTGTTAGTGTTTGGGATAAGAGAGCATAGTGGATATGGGTTTCATTTTGAACCACATGTGTGAGGGCCTCCCCATTAAACATATACTATTATCATGGGATTATTGGGTGTTATCTAGAGGTTCAAGTGATGGTTTCTTATCAAGCCTGATTAGACAGGTTGGTACCCCCTAGATTTTCTATGAGTCTAGGTGGGATGTTCTACTGTTGAGGATAGTTTAGAGCAACTAGTTCATTATAGATTATGGGGTTTCACTATATGCTGAAAAGTGAGTAAAAACTGATTATGTCTAGGGTTTTCCTCAAGATAATTTTATGGAATTCTCATGGATACATATTTGTGTATTCATGTTTCATTTTATGGAACTTTTGATACTTGATCCCATAATACCTTTGCTTTTCATTCCATATTAAAATAAAATTTCCAGTACTTATTATATTTTAAAGGAATTTATTATTATTTTTCATTCCTTGGAAACTGTTTTTGAAAATTTTATGGATTTTTTTCTTAAAAATGAAACCTTGTTACATTTTTTTAAAAGAATGGAAAAAATTATTTTTTATATCTTATTTTAAATTATCATTACATGGTTTTCTTTTTAAAGTTAAGGTATAAGGTGCGTTTATTCATTTTAATCCCTATTTAGTATTTCCATCATCACACCTATATTATCTTCTTCAGTTCTAGGTTCTTCCATTTTTGGATCGCTCTTGGGGTGAGCAAGGTTCTGTGATTGGTGGTGACCCACGAGGTTACTTTGTGGTATTTTTAGCCATTTAGTTTTATTTCTTTTTTTTTGATGTAGAATTGTTATTTTATTTTATTCTTGTTTATTTATCTATTGTTTATGGGATAAATCATTCCCAAATTATTATTTTTGATGTACCACACTAGTTACTAGCCCTGGAGGATCGGGAATGCCTCTCGGGCTTTATCAAGGGCCAAATCAGGTGATCAATTCAGAGTTGAACCGATTTAGTTCATGAAAAAATAGTATTAGAGTAGGTTTATCCCTTGTTATTTGGGGATGTATAGTAGTTCGTAGGCATGATTTTCAGAATTCAAGTGGTTAGTCGTGGGTAGGTGCTTGATCACTACCTATTTGGAAGGATACTTGAATTACCAGGGTTCCCCGGGATGGCTGCGCCTCAAAATCTGAGTTTGGTTCTTGGATGCTTAAGAGGTTTTGGTTTTTATGGAATGTTATGTTTGAATTTGAGAATTGGTGGGTTATTTTGAGAAACTAAAAGGCTTGGAGTAGTTATTTTTGAGAAATTAAAAGGGGTTTATAATTTCTATGCACAATCTGAAAACCATGTGCAGACCATGAAACTACCTATGAAGACCTCTGATGCGCTCACCTAGTTGCCACATGAACTGCTAAACTGTGTGACCAAGAAGTGTGTAGTAGTTTTTATTTTGATATTTTGGGATTTTAAACCTGAAGAGGGGTGGGTTGAATTCTTTTCTTCTTAAGGTTGGTATGGGATGGTTTTGGGGTGTTTTTATTTAGATTTTAAAATTATGTTTTCTTCAAAAACATGGTGATTGGTTTATAAAAAATGGGATTTATAAAGTGAAAACTTTGAATATTTTTGAAAGTGAAATGGGTTTGTTTTTGAAAATGGGAGTCATTTTGGAAAGTTATTTAGGATTTTGGAAGGGTTGTGAGAAAAATGGGATGGAAAATTTATTTGTAATTTGGAAATGTTTTGTTTTGAAATGATAAGGGGTGTTTTTGAAAATTCATCAGCCATGTTTAATAGAGAAGTTTGAAAAGTGATTTTTCCATTTGGACCTTGGTATTCCTATGTATGATCACATGTATGGATGTATGTATGTGGTAAGTGGATGGTTATTGGTATGTGTGGATGGGATATTGATCTATAATGTGGATGTATATATGTGAGGCTTCATGGAATACTAATGGTGGGTGTTTGGTTCATAAGGATAATTATTTTTTCTAAAAATGTTCTTTAAATAGGGGGATTTAAATGTTTTAAAAAGTGGGAGTGTTTGATACTGCCTTTTTGTGTTTGGAGTTTTCCTTTTTTGGGTTTTGATTTAATGTTTTTGGGGTGTGATCGAAATGATGTTTTGAGTTTGGTTTGTTGATTTGAAAATGAGATGTGTAATTTTGATTTATCACATATTTTGATTTGGTTTTGTGCTCCCTATTTTTATATTATACCCCCACTGAGTTCTAAGGGTTTTTTAAAAGCATCTATGGGTGTTTTTGTTCATCACATGTATTTCAGTTGATTAATTATTACTTTAGATGTCTGTTTTATCCATTTTGGATATGGAGCATTGTGGTACTCAATATCAGGAGTTCATCTAGAGGTTCTGAGATTCAAAACCTCCTCATTTATTTGGGAATATGGAACCAAGGAAAGACAAGGAATGACTAAAAACTATTAAAGAGATATTTGTTCGACTTGAGTTCTCTTAACCTCTCAAGCTTGATCTTTCCACCTTTATGTCGGAAGGCCTAATCTAGAGATGGATTAATGCCATTCTTTAGGCCGAAACACATATTAATTTCTCATGGGAATGGTTCAAAGCATTGTTCATCTAATAGTTCTTCCCTAAAAATGTGAGGATACTGATGGGTTCAACATTGTACTATCTCGATAGGGGTGATTCGATGATGTTGGAGTATGCTAAGATCCTTACTGATCTATTGTGGTATCTCCCAAACCCCATCAAGGACAAATTTTTGAAGGATTGATTCTTTAAAATGGGTCTATGATAAAAATTTATTTAGGAAATGTATTTATTCCTTGATGATTATGAATAAGTAGTGAGATACTCTATTCAGATCAAATATGGTTTAGAAACATCTGGTGAGTTGAGAAGAGTTACAAAAAGGTCATTGTATTCTGTCTCACTATATTTATTAGAGAGTAAATTCTGGCTGTATTTTTAGTGTGGGAAGCCTGGGTATAATAATTTTTCATGTCACAAAGTACCTAATATATGTCATACCTATGGTTGTTTATGTCTATTGAAAATGTATTTCCAGGGTGATGTTAGGAAGTGACATGGATCCATATCCACTTACTTAAAAAACCTTCCAACTCAGTTGTATGAATGTAGAGCTAGTGTAAGCTCAATCATAAGTTTAAATTATTGTAATTTTTTTTTGGTAATTAATTAATTTTGTGTTGTTGTATTCTTTTGGGTTTGGAGAATGATGTTGTAGGTATTTTTGGAACTCTATTTTAATGGGGATGTCTTTGTAAAGTTGTTAATTTTTTTGATGTATAATGGTGGTGTTTTTTGCACCAAGCTTAATTTCTTGGGGGTTTTTGGTTTCTGTTAAATATTTATGAGATTTTTCCAGTTTGAGGATCCACTGTCTAGATGTGGTTCTAAAATGGTGGTGTAATCACCCTCGATGAGATCGTGATAAGCCTAGTTATCTATTATTTTTCTTTTCTTCTTAGGAATTTTGAATTTTGTCACCTGTGTGATTCTTTAATTCCACCCCGCCCGAACCTTAATCATAGTGTTTGATAGATGACCTAGGTAATGGGTCATCTGACAGATTCTCATAGATATCCTGAACAAACCATGATTGATTTTTTTAATAGATTCTTTGTTAGGGTTCACGATGTTCCTTGTTTTAAGAGAGTGCATGGAGTTGTAACTCCCTTGATCCTTATTATTTCATTTGGTGGTTTTGGGTTTTATAGTCTTGTTAGTTTTTTCTTTGGATATTGGGATGGTTCCTCAAGGATATTTGTACTAGCTTCTTTGGATCCTAGAGTTTTGGGTTTTTGATGGAAGGTGAGTACTTAGTTATCAGACTTCCGATGGTTGAGGTTTCATTTTGTGTATTCGATCATTCATGTCTCACCTAGTCAATTCTTTTGGGACTTTATGGGGGCATAAAGAGTCATGGTGTGGAGAATTGTCACAACTTGACCCTAAAATATTAATTATTTTAGTTATTTAAATTTTTTATCCTTTCTTTTGAGTTTCAAGCTATTCTAGGTTTAAAGTTTTATTTTTTTGGTTTTTATCATGGGTGCATGGTTGGTGCACGGTTAGTAGAAAATGTACACAACCCATGTGAGATGTCTGTATTTTTTGATAGAGCCAACTTGCATAGTCGATATACGGTTTGGAAAATCATATGGATTCCCATGCGAGGTATCTCAAAACTCCAGTCGAGGTGCACAGTCTTCCAAATCATGTGTGTTATCCAGAAAATAAAAATAAAAAAATAAAAAATAAAAGTAAAAGTAAAATAAATAAATAAATGAAAAATGGTTTTAATAATAATAATAATAATAATAATAATAATAATAATAATAATAATATTACTAATATTATTTTTATTATACCCCCAAGGGGATATTTCCTCCCCCTACCCACACGATGCGTCCCCCCCTCATTCCTCTCTCACGTGACCCAGCTGACCAGAAGGGATCTTGATTGCATGCATCCTCCTCCTCCTACTCCCTCTAACTACCACCACCTCTGATTTCTTGGTGTGGTCTTCACCGATTAGTCCCTCTCCTCCTATGCTTCATTTTCTTTCCATTTTCATTGCATCATTTCTCTTCCCCTGCGTGGTGTGCAATTAGTCCTAACCATAACCCTATTTTTTGATTTTTATTTTGTTGATTATTTATGTCTAGGGTATTTGGGTCCCATTGAGGCCAATTCTATCCACCATCATTTTAGATAGTTAGTTCATCAATAGTTTCGAGTAGGGTTTATCTCTTTCTAATTCTTTGGCCTAATTTTAATTGGGGATTTTATAATTTTTAGTCTTCTTTTATTAATTATGGTATTTTTCGGCCCTTGAAGAACAATTTCACGTGTATACATAGGTAAGAATGTATATATATATCATCCTTGTACATATTCCCTCATGGTTAGGGGAATATGTACATTGGTTCAAGGGATACATATATATGTGAAGGTGTATATGCGTGCAAGTGCGAAGTAGTTTTGGGTTGTCTTCATCAATGGAAACATGTTTTGAGGTAGGTTCCTTATGCCTAAACCTTTAATTTGAATTCCATATTTTATTGGTTATTTTAAAAATATGTTTTCATTGTTATATATAAATTATATGCCATGAAAATTAGTTTTGGTACTTAGAAATGATAATTACATTTGTTTCACATAATTTACCTAAACTTGCAATGTGAGTTTTTCATTTTAATATATGATTTCAACATTGTATTGGAAAATGTAAAGTAGTTTCAATGTTTGATTGGTTTTCTAAATGGTGTTTCATTAAAAGAGGTAAGACCAGTTTGGATCCTTTAATTATTTCTTAGAAAATGGTTTTGAGCTAATATAATGTGTATGCCCGTTTGGAATCATTCAAATAAAATGATATTTTAAACTTGGTTTCTAAAGTGGTTATGGAAATGAGTTGGTTTTGTAAAGGTTAAGGCCTTCTTGAAAATTTATGATGTTTTGGAAAATTTACTTTAAACTCATGTGACAGAAAGTACCAGTTAGAACTTGTATATGGCTTGATATGTGATGGGAACCTCTATGGTAGTCCCTCATAGGAGAGGGTCATAGCATAGGTGGTGTTAGTGTTTGGACCAGGAAAGCATTGAGGCCATGTGTTTCAGTTTGAGTCACACATGTGAGGACCTCCCCATTCACCATGTACTATAATCGTGGGATTCCTAGGAATAATTTAGATGGTCGAGTGATAGTTTATTATCGAACCTGATTAAATGGGTTGGTAACCCCAATATTTTCTAAGAGGCTAGGTGGAATGTTCCAATAGTGAGTCTAGTTTAGAGTAGCCACTTGGTTATAGACTATGGAGCTACACCATACACCAACAGGTGAGTCAGAACCAAGCACATCATGGTACTTCTTCTATATATGTTTAGAAAATTCCCATAACTACATATTTGCATGTTCATGTTTTGTTTTGTGAAACTTTTGGTACTTGATCTCATAATACCCTTTCTTTGAATTCCACATTAAAATATCTATTAAAAAACTGATTATCTTTAAAAATAATTTATTTAAATTCCTTTTCATATCCTAGAAACTATTTTTGGAAATGTAATGGAAAAATAATTTTCTTAAAAATGAGACCTTTTTACTTATTTTTGAAAAAAATGTAAAACCATATTTTTATATGTCTTATTTTTAAACTAGCATGACATGGTTTTATTTTTAAAGGAAATGTATAAAGAATTTTTATTCTTTGGAATCCCTATTGATCATTACAGTGCTCACGCCTACATTATCTTCTTATGTTTCAGGTTCTTATATTTTTGGATCGCTCTTAGAGCGAGTAAGGTTCTATGATTAGTAGTGACCCACGAGGTCATTTGGAGGTATGTTTATCCATTTAGTTTTATTTTTTTCCTCTATTGATTTGTAATTTTATTTTATTCTTGTTTATTTATCTATTTTCACGGGTTAATATTCCCAATTGAGTATTTTTGATGCTTGACACTAGTTTCTAGACCAGGAGTTTTAGGAACACCTTTCAAGCCTTGTCGCAGGCTAGCTCGAGTGACCAGTTTGGGGTTGATCGAGTTGGTTCATGACATCAACTTTATATTTATTTGAAGGGTTCTATACCAATATTGTAGTGATAAATATTTTTATAAGAAAACTTCACAAGATATATTTGTTACATCTGTATACCTCTAAAATATAGAATACACACTTGTAACATGTCCTCTAGAGTCTGGATATTCCAATTTGTCTCATCAATTGTTATCAGATGAAAAGAAGTGGTTAAGAATATTTGAGTGATAAAATCATACTGGAGACCTCTCCAAACCTTGGATGTAAAAATGGATTACCATCAGAGATGATCATCTTTATAACCCCATAAGGCCTCACTACTGCATCTAGGTATGACCTCAACAACACCTCCACTGAGCTCGACTGATTGATTGTTAATAAGTGATCTGAATTCATCAAGTAGTCTATTATTAGCTATCTAATATCATAACTACCCTGATATTTGGAAAAACTGGTGAATAATTCAATCAAAATTCCCTGCTACTTCCACTAAGGAATATCATGTGGCTGGAGAGAACTATCGGGAACATGGTTCTCAGCCTTTACATTTTAGCAGGACAAACACTAAGAGATAAAATCTACAACTGAACACTTCAGAATAGACCACAAAAAAGATCCCTTAGAGAGATATATATCTTTTTCACACCAGGATGTACTTATAAGGTGTAAATATGGAACTCATAAAGTACCACCTGACACATCTATGAAGGAATGAAAAGATACCCATTGAATAACACCAAATACTATCTATCCTTAGAACAAACTTAAGGAGCATCATCACAACTAACTTGTTCATGAAAAAAATATATGCTAGAATCCCCTAACTACCACTCCTTCACTTTTTATACTATGTATGACCATAATTTCATATATTAAAGACAACCTCTATTATCAAATGATCCCATATCAAGGTGAAATGTTGTCAAATCTTCCACCACTCTCTAAGAATATCCAGACGCATGAATAAAACCACCTCATGAATTCCAACATAATCCATCTACCACAAATTTTCTTTATTAGGTGTAAATTAAATTTCAAAGTCATATTCCTATGAGAAATCCATTCACCATCACTGCCACAAATTCAAGTCACACTAGGAGATGACATACATTAGGATTTTATGATTCGTGAATACCAAAAAAACATTCCTTGATAAATTAGTGTCTCCAAAAATTTTGAGAAAACAACAATATAGAAAGTTCAATATCCTAGGTGGAATAATTACATTCATTAGGTAGTAACCACGGAGACCCATATGAGATAAAACCCTATTCTATATAGACACACAACCAAAACCAATACATGAAGCACTATAGTAAAAATTAAATGAAATACACTCCTTCAAAAGATGAATATTTAGATTACTAACCACATTCTCCAAAAAATACATTAAAAACAACCTAAAAATGGTTAGTACACACAAAAACCTAATCCTTTTTGGTTAATGCTAAGATATGATTTACAATCTGGGTGAAGTCAAGTATGAACCTCCTATAATAACTTTCCAGAACAAGGAAACTCCACACCCATACCACTATCATGGAGGCTACCCGAGAAACCACCACTTTAATATTTGAAGGATTAACAACTAATACATGTTGATATATGAAATAACCCAAGAAATAGACCTCACAGACCCAAACATTTTTGTTCAATAGCTTCCAAAACAATTTTTGACACTGAAGAAATCCCAACATAGCCCAAAAATGCACTGTGTGATCCTCATCTAAAACTGAGAACATAAGGATATCATCAATAAATACTACCATGAAATATTAAAAAAACTCAAAGAAAACTACATTCATTAACCCAAAGAACACAACTTGAACATTCTTTTGACAATACAATATCACAATGAACTCATAAATCCCTATAACTATATCTTAAATAAGTATTTAGGATATCCTCATACTTTACTCTTATATGATGATATCTAGACCACAAATCAATATTTGAGAACTAGTTTGATCCCTTCAATTGAATAAATAAATCATCAATCTATAGAAGAGTGTATCATTTATTTACCAAAACCTAATTCAAATGGTGATAATCAATGCACAACCTCAAACTTCTATTTGTATTATTAAAAAATAGAATTGGAGACTCCCAAGTCAATAAACTTGATCAAATTAATCCACTATTTAAGAGACCATCAATCTGGATTTGAATATACCATGATTTATAAGGTGTCATCCTATATAGAGACATTGATATTAGAGAAATAAATGGTTGAAGCTCTATTCTAAACTCGATCTCTCATTGTGGGGGTAGTGTCAAAACCTTTTAAGGAAATAAATGAGGGTACTCTTTAACAACTCTAGGTAACACCACAGGATAATAATTTACAAAAACCATCCCCACTCAACCAACAATTATAATAGATACTTTACATGCCTTTCATCCATCATAGGGTATTTCTCACCAACAAACATTTCCTGGTCTCCATCTGTATTATAGAATATAACTTACCTACCGAAGTAATCTATGATATCCTATATTGAATGTTTCCAATCCATACTGAGGACAATATTTTACGACTACATGCATGAACAAATGAAATCTACCCAAGAGTGGTTATTCCCTAGAACTAATTCACAGTCTTTACACACATCAAACAAGCTATATCGGCTTCCAACTGGTGTAGTCAACACTAAGAGAACTTGAAGCCTCTCTACCTCAAGTCCCAAAGTATTCACTAGAGAATACAAAACAAAGGAGTGCGTAGCTCCAGAATCAAACAAGGCATAAACCCAATTATAAATTTGACATATTATAAGTTCCCATATTTTTTAGGTATGTCACTCTCTGATATTTTCATTAATATTTTCTTTCAGTTGTGTTTTCGTTGTGAGAGTCTTTTATTTGAATAAATATAGTCTTGGGTTACAAGGAAACTTGAGAAATACCAAAGAGTATCTATGAGGAAAGTTTTGTTGGAGAAAATGTATTTAAATTTGGGTATGTATGCTTTTTTTGAATTAGTAGAGTTCGATTATAAATTGGGTATGTGTTTCATAGGTTCTTGGTGAGTTGAGAAACTTTAAAATAGGATCGGGTTTTTAAGAAGAAAATGGGATAAAAAATCAACTGTAGAACATTTAGACGCCTTGTAAAGGGATTACATTTCATGTAATTGTTATAGGGTTTTAATAAAATAAATCAACGGTGATAGGTTTTTTGGCGTATTTCATTAAAAAAATTTACAAGACATATAATCACATTACATGACGTGTAAATGTCTAACCTACTGTTTTAAACAAGTAGTGTGGTTGAATTATCATTATTTCAGCTACTTCTCCTCTTATCTCAAATCTAGGGAATTCTATAGGTGATTTTGGGGTTTAAAATTCCCTTCTTGACATCTAAGTTGTGTGATAAATCCCTGGTAAGTCTTTTTTGGTTAGGTTTCTTCTTTCTCTTCCTTCTTCTCCAACCTTTTTGGTGAAATCTCTTGAGCGATTTCATTGTTAGTTTTGATATTGACTAGTTTTTATCTAGGAACCACTTTGAAATCATCCGTACCTTATTCCTCATAGAGTTGGCTATTGGAAGCATTATTGGATCATTATTTAAAGGTAGGGGGTCTAAATCTTAACCCTATGGTTTGATAATTTCCAAGTTTATGCTATATTGTGATAACGCTATCATTTCATGCACCCAAATTAATTAAATAAATGAATGGAAATATTCATTAAAGTCCTTTGGTTTCAAATTGATCTTTAACTAGATTTTGGTCACCCATGGGGTGAGATAACCCTAATTATGATTGAATTGGTAAACATATTAAAGTATTTTTAGCATGACATGTGACCTAGGGTGATTTATTATTATAAAATCCCAAAATTGTTCCTTATTGGTTATTGATATAATTTATAATAAACCAGGAAGTGAATTGAAAGTGTAATATGAATGAAGAATTAAAATTATCATAATTAACCATTGACAATTGTGAAGTGATATTGTGATATCCATGCTATATGACAAGAATTGTGTTCCATGTTGTAATGCTAATATATCAAGAATGCCCCTATAAGTTGCACACTTATATGCCGTAATGATAATATTGAGAGGGATTAGACCATTCCCATGATGTAATGATTATAGAGAGTGGTCTATGCCCAATCCTATATTGTAATGTTTATAGGGATTTGACCCAGATGCTGTAATTATTATAGGACTTTGACCCTGATTGATTTTTGTGACAATACCATGGTTATATGGTTGTGGTTGGTATGGTCATAAGACATGCTTATATATATTACAACTTGGTGATAAAGTAGGTTATTTACCTTGGTTATATGGTTATTTTTTGCATGGTTGTATGACATGCTCATAGATATTCCATCATGGCACCTAATATGGTTATTTTACCTTGTTTATGTGGTTATGGTTGTCATAGTCATAAGACATGCTTAGAGATATTCCAACATGGTGCTGAAGTAGGTTATTTTACCTTGGTTATATGGTTGTAGTTGGAATGGTTATAAACATGCTCATATATATTCCATAATGGATCTGAAGAATGTTGTTATTGTATTTTATTAATGGTTAAATTAATTAATACAATTAGTTATCACTTTATTACATACACTTGTTATCAGATTTGTTTTTTTAGACATGGAAGTTTCGACCTGATGAGTTACACTCACAACATACTCAGGCCATCATTTGGTACCTAAGAAGATTATATGGATACAAGTTTGGATAAGGTAAAAGGACCTTGTTGTTGATTTCTTGTTTTGGATGGGATGGAGTTTGGGGATGGGACTAACACGGGGTTCAAGACCCGATACTTTGAGTCTTATATTGATGTATGGTAGTCCTTTTCTTGTATTGTTATAGCATGAAATTTAGTTACATTCTAGCATGTCATTACATTATTCCTTATTTATTTATTGGATTATTCAGTTGGAGTTTATTATTATCTTTCACTATGTATTTACTTTGATTATTTCCATTCTATTATGATTTTTTTCTACTTCTATGACATTTCATACCAGGGGGTATAGTCTTCCCACTATAAATTCCACACCCCCATTGCTAGTCAACAAACTCTATCATATGAGGAGGTGTTATTGAGGTCTCATAACCAACCCTTTCCAACAAAGTGAGAGAATTCTGAATTGGGGGACATTACAAAGTGGTATTAGAGGAGCATGTTTTCTTTTATTCTACTTTATTATTTTGGGGAAGGTAGAAAGGAGACTAGGATGTGTCGGGACTTGGTAATGAGTTTGTGCATGGGAGTATCTAACCCATGTATGGGGGGAAATCTGAGTATATAGGGATAGGTTTGATGTTATGCTCTGTGCTTGTTACAGTTGATGTTATTTCACCTTGGGTAATTCACATGTTGCATGAGGTTATTATTTTATGATATTACCATTTCTTGAGATTTTTACTCATGGATCAGTATGGAATGAGATGAGAATACATGAATCATAGTTGTCACATAGGGATATATTGACATGAATTTTTCATTATAGAGACATATCTATTATTTTCATATAATATATACTTTCCTGTTGAATAGTAATATTAGATATCTATTTCACTAGATAAATGAAATGATTTTACATGTCATGCTTAAATAATTGTAATCCATGTCTAGAGAGATCAAGAGTTAGTGGTTCTCTTTTTCAGTCACCTATTGGGTCAAACTTGTTTCTAGATAGTTCTCTAAGGTGTGTGTTTTTCTTATAGAGAAAATTCCTCCTCACTATCTTAAAATTATGCATTAGGATATTGGAAATTAGCATGATCATAAGGTAGCTAAACTAGAGATTCCTATAGTTCTTGAGGATAAGATAGATGTTCAGTGTCACAATAACTTCCCGAGGGTCATGCGATTCTTGGAAAGGGAGATTGTTCATACCAGTCCTTCGATGTCTGAGATGAGAAGTGAGTTTCAGCTATATCATCCACCTATGTTTATTGGGGAAGGGGGACCCAAGCCAATAAAGTTTTAGATTGAGTCAGTCCAGATGATCTTCAAGAATCTTGAGACACATGTGGATAGGAGGGTGAATCTTGCTGCATATATGCTTCATGGACCTACCAAGTATTGGTGGGATATTCTAGAGAAATATGGGTAGAAGAAAGAGCTATCTTGGAAGGAATTAGAGATGAATTTCTTGATCCATTTCTATCCTAAAACCTTAAGTGACGCAAAATCTCATGAGTTTATCCATCTGATGTAGGAGAGTTTTTTAGTGCTTGACTATGTTGTATGTTTTATCAACATACAGTGCTTTGCAACATCTTTGGAAGATGATGATATCTCTAGGGAAAAATGATTCTAGGAATATCTTCACTATGAGACCAGGTCCTTGGTAAATGTTTTCCATTGTAAGCATCTTTAATGTCTTGATGAATATGGAACTTATCATGGAAGGTAATATTAAATAGGACCTAAGAAGTGTCTAGGCCATTTCATCAGGGCGATCTGGGAGTTCTTCTTTGAGTGGTAAGAAGCACTGTTATGATAGTTTTTGATAAATTAGTAGTTTAAAGAGTAATCAGGGAAGTAGAAAACCATCTCAATATTGTGTTCTATTTTAGTGCTATCAGTGTGGAATGTTTGGACACAAGCTCCCATAGTGTCCTTACCCCACAGTCGAGTGTCATATCTTTGGTAGAATGGGTCATCTTAATAGGTTATGTTCAAACCTTATGCATCAAACCAGTGGTAGAGGATCAGGACAAGCACCAAAATAAGGAAGGGGCTCAACTACCCCTCAACAGGATGGTAGTTGGAGTTTTATAGGCCGTTCAGGCTGAGGTAGGGGATGTGGTAGCCCTATGCATGAGAAAAAAGTACCAAGAAAGGGAAATAGATCAGGTTAGTCAAATTGTATCCTAGGGTATAGGAAGAAGTTAGTTGCACATTATGCAGACTACTTTGGCTATCATGGATTCAAGACCATCTACCGTTAGAGGTACGATTCTTGAATCATCTATCTTAGCTTGTGTTTTGTTTGATACAGGATAATCAAATTCTTTTCTATCTGATCATTTTTTTCAAATAGTTTGGTCTTGGATGTGGAAATCTAAGATGATATTTTAACTATTGACACACCGTTGGGAGTGCGGTCAAAGAATATCAAATGTGTCAAGGCATGTTCTCTTGAGATTGATGGTTACCACTTCTTTTGGGAACTGTTCGTGTCGTAAATGATAGGATTCGACTTGATTATTAGGATGTATTGGTTAGTTTTATAGTAGGATCATATCAACCGTTATAGGAGGAGAATTAATTTACTATCTCTAAAAGGAACCAATTAGTCTCACAAGGGTGAGTGGGATCTTTAGGCTGGTCATGCATGACCAATTCAGTGAAGATTGGATTGTCTCATGGATATAATAATGGTTATTTCTATAGATTATTGTGGAATGAATCATGATTTTTTTCCTCTAGTGGTATACCATTTTTAGGATGTCTTTCCTTATGAGTTCTATGGATTACTTACTAAGCGATATATCGAGTTCACGATCAAGTTAGTGTCGAGGGAAGAGCCATTTTCTATCCCACCTTACCGAATGACACCATTGGATATTCAAGAGTAAAATGTTTAGTTGAAATATCTATAATCTAATGGAATCATATGATCAATTACATATCCTTGGTTTTCTCTTGTTCTCTTTTCCAAAAATGCTAATGAATCTTTGAAATTATGTGTGGATTATCGAAGGTTGAACTAGATGATGGTCAAGAACTGGTATCCTCTTCCATGCATTGATGGTCTTTTTGATCAGTTGAGAGGTGATCAGATCTTATCCAAGATTTAATTGAGATTAGAATATCATTAGTTAAGAGTGATACCATCAAACATATATTGGACTTCTTTTAGGAGTAGGAATGGCTTGTATGAATTCATAGTGATTCCATTTGGGTTGACTTATGTGCATGAGGTATTCATGGACTTAATGAAAAAAATCATTCATATTTATCAAGATTAGTTTGTGGTGGTTTTTTTCGATGATATCTTACTGTTCTATCAATTGGTATATGATCATTCCAAATATCTTGGAATTATCCTGAGTACATTGATAGAGCATCAACTTTACACCAAGCTAACCAAATGTATTTTATGGATAAATAAATTGAACTTCTTTGGTCTTGTCATTGTAGATAAAGGAGTGTTAGTGGACCCAAATAAAGTCACCTTCATGATATATTGGGAACATACCAATAACGTATTCAAAATTTGGAGATTTCTAGGTTTAGAATGTTTTTACCAGCATTATATCAAATATTTCTCCCCTTTGGAAGCACCAATGTCTAGGCTGACCAAGAAAGGGTTGAAGGTTGTTTGGTCTGATGCTTGTGAGAGAGATTTTCAGGAGATGAAAGTTAGGATCACCTCAACACCAATCTTCACATTATCTATGTTGGGTAAAGTATTTACAGTGTACTGCGACACATTCAGAGTAGGACTCAGAGCAGTTTTGATGTAGGAGGATCGTGTAGTTATTTATGGCTCCAAGAATCTAAGACCACATGAGAGGAATTACCCTAATCATGATCTAGAGTTATAAGTAATGGTACATTCCCTGAGATTTTGGATACACTATCCCATGTGTGGATTTTTTGTGGTATACACGGATCACAAGAGCCTCAAGTACATCTTTTATTAGCAGGTCCTGAACCTTTAGTAGAGGAGATGGGTCGAGTATCCACAGTCTTTGGACATTGTATTGACTTATACACTAGGAAAAGACAACATCGTTACCAAAAATTTGATCTTAAAGACATAAATAGAGGCATTATGGGAGTCTTGTGATGAGTGGTGGATAATGGCCCTCTTTATAGACATGAATTTGGATGTTCATGAGTTATAGGGGTGAGTAGATCTAACTTTGACATATGTTATACCTGTTATTTTGGATTGGATTAAGATCGAGAAGTTTTCTGATCCAGAGGGATTTTTTCTGAGAAAAATATTTATTGTGGGGAGACACCATTAGGATGTTCTCTTAATAGTGGAAATTATATTTTTTTATGGCCGAGTATGGGTTTCTACGGGCTTTCATGAGGATCTGACGAGGGAGTTTCATGCTTCTAGATGGGAAGTGTATCATGGTTTAAAAAAGATGTATTTTGATCTCCATAGACAATACTAGTGTCCAAAAAAATAAGGAGGTGGATAGATTCATGTCCAGATGATTCAATTTTTACTAAGTGAAAGCTAAAAATCAGAGGCCAGATGGACTTTTTAGCCTTTACCCATTTATGAGTGGAAATGAAATGATGTCACAATGAATTTTTTGATAGGAATACCCAAGATGACCCATAATAATAATGATATATGGGTTTTTATGGATCAAATGACTAAGTTATCCCACTTATTACCTATTAGGAAAACCTTTAAAGTTGATGATCTGGTAAATCTTTACATGCATGAGGTGGTTTAGTTTCATGGTGTTCTAAGGATTATTGTTTTAGAAAGAGATCACCATTTCAAATTTCATTTCTGGAAGGTTCTTTAGAAATCCTTGGGATTGTAAGTTCTTTTAAGCACAACCAATTATCCATAGACTGATGGTTAGTCTGAGTAGACTATTCAGGTTCGGGAGGATATGTTATGAACTTGTGTTTTGAATTTCAGTGGTTCATGGGAGCAACATATGACACTCATGGAGTTTTAATATAATAATATCTTCCAAGGATTGATCCAAATGGAACATTTTGAGGTTTTGTATGACAAGACATAACGTTCGCCTCTTTTTTGGTTGAAGGCAGGCGAGTTAGAACCTCTTGGGACTAGTCTCATGCATGATACATCTGAATAGGTTCAATTGATTAGATAGTAGTTGGTGACCACGTTGTTTCCCTCGGAATCTGGGGATGACCTCCTTGATGGGAGGTTCAAACATTCCGATCGGTTTCTAACGGGTTTGTTCATAGAACCGAAAACATCTAATGATTCCAAATCCATTCGGACCTACTTTCCAAAGGTAGGTGCTCATTAGTTTGGGGACTGATAAGGCTTAGGAATTTGCATTGGTCAAGAGGATGGGAGGTTAGACTCATCACACCTTTTTGAGGGGAATTATTGCCAACTCTGGGACTCTCTTTGTAGATTTAAGTTATGTTCGTGAATCCTTATTACATTACCAAGTATAAAATGAGTTTTCCTTCAGATCTGACAATAAATGATCAAATATGTAGGAAATTTAGAGAATCTTTTATATGTATTCGAGGTTCTTCATCGATATAGAATCATCTGTATTTATTAGAGATTCTTGGTCAATGGTACCCTTCAACAAATTTATATAGAAGTCTCTTGGTCATTATGATGACCATGCTGGTTTTAAAACCACTTAGTGGGGCATTTGAAGTTTACTGTCATTCAGAAGGACATGGATTATTTTAGAGTTGGGATCGAACCCATAGACGTGCTACCTACGTATCCTTTGTTTAGAAAAGGAATCAGAACCCACGTAGTTCAAGTAAGGGAGTATGATGTTTATGATTGATGGCTCAAAGAAGGATGTCACAATTACTTTTACACTCTAAGCTCACGTGAGTCATGCTCGTTGTGAGAAAAAAGAGGTATTGGTAAAAAATAGACAATTGTGCCATGAAAGATGCAATCATAAGAAATAATGTGGGGCTTATGTATGTATGAATGACCAGATAAATGAAGGTTAGGATTTATTTTAGGGAATAAATCCAGGAATAGGGTCCATAAAGGTATATGTGCTTCATGGAGATTTTGAATACTCTAACTTGGGGTTTACTCCTGAAAAGGAGGCCCAAATTAGGAGAAGACTTATGATTGGGTTTCACTCCTGAAAAGGAATCCCAGATCAAAGGTAAATTAGAACTGGTTCAGATAAATTAAGACTGGTGCTTACTCCTAAAAAGGAGGCCCATGTCAAGGATTAAGGTTTGGGGTTTACTCCTGAGGAGGATGCCCAAATTAGGGGACTTGGGTTTAATCCTAAGGAGGATGACCATATTAGGGGACTGGGGCTTACTCCTAAGGAGGATGCCCAGATTTTGGAACTTTAAGAATTGGGGCTTACTCCTAAGGAAGATGCCCAAGTTAAGAATTATGACTGGGACTTACTCCTAAAAAAGAGGCCCAGGTTACGGGATCTGGGGCTTACTCCTAAGAGGATTCCCAAATTTAGAGGACTTTTGACTGGGGATTATTCCTGAAAAGGAGACACAGGTTAAGGATTCTCTCATCTTAAAGGATGAGGTTAAATGAATGAAATCTCAATCTTTAGTGACATAAAGATGTGTAAATCACTAGGTTTTGAGAGATATTCCACAAAATTACTTTCAGATAAGGAATTAAAATCAAGAAATCATGCCATAAATGGATTTGAAGAGTGTCTTGAATACTGAATCTTGAATAGGAAAGGTGTAATGGCTTAAGAGGGGTGAAATGGGAAAGAAAGGCACCCAAAAGGCAGGGGCGCACAAGTCTTGGTAGGCGTGCAGGTACTGCGTGGGCGCGCAAGTCCTGGTCGCGCAGGTATGCCTGCACAACACATGGTGTACTTGCACGACGGTTAACTAGTAGGGTAATACTTGAGAGACTCTTCATTAAAGCCTTTAGAATCCTCTTGAGGTTCTTCCAGAAGAGGGTCGCGCAAGATCTATTGAAGTAGTAAGGCGGCGCGCAAGTGTGTCCCTTTTCCCTTAAAGTCTGGCCACTCAGGCGCACACGTGTTGATGAGTTTCAACACTTATGCCTTCCTCCCCCTCTTTAGACCTTCCGTTCTAGGTAAGAAATTACCTTAGAAGTGTTTCAGAAGCCTTGAGAAGAGACTAGGGTGTGGGGAGCTCAAATCTGAGTTTTTGGAAAAAATCCTCCTCGAATGGGGGGTCCCACAGGGTCTATTTATAGGCAGGAGAAGACCCCGTGCAGTTATCACTTAGGTCGCGCAAGTCACTTGCGCAAACACTAGACGGCGCGTAGGTGGACTTGCGTGGCGACTGCGCGCAAGTGGACTTGCACGACCGTGATAGAACTTGCACGACACCTGTGCTTTTGATCCCTTGTTCATGCCTTTGTCAATTTTTGATATTTTCTTCAAAGGATGGATCAATTTGTGCTAAGATATTCCCCTTTTATGATATTTAGATTCTGTGATGAATGGAGCGTCAACAAAATCCCCCCCTCAGAGTTGGATCCGGAGATAATAGTGGATTTGACTCTGAGGAAATCGAGAATCACAAGGAAAGGTGGCGTACAAGTCTTGATGGTGCAGAGGGCAGCGCGCAAGTGCGCATCGCGTAGGGCCTGGTAAGCATAGTTTGATTTTTACTAGGATTAATGTAAATAACCCTACAAACTTCAAACCTTTTAATTGTTCAATGTTACCTAAATCATACAAAATGTATGTTTATTGAGCTGGAAAATTGACTTTTATTCAGATTTCCCTTGTCGTTTGTGGGCAGTTTAGAGTCATCCACATCGGACATAAAAAAAGGGCTAATGTTTAAGGTCGAAATAGCTTTGACTGAAATGGATTAGAATTGACTCAATTCCTTGAAAATTCATCTGAAAACATATTACCATACTCAAGTATGAGGGAAAATATGTAAGATATGACTTAAGAATATTTGAATCTGAGGAATGATATGAAAAATAGCTAAAAGGCATTAGAAGAAGTAGTTTACAAGAATGAAGTTACCATTATTTAACAAACTCGTTAGGGGGTTGAATTATGCAGGGCCACCTAAGGGCATTGGCTGCATAGTTAAATAAAATAGTATCTTTTGGCTAACAAGTCTGTTATGTAGACTGTTTATGCAAGGCCACCTATGGGCACGTGCTGCATAGTCAGGAAAAAGAACTCTCAGAAATTTACTTTCCTAGTGCTAAAAGCCAGTGAAAGTTTATAGAGATTCAAATCTTCCAAAGTATAGAGTTTGTTGTATGGAAAGAGGTACTTGAATATGGAGAAGATATTTCCAAACAAGATTATCGAAGAACTGGATGAATATCACTCCTACGAAGGTCTGATCCAAATGTAGGGAATGAGAATATAAACCATAGACTTGAATACTTTTATATCATGAAAAAGGATATGAGACAAATATGTTAAGGATGGCTATTTTTTTTTGCGGATCCCTACATAATGTCGTTTAAGAAAAATAAGGACAAAAGAGGTATTATTCCCAAGAATGAAGTTACCAATATCCGACAAACCCATTAGGGGGTTGAATTATGCAGGGCCACCTAAGGGCATTGGATGCATAGTCAAATAATAGTATCATTTGTCTAACAAGTCTGTTATGTAGACTGTTTATGCAAGGCCGCCTATGTGCACGTGCTACATAGTCAGACAAAAGAACTCTCAGAAGTTTGACATTTTTGTGACTAGAAGTCATGAAAAGGGTTATGAGGATCTGAAAATATTTAAGTTTAGGATTATGACACATAAATATGGGTATTGTTCAATGTATACAGAGATACATAGATCAATTATAACCATAATCATGTTGTGGCTGGGTCCTGAATTGAAATGTTGGACTTCACTACGTATCCCATAAGGATGAGAATCAAGCCATACATAGTTCTTAAACTACAGTTTAACGTCATGTGGGACAAAAGGATTAGAGATCTTAGTTTAGGGTCATAGAGCTTGGACCATTGTAAGAAATACACAGTATGTGTTTTCATGGGGACTTTTCATCCAAGGGATTGAAAATGGAATTTGGGGTTAGGCCCAAAGACTTGGGGCTGGATTCGAGGGACACTCGAATGTTCCTACGTATCCCATAAGGATGGGAATCAAGCCCACATATTTCTAGAAATATCCTCTGTAAAAATTTGGTTCGTACATGTGAGGGGTGAAAGGGGACTTTAGTGGAATGATGGTTTAACCCAAGATAAAAGGTTCGGGCATTGTCATGTATGCACGTAGTCTTTGAAATGAAACATGATTGAAAAATCAATGAAAATAATGGTTCCCTCTCAGTTGAGGGTATCAAAGAAATTTGTAGTTTATTTTCATACTGGACAAAAGTTTTGTATAGTTTAACGTCGTATAACAAGGAAGAAAGAGAACCAATGTAAAGATATTGATTTTAGGGGCGGTTTCACGAATTAACATCGTATGAGATGGAGATGAACCGACGTGAAGAGATTGGTTTTGGGCTTGAACCTTGGGAGGTTTCCTACATACCCAGCCTAGAAGGAAAGGATCAAAGTCCGTGTAGTTCAATTAAAGAATGAATTAATGATTAAGTTGTTCTTGGGGACAACGACCTATAAAATGATGTTGGGACTTACACATGGTTAGCGGCCCAGAGAGAGTGTTATGGTTGAGGTTTTCTCTAAGCTCACGTGAGTCATACTCGGTGTGAGAAACAAGAGGTAACAACAACCTTAACGATGCATAGTTTAATGTCATGTTGGACATATAAAGGGACTATGCAGTTTAAAGTCTTGCAGTTAGGACTATTGGTGCTGCACAGTTTAGTGTCATGTAACAGGAACAAAATACAGTTTAATGTCATGCATGACGTATCAAGGACTTTATCTACAGTTTAGCATCATGTAGTTAGGATGATGGGGACAATAGAGTTTAATGTCATGTTGGACGAAAGGGGGGGACTATGCAGTTTAGTGTCATGCAGGGAGGACAAAAGAGTACACCATTTAATGTCATGTTGGACACATTAGGGACTTTTTCACAGTTTAACGTCATGTAGGATGAAAAAGGGATGATACAGTTTAATGTCATGTTGGACGAAAGTGCAAATAGTTTAAGGTCATATGCATGGACTGTGGATGGTGTAGTTTAATGTCATGCTGGACGGTGGTGTAGTTTAAAGTCATACAGGACCTTTGATGATTATGTAGTTTAACGTCTTTCCGGACGTAAGGGACTTTTATACAGTTTAACATCATGTAGTTAGGACGTCACAGTTTAACGTCTTGCTGGACGTAAGGGACTTGCAAATAGTTTAGGGTCATATGCATGGACCATTGATGATGCAGTTTAAGGTCATACAGGACCTAGTTGCAGTTTAAGGTCATACATGACCATTTAGGGAACTTTTTCACAGTTTAGCGTCGTGTGGTATGAAAGTACAAATAGTTTAAGGTCATATGTATGGACCGTTGTTGTGTAGTTTAACTTCATATAGCAAGGACGAAGTACATTTTAATGTCATGTAGGACGTATTAAAGGAATTTTGTATAGTTTAACGTCATATAGCAAGGACGATGAAGGTGACAGAGTTTAAAGTCATGTTAGACGTATGTGAAAATAGTTTAGGGTCATATTCTTGGACCGTTGCTGTATAGTTTAACATCATATAGCAAGGACGAGGTGCTGCACAATTTAATGTCATATAGCAGGGACATATGTGCAAATAGTTTAGGGTCATATGCTTGGACCGTTGCTGTATAGTTTAACGTCATATAGCAAGGACGATGAAGGTGACACAGTTTAACGTCATGTTGGACGTATTAAAGGACTTTTGTATAGTTTAACGTCATATACCAAGGATGATGAAGGTGACACAGTTTAACGTCATGTTGGACGTATGTGCAAATAGTTTAAGGTCATATTCTTGGACCGTTGCTGTATAGTTTAACGTCATATAGTAAGGACGATGAAGGTGACACAGTTTAACATCATGTTGGACGTATGTGAAAAAAGATTAGGGTAATATTCTTGGACCGTTGCTGTATAGTTTAACATCATATAGCAAAGACGATGAATGTGACATAGTTTAACGTCATGTTGGACGTATGTGCAAATAGTTTAGGGTCATATGCTTGGACCGTTGCTGTATAGTTTAACGTCATATAGCAAGGGCGATGAAGGTGACATAGTTTAACGTCATGTTGTACGTATGTGCAAATAGTTTAGGGTAATATTCTTGGACTGTTGTTGTATAGTTTAACATCATATAGCAAGGACGATGAAGGTGACACAGTTTAACGTCATGTTGGACGTATGTGAAAAAAGTTTAGGGTCATATTCTTGGACCATTGCTGTATAGTTTAACATCATATAGCAAGGACGATGAAGGTACTTTGCAGTGTATACAAAATACTTCTTCAAAAATCTGGCATTAGTTAGAGTAGTGATGAGTTCTCCATCCATTGAGATTAATGAATAATCTCCATTGGAGTAGCCCCTATGTATTGAATAAGGTCCTTCCTATTTTGGATCAAGATTGGGAGGTTTCTTTCCTGGTATCATTGGAGTTCTGAGAACTAATACCAATTCTCCCTGAGTGAATGAACAAAGACGGACTTTTTTGTTAAAAGCTCGTGCTATTCGATTCTGATAGACTTCCAAGTGGTGAAAAGTGCACAATATTTTCTCATCTAACCATTCCAATTCATTCAATCTCTTTTGAGATTGTTCATCTGTAGATGATTGATCACAAATGGCAACTCTGAGCGAGGGTAGTTGAACTTCAATGGGCAAGACAGCTTCCGTTCCATATACCAATGAATATGGAGTTGACCGAGTTTCAGTGCGGGTGGTAGTCCGATAAGCCCAAAAAGCTTGAAAGAGTTTATTAGGCCACAACCTCTTATCTTTATCCACCATATTTTGTAGTATATTTGAAAGAGTCTTGTTAAAGGCTTCTATCTGGCCATTGGCCACTGCATGATACCGAGATGAATGGTTGGATTTGATGTTGTATTCTTGATACAACTTCTTCATCTCGGATGAACCGAAATTGGTGCCATTGTCCGTCAATATGGTATGAGGGACACCAAATCTGGTAATGATGTTAGACTTGATGAAGCTAACAATGCATTTAGAACTGACTTCCTTGAGAGGTATTGCCTCTGCCCATTTGGAAAAGAAGTCAGTAGCAGTAAGAATATACTTAAACTGCTTGGCCGTAGCCGAAGGGTAAGGTCCAACCACATCTATTCCCCATGTGGAAAATGGCCATGAGTATTTAGCTGTACGAAGAAACTCTGGAGGATGATGAATGAAGTTGGAATGTACTTGGCATGAATGACACTTCTTTGTGAAATCGACACAATATCGTATCATTGAAGGCCAAAAGTATCCAAGCCTTAGAATCTGATCAGACAGTCTATGTGCAGACTGGTGGGCACCACAGACTCCTGCATGCACTTCTTTCATGACAGTCATTGTCTCTTCACCATCAATGCATCTGAAGAGAACTCCATCAAAAAAATGTTTGTATAGAATTTTCTCTAGGTGATCTGGGCTATCATAAAGAGTAAAATTAACGACACGTCACCGGATTTGTTCGTTCTCAGCTCTATCAGGTGGAAGTGTTCCATTTTGAAGGTATTACCTAATAGGTGACATCCATCCTGTAGTATGAACATACGGTTCAGGGATGGGACAAATTTCATTAATTTCCTCTGTTATGATTCTAACATAAGGTGAAATTGCACGATGGTGGGCAATACTGATGGTTGTCTCGTCCCGATTTGGATCTGCCAGAGCTGTGGCTATATTAGCCAATGCATTAGCTTGAGCATTTTGTGATCTTGGGACATAAGAAAATGCTGATTCCAAAGGGAATTCCGCCATTAAATCTCTAACGTAATCATACAAAGGGATTAGTTCTTCTTTTCTGATGGCATAATCCCCATTGACTTGTTTGATTACCAGGTCTGAATCACCTTTCACCTTTAAGTGATTCACTTGTGCTTGAAGTGCTAATTCCAAACCTATGATGAGAGCTTGGTATTCTGCTTCATTATTGGTACCACCTTCCCACAATAAGAAGGAATAAGGTAACACTTCCTTTTCTGGAGAAATGAGCACAATTCCTAAGCCAACTTTGTTGAATTTAGGATTTTCCATTTTCCTCCCTGTTGGACTTCTGGAAGCACCATCAAAATACATTTCCCATGCCTGAGGACTTTCTTGAATAGAGAAGACTTCCTCATCAGGGAGTTCAATATCTGAAGATGTGTCTTCCACTGAAGGGTATTCAGCTAGGAAATCAGCCAGAGCTTGGCCCTTTATCGCCTTTTGAGACACATACTAAATGTCCAATTGCTGCAAAATAACTGCCCACCTTTCCAGACGTCCTGTAAGAATTGGACGACTTAGGATAAATTTGAGCGGGTTATTGCGAGATACCAATTGGACCTCATGATGTTGCAGGTAGTGTCTCAACTTCTGAATAGCAAAGATTAATTCTAGGAAGCACTTCTCAATACTTGAATACCGGGTTTCTGCTTCAATCATGGTTCGACTAAGATAGTAGAGACTGTTTTCATTCCCAGCATCATTCATTTGATCAAGAAAGGCACCCACTGATCGCTCTAGAGCTGTCACATAGAGGATAAGTGGTCTTCCTTCAACAGGTGGAATTAGTACCGGTGGACTCAAGAGGTATTTCTTGAGAATATCGAATTCTTATTGACATCACTTAGTCCACTGGTAAGTGACCCCCTTCTTCATCAATTTGGTGAAGGGTAAACTTTTTCCTGCTAAATTGGTGATGGAATGCCGAATATAGGCTAAGTGTCCTTGAAGTCCTCTTAATTCTTTCAAATTTTGAGGAGGTGACATACCAAGGATTGACTTGGTCTTCTCAGGATCGACTTCAATACCATGATGGCGTACAACAAAGTCGAGAAATTTTCCTGAGGTTACCCCAAAAGCACATTTTAAGGGGTTCATCTTCAAATTATGTTGTCGAAGCTTGAAGAATATGACTTCCAAATCAGCCAAGTGATTAGAACTTTGTTTGGATTTAACTACCAAATCGTCTACATAGCATTCAACAAACTTCCCTAAGAAGGGTTTAAAGATACGATGCATGGCACGCTGATAAGTTTCACCTACATTCTTTTAGCCAAAGGGCATTACCCGGTAGAAAAACACACCCTGAGGGGCTCTGAATGCTATAGATTCCTCGTCTTCTGGGGCCATTCAGATCTGATTATATCCAGAATATCCATCCATGAAAGAAAGTTCTTCATAGCCAGCTTCTGCATCAATTAGAAGTTCTGTAATCAGAACTAGGAAATCATCCTTAGGACAATGCCGATTAAGATATCTGAAATCGATGAAAACTCTAATTTGTCCGTTCTTTTTCTTTACAGGGAAAATATTATCCAAAAATTTGGGATATTGAACATCTCTGACGAAGTTAGCTTTGATAAGATTATCCACTTCAGCTTCAATTTTGGCAGCATAAGTTGGGTGTGTTCTTCTTGCGGCTTGCTTAAATCCTCGATGTTCTTCTGGTAAACCCAAATGATGAGTAGCAACATCAGGATCAAGCCCAGACATTTCTATATAGTTCCAAGAAAATATATCTCTATTTTTCTTTAAAAAAGAAATATACATCTCTTTCTCTTCAAGAGTCATGACCGCACTGATTAAAGTGGGGCGTGGATCTTATTTTGTACCCAGATTTATTTCTCTGAGTTCATCCACAGTGGTAGAGATACCCTCTTCAAATGCTGGAGGAGCATCTCTGAGATCTTCCTCTTCTTCTTCATCACGTGTTATTTCTTACTTTTCTACTTGCATAGTAGATGATAAAGTAGAATTCTCAGGATCTGAAGAGATGTCAAAATTTGTATATCTTGAAGAAGAAGCTTCCATTTCCGACCCGATTGATGATGAAGGGTATTCTTTGGGTAATAAAGAGGAGATGATGGATTGAGAATCGACATCATTTTTCACCTCTGATGTTGCTATAACTTCTTCTGGCCTAATTGGAGAAGCATAGACTTGTTGGATTTCAGCAGATGAAATGAAGACGTCACCATTTGTGCTTTCATCACTGCTTGGTAGATTACCAATTTCTCCCATGTTGTCTGGCTCGATTTCCGTAATTGACATTATGGATCTTTCCATAAGAGTATTTTGATTTGGGTATATCTTTTCAATTTGACTGATAGGCAACACATAATCTGTACTCACATGTGTAAATGGATTTACTGTAATTTTTTCCAAACCATATGGAGCATTAACTTTGGTAATCTCCTTTGTTATGGATTTCTCCCTTTCCTTCATGTGATAGAATTCCGCCTCAATGTATTGAGACTCACATGTCTTGAACGGGGCCTTATCACCATACAATGTCCTAACTTGGACATCGAAATAATATTTGAGACATCAATGGTATGATGAAGGGATAGCCGCATGTTGATGTAGCCAGGGTCTTCTAAGAAAAATGTTGAAGGCTGAGTCTTGATCAACAAACATGAAATCTGAATTGGATACAAGATCTCCAAACTAAGTTCTGAGTGTAACTTCGCCCAGTGGTTCTTGTTCATTTTTATCATATCCTTGTAACATCATAGTAGAAGGATATAAATCAGATGAGTGCTTCCCGAAGATCTTTTGACAGATTCAAAGCATCCAGAATTGATAACTTGGATGGTACTTGGGACAAGTGTTTCAATATATCATACTTTTAATCCAGAGGTCTAAGTTTCTCAATAGGAATATTTGGTTTGGCAGGTACCTTGGAAGAAGATGCTTTGGAAGTTGATGCATCTTGTATTGGGATAGGAGTTGGCAACATTCCTGGTTTTGGAAGATTAGACCGATTAGATCCATTTACTTGCTGAGAGGAAGAAGATGGAACCTTCAACCAGTCTTCCAAAATAACTGTGCTAGGAATGAATTTGCTATTGGTAGAAGAACTTGCTTTTTCTTGCTGAGCTCGCTAAAGGGCTCTACCACGAGTTTCTACAGCGTACACAGTTCTAGCAGGGGTAGAATTGGGATAGTGGCTTCTGAAATATCCATGTCTTACCCTGTATCCTGAGCCCCTAGAACTTCCTATGATTCCACTGTTTGATACAGGGAATTCAGGCTCATTGAAATCGAAACTGCGACTGGCATATGGATATGTTAATTGAATCATATTAACAGAACCAAAGATTAACTCTTCGTCTGATGAAGACTCTGCCTGATTAGCCTTTTCAGGCTGTGCCGTTAGGTGGGGCGGTGCCCGTGGCTTTGAAGTAGATGGAATGAAATCCACCAAAGTCAAAGACAACTTAGGATTTGACACATACTCATCTTCTTCTGATTATTTTTCTTTATTTGAATCATGCCCTTTCTTTGAGGACTTTCCCTCTGACAAAGAGGGTTTTTCCGCAACATTCATGGTAGAATACACAATTGGTTTCCTTAATTGTGTTCTCAAAATAGCATGAGTTCGATTTATTGTCTTTCTGACCATCCAATCATCATACTTTTGTGCATTTTTTTCTTTTGACTTCCTGCCATTCATCTTCTTCCTCTAGAACTGTAGCAGTGACACATGCTACCTGGGCTGAGGAGCCTTTCAATGTGACCTGTCCCGAGTCGACCATCTTTTGCAGGAGGTCTTTGAAGACAAAACACTCCTGGATGGGATGCCCCAACATTTGATGAAAAGGGCAATAATTAGGACGGTATTCATCTCCTTTCTTGTTTGGCCTCTTGGGTATTGGAAATTGAACCAAATTGTTTTGCAGAGCCGAAATGAAATAACCAAGAACTTGTTCATTTTGGAAAGAGTATGTTTTTCTCTTCATATCCTCAAATTATTTTCGTCTTTGATCTTTTTGATCATCTGGACAAAAAGGCCTTTGTTGTTGGCGCTTAGAAGGTGAAGACCATAGAGAAGATGAAAGTTTTGAGGTAGAAATAGGTACAGGTGCTTGTTTGAGCATAACTGTAGCAGTTTTTGCTTTACCCATTCTCCTTCCTGGAGCTGATGGAATTACACGAGATTTAGCCTTAGCCTGTATAAGGGAATCTTCAATCTGCTGAGCGATTGAAGTAAGGTCTTGAAACCCTCATGTGTGTTTCACAGGTATTAACTGCGTGCGTAATTCGTCATTCAGATTTGCCACACAGATTGACAATAATTCTTCTTGAGGGAGTGCTAAACTCAAGGAATATGTTAATCCCTTCCATCGAGCAATAAAATCAGAGACTCTTTCATTCTCCCTTTGCTTACAGTTTGTAAGATCGAAAACTATTGTCTTTGGCAAAGTTGAGCTGAACTGAAGGAGGAATTTTTGGCGAAGATCCTCCCATCCGGTAATTGACCAGGATTGCAAGCTTGTATACCAAACAAAATATGGTCCTTTCAAGGTTTGAACGAAGCATCTGAGTTTCACTACTTCTTGATGCTCTGGAGTTCCCATCATAGGATCGAAACAAGACACGTAATGCGTAAAATGTTGTTCAGGATCGCCTGATCCATTGAAAATAGGGAATACAGGGTTCCCAAAACTGGATGAAGGAGAAATTGAATCTACCCATTCAGGGTAAACTTTCTTTTCTAGTTGAACTTGCGCACGCTTCCCTTCCATAGTTTCTAACTGTGCTGTTAATGACTCAATAGTAGTTATTAACTTTTGAGAAACATCCGGTTGAACTTGGACTTGGGTAGGTGCAATGACTGGAGCTGGGACAGATGTGGCGATTAACATTGCAATTGATGGTAACACTACCAATCGTTGTTGCACTTGACCCGTAGGATTAGAACTGTGAGGGTGTACTGATAGAGGAGGATATTCTTGATCCATCTCAGTAGCTGCAACAAATTGCTTTGGCTGACTGACTCTATCATGCTTAAGAAGAAGAATACTCTAAAGTAGTTCTACATTCAACCTTCTTAATTCCTTCATTTCTTCCTCCTGTTGTGCAAATCTCTGCTCTAGTGAAAGCGATTGACCTTGTCCAGAGGAAGGATATGTAACCTGATTCTTTCCCTTCCCTTTGTTGGATCCTTTTCGGAGAGGGGGAAGTGGATTAATCGAAGGATTACTTAAGTTCTGAGTAATCCTTTGACTTTGTGTACACACACCTTCTTCATTTGTGTCGGTGCGTACATCTTCTTGAGCAGGAACCTCTTCATCTGAGTCCCCTGAGTGAGCCTCATCTGGTGGATCAGCAACAACGACATTGATGAAATTAATCAATGCAAAACTCATCGCATCCCTTCTATCAGCATTTCTGTGATATTGTCTTCTTCCATGTCTTTGATGAGACATTTCCTTTTGTTGATTCAATCCCTCAGGAACTTCTTGATGAATAATAATTTGGAGGGAATCTCCTAATAATTTGGCTCTTCGTTCCTCTTGAGGTTTCTTCCCCAATCGAGAAAAGACTGGATTTCTCTGAGGAGGGGATTGATGATTTGAAAAAGTCCCCAGTCCAGTGGACTGGGGTTGTTCTTGCTGTTCTCACTCAACTCCCCAAATCCTTTTTGTTGATTCCGAGGGTTGGTTTAAAAGAGTCCCCAGTCTGGTGAGCTGGGGTGATTCTTGACATGCTATGTCTAAGAATTTCTTGAAAGTCCTCCTGATCTTACGAACCTTAGTCCAGAAATTATCTGGATGCGTTAATCTGTATCTGCTTTTATCACCCGGTTCAAAAGACCGTTGGATGATTTCCAACACTTCTGTCACTTGGTGACGTGCTTGCTCCAAACGATAGGACTGTTCAATATTCTCATTTTCTTGATGCAAGAGTAATTCGACAACTTGTTCTCTGTATTCTTGATTTTGAGAGGAACTAGTTGAAGCCTGTTCTTGGGAAAGATTTTGATTACAAACAAAGCCCATTGACTGTGGTCGGCCATGGGTAATAACATTGCATGAGACCATTTTCGGCGGGCTTTACTGACTGGAGAGCACCGTGAAATGCAGTGCTCCATGAACACCCCATACTCTGACACGAATACCAGATGGGGCATTGGTAATTAACTGACGCAATCTTCTTAGTGCGCCAAAGCATGAACGTTGAAGGGCTCTCTGATGCTTTTCAGCCTTCAGATATCGAGAGACTGATAGAGACGCCAAATCAATCTGACATTTTAACCCTTCTATTATCTTAAGATGATTTTCATATTCATTATAAGATAATACTTTCTTTTTCAACTGACAAATAGTTTTCCATATGTTGAGATGAATATCATGAATTTCATCTTCCGTCAACATTTCTGGAATATTATACTGAGAGTCAGCCAGAGGCCAAAACATAACTGGCACTTCACCTTTCTCCAGTTGTTTTCTCATATTCAGAATTTCCTCTTTATCATTTGATGAAGATTATTCTACCTGATTTGACTAGAGTTGGTGTTTCCTTGTTGCTTCATTGGATTCAACAGGATTAGTAGAGAAATCATTGATCAACCTAGAAGATGCATGACTTAGGGGTGGTTCGGAGAATGACCTACACCCTGGGCTATCTTCTGAGTGAGAAAGTATTTCACCTGCTAGCGATGAAGCTTCAGACATGACTGGTTTCTCATTTTCAAGTTCCTCAAGATAAGAGGGCTTTCTCGGCACTACATTGTCCACTGGAGCATTTTCCGGGAAATGTGCATCACTACTGTGGATAGTACTTTCGCAGCGAAATTCATCATCATGGGGAGGACCGCCATAATGGGTTAGAACAAAAGATGATATCTCTTGATCCTTGGTCTTCTGAACACACAGAGGGTTCCTATGGAACTCATCTGAAGATGAAACTTTGAGATCGATCGAATTGTCATGAAGAAAGCCTTCATGAGGAAGTGTCTATTGAAGACCTTCGGAATTAATGTTCCCACTATTGGGAACTGAGGGAGTAGAATCTTGAATTCCAACAGATAATTGTCTGAGGGCTTCAAGAACTCTAGCATCGAGCAAGGCCTTGTTATAGATTGGCTCTTGATCTCCTGACTGTGCTGGGTGGGTCTTTTTCTTAAATGCCTTCTTACTCTCCTTAGAAACCACTTGTTGACGAAAGTGGCTACTCTGAGTAGGTGTATGTGCCTGATCAGGAAAGATGGCCAGGTTAGGTTGACGATCTCCTCTCAAATCAGGTGTATGTGCCTGACTTGGTCATCTGTATGATATGGGGGAGTATGCCCCATAACCCTCTTGGACTGGAATAGATGTGTGTGTCTATTCCGGAGTGAATTGTTGATGTATCACTCCACTAGTAGGGATATATTTATGTGTCATTCCCTGAGATTCCGCTGAAGTTGTTATAATATCCTGGCAGGCATCCATAATATGAGCAGAGATTTTCTTCTAATCTTTCACCATTAATAGAATATGCTTGGTGACTTCAGCTTCCGGAACGGGAATATACGTCTATTCTGAGCTTGGATCAGGTGTATATGCCTGCTCCTGTCCTCCTTTTCCTATCAGTGAATCCTAACAGTACTCAAGTGTGGGGGCAGAGAGTTGAGTCTGCCTCCTATTTGTTGTCGGGGATTTCCAACTAACTTCTCCGAATGCTACCAAGCGAGACTGTTGGTAGGCTTGATTAATAATAGCAGGTGTATGTGTCTGCTGATTGCACTTCGCCATACATGGTTGACGAGATCCATCATATGTAGTCAGACGAGCCTGCTGACTAGCTGATGATGTATAAAAAGGTGTATGTTCCTGCCTATAGTAATCCGTCGGAATTGCCAGGCGGGATTAGCATGATGTTTCCAGACGAGTATGCTCGATAGCGGGTTTAAAACGGGCAGGTGTATGTTCCTGTTCGTTGCTTTCCACCAAGTTAGGTTGGTGGACTTCTCCGGAGATGGCAGAGATGAGAACCTTCTCACTGTTGACTGGATTCCACCTCTGGTGGTTCGTCTTGCTTGCTCGGGTTTGAGGAACCTGAGCCGAACGCCTGGAGTCGGTACCCTCATCATGTTGAGGGCGCACTGCCGCACGAGACTGGCGACGATTATTGGTTGGAGCCCTCAGGAAGGACTCCTGTCTGTTTTAATTAAGGTTATGATGGACCTGCTCATTCACCTCCCCAAAATAAGGGAGCGAATGGTGATTGCGTTCTGGGGATAACGACCCGAAACGGTTGGAGACGGTAGTCAGCACCGCCTGCTTCTTGATCACTGGTCGTCGTTGTCCAGACGACCGATGTGAGTTGTTTACTCGGAGGGCTTGTCGGGCAGCCTCTAGAGTTGGGATGGTACCGTGTTGACGGTACTCCTTAACCAGTGCGTTTGATACCCAGCGTTGAAGACGCTGAGTAGGTGATATCGTCCTAAGAGCGGACGACAATCCAGTAGGAGTAGCAGCAGTGGCATTTGCAGTAGCAGTATTCACAGGTGTGAACTTGAGAGCAGCCATTCTAGAAATGCAGAAGATCTTGGGAAAAGAGTGCCTGTTTGATATAACAGACGTAATCAAGATAAATTTAGCCACTACATCTTTTGGATGAGCACATATGTCAATGATTGTTTTTGTTGGCCCTCTCATTGAGTTTTAAATAGGGGCCTAACAAATAGGTAAAACATCATTTTAACTTGGTTAAGGATTCACGTCGGGTTCACCATTTTTGTTTCCCTCGGAATCCGGGGATGACCGCCTTGATGGGAGGTTCAAACATTTCGATCGGTTTCTAACGGGTTTGTTCGTAGAACCAGAAACATCCAATGATTCCACATCCATTCGGACCTACTTTCCAAAGGTAGGTGCTCATTAGTTTGTGGACTGATGAGGCTTAGGAATTTGCATTGGTCGAGAGGATGTGAGGTCAGACTCATCACACCTTTTTGAGGGGAATTATTGTCCACTCCGGGACTCTCTTTATAGATTTAAGTTATGTTCGTGAATCCTTATTACATTACCTAGTATAAAATGAGCTTTCTATCAGATCTGACAATCAATGATCAAATATTTAGGAAATTTAGAGAATATTTTATATGTATTCGAGGTTCTTCATCGATAGAGAATCATCTATATTTATTAGATATTCTTGGTCAATGGTACCCTTCGACACATTTATATAGAAGTCTCTTGGTCCTTATGATGACCATGCTGGTTTTAAAGCCACTCAGTTGGGCATTTGAAGTTTATTGTCATTCAGAAGGACATGTATTATTTTAGATTTGTGATCGAACCCGTAGACGGGCTACCTGCGTATCCTTTGTTTAGAAAAGGAATCAGAACCCACGTAGTTTGAGTAAGGGAGTATGATGTTTATGATTGATGGCTCAAAGAAGGATGTCACAATTACTTTTACACTCTAAGCTCACGTGAGTCATGCTCGGTGTGAGAAACATGAGGTATTGGTAAAAATTAGACAATTGTTCCATGAAAGATGCAATCATAAGAAATAATGTGGGGCTTATGTATGTATGAATGCCTAGATAAATGAAGGTTAGGATTTATTTTAGGGAAGAAATCCAGGAACAGGGTCCATAAAGGTATATGTGCTTCATGGAGATTTTGAATACTCTAACTTGGTGCTTACTCCTGAAAAGGAGGCCCAAATTAGGAGAAGAATTATGATTGGGTTTCACTCCTAAAAAGGAATCCCAGATCAAAGGTAAATTTGTACTGGTTAAGAGAAATTAATGTAGGATCGATATATAATATGAGATGCTCAATATACAAGAGGGGGGGTGAATTGTATACTTTAAAAATTCCTTTGGAACCTTTAAAGTTAGTTATGAACAACTAAAGTTTCCTTAAGAAAAGGAAAGGACTAAGTTTAACAAAGTTAAACTAAGTATATTCACAACACCTCTAACACCGAACTGAACTTGGAAAGTGATTCCAAAAGTAGGTTCCAGAAATATGGTTCCGGAAATTGAAACTTAACAAAAGTTACAATATGAGATTCTACCTTAAAGCGTATAGAATCTAAACTAATCAGAGTAAGTAAGGAAGTATAAGAAAGTTATACTTTCCTTAAGATACAAATTGCAGCGGAATAAAGACAAGTAGTAAAACTACTAGTAACAAGATAATAGTCTTTTAACCCAAAGAGAAGGGTATCCAACAACCTTGGATAAAGGTCCCTTGATTTATACTTTCAAGCAAGTCTGTCTTACCCACACCAGGGTAAGCCCTCGATACGAAGATCGGTGTCTCTGTCTTGCTATCCCCGCAAGCCCTCAACTTCAAGGTAGTTGGCAACCTCTGTCTTTCTCAGCAAGAAAGCCCTCGATCTTTAAGGTAGTCGGCACCTCTGTCTTTCTCAGCAAGAAAGCCCTCGATCTTTAAGGTAGTCGGCACCTCTGTCTTTCTCAGCAAGAAAGCCCTCGATCTTTGAGGTAGTCGGCACCTCTGTCTTCCTATCCCCGGAAGCCCTCGAATGTAATCACCAACATTCGGAGTCGCACGAAGCTTTGAGAGTTAATAAGAGACTCTCTCTATAGAAATCACTTCAACAGCATGTAGACACTTTATCAACAATCGACATATGCATCAACCATCAGCCATTCATCAGCAGCGAGCTCTTTCAAATGAGCTCCTATTTATAGGTAAGGTCGGCTCCTTCTCCAACGGTCATATTTCCCTTAAAGTTCGGAGGGACCTGTACACGTGTCACTTAGACAACGGTTAGTTTATAACAAAATGGAAGACATCGTTTTATAACAAGGTAAGTGTAACAGAATGTACGACATCGTTTTAAACTCTAACATAAAGGTTCGGAATAGAAATTTCGGAGTGAAGGTTCGGAGTGAATAAATTCAGAGTGTATAAAACAATGATAATCAGATTCTGTTTAATAGGTGAATTCGGAATGAGAATTCGGAATAGGAATTCGGAATAGGAATTCGGAATAGGAATTCGTCATCAGAAATCGTAATGAGAATTCATCATTAGAGTTCGTAATGAGAATTCGTCATCAGAATTCATAATGGGAATTCTTCTTCAGAATTCGTAATGAGAATTCTTCTTCAGAATTCGTAATGAGAATTTATCATCAGAATTCGTAATGAGAAATTCGGAATGGGATTTCTTCATTAGAATTCGTAATGAGAATTCTTCTTCAGAATTCGTATCCTGAATCTGGAATAGAACTTAGTCAGAATTCATATCCGGAATTCGGAATGAAACTTCCTTATAGTTCTTGTCCAGAACCGAATCCTAAAAACAGAATGCTTTTTTTCAGTTTTAATGAATCCGAGAAAGTGAATCCGAATTTCATACTTAAGAAAAAATATTAATGAAAATATGATAAGGATAAATTTTTCTTATAAAAGCGATTTTCCTTAAGAAAGCATTTTTCCTTATAAAAGCAATTTTCCTTAAGAAAGCATTTTTCCTTACAAAAGCGATTTTCCTTAAAGAAAGCATTTTTCCTTACAAAAGCGATTTTCCTTAAAGATAAGGTGTTTGTGATTTTCAAAACAAGAAGGAATGGAAAAGTCATAAGGAAAACCTTATTGACTCAACAATCTCCCCCTTTTTGGAAAGCACAAACATCCTTACGAAAAAGCTATTCTAAGAAGGAAACACATTAAAGCTTATCTCCCTTGGTTTAAGAAATAGATGAATACGACTAACTCCCCCTTAGGCTTTGAATCTCTAAGGATCGTATTCATATTTCCGGAGTGATGTTTCTTTAAGAAAAACTCCCCCTTAAACAAACTCTTATTAGAGTTCTTTTTCCTTGGGTATTTTTCCTTTCTCCCCCTTTGATAAACTCTTATTAGATTTCCTCTTTTTCTTAAGGATCTTTTCCTTCTCCCCCTTTGTGATTTTCAAAAAGAATTGGAGGGAATGGAAAAACTTAACAAAGTACCTGAAAAGATTAGTAACGACAGCAATAGAAACAACAAGCACAATTTTCATTATATTTGAAATGTCAGCAACAAAAACAGATTACAACAAAAAGATCGGATTGGTCATTTCGGATCTTTCTCCTTCGACATGAGCCCCTTGAGAATTGTCTTGATCTTCTTGATGTCCTTATGATCTTCCTCTGCTTGCTTCTCTAAGGCAACTATTCTTGCTGACTGAGCTTCAATGATTTCTTCCTGAGCCTTCAACTTTTCTTCCTGAGCTTCCATTTTCTCTTCCTGAGACTTTATCCTTTATAGAAAATTGATCCGATGATCTCTTTCAGATTTCCAATTCTGAGAAACAGAATTGAGCTTTCCATTCAGATCTCTTACTTCCTGACTCCGAATGTTCTTTTCCTCTGTCAATTTCTCATCGAATGATGCAGTCATCTCATGAAACTTCTTGTCCTCGGTTTGAAAAGCATCCTTAACATTCTCCTGAAACTCATCCAGCAACCTCATCTCTTCCACATTCTTCTTCGACCAGCTAGTCATCCTTTTGCAAGATCTTTTATGGGCTTCGTAACCAATAAAGAAATTTTTGAACTGGGCTTCTATCTCAACACATTTATCCATAACCATGGATACAGAGTCTTTTTTCTGATTCATCGCATGTTGAAGCATCTGGCATCTAGAGTCTATACTGGAGAAGGTCGGAATGGTTCCCACCAACTTCTTCAAGGACTGAACAACAAAATCGTGCCCCAACGATGATGACTCCGAATCAGAAATCTTGCTAGGAGAATTTTCTTCCTCAATAAGCTCCAACTTCCTCTTAGAAGAGCTACCAGCTTCCTTCCTCATAATTTTTTCTGAACTCGGGGTATCAGCAAGAATTTGCTTTCCCTTATCTTTTTCCGGAATTGAAACCTGTTCCGGAGATCTGTTCTCACTATCAGAGACTTGAACAATTTTATCTTCCTCATCAGCAACTTCTTGAACATTGGCTTCCATGTTTCCTATCTGAGCAGCATCAAGTAAAATATGTTCTTCTTCTCTCAGACAAGAAACTTCTTCTTCTCCCTTTTCTTCTTCCATTGCAGGAGTAGCAAGCTTTGAAGATTGAGCTTCAGATGTTCGGAGCGAGAGGTGACCCGAAGGAGTTCCCTTATATACATCTACTTGTTTGAGCACATCTCCTGTCTCACCACTTCCTTCAGCCGCTTCTTCAACCTCTTCCATTAGCTCTACTTCCTCAGTAGCAACAGCCTCTTCCCGAGTTACAAGATTTCTTCCTGGAGTCTCAGGTAGAGATTCCAGAGAAAAGGATCTCGGAACGGGAATGGTTGCTGAAACCATTTCGTTAAATTGCAACAACGCTTGCACAACCTCAGCTTCTGACAACTTCTTCTTCAGCTTCTTTTCCTTTGCTTGCTTCTCGAGCTCATCAGCAGCCTTTTCTTTCAGAGCTTTAGCCTCTGCAGGATCCAATCCGAACTGCGGATCTCCTTCCTTCCTCTTCTCCTTGTCAGCTCTCCACTTCGCTGCAACCTCATTAGTATATGTTTTCTTCTTCTTAGACTTAGGAGGTGCGGAGTGGACTTCCTTAGACTTGGGTTCCTCAGCTTCACCTACCACTTCTTTCTGCTTCCTCTTCCTTACCGGCTTTGATGATTCCGGATCAGCCACTTTCGGAGTCACTTCTGCTTGAGGAGGTAGATCAATGAACTTCCCTGACTCCTTGTTAAAAGCTATATTCATCCTTTTAAGAGTTGCATCACTGAGCAACATGATCTTGCAAACTTTCGGCTTAGAACTGCAAGCAACCTTGAAGGATTTTAGGCACCGAACTATCAGCTTCGACAATATTGCCGGGTACATCACTATCTGAGCTCTCAGATTCCCCTTCTTCAAATTATCAATGTTGAGAAGAATATGCTTCATCAAGTTGAACTTTCTTAGATTTATCAGAAAATCCAAGATGTATATCTCACTCTTCTTCAAGCTATCCTTGTATCCTTTTCTCGGTACAATAAGCCCTTGCACCCATAATTCCAGAATCCGGAAGTTTGTAGAAAGACTTGCAATTTTCGGAGCCTTGTCATCATCCAATCCGAGAATTTCTAAGGCTTTCTCCATGTTGAAACTATCCAAGGAGTCTGGCAGAACGTGTGAGATAAACTCAGCCTCACCTTCATAATTTAACCCTACCAAGCTTGCAGCCTTGGTGTAAGATAGCTTATATGTCTTGCCATACGATTTGAAGGAAAACTTCTCTCTATTATCTTCCACGAAGAAAGCAACTGACTCATAAAACTCGACAAGCAAGTCAGAGTAGACTTCATCTTGGTTGCCGGTTTTTGATACCGCAACATCTTCCCAGCCATTCAGCTTGATATTCTTTGATATAATAGAATCATAGTTGCTGAAGAAATTCGGATGAACTAACCGCTCTCTGTAGACTAACCACTGAGAAATGGGCTTGGTTGAAGACATTTCTTGAGAAGCTAACTCTGCAGACATTCGGATCTGAAGTCTCTGAGAAGTTCGGAACTGAGAAGACTGAAGTTCGGAATGGCCTTAAATCAGAGAGTCAGAGCTTCAGCACGCAAAAGCTTGAAATCGATGTGGGACGAGAAAATAGGGTCCCCTTTATATAGGCATTGGGATGACGGTTCAACTTCCTCGGTTGATCTAACGGTTTAGAATGATCTGAGATCTGATCTAACGGTTGAAAGCTTGAATCCGATCTTTTTGAGGTTTTATTAAAGCAAAGATTTAAGAAAACTATAATCCAAAAACATAATATAAGAAACTTCCAGCAAGTAAAATATGATTACGAAAACTTCAGTAAGGAAATCATACCTTTCGGATTAGCTTAGGAAAGTTATTCGTAATGGGTAATATAAAGACGACTACGAAAAACTCAATACGAAAAAGTAAATACGAAAATTCATTACGAAAAAGTAAATACGAAAAGTCAATACGAAAAACTCAATACGAAAAACTCAATACGAAAAACTCAATACGAAAAAGTAAATATGAAAACTTGTTATGGAAGATTCAGTACGAAAGTTCCGTTATGAAAATACCAGTACGAAGGTTTTCCATTCCGGAAATTTTCAATATAAATACTTCCATTCCAGAAGTATTCTGTGCGAAAATATCCTTTCTGGAAAAATTGTTATTCCGGAAGTTCCATTCCGGAAATTTTCGTTCCGAAAAGTTTGAAAACAAAATTTGAAAAACTTTGTTAAATAAACAAACAAATGTACTCCCCCTATGAAAAGGAGTTTATTACTGTAAGGAGACTTTTTCAACAGAAAGTTAATTAAGGAAGATTACCTTACGGTTATCATTCCTAACTTTTGTTTAATATATTCAAATCTATCAGAAGGCAAGGATTTTGTGAAAATGTCAGCAAGTTGATCTTGCGTTCCGATAAACTGAAGAATAATATCTCCTTTAAGTGTGTGATCCCTAAGAAAGTGATGCCTAATATCTATGTGTTTTGCACGAGAGTGATGTGCAGGGTTTTTACTTAGGGCAATGGCACTTGTGTTATCACACAAAATTTGAGTTTTAGTAAAACTCAAGCCATAGTCTGTGAGTGTGTGTTGCATCCACAACACTTGTGCACAACAACTTCCAGCTGCTACATATTCAGCTTCAGCAGTGGAGAGTGCAACAGAATGTTGCTTCTTGCATGACCAAGAAAATAATGAATCTCCTAAGAAATGACAAGTTCCGGATGTAATTTTCCTATCCATTCTACATCCACCAAAGTCAGCATCAAAAAATCTTTTTAGAACAAAATCATTTCTAGAAGTATAAAATAATCCTAGATCCATGGTTCCCTTAAGGTAGCGAAAAATTCTTTTTACTGCCTTTAAGTGAGATTCCTTAGGATTGGATTGATATCTTGCACATAAGCATACAGAAAACATTAAGTCTGGTCGACTAGCTGTTAAGTAAAGTAAACTTCCAATCATACCTCTAAAAGATGTTTGATCTACTGGTTTTCCAGCTTCATCAAGATCTAAAGAGTTTGAGGTACCAATGGGAGTACTTATACTCTTAGTGTTGTCATAACCATACTTTTTAAGAAGATCTTTAATATACTTATGTTGGGATATGTAGGTTCCTTCTGGTTTTTGAGAAATTTGAAAACCAAGGAAAAATGTTAACTCACCCATCATACTCATTTCAAACTCAGATTTCATTAGACTAGCAAAAGAGTTAGTCAAAGATTGCTGAGTTGAACCAAATATAATGTCATCAACATAAATTTGAACAATCAAAACATTTTTCTTATCTTTCTTTATAAAAAGGGTTGGATATGCATTTCCCTTAACATAGTTATTTTGAAGCAAAAATCCAGTGAGTCTATCATACCATGCTCGTGGGGCTTGTTTAAGGCCATACAAAGCTTTGGTAAGTCTAAAAACATGATCTGGATGTTTTGTATCTTCAAAGCCAGGAGGTTGTTCAACAAAAACTTCCTCTTGAACATAACCGTTAAGAAAAGCACATTTCACATCCATTTGGAAAAGTTTGAAATTAAAGAATGCTGCAAAGGCATGTAGAATACGGATAGATTCAGGTCTAGCTACTGGAGCATAGGTTTCTTCATAGTCTATTCCTTCTTGCTGATTATAGCCTTTTGCAACAAGTCTAGCTTTATTTCTAACAATGACTCAATTTTCATCACATTTATTTCTGAAAACCCATTTTACTCCAATAACAGAAGTTTCCTTAGGTCTTTCAACCAAGGTCCAGACTTTATTCCTTTCGAATTCATTTAGTTCATCTTGCATTGCTTTGATCCAATCATCATCACCTAAAGCTTCATCAGTGCTTTTAGGCTCTAATTGGGAAAGAAATGCTAGATGTTCTACTTCATTTCTTAAGGAACTTCTTGTCCTTACAGGTTGATTTACATCACCAATGATACTATCACTGGGATGATTCTTAAGAAACACCTGATTTGGGTTTTGTAAAACCTGTTCATCAACACAAGGTAGAAAGTCTTCTGGGGTAAATGTTTCAGAAGTATCTTCTAGAACAAGGTAACCTTCATCACATAACTGACTTATGCTAATGAGGTTGTGCTTAAGACCTTTGACAAAAAGAACATTTGAAATCAAAGTTTTACCTAAAAGAACAATATTACCAATACCAACAATCTCTCCCTTAGCATTGTCTCCGAAAGTTACCTTTCCTCCTTTCGTTTTGATAATCTTTTCAAAAAATCTTTTGTTACCAGTCATGTGCCGGGAACATCCACTATCCATGTACCAAATATTGTTGCTGGAACTTTCTTTATTTTCCTGAAATTAAGAACAAAGCTAGATTTTCGGAATCCAAACTTGTTTGGATCCGATATTTCCAGACAATAAAATTTTAGGTATCCACATTTTCTTAGAAAAGTAAGCTTTATGAAAACCTAAGGATTGAGTTTTGTTTAAGGAACAATTTCTTGCCCAGTGACCACCACATTGACATTTAGTGCAAAATGGGGCACTTTGAGGAACAAAATAATTGTTACTGAAAACTGGTTTTGCATGGGTATAACCAAATCCGGATTTATTTCTTAAAGGTCGTATTTGAGAATACATCTTATCAAAATTTTCCTTACCATGGGTAATGTTTGATAAACACTTCTTTAAGGAAAAAATTTCGGACTTGAGTTTTACAACCAAGTTTTTATCCTCAAAATCATTAGTTTTTGAACTAGAGTTAGGCTCGAAAACATTTTTATTAGAAATTACTTTTTCTAATTCTTTAGAAAGTTTGTTCTTCTCAGAACTTACTTCCTCAATATTTTTTGAAATATTTTCAAAATCAGCATTTTTCTTATCAAGATCTTTAGAAAGATCTGATATCTCTTTAGTAAGAATAGAATTCCTAGAATTTGCCTTATCAAGTTTCTTGTTGAGTTTGGAATTTTCAATCTCAAGAAGTTCAGCAAACCTAGAGACTTCTTCATAAGTAGGTAAAGTATTTTCCTCATCAGAAGATGATTCTTCATCAGAAGAGTTATAATACTTACTATCATTAGGATTTAAAGAAACATTGGTCAATGATTCAGCATTTCGTACCTTAGCCATGAGACAATGATTTTCAATAGGTAATCTGGCTATAAGACCAAGATTCTTCTGTCCTGAAGATTCATATTCAGAAGATTTATCTGAAGAGTCACCACCACTGGCACTCCAGGTGTCATTAGCTTTCAGAACATTCTTAGCTTTAGCTTTGTAATACTTCTTCCTGTTTCTGTCTGAATGTCTTTCCTTCCTTTCTTTCTTTTTGAGCATAGGGCAATCTGGTCTAATATGTCCAGCTCTCTTACATTCATAACAAGTAACATCTCCATCTTTCTTATCTTTCCTGTCCTTCTTCTTATACTTGGATTGAAAGTTTCTCTGTCCAGCTATCTTGTTCATCCTTCGAGCAAGATTGGCTAATTCATTTTCTGAAACTTCACTTTCACTAGATTCGGATTAGAAAATGACTTTCTTAGACTTGGATCTGGTTACTCTCTCAGGAGTCTTAGCTTTCATCTGATTCGAAGTTGTAGTAAAAGCAACAGTACCATTTCCATTCTTCTTCTTGATGTTGTCAGCATCTCTCTTCATTCTGGTCTCATGTTGTAGAAGAGTTCCAAATAATTCCTCAAGAGTAATTTGAGTAACCTTCCTGTTCTCATCTATAGCTGTTCTCTTGGATTCCCACTCATTGGGCATAATGTCAATAATCTTGTCCACAAGAGCTTCATCATCTAAACCTTTTTCTCCCATAGATTGTAGACTGTTGACGATAGTCATAAATCTTTGTTGAACTTTACAGATAGGTTCTCCATAAGAAAAATTGAAGCCATGATATTCAGCTCTAAGAATAGCTCTTCTAGTCTCAATCACCTTAGAAGTCCCAAAGTGTGTAACCTCTAACTTCTTCCATATACAGTTAGCTGCTTCACAAGAAGAAATTTGGCTATATATATTTCTAGTCATTGAACATAATAAAGTATTGCGTACCTTATAGTTGAGTTGATATTCTTGCTTTTCCTGGTTAGTAAAGGTTCTGACTTCCTTGTCAGGAATTTTATAATCACCAGTAAGCATCACAAAGTTGTCTACTCCAGTATTGATAACAAAAGTCTTCATACGATCTCTCCAGTATTCATAGTCATTACCATCGAAGATTGGTGGCCTTGTAGGATTCAGATTGTCAATCGAACCAACATTAATTCCTGTCATACTAAAAATAACTTTGCACACAAACTAGTTAGTAGCAAAAGTTCGTAATCAAAAAGTTCGGAATGAGAAAAGTTCGGAATGGAAAAGTGAGCAAGAAAAACTTGTATGTGAGTACAAGTATTTCAGTAACCTTGGCTCTGATACCAAATGTAAGAATGGTATAGAGTAAGAGGTTTCCAACCTCTGATACCAATTGTAGGATCGAAATATAATATGAGATGCTCAATATACAAGAGGGGGGGGGGGGGGGTGAATTGTATACTTTAAAAATTCCTTTGGAACCTTTAAAGTTAGTTATGAACAACTAAAGTTTCCTTAAGAAAAGGAAAGGACTAAGTTTAACAAAGTTAAACTAAGTAGATTCACAACACCTCTAACACCGAACTGAACTTGGAAAGTGATTCCAAAAGTAGGTTCCAGAAATATGGTTCCGGAAATTGAAACTTAACAAAAGTTACAATATGAGATTCTACCTTAAAGCGTATAGAATCTAAACTAATCAGAGTAAGTAAGGAAGTATAAGAAAGTTATACTTTCCTTAAGATACAAATTGCAGAGGAATAAAGACATGTAGTAAAACTACTAGTAACAAGATAATAGTCTTTTAACCCAAAGAGAAGGGTATCCAACAACCTTGGATAAAGGTCCCTTGATTTATACTTTCAAGCAAGTCTGTCTTACCCACACCAGGGTAAGCCCTCGATACGAAGATCGGTGTCTCTGTCTTGATATCCCCGCAAGCCCTCAACTTCAAGGTAGTTGGCAACCTCTGTCTTTCTCAGCAAGAAAGCCCTCGATCTTTAAGGTAGTCGGCACCTCTGTCTTTCTCAGCAAGAAAGCCCTCGATCTTTAAGGTAGTCGGCACCTCTGTCTTTCTCAGCAAGAAAGCCCTCGATCTTTGAGGTAGTCGGCACCTCTGTCTTCCTATCCCCGGAAGCCCTCGAATGTAATCACCAACATTCGGAGTCGCACGAAGCTTTGAGAGTTAATAAGAGACTCTCTCTCTAGAAATCACTTCAACAGCATGTAGACACTTTATCAACAATCGACATATGCATCAACCATCAGCCATTCATCAGCAGCGAGCTCTTTCAAATGAGCTCCTATTTATAGGTAAGGTCGGCTCCTTCTCCAACGGTCATATTTCCCTTAAAGTTCGGAGGGACCTGTACACGTGTCACTTAGACAACGGTTAGTTTATAACAAAATGGACGACATCGTTTTATAACAAGGTAAGTGTAACAGAATGTACGACATCGTTTTAAACTCTAACATAAAGGTTCGGAATAGAAATTTCGGAGTGAAGGTTCGGAGTGAATAAATTCAGAGTGTATAAAACAATGATAATCAGATTCTGTTTAATAGGTGAATTCGGAATGAGAATTCGGAATAGGAATTCGGAATAGGAATTCGGAATAGGAATTCGTCATCAGAAATCGTAATGAGAATTCATCATTAGAGTTCGTAATGAGAATTCGTCATCAGAATTCATAATGGGAATTCTTCTTCAGAATTCGTAATGAGAATTCTTCTTCAGAATTCGTAATGAGAATTTATCATCAGAATTCGTAATGAGAAATTCGGAATGAGATTTCTTCATTAGAATTCGTAATGAGAATTCTTCTTCAGAATTCGTATCCTGAATCTGGAATAGAACTTAGTCAGAATTCATATCCGGAATTCGGAATGAAACTTCCTTATAGTTCTTGTCCAGAACCGAATCCTAAAAACAGAATGCTTTTTATCAGTTTTAATGAATCCGAGAAAGTGAATCCGAATTTCATACTTAAGAAAAAATATTAATGAAAATATGATAAGGATAAATTTTTCTTATAAAAGCGATTTTCCTTAAGAAAGCATTTTTCCTTATAAAAGCAATTTTCCTTAAGAAAGCATTTTTCCTTACAAAAGCGATTTTCCTTAAAGAAAGCATTTTTCCTTACAAAAGCGATTTTCTTTAAAGATAAGGTGTTTGTGATTTTCAAAACAAGAAGGAATGGAAAAGTCATAAGGAAAACCTTATTGACTCAACAATCTCCCCCTTTTTGGAAAGCACAAACATCCTTACGAAAAAGCTATTCTAAGAAGGAAACACATTAAAGCTTATCTCCCTTGGTTTAAGAAATAGATGAATACGACTAACTCCCCCTTAGGCTTTGAATCTCTAAGGATCGTATTCATATTTCCGGAGTGATGTTTCTTTAAGAAAAACTCCCCCTTAAACAAACTCTTATTAGAGTTCTTTTTCCTTGGGTATTTTTCCTTTCTCCCCCTTTGATAAACTCTTATTAGATTTCCTCTTTTTCTTAAGGATCTTTTCCTTCTCCCCCTTTGTGATTTTCAAAAAGAATTGGAGGGAATTGAAAAACTTAACAAAGTACCTGAAAAGATTAGTAACGACAACAATAGAAACAACAAGCACAATTTTCATTATATTTGAAATGTCAGCAACAAAAACAGATTACAACAAAAAGATCGGATTGGTCATTTCGGATCTTTCTCCTTCGACATGAGCCCCTTGAGAATTGTCTTGATCTTCTTGAGGTCCTTATGATCTTCCTCTGCTTGCTTCTCTAAGGCAACTATTCTTGCTGACTGAGCTTCAATGATTTCTTCCTGAGCCTTCAACTTTTCTTCCTGAGCTTCCATTTTCTCTTCCTGAGACTTTATCCTTTATAGAAAATTGATCCGATGATCTCTTTCAGATTTCCAATTCTGAGAAACAGAATTGAGCTTTCCATTCAGATCTCTTACTTCCTGACTCCGAATGTTCTTTTCCTCTGTCAATTTCTCATCGAATGATGCAGTCATCTCATGAAACTTCTTGTCCTCGGTTTGAAAAGCATCCTTAACATTCTCCTGAAACTCATCCAGCAACCTCATCTCTTCCACATTCTTCTTCGACCAGCTAGTCATCCTTTTGCAAGATCTTTTATGGGATTCGTAACCAATAAAGAAATTTTTGAACTGGGCTTCTATCTCAACACATTTATCCATAACCATGGATACGGAGTCTTTTTTCTGATTCATCGCATGTTGAAGCATCTGGCATCTAGAGTCTATACTGGAGAAGGTCGGAATGGTTCCCACCAACTTCTTCAAGGACTGAACAACAAAATCGTGCCCCAACGATGATGACTCCGAATCAGAAATCTTGCTAGGAGAATTTTCTTCCTCAATAAGCTCCAACATCCTCTTAGAAGATCTACCAGCTTCCTTCCTCATAATTGTTTCTGAACTCGGGGTATCAGCAAGAATTTGCTTTCCCTTATCTTTTTCCTGAATTGAAACCTGTTCCGGAGATCTGTTCTCACTATCAGAGACTTGAACAATTTTATCTTCCTCATCAGCAACTTCTTGAACATTGGGTTCCACGTTTCCTATCTGAGCAGCATCAAGTAAAATATGTTCTTCTTCTCTCAGACAAGAAACTTCTTCTTCTCCCTTTTCTTCTTCCATTGCAGGAGTAGCAAGCTTTGAAGATTGAGCTTCAGATGTTCGGAGCGAGAGGTGATCCGAAGGAGTTCCCTTATATACATCTACTTGTTTGAGCACATCTCCTGTCTCACCACTTCCTTCAGCCGCTTCTTCAACCTCTTCCATTAGCTCTACTTCCTCAGTAGCAACAGCCTCTTCCCGAGTTACAAGATTTCTTCCTGGAGTCTCAGGTAGAGATTCCAGAGAAAAAGATCTCGGAACGGGAATGGTTGCTGAAACCATTTTGTTAAATTTCAACAATGCTTGCACAGCCTCAGCTTCTGACAACTTCTTCTTCAGCTTCTTTTCCTTTGCTTGCTTCTCGAGCTCATCAGCAGCCTTTTCTTTCAGAGCTTTAGCCTCTGCAGGATCCAATCCGAACTGCGGATCTCCTTCCTTCCTCTTCTCCTTGTCAGCTCTCCACTTCGCTGCAACCTCATCAGTATATGTTTTCTTCTTCTTAGACTTGGGAGGTGCGGAGTGGACTTCCTTAGACTTGAGTTCCTCAGCTTCACCTACCACTTCTTTCTGCTTCCTCTTCCCTACCGGCTTTGATGATTCCGGATCAGCCACTTTCGGAGTCACTTCTGCTTGAGGAGGTAGATCAATGAACTTCCCTGACTCCTTGTTAAAAGCTATATTCATCCTTTTAAGAGTTGCATCACTGAGAAACATGATCTTGCAAACTTTAGGCTTAGAACTGCAAGCAACCTTGAAGGATTTTAGGCACCGAACTATCAGCTTCGACAATATTGCCGGGTACATCACTATCTGAGCTCTCAGATTCCCCTTCTTCAAATTATCAATGTTGAGAAGAATATGCTTCATCAAGTTGAACTTTCTTAGATTTATCAGAAAATCCAAGATGTATATCTCACTCTTCTTCAAGCTATCCTTGTCTCCTCTTCTCGGTACAATAAGCCCTTGCACCCATAATTCCAGAATCCGGAAGTTTGTAGAAAGACTTGCAATTTTCGGAGCCTTGTCATCATCCAATCCGAGAATTTCTAAGGCTTTCTCCTTGTTGAAACTACCCAAGGAGTCTGGCAGAACGTGCGAGATAAACTCAGCGTCACCTTCATAATTTAACCCTACCAAGCTTGCAGCCTTGGTGTAAGATAGCTTATATGTCTTGCCATAAGATTTGAAGGAAAACTTCTCTCTATTATCTTCCACGAAGAAAGCAACTGACTCATAAAACTCGACAAGCAAGTCAGAGTAGACTTCATCTTGGTTGCCGGTTTTTGATACCGCAACATCTTCCCAGCCATTCAGCTTGATATTCTTTGATATAATAGAATCATAGTTGCTGAAGAAATTCGGATGAACTAACCGCTCTCTGTAGACTAACCACTGAGAAATGGGCTTGGTTGAAGACATTTCTTGAGAAGCTAACTCTGCAGACATTCGGATCTAAAGTCTCTGAGAAGTTCGGAACTGAGAAGACTGAAGTTCGGAATGGCCTTAAATCAGAGAGTCAGAGCTTCAGCACGCAAAAGCTTGAAATCGATGTGGGACGAGAAAATAGGGTCCCCTTTATATAGGCATTGGGATGACGGTTCAACTTCCTCGGTTGATCTAACAGTTTAGAATGATCTGAGATCTGATCTAACGGTTGAAAGCTTGAATCCGATCTTTTTGAGGTTTTATTAAAGCAAAGATTTAAGAAAACTATAATCCGAAAACATAATATAAGAAACTGCCAGCAAGTAAAATATGATTACGAAAACTTCAGTAAGGAAATCATACCTTTCGGATTAGCTTAGGAAAGTTATTCGTAATGGGTAATATAAAGACGACTACGAAAAACTCAATACGAAAAAGTAAATACGAAAATTCATTACGAAAAAGTAAATACGAAAAGTCAATACGAAAAACTCAATACGAAAAACTCAATACGAAAAACTCAATACGAAAAAGTAAATACGAAAACTTGTTATGGAAGATTCAGTACGAAAGTTCCGTTATGAAAATACCAGTACGAAGGTTTTCCATTCCGGAAATTTTCAATATAAATACTTCCATTCCAGAAGTATTCTGTGCGAAAATATCCTTTCTGGAAAAATTGTTATTCCGGAAGTTCCATTCCGGAAATTTTCGTTCCGAAAAGTTTGAAAACAAAATTTGAAAAACTTTGTTAAATAAACAAACAAATGTACTCCCCCTATGAAAAGGAGTTTATTACTGTAAGGAGACTTTTTCAACAGAAAGTTAATTAAGGAAGATTACCTTACGGTTATCATTCCTAACTTTTGTTTAATATATTCAAATCTATCAGAAGGAAAGGATTTTGTGAAAATGTCAGCAAGTTGATCTTGCGTTCCGATAAACTGAAGAATAATATCTCCTTTAAGTGTGTGATCCCTAAGAAAGTGATGCCTAATATCTATGTGTTTTGCACGAGAGTGATGTGCAGGGTTTTTACTTAGGGCAATGGCACTTGTGTTATCACACAAAATTTGAGTTTTAGTAAAACTCAAGCCATAGTCCGTGAGTGTGTGTTGCATCCACAACACTTGTGCACAACAACTTCCAGCTGCTACATATTCAGCTTCAGCAGTGGAGAGTGCAACAGAATGTTGCTTCTTGCATGACCAAGATACTAATGAATCTCCTAAGAAATGACAAGTTCCGGATGTACTTTTCCAATCCATTCTACATCCACCAAAGTCAGCATCAGAAAAGCTTTTTAGAACAAAATCATTTCCAGAAGTATAAAATAATCCTAGATCCATGGTTCCCTTAAGGTAGCGAAAAATTCTTTTTACTGCCTTTAAGTGAGATTCCTTAGGATTGGATTGATATCTTGCACATAAGCATACAGAAAACATTAAGTCTGGTCGACTAGCTGTTAAGTAAAGTAAACTTCCAATCATACCTCTAAAAGATGTTTGATCTACTGGTTTTCTAGCTTCATCAAGATCTAAAGAGTTTGAGGTACCAATGGGAGTACTTATACTCTTAGTGTTGTCATAACCATACTTTTTAAGAAGATCTTTAATATACTTATGTTGGGATATGTAGGTTCCTTCTGGTTTTTGAGAAATTTGAAAACCAAGGAAAAATGTTAACTCACCCATCATACTCATTTCAAACTCAGATTTCATTAGACTAGCAAAAGAGTTAGTCAAAGATTGCTGAGTTGAACCAAATATAATGTCATCAACATAAATTTGAACAATCAAAACATTTTTCTTATCTTTCTTTATAAAAAGGGTTGGATCTGCATTTCCCTTAACATAGTTATTTTGAAGCAAAAATCCAGTGAGTCTATCATACCATGCTCGTGGGGCTTGTTTAAGGCCATACAAAGCTTTGGTAAGTCTAAAAACATGATCTGGATGTTTTGTATCTTCAAAGCCAGGAGGTTGTTCAACAAAAACTTCCTCTTGAACATAACCGTTAAGAAAAGCACATTTCACATCCATTTGGAAAAGTTTGAAATTAAAGAATGCTGCAAAGGCAAGTAGAATACAGATAGATTCAAGTCTAGATACTGGAGCATAGGTTTCTTCATAGTCTATTCCTTCTTGCTGATTATAGCCTTTTGCAACAAGTCTAGCTTTATTTCTAACAATGACTCCATTTTCATCACATTTATTTCTGAAAACCCATTTTACTCCAATAACAGAAGTTTCCTTAGGTCTTTCAACCAAGGTCCAGACTTTATTCCTTTCGAATTCATTTAGTTCATCTTGCATTGCTTTGATCCAATCATCATCACCTAAAGCTTCATCAGTGCTTTTAGGCTCTAATTGGGAAAGAAATGCTAGATGTTCTACTTCATTTCTTAAGGAACTTCTAGTCCTTACAGGTTGATTTACATCACCAATGATACTATCACTGGGATGATTCTTAAGAAACACCTGATTTGGGTTTTGTAAAACCTGTTCATCAACATAAGGTAGAAAGTCTTCTGGGGTAAATGTTTCAGAAGTATCTTCTAGAACAAGGTAACCTTCATCACATAACTGACTTATGCTAATGAGGTTGTGCTTAAGACCTTTGACAAAAAGAACATTTGAAATCAAAGTTTTACCTAAAAGAACAATATTACCAATACCAACAATCTCTCCCTTAGCATTGTCTCCGAAAGTTACCTTTCCTCCTTTCGTTTTGATAATCTTTTCAAAAAAGCTTTTGTTACCAGTCATGTGCCGGGAACATCCACTATCCATGTACCAAATATTGTTGCTGGAACTTTCTTTATTTTCCTGAAATTAAGAACAAAGTTAGATTTTCGGAATCCAAACTTGTTTGGATCCGAGATTTCCAGACAATAAAATTTTAGGTATCCACATTTTCTTAGAAAAGTAATCTTTATGAAAACCTAAGGATTGGGTTTTGTTTAAGGAACAATTTCTTGCCCAGTGACCACCACATTGACATTTAGTGCAAAATGGGGCACTTTGAGGAACAAAATAATTGTTACTGAAAACTGGTTTTGCATGGGTATAACCAAATCCGGATTTATTTCTTAAAGGTCGTATTTGAGAATACATCTTATCAAAATTTTCCTTACCATGGGTAAAGTTTGATAAACACTTCTTTAAGGAAAAAATTTCGGACTTGAGTTTTACAACCAAGTTTTTATCCTCAAAATCATTAGTTTTTGAACTAGAGTTAGGCTCGAAAACATTTTTATTAGAAATTACTTTTTCTAATTCTTTAGAAAGTTTGTTCTTCTCAGAACTTACTTCCTCAAGATTTTTTGAAATATTTTCAAAATCAACATTTTTCTTATCAAGATCTTTAGAAAGATCTGATATCTCTTTAGTAAGAATAGAATTACTAGAATTTGCCTTATCAAGTTTCTTGTTGAGTTTGGAATTTTCAATCTCAAGAAGTTCAGCAAACCTAGAGACTTCTTCATAAGTAGGTAAATTATTTTCCTCATCAGAAGATGATTCTTCATCAGAAGAGTTATAATACTTACTATCATTAGGATTTAAAGAAACATTGGTCAATGATTCAACATTTCGTACCTTAGCCATGAGACAATGATTTTCAATAGGTAATCTGGCTATAAGACCAAGATTCTTCTGTCCTGAAGATTCATATTCAGAAGATTTATCTGAAGAGTCACCACCACTGGCACTCCAGGTGTCATTAGCTTTCAGAACTTTCTTAGCTTTAGCTTTTTAATACTTCTTCCTGTTCCTGTCTGAATGTCTTTCCTTCCTTTCTTTCTTTTTGAGCATAGGGCAATCTGGTCTAATATGTCCAGCTCTCTTACATTCATAACAAGTAACATCTCCATCTTTCTTATCTTTCCTGTCCTTCTTCTTATACTTGGATTGAAAGTTTCTCTGTCCAGCTATCTTGTTCATCCTTCGAGCAAGATTGGCTAATTCATTTTCTGAAACTTCACTTTCACTAGATTCGGATTGGAAAATGACTTTCTTAGACTTGGATCTGGTTACTCTCTCAGGAGTCTTAGCTTTCATCTGATTCGAAGTTGTAATAAAAGCAACAGTACCATTTCCATTCTTCTTCTTGATATTGTTAGCATCTCTCTTCATTTTGGTCTCATGTTGTAGAAGAGTTCCAAATAATTCATCAAGAGTAATTTGAGTAACCTTCCTGTTCTCATCTATAGCTGTTCTCTTGGATTCCCACTCATTGGGCATAATGTCAATAATCTTGTCCACAAGAGCTTCATCATCTAAACCTTTTTCTCCCATAGATTGTAGACTGTTGACGATAGTCATAAATCTTTGTTGAACTTTACAGATAGGTTCTCCATAAGGAAAATTGAAGCCATGATATTCAGCTCTAAGCATAGCTCTTCTAGTCTCAATCACCTTAGAAGTCCCAAAGTGTGTAACCTCTAACTTCTTCCATATACAGTTAGCTGCTTCACAAGAAGAAATTTGGCTATATATATTTCTAGTCATTGAACATAATAAAGTATTGCGTACCTTATAGTTGAGTTGATATTCTTGCTTTTCCTGTTTAGTAAAGGTTCTGACTTCCTTGTCAGGAATTTTATAATCACCAGTAAGCATCACAAAGTTGTCTACTCCAGTATTGATAACAAAAGTCTTCATACGATCTCTCCAGTATTCATAGTCATTACCATCGAAGATTGGTGGCCTTGTAGGATTCATATTGTCAATCGAACCAACATTAATTCCTGTCATACTAAAAATAACTTTGCACACAAACTAGTTAGTAGCAAAAGTTCATAATCAAAAAGTTCGGAATGAGAAAAGTTCGGAATGGAAAAGTGAGCAAGAAAAACTTGTATGTGAGTACAAGTATTTCAGTAACCTTGGCTCTGATACCAAATGTAAGAATGGTATAGAGTAAGAGGTTTCCAACCTCTGATACCAATTGTAGGATCGAAATATAATATGAGATGCTCAATATACAAGAGGGGGGGTGAATTGTATACTTTAAAAATTCCTTTGGAACCTTTAAAGTTAGTTATGAACAACTAAAGTTTCCTTAAGAAAAGGAAAGGACTAAGTTTAACAAAGTTAAACTAAGTAGATTCACAATACCTCTAACACCGAACTGAACTTGGAAAGTGATTCCAAAAGTAGGTTCTGGAAATATGGTTCCGGAAATTGAAACTTAACAAAAGTTACAATATGAGATTCTACCTTAAAGCGTATAGAATCTAAACTAATCAGAGTAAGTAAGGAAGTATAAGAAAGTTATACTTTCCTTAAGATACAAATTGCAGCGGAATAAAGACAAGTAGTAAAACTACTAGTAACAAGATAATAGTCTTTTAACCCAAAGAGAAGGGTATCCAACAACCTTGGATAAAGGTCCCTTGATTTATACTTTCAAGCAAGTCTGTCTTACCCACACCAGGGTAAGCCCTCGATACGAAGATCGGTGTCTCTGTCTTGCTATCCCCGCAAGCCCTCAACTTCAAGGTAGTTGGAAACCTCTGTCTTTCTCAGCAAGAAAGCCCTCGATCTTTAAGGTAGTCGGCACCTCTGTCTTTCTCAGCAAGAAAGCCCTCGATCTTTAAGGTAGTCGGCACCTCTGTCTTTCTCAGCAAGAAAGCCCTCGATCTTTGAGGTAGTCGGCACCTCTGTCTTCCTATCCCCGGAAGCCCTCGAATGTAATCACCAACATTCGGAGTCGCACGAAGCTTTGAGAGTTAATAAGAGACTCTCTCTCTAGAAATCACTTCAACAGCATGTAGACACTTTATCACCAATCGACATATGCATCAACCATCAGCCATTCATCAGCAGCGAGCTCTTTCAAATGAGCTCCTATTTATAGGTAAGGTCGGCTCCTTCTCCAACGGTCATATTTCCCTTAAAGTTCGGAGGGACCTGTACACGTGTCACTTAGACAACGGTTAGTTTATAACAAAATGGACGACATCGTTTTATAACAAGGTAAGTGTAACAGAATGTACGACATCGTTTTAAACTCTAACATAAAGGTTCGGAATAGAAATTTCGGAGTGAAGGTTCGGAGTGAATAAATTCAGAGTGTATAAAACAATGATAATCAGATTCTGTTTAATAGGTGAATTCGGAATGAGAATTCGGAATAGGAATTCGGAATAGGAATTCGGAATAGGAATTCGTCATCAGAAATCGTAATGAGAATTCAACATTAGAGTTCGTAATGAGAATTCGTCATCAGAATTCATAATGGGAATTCTTCTTCAGAATTCGTAATGAGAATTCTTCTTCAGAATTCGTAATGAGAATTTATCATCAGAATTCGTAATGAGAAATTCGGAATGGGATTTCTTCATTAGAATTCGTAATGAGAATTCTTCTTCAGAATTCGTATCCTGAATCTGGAATAGAACTTAGTCAGAATTCATATCCGGAATTCGGAATGAAACTTCCTTATAGTTCTTGTCCAGAACCGAATCCTAAAAACAGAATGATTTTTATCAGTTTTAATGAATCCGAGAAAGTGAATCCGAATTTCATACTTAAGAAAAAATATTAATGAAAATATGATAAGGATAAATTTTTCTTATAAAAGCGATTTTCCTTAAGAAAGCATTTTTCCTTATAAAAGCAATTTTCCTTAAGAAAGCATTTTTCCTTACAAAAGCGATTTTCCTTAAAGAAAGCATTTTTCCTTACAAAAGCGATTTTCCTTAAAGATAAGGTGTTTGTGATTTTCAAAACAAGAAGGAATGGAAAAGTCATAAGGAAAACCTTATTGACTCAACAATTAAGACTGGGGCTTACTCCTGAAAAGGAGGCCCAGGTCAAGGATTAAGGTTTGGGGCTTACTCCTGAGGAGGATGCCCAAATTAGGGGACTGGGGCTTACTCCTAAGGAGGATGCCCAGATTAGGGGACTGGGTCTTACTCCTAAGGAGGATGCCCAGATTTGGGAACTTTAATAATTGGGGCTTACTCCTAAGGAAGATGCCCAAGTTAAGAATTATGACTGGGACTTACTCCTAAAAAGGAGGCCTAGGTTAGGGGATCTGGGGCTTACTCCTAAGAGGATGCCCAAATTTAGAGGACTTATGACTGGGGATTATTCCTGAAAAGGAGACCCAGGTTAAGGATTCTCTCATCTTAAAGGATGAGGTTAAATGAATGAAATCTCAATATTTAGTGACATAAAGATGTGTAAATCACTAGGTTTTGAGAGATATTCCATAGAATTCCTTTCAGATAAGGATGTAAAATCAAGAAATCATGCCATAAATGGCTTTGAAGAGTGTCTTGAAGACTAAATCTTGAATAGGAAAGGTGTAATGGCTTAAGAGGGGTGAAATGGGAAAGAAAGGCACCCAAAAAGGCAGGGGCGCGCAAGTCCTGGTTGGCGCGCAGGTACTGTGTGGGCGCGTAAGTCCTGGTCGCGTAGGTATGCCTTCGTGACACATGGTGTACTTGCGCGATTGTTTACCAGCAGGGTAATACTTGAGTGACTCTTCATTAAAGCCTTTAGAATCCTCTTGAGGTTCTTCCAGAAGAGGGGCACGCAAGATCTATTGAAGTAGTAAGGCGGCGCGCAAGTGTGGCCCTTTTCCCTTAAGGGATGGCCACTCAGGCGCGCAAGTGTTGACGAGTTTCAACACTTAGGCCTTCCAACCCCTCTTTAGATCTTCCGTTCTAGGTAAGAAATTACCTTAGAAGTGTTTTAGAAGCTTTGAGAAGAGACTAGGGCGCCGGGAGCTAAAATCTGAGTTTCTGGAAAAAATCCTCCTCAAATGGGGGGGGCCCACATGGTCTATTTATAGGCAACAGAAGACCCCGAGCGGTTATCACTAAGGTCACGCAAGTCACTTGTGCGACCACTGGACGGTGCGCAAGTGGACTTGCACGACGACGGCGCGCAAGTGGACTTGCGTGACCGTGATAGAACTTGCGCGACACCTGTGCTTTTGATCCCTTGTTCATGCCTTTGTCTATTTTTGATATTTTCTTCAAAGGATGGATCAATTTGTGCTAAGATATTCCACTTTTCCAATCTTTAGATTCCGTGACGAAAGGAGCGTCAACACACATAGATCATGAAGAAGTGATATGATGACCATTATAGATGACCCATGGAATTCAAGTCTGGTCATCATGTTTTCCTTTGGGTTTTCCCTATGTTTTGACAATGCAGTGTCAGAAAACAGTGAAATCTAGCACCCAGGTTTGTCAAGCCGTTTGAAATAGTGGAAGGGTCGGTCCAGTGGCATACCATTTAGCCATTCTACAACAATATAGTTCCATTTATGACATGTTCCACATGTAGTAGCTATGAATATATAATCTCTACCTTTCTTATGTGATAGACATAGTAGACATCAATATTTGTTCTGATGCATCCATTAAGGAGAATCCGATATGGGTAGTGGATTGTAGTGATAAATATCTTTAGTGTAGGACTATACCATTGGTTCAGGTGCAGTGGTAGCATGAGAAAGTTCAGGAGAAGACCTAGGAGATGGAGTCTGATATGTGAACACAATGGCCGAACTTTTTCACTAAGACCTCACAATGACACTTGGAGCAGCTCAGGGATGATTTATTATAAGCTGGGGAGGCTGTAAGAACCTGTATTTTTTTATAGGAATAACTATCTCTATGTTTTTCATTAATATTTTCTTTCAGTTGTTTTTTTGTCATGACAGTATTTCGTTTGAATAAACACAGTCTTGGGTTGCAAGGAAACTTGAGAAATATTGGAGAGTATCTACGAGGGGAGTTTTTTTGGAGAAAATGATTCGAGGTTTGAGGATGTATGCCTTTCTGAATTAGTGGAGTCTAGATATAAATGGGGAATGTTTTTCATGGGTTCTTGGTTAGTCGAGAAACTTTAAAATAGGTAAGGTTGTTTAAAAGGAAAAAGGGATGAAAAATAAACCGCACAATATTTACATGCCATGTAAAGGGATTATAAGTCGTGTAATTGTTTGAGGGTTTTAATAAAATAAACCTGATGAAATGGGGTTTTCTACACATTTTATTAAAAAAAAAATTACACGATGAGTAATCACATTACACACTGTGTAAATTCATGACCAACTATTTTAAATATTCCATGTTGCTGAATTCTCATTTTTTTGAATGAATCTTCTATCCTCTTGACCCTAGAGTATTCTCTAGGTGATTTTGGGGCATCAAATTCCCTTATGGATGTCCCAATTGTGTGAAAAATACCTGTTAAGTCTTTTTAGTTAGGTTTCTTCCTTCTCTTCCTTCTTCTCAAACCGTTGTGGTGAAATCCTTTGAATGATTACATTATTGGTATTGATCTAGATCAGTTTTGATCTAGAAACTTATTTTTAATCATCTGAAACTTCTTCCTTATGGCGTTGGCCATTGGAAGCATTTATGGATCATCGATTAATGGCAAGGGGTCTAAATATTAACACAATGGTTTGATAATTTCTAATTTTATGAAACATTATGATAACACCATTATTGTGTGCACCCAAATTAATTAAATAATTGAATGGAATTATCCCTTTAAGTCCTTTGGTTTCAAATGTTTTTGTAACTAGATTATAGTTTCCCATGGGGTGAGCGAACCATGATTATAATAGACTTGGAAAATGGATTAAAGTATGTTTAGAATGACATGTGACTTAGGGTGATTTCTTGTTATAGAATCACTAAAACTGTGTCTTATTGAATATTGATATAATTTTTAATAAATTGTGAATTGAATTTCAAGTGTCATATGAAATAAGAATGGTAATTTTCACAATTAAACATTGATAATTATGATGTGATATTTTGATATCCATGCTATATGATTGGAATTGTGTTCCATGCTGTAATGCTTATATATCAGGCACAACCCTGGCACTTACACACTTATATGTTGTAATGTTGATATTGAGTAGGCTCGGCCTAGTCCCATGATGTAATGATTTTAGAGAGTGGAATATTCCCAGTTCCATGTTGTAGTACTTATAGGTCTTTGAACTCAATGCTAAAATACTTGTAGGTATTTTACCCATATTGATTATTGTGATTATACCATGGTCATATGGTTGTGGTTTGAATGGTTGTCTGACATGCTCAGAGATATTCCAGCATGGTGCCGAAGTATGTTATTTACATTGGTTATATGTTTGCGGTTGGAATGGTTGTAAGACATGCTTAGATATATTCTAGCATGGTTCCAAAGTAGGTTATTTTACCTTGATTATATGGTTGTGGTTGGTATGGTCATAATACATGCTCCAATATATTATGACAAGGTACTGAAGGAGATTATTTTACCTTGGTTATATGGATGTGGTTGGAATGGTCGTAAGATATGCTTAGAGATATTCCAACATGGATCCAAAGTATGTTTTATTGTATTTTATTAATTGTTAATTTAAATAATACACCTGGTTATCACTTTATTGAATACACTTCTTATCAGAGTGGTTTTGTTCATAATGGTTTTGACCTATTGAGTTATACTCACACCCTATTCAGGCCTCTGTTTGGTACCTGAGCAGATTACAAGAATGCAGGTTTGGAAAAGGAAAATAGATCTTGTTTTTGATTGTTTGTTGTAGATGGTATGGAGTTTGGAGATGGGAATGATGTGGGGTTTGAGACCTGAGTCTTTGAGACTTCTATTTGAGTTTGTTTATCTTTATCTTTTATTATACTAGCTTAATTTTTAACTACATTCCAACACATCATTACATTATTCCTTATTTATTTATTAGATTATTTAGTTGGATTTTATTATTGTATTTTTCTATGTATTTACTTTGATTATTTCTATTCTATTACAATTTTTTTCTAATGCTATGACTCTTCATACCAGGGGGTATAGTCTCCTCACTATACATTCCACAACCCTACTTCTAGTTGGAAGCCTCTAGAATACGGGGATGTGCACTTGAGGTCTCATAACCAACCCTTTCTATCCACGCGAGGGAGTGCTATATTATGAGTCATTACACATATAATCCCTCACATGACATCGTGGTCTCTAAATGCTAGAAACACTAAAACATGCATATGATAACTTCTTTCTCCATGACCTCTCTGAACCTAATGTTAACCACCTCTATGGACATGATCTTCCTATTATCTCTAGGTATGATAAACATAATGGGGCTATCATCTTCCTTCCCCATCCCCTCTCTACTACTCATAAGTTGGATTGCCTTGATAATATTGTTTCCTTGGGTAACATTATTATAAAGGCCATGCCTAAAATGGTCCACCAACCATACTCTGTCTACTAAGGAAATCCAAACACTCTATATTATGATGGATAAAACCTCTAAAAGAACAAAAAACCCAAATCAACCAGATGAAAATGTCCCAAGAACTATTATCACTAGTGAATCATGTTGAAGTGGGATAGAACATACTACCTAATGTCTGAAACTTATTCTAACCAAGTAACTGAGAAATCCTGGTCACAACTATTCTCTATAAATAGTCATGATGACTCTAATAACATGATGATCTAGTCTTAGGTAACATCTCATCATGAGATTTTCCTTCACTATTACTTCATTATATAACATTATTATAAATAGAGTGACCTGAAGCTAGATCTATGGATGAAAATTATCCTCAAAATAGCTCTCTCTAGATATTGTAGGAGGATCTTATAGTGGATACTGAACTATAAAACACTAGAACTCCCATATAGATGGGTAAGGATCTATTTCTAGAAATCCACCATAGTGGATGAAGACAAAAACTAATCATGAAACTGGTCCCTAAACATGTCCCATAAAACTGCATACAAATCACGATCCATGAGGAAAAAATGAAATCACAACCAGGCTAAACCATACATAAACATCACAACTAAAGAAACCCATTTTTTCCTTCAAAGCATGGATCGAGAAAAAATAATTCTCTACATATTTCAACATATAATCCTTATCTTAATTTGAAATAAATACTACATTCCTCTACATACCCTACCACTAGAACTCTTAGATTGTCCTCTTACAGGTTTCATCATCATCGACCTCCAATCTATGATGATTCATTAGAACATCCTCTAGAACATATTATTTATGAACATATTATGGATGTTGAAATGGTGTCATATCATAAAAATAAAAAACATAAGTTCTCCTGACCTAATAAAAAATATCATTTTAAGGTTTGATTAATTAATTAATTAATTTTAACCTATTCCCCATTGTCTTCCTAAATTAAAACACAGACACAGAACATCATGATGCATGATTCTTACCTAGGAATATACCCTACATGAAATATCACCTCACTTATAATGTCTAGTAAACTTTAAGTTACTTTCATCGGATCATGGGTGGCTATAAAATCTAGTGTTCTAACTGGTTTCCCATGTTTATGGTACATACTAAACCCAAATGATATTTTTTCCCAACCAACAAATGAATCCTCACCAGTGCCTAACTCCAAACTCCATATCATCTCTTAACCATCACCTCTAATAACAGTATTTAATTACCCACTCCCCTAAAGGTACCCCATCTAGTTTGGAAGTGAAGGAAGATAGATAATGATGCATTAGGTCTTCCTTCAGTAGGCCATGGGTTGGAAACTAGCATAGATGGTATATCAATCACACAGATGGGATACATTACCCTTTATAAAGTTTAACGTTTATGATATAAGATGAGAAGAATCACCAACCAACACCATATATAAGATAGAATAAAATCCATACATATGTAATATCATATATAAACTAAAAAGAAAAATGAAAGTACAAAGTGTTAAAATAGGAAACAATGATGAACTCCAGAAACACCTGATAGCTACTCAATAAATACTATGAGCTAGTAATGTCAAGACCGATCACTAACCCATTCATGATAACTTGAAAAATAGTTTTTATATACATTAGTAGAGAATAAAATGTATAAAAAATATGATCATCTTTAAAACATCACATAAAAATTGTAAAATAATCATACTAAAACCTAGTGAATAAAAAAATGAAAATAACTCATCACCTAAATAGGTAAAACTAGTTTCCCATCTTTACCATGGACTACTATTCAAATAAATCATAAAATTAATAAATTCTATATCAAAATCACACATATATAAATTAATGTACTTAAATTACATTTCTCCACTTATTTTTCTCTCTCACACCTTAATACCAAAAATCCTATGCTCATACCTTCCATAAGTATGTCACCCATGTTTTGAGTCAGGCCTTAGACTTACCTACTTCAAAAAAACATATTGACCAACATGTTTTGTTAACATCAATCCAAAAATCCATATTATATTTAACCAAGTATATGTCCAAAATTCACTATAGCCTATGAAAATACATTATACCTCAAACCATCATAGCCCATGTACGTAAACCAATGAGAAGACGAAACTTCCATGACCAAATACAAGTATCTACTATAGAACACGCAATTACATCTTGTACATAAATGTATAGTAAACCTAGATCCATCATTGACCATGCAGGGACACACCCTATACCATACTCCATTATATATAGAGATATGATTATTCATCTACATCCAAAGGAATATTTGGAGAGAGGGAGATGTTAGTCATATATTCCTTATATATCCAAGATGTTAGAGAAAATTCTCCTAAATAATTTGGGTGTCATTTTAATTACTGATATAGTTTTCATAGTGTATGAAATCATAAAATATAAATAATATCACACATATACTAAACTAAAGGAAAAACCTAGCCCCGAACTCATATTTCACTATCATTGTATAGGACCCCCATCTTCCAATGGTAATGAGTTGGTTATAAACAAGCACACAATCATCAAAGCACTCATTAATTAATATCATTCAAAGATTAATATTTTAATATTCTTAACCTAAGTTTTTAAAATACTATTAATTATTCTTATTATACTATAAACTATGTCATCATCATTAACCACTTAAAAAAATATATTTTAAACCCATTCTCCTAAATCATCTTTTCTAACTATCCCATGGTTTTCATTAATATGAGAAAAATCATTTAACATCATTTACATCAAAACACACCATATCATGAGTTATTTATTTATTCTTTTATCATTCATAAATTACTATGGTAATATAAGGCTCTATCTAAGCTACCACATCAATGATTCACTCACAGTACATAGATTTTGAGAGTATGGAGTAGTGGGAACCCAACAATAAGCAACATATGGACAACCAACCACATACAAATAATCAAAAAAGAAATAAATGCTGATGAGTAAGATCCACTTTAAACTCATCTACACCTCCCTAGTGTCCCACACCATTGTGAATAACATAAACTACCCCACTATCAAATGCATCAACCATCACAACAACTTGGGTTCCCAACCCATCACTCACATAACCTCATCAACCATATAAAAATAATCATCAGTCAAAATACCATGGGATCCCAAACCATTACTCATCATGTGAAACCAACTATAAAGGGTTATCAAATAATCAAAACAAATCTATTAAATTCCTAGATCACGCATATGATTCAAAATAATTTTCCACATAAAAGAAAATACACTAATTTCATAGAACTAAGGTATGCAATCCTTCAACATGAAGAATGAGCTTGAAAATACCCAAATAATTTATATTTATCAAGAAAATATTTTAATTACTTCTTGAATTAACTAGTGTGTTAATTATAGGTTTTCCATAAAATTAAACCTACAACTTATTACATATCAACAACTTTATAGTAAATTGAACATGAATTTAACATTACATTTAATTTCCATTGAAAACTAGGAAGAATGGATATCTACATATTTATTTAACAACATCATCATAGTTATTATTCTAGATTTATATTATTTATAATATTTATAAAAAAACCATGATAAGCACAAGAATAACCACAACAAAAATATAATAAACTATCTTAGAAAAACATGAGGAAAAAACATGCATAAAACTAAAAGTGATCACAAACCCAGACCAAAACTCCGTTGTTACTTTAAATTCCACATTATTATCTTTATTAGGTTAATTAAACCATTACCCAAAGGACTAAATCACGTTAATATAACAATTTCACATTAAATCTAGAGAAAACTGTTAGATCCCCCACCTTAACATGAAGATATCAACATTCTCTGAGTGATAATAGAACACCAAGTGACAAACTATGATTACCTCTTCTATAGGGAACCAAAAATATGTTAAAAATTACCCCAAAAATAACTCTACCATTCATAGATAAAAAAACAAGAAAATTAAATATAATATCCCACTATAGAATAATAAAGAAGAGAAGAAGAGAATAAAACCATTAGAGAAGGTAAAACTAACCATATATCAACATGAATTTACCTATAGAATCTAGGGTATTAATTATAACAAAGGATCTTAAAAGTATTCTGAAAAAGGGCTTCGGTTCACCAAGTTTTTGGAGGAGAAAGGGGAAATTATGATTATTTTAGAGTCACTTTAGAATTTATACCCAGTTTTTAAAATATAAGGAAAAATGATAACTCTTTGATTACACTGTAATTAGTATGGTTTCCCTCAATTTTATGGCATATAAAGGTTATCCATGTCACAAGAACCTCAATCAAATAGGCCCTCAAGAAACCATGATGATGATCCCCACATATATCTCTTCTATAAAAACCTAGTCAAATGTTATCTTAAATCCCTGGGGTAATGCCACAATATAACCCCATAATCAATGCCACAACCACCATAAAAATGATAGAGAAAAGGAAAACAAGCCACTAATACTCCTTGGTGATGACACATCCCACATCACAACTACCTCTCAGGTGATAGAGACATGAAAACCGAATCCCTAGGTTGCTACACCACAACCTACCACTATGCTGCAACTACCTCTCAAGAGGAAGAGAAATCAAAACCTCCTATATTTGGACACCGATGTCATAGGGTCTATGGTCACACTGTAACCCAACCCATACACTATATCCAAAGGCTCCACTTTGTATAAATTCCATACAGTTGAAATTTCATCTCAACTTCACATCAAACCTTCCATCTTCCTCCCACACACCTGTGATCACTCAAAATGGAAAGGAAGGGCTCGAGTAAAACTAGGCCCTTATATTCCCATTATAATTAATATAATATACCCAATATTGTTAAAATTAATTTTAAAGGTATATATTATTTTCAATGGTATATGAATAAAAATATGGATATTCCTGATTTTTTTATAATTTAAAATTTTCATAACATTAATTTTTCTAATTTTAATAACACAATTTTTTATTTTATGAATTTCGTTACTCATTAAAATTATTTTTTTGATTAAATATATCCTCTTCCTAATTTTGAAATTGGAAAATTTGGATTATCTTGGATTAAGCATTCATTTTTCCCATTCTACTCACAATCTTAATTATTTTAAAAATTTGATGGCATATTAAAATTATTATATTGATTATTAATAAATGAAGAATTCAAATATGATATCTTTAATAAATTTACAAATTTAATAACCATAATTAATGTGATTATTTTTTTTGAATACTATAAAAACATTGAGAATAATAAGTAATTTTTTTGATGGTGAATTCTTATTATATATAACTAAATACTTACCAAATTGTATAAATCTATAGGTTTATTGTGAACAGTGTTAGTGATAAGTAGTGAATTATCTCCCTTTATGAATCCATTTTAAAAAATAGAATGATTAATAATATGTGACTTCATTTAATTAATAAAAACAAGTGTTATGATACTATACATTCATATAATTCAATATCTTTATATGTTTTGACAAGTTGTTGATCAAATAAAAATTTATATATAATATGGTGACTATATATGTGTATATATAAATAATATCTTTTTGGGATTCTAGGATCATACCATTTATGTATTTATTTATTTTATTGAATGTGAATATTATTGAATATAATAGGATGGATATGAATCAAAAATGGATGTATGAAAACCATATAGAAAAGTGTATAAGGATGAGGTTAAAGAGTTTATCGAGTTTACAAAATACCATGAATATGACACTTATCAAATATTTTTTCAGTGTTTACATTCATTTTATTCAAGGATAATTAGTTGATAGGATTTGAAAGAATATATGATCTATCATGGAATAGATCAAAGTTATAAATCTTGAACTAAATATAGGGAAGAACTGAATATTTCTAGAAAATTAGATAACATTGTGTTTATTGGATCATATAATACGATTACAAGTGTGAAAAATGATAAATATAATATCAAGGCCATGATTATAAGTTTAAATGGTATTAAAGATTGTATTAAAAAAATTATAGTGATAGTTGAAGATAAACTTCATGATTGTCCACAACTATTTCAGAAGTTAAAGTACTGTGAAAAGGCACCATTGTATACTCATTGTACTAAATATACAACATTGTTATCCATACTAAAATTATATAATGTAAAATATGAAAATGGATGGAGTGACATAAGGTTTATTGGGATATTTTTTGTCTTGAATGATATGATACCAAAAGATAATGAGATTCCCTATTGAACATTTGATGCTAAACGAATTATATGTTCGATGGGTTTGATCTCTAAAAGACTACATGCCTATCCAAATTACTATATATTTTTTCATAAGGATCATTAATCACTTAAAAAATTCCCAAAGTGTGTTGAACATCAATAAAATAAATAAGAATCAAGTATTTCAGTAATTGTATGATATTTTCCAGTCATTCCAATGATTGCACTTATATAGAAATGAGGATATTGTAAGGGAATTGACATTGCACACACATATAATAAATCAATATGGGAAAAATATTCAACTAGAAGACTCTCCTCAGTAGAATAAAATTTCTCTTGAGTATCTTAAATTTGAAAATAATCTAAGAGATTTTTGTCTTTCACCATCTACAGTTGGAGTGAATACTTTTGGTTTGCAAAGTAATAGTCAGAGTACATAGCTAGTTATGTTGGTAAATTATAAATTCCCACTGTGGTTATGTGTAAAGTGAAAATAAATCATGTTTTTCTCATTTTATTAGGACAAAAATAACCATATAATGATATTGATGTTCATTTGTCTTCATTGATCAAAGATATGAAATTAATATAGGATTCTGGTGTTACATTGTTTGATGCTTATAAAATGAATATTTCAAATTGGGATCAATATTGTATTATATTATTAATGAATTTCCTTCTTATGAAAATTTTAAAAGATATATCATTAAGGGAGTACTAGGCTGTTCCATTTTTGAAGAAGGTATACACCCAATTAGGTTGAAAAATTCATTGAAGATTGTGTTTGTAGGACATCAAATTTTTTTCCCCAACAATATAAGTACCAATATTGGATGAAATCATTTGATGAGAATCTAGAAGAAGTTAAAATAATCTCTCCGCTAACAGGAAATCAACTATTTTAGAAAGTAAAGATATTGTTACCGATTTTAGTAAACTTTTTTTAAAAAAATCTTATGAAAACTCATTATAAAATGAGATTAGTTTTTTTTAAATTACCATACATGAATTTTTTATACATCAGAAATTTTATTAATGTCATTTACAAAGAAAAAAATTATGTGAAAATGTCATTGGAACATTACTAAATGCACCTAAAAAAACAAATGATGGAATTAAGGCTAGGCTGTATATGATTAACATGGGAATATGGGAATATTTAGCACTAGTGAAGGGTGAAAGAAATAATTTTCTTCCTCCAGTTACTTACACTCTTTATAATAAAGAGATATATCTATTTTGAAACTTATTAAATGATGTAATGGTTCTAGAGTGGCATTCATAAAATATAAAAAATATCATGTCAAAGACTAATTTAAAGTTGATGGTCCTGAAATCACAAAACTTTAATGTTTTGATGTAAGATTTATTTCCAGTGGATTTATTTTGAATTTTTCCTAAAAATTTACATCATACAATAACTAATATTTTTTTTTCAAATCCATTTGCAGTAAATTTATAGGCCTGGAGAGGTTTCTAAATATATAAAAGGAAATTGATGTCATATTATATCAATTAGAGATGCTCTTCCCACTATCATTATTTAATATAATGGTTCACTTGGATAGAGAGATATGGCTATGTAGATTATTTATTGATGTACCTCATTGAATGCTATATGAATAATTTTAAAGGGTATATTCAAAATCAATGTTTTCTATAAGGTTTTATTATAGAGTGATATGTTTTCAAGGAATCCATTGAATCATATACTGACTACCTATTTTATGTGGGGAGAATTAGTCTACCAAAATATCATCACAATGGGAAACATTAGGGTAAAGGAATTTATAAAATAGTTGTTGTCAAAATTACCTTTACAATGTGTGTGTGGGATCACCTTTATGTTGTACAGAATAATTTAGAGGTTGTGCCATATTTTGAATCCCAAAAATAAATTCTTCTGAATTTTAATCCATTAAGGGATGAAAGATGGATATCAAATACATATAATAGATAGTTTATAATATGGTTTCAAGAACATTTTTTTTATAGATTTGAGTACAAATCACAATTCAATTTCAGAACAAATTTTATGGATAGCCAGAGGAAAAAGTGTGCAATTAATATGTTATAATGGTAATGTAATTAATGGTTATAAATTATATATAATATAACATGATGAACACAGTACCATGTAAACTAGTAGTGTTACACTTTTGGTGAAAGTAGTGCATGTATCAATTAATATAGATAGAAATACGATTTATGTTAATATGCTATACTTTGGTATCATAAAAAAATATAGGAGTTGGATTATATAATATTTCAAGTGTTTATTTTTCAATGAAAGTTGGTTGATAAAAAGTGTTAAGTTAAATTCAATGAAATGGTATTCATACAATTGGATTTTATTAAGGAAGGGTACAAAGGCTGACAATTCATAATGGCACCATAGGCAGTAAACATATTTTATATCCCAAATCCTACAAATAGAAAATGCTCAATTTTTTTATCATCGACCAAAATAACATTAAGGTCAAATGAAAATTAAATAGAGGATGAAACTTTCATTGGGATTTCACAATCATTTCATGATATTACTAGTGTATATTAGATATTTTATGTCTAAGGAGACTATATGGAGTGGATTTGGAAACTCGATATAGGGTTTAAATCCTTGCAACCTTTAAATAAAAAAATAGAATTCAATAATTAGGTTTATTTTTTATATAAAATGCATTACCTAGTATTATGTTATAAATACCACATTTATGTTATTTAAAATTATTTTTTCAACTAATTCTATATATAAGGGATTTTATAACTGTAACTGCTCCTAATCATATAGAACAATAAGTTTCACCACTTTTTGATGCTTACAATCCCAAGGAACAACATATTTATACACATACAAATGATACCAATATGAAAGAACAACTTATTGAAAATTCTGAAACTAATGAAATGGTATAAGGATAACAACCAATGTCTGAGAAAAAATAAGATCATTATATCATGATAGTCTTAAAAAAAATTATTTAGGCGAGAAAAAAAGACATAAAATTTTATATTGGAAGGAATTCACATGACCAGACTATTAACCCCAACAAGTCTATTTTCATTTGTAACATTCAGGGTCACCACTCGAATGCACATGCCGATTGATATTGATACATGGATCAATGTTGTACCCACAATGAAGGTACTAATTTGGGAAGATATTATGGTCATATTGTGATATAATTTATATATTTAATTACAAAATAGAATAATTAAACATTGATTTAATCTTTATTATCCATTATAGAGTGTATTTATACTTGATTATTGTTGAATTAAATTGTTTCAATGGTTTTTGGAAAGGGCCATAAAGCCTTTCAGACAATTATTATAAAGTATCATCTCAGGGATGTTAAAGGGAAATTAAAACCTCATCCAACACATATATTTTCACAAATGATAACCTAATAAAAATGGAATGTGTTTATTAGACATTATGAGGAGGAATCATTCTAGGTACATTTTGATTGGTAATAAATTAATTGGAAATACATTTATTAATCACATTGATTAAGAATTTATAATTTATGAAACAATAACTGAGTGTTAAAAATAATAAGTGTGCATCAAAACCAATGCACTCCTGCCATAAATAAAGGATGGGGGTACTATTAAATTTAAAAAATTGTATGCATTTTAAATAAATATTAATAATTTTATGTGTTATATAAAAACAACAAAATTATGTTCCTTTATTTATATACATATTGATGAATCCAAATCAAAATCCACTTCCATCCCATGTCATGTGCTATAGATGGATGATTATGTAAATAAAGGTATCATACTAATAGATTAAAACAAAAAATGATTATGTGAATCATATGTAAGTATGAAATAATTTTTTTTCTTATTTAAATCATTATTACATAAAAATGAATAGTTATTTTTCTATATTTTTTATCCAGTTTATGCACATGAATCATCATTGTATTTACCTGATGAATGACTACTTTTAATGGACTTGAAGCAAACAGAACAACATGGTCGTGTTAGAGGTGTGGGTTTTAGATTTTAACCTCAAAAATATTTTTGAAACAAAATTCACAAGGGGATAAAGATAAGAAAATAGATGGGATACAATCATGAATAAATGTTCTAGAAGAAAAACTTAATCCAAAACTGAGTTGTTAAAGATTGTTATGGGAAGGAATCAAAGAGAAGAAACAACACAATAAAAACCACTATATAAATATCCATCCCTAGGTTTGAGGCTATCCCCTCAAAGGTCTTCTTTATTAGAGGAAAAAAAAATTTCATAATTTTTTCTATGAAATGTGAATCAAGAAGATAATGATACATTTCCTATACAAATATTCTAAATGGTGAAATAGATGTTGGTTTATATCTATTAACACCCACCCATCACCTAATTGCAAGGGGTATAATTTAAAATATTCAAATAATATTATATACTATAAAAAACTTCAAAAAGATCATGTGAGAGTAGGTATTCAAGTAGCTCATTTTCCGAGCATTAAGCTACATGTCTCCCTTGATGATCTCGTTATTCATATAATCAAAATTTCTATTGGAACTTTCATAAAATTATTTTTTGGTCTTGTAAAAATACATTTTTATAACAAGTCATGTATTTTCACATGTATTTTTTATGTAAAATATTCACAAATTAGTAAAAAAGGCATAAAATAAGGAATTTAATTAGAGATAGAGAAATGGAATAGGAAATAAATAGTAGAATCAAAACAATGTAAATGATCAAATAATAAATCAAAAATACCTTCAAAGAGTACCTTTACCCTACTAGTTTGACATTTTTATTTACTAATATTAGAATATCCTAAAGATAAAAAATTCAAAAAAATTAATACATTGATCATTGATTTTAAAGAAAAAATGTATAGATATGCCCTTATAGACTATACCGGTCTTCAGAATGTAGATAAAATCATCAATCATGGATGGATAAAAGTCTTAGTTATAAATGTATAAAAGATGCACATTTTCATAATAATTTTTTCAAATAACTAATATAATATATTAATTTATGTTAAAGACTATTCAAAATTTTTATAGGCATATATATCAGTACTATGTGATGGGAAAACCCAATGAACAAAAACTTGGACCCATTCATCTTCACATCACTACTACACAAAAAAAATTATTAGAAGAAGTTGAATATTTAAAAATAGGGTACCATCAAGAAACAATGTTTGAAAAGAAACTTACAAATGAAAACTCTACTTAATACCAATGATATAGGGGTAAAAATCTACTATTTAATTATATCAAATATATTTTCATTTATTTCATTACTTATTCCTTATTATTTTTAGGGATATTTGTTTCTCACTTCAATCAATTTGAATACTCTAAAGATTTATTTTTTGGATTAAATTCATGGATTAGACACAAATAAACCATTATTGATTACATTTATCAATTTGTAATACACTATATTCAAAATTTTACAATAAAAATAAAGTTTTATATTTTGTATTATGTTTTAATTAAATTTTTTTCATAATTGGGTGGTGATTAAATATTTTCAAAATCATGGTATGAGGAAGGTTCATGAGCACAAGAGGCCTATCAATTTCAAAAAATGGATAAGTATTAAGGTATATATAACAAGGTTTAACCATAAAAAATATATCAAAACAAATGACTTATTTTTATCAATGTTTCTACACTATCAGAAAAAACTATTAGAAAAGATTATTTTTTTTAAATTTGAAAATTTATGAAGGATATTATATTCCATAAAAAAATAGCATCTCCAAATAGGTATTTATGATGATAATTACAATTCCATTTAAAATTTTGTCTAATAATTTCTTTATTTATATTTTTATAGTACTAATAGAACTATCAATAGTCCACATATTCAAAAGAGGATTTATATTTCTTTAGAAACAAATAGGAAGAATAAATAGTGTCAAAATATTTTTAGACATCATGAAGAGGTGACTTACTATCATATTTTTAATTTTTTTATTTCATAGAGATTATGAAGATTTTATTTATCTATTTATTATTTAGTAACTTTTCTTATCATTTAATCTAATATTTTTTATTTAACTCTATTAACATGTTTATATATTTCTTATCTAGTTAATTTTCATAGAGATCATGAAGAGGTGATTTAGAATTTATTTTTCTAGTTAGAATTTTGTGTCTCTAAATAACAAAAATGACCTCTATATAGATTTAATGGTCCTTTATAAAGGATAAAATGGTATTTTAAATTTCAAGAAAGACTATGAACTATGTATGGAGGCCTTTTGGGATCTTTATAAGTAAAAAATACTTATAAAAAAATAAAATATCTATGAATTCTTCGACATGGATAATGTACTGTGGTATAGCTTTAATGTTCTTTATATAGAATTATTAGTTATTTATCTTATTTTTTTATATTCAGTAGTGAACAAATTCATTATATTTTGAATCCAATCCAATTTAATAATGTTTTATTAAAACAATACAACAAAAACAATCCATAATTAATTTTTTATGTGTAAGAATAAATTCAATGTGAATTGGACACCTTGTGTTCCTAGTATGACTCATAGTTTGTGTTTATAGTTTTAAAAGTGAAATTTTAGTTTAGAACATGAATCAATCACTGAAAACCAAGAAAACACCCTCCGATTGTATTCATAATTTTGGAAAAAGTTTCACAAGTAATTTTTGATGTCTAAGAAATTAACTACATGTTAATATGATACATGGTGTTCCTGGTATTATTGAAAGTGTGTGTTTTGATTTAAAATTGACATTTTAATTCAAAAGATGTTTCACATAATTGAAATTGATAAAACATGGTTTGGTTTTTATGATACTTTAGGGAAATTATCCATAAATATTTTTTTATATAGAGTAATCAACCACATGTTAGTATGACACACAATATGCCTGGTTTGACTCAAAGTGTGTGTTTTCAATTTAAAAACAATTTAGTTTAAAACGTGGATTACATATTGAAAAACAATCAAACACACATGTATTATCCTTATAATTAAGGAAAATTATCCATAAGTCATTTGCGACATATAGGAATTAAACATATATAAATATGATACATGGTGTGGCCAATATGACTTATAGTGTGAGTTTTTTAAATGGATATTTTGGAACAAAAAACACTTCATATACTAAAAAAAGAATCATGATTTTATTATATTGATACATTAATAAAATGATTCATAAATAATTTTTGATGTATAGGAATTACCTCTACATCAATCTGATACATGGTATTCCTAGTATGATTCAAAGTTCATGTTTTCTGTTTAAAAAAACATTTCATTTCAAAAAGAAAATGACTTATTTAAAAACATGAAAAAACACTTTGATTATATTTATAATTTATGAAAATGATACACCAGTAATTTTTGAGGTATATGAATCATTAATACTTCAATCTGAAACACGGTGTGGTCGGTATGACTGAAAGTGTGTGTTTTTATTTAAAATCGACATTTTAGTACAAAAGACACTTCACATACTAAAAACTATTAGAACATGATTGTATTGTATTTATTATTAAGTGTAATGATCGATAAGTCATTTTTGATGTGTAAGAGTCACATTAATGTCAATCTAGTACATGGTGTGTCCAGTATGACTCAAAGTGTGTGTTTTCAGTCTAATAGTGAAGTTTTAGTTCAAACTATTCATCAATGACCAAAAAATAAGAATGAAAATTTCATGAACCGACCCAATGGGACCTTCTTAGAGGGTGTAAGGATAGGTTGCAACTGCCCCAAGACTACCTCTATAGGCCAAGGGCTGACAACAAGCACTAAGAAGGCATATATAAAATTGGAGGCCTTTTACTAATGCACCTCTATGCACACACACATTTCCAGACCCATACAATGTAGAAATGTAAAAAAACTAATAAAAATGAATGTATATATCTATAATCCCACAATCAGAGTACAACATAAATTACTGGAAATTATAAAAGTGGATAAATATAAGCCCACTATAAAATAGAAAATAAAGTTTGACCTATTTAGAAGAATGGAACTACTATAAATGCAACACTAGTATAAAACTTGGTATTTCTATCCAAAACTAATCCCCCTAACCCTAGTCCAATATGGACTCTATAAAAAGGTCAATCGTCTTTATATGGAAAGACATGTGTAGGAAGATCCCATACAGGGGTGAGTATAACAATACACAATATGACACCCTGAAAACACCAAACATAAAGCATGAAGAGTATTCAGATCATCAAATATAGGTATGTAAAATAATATAAGAGACATAATGATAACCAAGTGGATCCAAGTTATATTCATAAAAGACTCTGAGTAACAAAAGGTATCAACCACTACCCACTATAGATCTTCTTGAAGTATCAAGGTAATGATCGTTTGGGAAAAACTACTCCCTAAGCTATAATGGCACTGATGACACTCATCCCATAGGTCACACTCATCTAGGAGGAACTGCTCCTTGAGATATAATTCCATTGAAAATACTTATCACAGAGGTCATTCTCGTCAAGTCTACCCAAGAAGCAGTACATAGGAATATAATAGGGTTCATCTGAGATACACACTCCATCATACTAATACCTCATTGAAAAGATTAGATCCTAATACATAGATAGGGTTTCAATGCCCAGGGCTTTCTTGGGGGACACCAAACGCTACTAGAAATATCCTCTTAGATAGAGAATAAATTCTCATGTTAGTGTTGGTCATTCCAATTATATAAACCCTACCTAGGGAAAACATTAAGGACATGAGGATCTCTTCGATCCTCTCAGAGAGATACATTCTCTAAGATACTGAGGGGTCTATAGTCGATGCAGACTGAGAGGAATCACTCTATAATAATGGAACTCACCCATACTATACTGATCAATATGAATCTATATAAGGGTCACCCTCTATGAAAATAGTGTAATGTTTCATAGATCCCTCATAGTAATGGACCAAATGGAAAGCACTCAACCAATACTGGTCCAAGAAATCTCACACAAGCTCATAAAAAAGTTGAACTGAGAAGGAGGACTCCAGCATATCCTAAAAAGAGTAAAATATGTGTCCCTAGAAGTACATGAGATGTTTTACAAAGAATAGCACTTCTTATGTCTCGTGCTCACATAGAATTCACTTTTCCATAATACACAGTGTGTCTTAAGGATATACGGTGTGTAGACATTGCCCTATCACTCAATGTGTTGTCTTCCCATGCTCATATACACCGAGATGTGATCCTGAACATGGTCTTATTCAAGTACAAATCTTTTCTAGTGTACTCCAGTCTTCCCATGTACTTCCCAAGTACATGAAGTGTGGGGCTACCTGGATTCCTCGACGTGTACTCCCTATACACGCCCATCTGTCCACCACGTGTTACATGAAATTTGACTTAGAACACATGGCGTGTAACACTACATTGATTCCTAGGTGTGTGAACCCTATATACACTGAGATGTTAGGAAAAGTGTCCCAAAATGTGTGATACTTATCTCTATATGGAAACCCTAGCACCGCATAGATGAGAATATACGATGTGTGTTTATAGGACTATACATCATGTAGTCCGGAATTTCATAGAAACTATAGTCTATTCACACATCATTTCCAAAGCATCTGAAGACACCAATTTCATAGAAAATTTCACCATACATTATGGACTTGGGTTTGACCAAACCCTATTTCCATCATTTTCTATATTTTGGATATATTTACTACTTGAGAAACAACCACCACCACAATTTGTCACTACCACATTCCAAAATTATGAATGTAAACTCCCAATCATTCCATGGATCAACTGCCATCATTATGTACCACAACCATGATTTCAGATCTCCATCCCAAACTATTGGTAGTGATCCATTACATCAAAGAACAAATGTGAAATGATCGTTCAATGTGTATTCATTAAATCATAGGATAAAAGACAATTCTAATGATTAAAACACATATAATGGGGAGATAAAATGAATAATACCAAAATGTTAGTAAAGGAACTAGATAAATGTTCATGTTGGCCTTGATTCATTTTTTTAAGGAAAATAATGAAGATAAATAAAATAACCAAGGAAATATACATTTCTATACCATAGGAAGATAAATTAATTACCCAAATTAATCAATTGATCCAAGAATTAATTAGTTAGATGATTAATTCATGTTCATTATGGGTAAAAATAGGGATAAATTCCCAAAAAAGTACTACCTTTATTTTGATCAATCACTGATGAATAATGATCACACATCATTGTTGTTGATGAGATCTACAAGCTGCATTGTTGTTGGTGTTCCTTATGGTACTTCAATCATCGATGCATGATCCCGATACCTTCCAACATCCCTCCATGATCTCCTATCAATCCCTAAGGATATGAGGCTAACCTTGTGAATTAGTCATAACAACATATTTATAGTTTCAAAAATAGGTCTCTAAATCAATGTAATAAATAATTAAATTAAATTTATTTATTTCATTATTTTCACCCATGAGGGATTTTAAGCAAACACCCAACACTGAAAAAGATTATGTCTCTCATAGGGTAAACCCCATGTTATGAATTCAATGGTGGTCTCAGATTTATTATCTAATAATCCGTTGGGATTTATTCTACATTTTTAGGAAAAATATTTGCACATGAAATTAATATATTTAAAATCATTAAAATATCAATTTAGGGCTCATCGGGCCTTGGAATCTCAAATTTTCTCAACACAAGGATTTGAAAATATTTTTGAAAATATTGAAAAGTCTTAAATGAAAAAATCCGAGACATTGAATTATTCCCCCCTTTAAGGGTTTTCATCACCAAAATTCACAAGATAAACAAAAATGTGGGGATACTGAGCTCCCAACTAGGTATCCCACTCTCATAATCTCCCTCGATGGTTTCCCATGCTTCCAAAAAACTCACACCCAAGGAAAAAAATTATCCACAAAGTTTCATTCTTTGATGGTTCTCAGTGCCACCAGCTGCTAAAAAAGGTAAACTTCACTATCACATCCCAACTTACCCAGGTTGATATTTTACAATGATTCATACACACAACTTTGTAGATATGACATATAGAGAATACCAAGAAACTAAAACTACTATGGTTATGTGGTTAAGAAGTACACCACCTCCCCAACCCGACACAACAGTTGGAAAAATATTGGGCCTAAGATCCCTAGAAATAACCTATCACCATGGCTAAAATCTACAACTCTCAAACTACAAAGAATTTTTTCGTTGGTCTATAAAGAACTACTGACATCTCGGGGTAGTCCCCATCCACCCTAGATAAATTGAACTCTTAAAACCATTTCTTACACCAAAACTAGGACCGAAGCATTGTCACCATCAACTTCAACCAGTATGATAGTGACCTACAAGGTACCTCATATGTGGCCTAAAAAATGTGCTACTCCAGTGGTGGAGTGCTAGTTATTATGATATCCAAACTCAACCTATGGTAGATGATCCTCCCAACCATGGCTCAAAACTAACATGAGTACCCAAAGAATGTTCACCATAACCCAAAAATTACACTTTTCATCGACAGAAGACTATGGTAAAACAATGCTCTCAACTACAATCGAGTCCCAAAGGATTCTTTTCTCCTCTACCTAATAGTTCTATGAAGTAAGAATCAAAGTCTACAATGAACATCAAGGTAATTAAGCAATTTTTGACTACCTCCTACATGAACAAGTGTCCCAAACTATCCATAATTCTCTATTAGTCATTACCCTTAGACATGTGAGATAATAATATTTTATCTTGAAAACTTAATACAACTCCCTTGGATACCCAACTAATTCCAAGGGATCTCGATACATCCTCACATTCACTATATGTATCATTAAGGGAAAATAGCATCCTCAACACCTCCATACACAATATGAATGGTGTCATCATCCATCCTTGAATAAGGATGATAAGATTCCCACGTTTGAAAATCCATCAAGAACATATCCAATGGATATCTGGTGACATAACATCTCACAATTGATGTACTTAAGGCGTACCTCCCTAGATCTCTGAAGAAGCAGGGGGGTAACAACTATCTACTAGAGGTAGACCACACCATCCTCAAGCGTCTCGCATACTCCAACTTGGATTCCAAGAACACATGGATTCCATTTAAGAATACTACCATGAATTGATTCATAAAGGGTTAAGGATCATGTCCACAAGTATTACAACTCTATTAATGTGGACAAAAAATTGAAGGGTATCATCAAGAACTCAAAACATCCATACTGGCTTTGTATATCCACTTATCATATATCCTACTCTAAAAATAAAACTGGTGATAAACTGTCTGAAGGTCAAAATCTGAGAACCTGTTCACCCAAAACCACTGATCAAAGAACACAATGATTCTCGAGAGTGGATACTATTCCACGTGTCACTTGATTCAGGTGACACCAATTCACACCCAACTGAATTCACTCATTAGCCTCTTAGGTGAACAACCCTAGGCTACCTAGGTGAACAAACTAGGTCTTTAAAAACTAATTCCATTATAAACTCTCAACTACAACTTTAGCTTATGAAGCTCAATAGGTGCCATCTGATGTGACATCAAAAAAATAAGTGGTGGTCACTGGTTCTAGTCCTTGTTGAAGCCTAACTCTTAGTGTAGAGATAAACCTGGAATATACCTCGGAAATACATCCTCACTCTCCACCACCACAATAAGAAAACAAAAATTCATAGAATAAACTGATCTAAAGGTATCTATAGCCAATTGATACGAAGTCGGTTATAACCTCATAAAAATGAGATCATCCAAATCTACCTCGGATCAATCCTTTTCAAAGAAGGAAAAATATATCCCAACAAATTGAAAGCACTTATATACTCACTGGTAGAGAAAAACTAAGCATGGATGGTAGGTAACTAGTCAGTACTAAGTAAAACATCATTGGATTTCACTACCATTATGAAGAAATTCCATGTGAGGCTCACTCTCTTCCTAAAGTCAGGTTACACCATCAATAGAAGTGTGTAATCAATGATACTCTCAATTGGAGCCTCAAACACAATGGTTGAGAAAAAAAGGATATCTTGGTATCACTAAGTCTCAAACGTGGGATATGATCACTGATAAGTGGATCATGATTTTGTGTAAAAATTACAATTGGTGAAGTGAAGACACACACTGTATCTCAAACCACACTCAAATCCTTTGCGAGCTACTACTTCTTGGAAATCATCCATTCCCTTTAATACCCATTTACCACAACCATAACTTTCTACGACACCTTAGAATGTCAAAGGTACCTCAAAAACACAAGTTAATGTAACTCATCAACCATACCCCAACACTATCCACTTTAGGTGGCACTGACACACCCACACGATTTTGGATCACATATCAAGAATGTGTCTCAGTTGGGGAATTGTACCTATTATTTTAATGTGAAAATTCATTCCAAACATCACTAGTATAGGTATTTACTAATTCCCAATATATTCTTGGAAATGAATAGAAAAAATGAAGCCAAAGTGTGTCTCATATGTATTTATAATAGAACTACAAGAAATGTAAAAGGAACACAGATCATACCTCGAAACACTTTAGGAGCATCTTGGTAAAAATCTTACAGCATCTGTAGCTATCCAAGACTCTAAGTGGTGGTGGTGGTAGCATCAAACCAAGGTGATATCCACCTCCTAATAATCCCAAAACTCCTCCATCACATCTACTACCCCACATAACTCCTTGCACAAGTCGCTGCCTCTTCCTAGGAAGTTTTTCGACTGAATCGCTGACTGTAGCATAATGAGTAGAAAAATACCATAGGATATGTCCTCTACCATAAAAATAATAGAGGCATCTTAGACTTAGAGAACTTATCTATCCTTTAATCCTTAGATGAAACCTCTTTTTTTATGACTTGAATCACCCAAGTACTATCGATGGGCCCTACTGTCCCTGCATCCTAGGCGATCCCTACCTCAGAATCTCTTGATATGTCATCAAACCCTACACATAATAATCTATCACCAAAAAATACATCCAAAACTCAATCAGACATGTTGTATTCACCTAAATCATTTGCGTAGGGTCTATAGAATAATCAATAGGTGAAAGTGCCACATGCTGACCTTCCTGAATAAAGACCACCTTATGACTAACCCCCTTCAAGGAGGCCTTATCACCCATCAGGTTGAACTCTTGAGTCGACTATGGAAACCTCACTAGTTTTCATCATGGAAACATCCTACGAAGAGATAAGATGTACCAAAATCAATGTGTATATCTGGTGATATTACTCAAGAAGGACACAGAAGGACACCATGAAAACACCAAACATAAAGCATCAAGAGTAGTCATATCATCAAACACTGGTATGTCAAACTTGATACAAGAAATAATGATAACCAAATATATCCTAGTTATAATCATAAAAGACTCTATGTCATAAAATGTCTCAAAAACTACCAACTATAGATCCACTTGAGGTATTAAGGTCATTCTCATCCAGGAGGAACCACTCCCCGAGCTATACTGCCACTAACGACACTCATCCCCGATGTCATGCTTGTTTATGAGGAACTACTAACCAAGATACACTTCTATTAATGATACTCAACACATTGGTCATGATCATCATGTATATCCATGAATAAGAACATATAAATATGAGAGGGTTCATTCAAGATACACAATTTATAAGAATAATACCCTATTAGAAAGTCAAATATGAATACACAAATAAGGGTTCAATGACTAGGTCTCATTGGGGGACACCAGAACCTACTAGAAACATCCTCCAAGATAGGTGATCTATGCCTGTGTAAGTTTTGATCATTATAGTTACACAAACCCTACCCATGGAAAACATGAAGGACATGAGGATTGATTTGGGCCTCTAAGAGGGATATATGATTCAAGATCCTGAGGGGTCTTTAGTTGAAGATAAATAAGATGAATCACTCAAGAATAAGGGAAATTTACCACACTGCACTAACCAAAATGAAGATATAGAGGGTTCACCCTTTTTGATGAGAATTGGATGCTGTACCGAACTCTCACAGGAATTGACCAAAGGGAACAACTCAACCAATACTAGTCCAAGGAAGCTACACAATCTCATAATGAAGTTGAACTAAGAAGGAGTACTCAAACCAATAATCAAAGGAGTACATGAAATGTCCCTAGGGGTACATGATGTATCTCATGTTCACATCGAATACACTTTTCCACAATAAATGGTGTGTACTATGGATCAATGACATGATGATGTAACCTTGGCGCTTGATGTGACATTTTATTGTTATCATGTACGTTAGGATTTTTTGCGTACTTGGAAATGTCTAAGTACATGGGTCTTTCCATGTACAATGACCTTCCTATGTACTTCCCAAGTACATGACATGTGTGGGAACATGTACACCTAGACCTATACTCCTTGTACATGCCAAGCCATCCACCATGTGTTACATGGCATGTGACTTGGAACACATAAAGTGTAATACTACATGGCTTCCTGGGAATGTACACCCTATACACACTGAGCTGGTTAGTAAAGTTTAATACAATGTTTGATACTTATCTCTATTAAGAAACCCTATTTCCACATAGAGGAGACTATGCAATGTGTGTTTATAGGACTACATTCCATGTAGTCGAGAATTTCATATAAATTACAGACCATTCATGCATCTTCATCTAAGCCTCCAAAGCCACCAATTTCACTAGAAATCATGTCATAAATCATGTATCTGGGGTTAACTGAACCCTCTCACCATCATTATCTGAATTCCAACTGTATACGATGCTCGATAAATGACCATCATTCTGCCTTGTCATCATCGCATGACAAAAATATGATAGTAAACTCTCGATCCGTCCATTGACCAACTTCCATCATCATTTATCTCAACTACGATGTCATATTTCCATCCAAAACTTGTGGTAGTGATGCATTACACCATAGAACGAATTCACACTAATCGTTCACTGGGTATTCATAGAATCATAGGCTAAAATAGAATGTCAATGATGAATGTTTATAAAATGGAGAGAGAAAACGCAAAAAACCAAATGTTAGTAATGAACCTTAGCTAATGTTCATGTAAGCCTTTATTTTCTATCATAGGATGAAAAAGAAGAGAAATAAATAAAACAAAATAATATCTATTCCTATACAATAAGATAATAAATAAATTATCCAAATTAAATAATCATTCTATAAATTAATTAGTTAGATTATTAATTCAAATTCGTCATGGGTAAATGAAAATGGGATAAATCCATACAAAAAAAGTGCTATCTCAATCTGGATAAATCATTGATGAAGAAGGATAAAACATCATTGTTGTTGATGATATCAACAAACTAAATTGTCATTGGTGTTCCTTATAGTAACCCGATAATTAATCCATGACCCGATTCCCACTAATGCACCTCCATGCTTGCCTCTCAATTACAAGGGTTATGATACTAACCCTAGAAATTGATCATAATAGTGCATTTATAGAGTAAAAACTAGGTCATCACATCAATGTAATAAATAAATAAATAAAATTAACTTATTTAATTATTTGTGCCTATGATAAATTTTATCTAAACACCCAACACCTTCTAAGGGTAAAATCATGTTCTGAACTCAATGGAGGTCTTATATTTCTTATTTGATACTCTCTTTGGCTGTTATTCCACTTTTTTTCTACAAATATTCACATGCATGATATTAAAATATTTAAAATATTTAAAATATCAGTTCCAGGCTCATTGGGTCTTGGAATTTTTCTTTGTATCAATGCGTATCTTCAAAAATCTTCCTAAAAATATTCCAAAGTCTCACAATATAAAAATGAGACATTAGAAAACAATATGATTGTATTTATAATTTATGAAAATGATCCCTAAGTCATTTGTGATGTATACGAATCAAGCACACATCAATCAAACACATGGTATGCTCAGAATGGCTTAAAGTGTGTGTTTTTTGTTTAAAAGTATCATTTTAGTTCAAAGGGTACATAACTGACTGAGAACCATGAAAACACACTCATATTGTCTTGATATTTTAGTAAAAAAATTTCAAGTCATTTTTGATAAATGAGAATTATCTGAACATCAATTTGACACACAGTGTGCCCGGTATGACTGGAAGTGCATGTTTTTATTTAAAATCAATATTATAGTTCAAAACACACTTTACATATTCAAAATTGAGTAAATAGGATCATATATTCTTAATACTTTAGTGGGAAAAAATCCATAAGTCATTTTTGACATATATGAATCAAATGTATGTCGATATGAAATATGGTGTTCCCAACATGAGTCAAAGTGATTATTTTTAGTTTAAATGTAATATTATATTTTAAAATGAGAATCACTGACTAAAGACAAGGAAAACACACAATAATTGTCTTTAATATTTAGGAAAATGATCCATAAGTCATTTATGAAATATAAGAATCATATACACATTAATCTAACATAGAGTATGGTCGGTATGAGTAAAAGTGCTTATTTTTATTTAAAATAACCATTTTGGTACAAAAAAACTTTACATAACCCAAACTAAGAAAGAATGCTCATATTTCATTGATACTTTAGTAAAATTATCAATAAATCATTTGTTATGTGTAATAATTAAATGTTATGAGCACTGTGGAAGCACATGTGGAAGCCATAACCAACTCATATTTTTGTCATAATCCATGAATAAACTATGATTCTCACGATAAAGATTTTTTATGGCAAAAAAAATTAATATTAATATTAATTGAAAAGAATAAAAAACCAAGAAGAGTGGAAATTTTCACATATAATTTATAATTAATTTATTTAATTAAATAATTACCTTTTATTGAATTATTTCTTCATCAATGAATTTGTAGACCACTCTTGATGTACCACCATTGAATTAGAGGAATAAAGGGTATATTCCATCTATAAATGATCCACACAAGCTTTAAAGACCATAATCATTGTTGTATAATTCTCAAGGTGTCAGTGTGGATAATTATAGCATGTATGATGATTTCTATTGATCAGAAACATACCCTTAAAAAGAAAATGAATTCATTTTGGTGGAGGAAAATTACACTACAGTCTTCAGATCATTCCAAGAAGATAGTTCTCTAGGTCTTGAGGGAACCCTCATTAAAATTCATTGTTCAAAACAGTGGAATGTGGATAGAGATTTCAAAAAATTTTACAAATGATTTTATATATTGCTAAGGTTAGAAAATAAATAATCGCATAAGGGACATTATTATTTTCTTAATTACCAGTGAAACCCATGAATAAATAATACTAACATTATTACTATATACTTTAAATTCACTTAACTTATAGTTAAAATATATTCTATTTTCTAGAATAAATAAATTAATATTTATTTAAATAACATGTAATATAAAATTTCTCACTAGAAAATTAAATTCAACCCTCAAAACCTCCTCAATATTTATTGGTCCTTGAATAATGACTATTTATTTAATTTAATAAATACCACTGCATTTTTCTCTAATAAATATATAAATATTATATTAACTAAATTAGTGAATAAATATTTATTAAATATTCATGTAAATAAAAAAATAAATATATTTTTTACATTGTGAATAAACAAGAATAAATAAATATTATGCATTCACATAATTAAATATATAAATACTCAATGGATAATTATTTATTAAATATTCAAATCACACACATATATTATATTAAATAACTGGTGATTGAATATGTATGATCAAACAAACATGAATAATTATTAAACCATATACAAGAATAATATTTATCCAAAATCTTAAATTCATATGGAAATTAACTGAGGTTTTTAATACACTTAGTGTGTGACCCTCTAGTCCCCTTTCTTAGAGAAATTAGGATACACTACATAAAGTCCAAGGTTAGCATCTAACACGACATCATAGATCCCATAAAGAAATAAGTTAAGGTCACAATTATATGTAAACTCCTAAAAACATACAATGTGTAATACAATCCCTTTATCTCAATATCTATAATCAGGCATGTTGAATGCTAGTGTCATCAACCCATATGCTTGATGCTACTTTCTTTGAATTTCTAAAACCGGGCATTCTGAAAATATCACCATAGTCGTGAACTTAATCAGATAGTTTAATTCCTATCGAAGGGCTTGATATTTCTACTTCTATTAAAGAATATAAGGGATAAATCCTTTCTCATATTATCCATTAATACAATATCACTCGTGATGAATCCAATGTATCCTACCTCACATTGAGCATATGTTGTCACAATTTTCATCAATATATCAAAGCACACAACTCATAAAATGAATTAATAATAACATTAAAGTCCATGGATCATTACACACATCAATAGATTATAATATTCAATGAAACATATAAATGTGTATTTCCTATTGGCAAGTCATGTTATCATAATCTCCCACACTAATGATTACCAATGGTATACACTATGAGAAAGTGTATCAAAGTCCTATGAGTCTCCACCCATGATACCTTGTATCATTTTTGACCATTTAAAATATATAATATGACTATAGAAATTATATTTAAGAATAATTTCACGGAACTTCTAGTTTATCATCATAGTGAGGCACTTCTATGACCTTTCAGTGTGAAAAGTACCCTCAGAACATTATCACATACTATGCCACATAGAAAAATAATCAAGATATGATAAAAAATTTTATTAATACTAAGATACATGTATATAAGAAATAATAACATACTTATAAGTTGGTTCTAGGGCACTAAATCTAAAAAGAATCCTACTTTCACTCGAGCCAACTATTGACAACCTTCAGTCTTCCAGCTTTCACATGATGTTGATGCTTATATTGAGATAAGGATTTAGTTAAGGGATCAACTATGTTTTCTTCCATAGAAAATATGATAAAAAAACTTCAAATCTTAAAGAAAAATACCTCAAGTGGTGATATTTTCAGAGTATGTAATTAATTTGTTTATGTGACCTTAGACCCTTTACATGATCCATCTCTGAAGTATTATCATAATATAATGTGATGATATATTTATTACTAGTTACCACATCAAGATATTAGTTTAGGTTTCAAATCCAAAATTCTTATTCTTTTGTATAATAATCCACTATAAACTCATACTTTGTTGCAGAATTGATGACAACTGGCTTATTTTAACTATTTTGGCTCATAGATCCTCCATTGAGACTAAATACATATCCTAACTAAAACTTCAGATCATTCTGATATATTTGGAAACTAGAATCTGTATATCCTCTTATGACTAGTTTTTAATCTCATCCATATACTAGGAATATATCCTTATCATTCCTTAGATACTTAAGGATAAATATCCTTAATAAAAGACCAATGATATTCTTCTGGATCATAATGGTGTCTACCCACCAAGATTAAAGATTTGGAAAAATCAAGACTAGTACATAACATGACATACATGATAGATCCTATCATATATGCATAAAATACCCCCACACTCTCTCCTATTTTTTCCAAGTACACATTTTCCTAAAGAAATGTATACCATGTGACATTTGAACCAATCCTCTCTTGGATTATTCCATAGTAAATTTCTTTAGTATATGGTCAAAGTATATACTTTGAATTATTCCAAGAATAATTTTGGATCTATCATGAATTATCTTGATTCTAAGGATATATATTGCTTCATCTAAGTTCATCACAGAGAATCACTTTTTTAACCAGTCCTTAACTGACTGTGAGATAGATATGTCATTTCCCATAAGAAATATGTCCTCAATATATACTATTAGGAATATGAATTCACTCCCACTAAAACGTTTTTAAACACATTTATCACATTAATTAATTATGAAACCAAAATATATTATGGACTCATAAAATAGAATGTTCAATGACCAAGGTTCCTTCATTAACACATAAATGGATCTATATTACTTTCATATATTATTGGCATTTTCTGGAGTCACAAAACCTTTAGTTTGTGTCATATAAGAATATTTCTGAAGGTTTCATTAATAATAAAAACTATTTTAAGATCCACATGAAAAATATTATATTTAAGGAATGCTTCTTTGGAAATGATAATTATAATATATATAAACATTGAAACTATAGAAAATGTTACATTATAGTTAAATTATTTAGATTATTTAAAACCTCCAATTACTAGCCATGCATTATAGGTATTTACTTCACCTTTTATGTCTAATTTTCTCTTAAATACCCATTTGAAACCAATAAGATTTACATCAACTGGAAGATTGACTAAAATCCATACTTGGTTTTGATATATGATATCTATCTAAAAATTCAATATTTCTTTCCATTTCAGATATTATGACCTCTCTACTTATTCTTTATTGTAAGAGGATTAATATTTTCAACCAATAATGAGTCACCATATTTAGTGACTAGAAAACCATATCTGTTTGTTTCTTTAACCTCTCTGGTGCTCCTATACATAACTTTTCTTTCAAGAAAAACATATTATACAGGGTCCCATGGAATATATTCCTACAAAAACTCTTGTGTATATTGACCATTGAATTTATTTAAGTCAATATTTCTCTTATTATCCTTCTTAATTATGTGATCCCTCTCATGAAAAATTTATTTTATTGTTAGAAACGCCTTATTATCCAAGGGGTTGTATAGATAATATCCAATATTTCCTTAGGATATTCTATAAAGATACACATTATTTCTTATGGTTCTATTTTGTTTAGAGAGTGGGTATTAAAAAATTTCTCACAACCACATGTATGATGTGGAAACACTGATTTATTTCCATACATTAACTCATAAAGTATCCCATATTTGACCTTAGTCGGTAATCAATTTTGAATGTGTGCTACAACAGGTACTGAATATACCAAAAAGGTTAATATAAGTATTTTATAGCTCATCATCAACTTTACCACATCAAGAAAGGAATGATTCCTCCTTCTATAGAAACTATTCCATTATGATGTATAAAGAGGATTGTGTTTGGATAGAATTCCACACTCCCATAGAAAGTTTAAAAAATCTTTATTCTGATACTCACCACCTTGATCTAATCAAAGTTTCTTTATCTTATTAACAAGTTTATTATTTGCTTAATTCTTCAACTCTTTTAATTTCCCCAAATATTTTCAATTATACCTCATTAAGTAGACACATCCATATCTACTAAAGTCATCAGTAAGAGTAATGAAGTAACAATACCCACCTCTAGATTATATTGAAAATAGTATGCACATATTAGTGTGTATTAATTATAGAAGATATGTAGATATTTATATAGAGACCCAATATTAACATACAAGGATATTGAATCATTTTAGATGAATATTCACTATATTAAAAAAATACATACCTGAGGACAATAAAAGTTCAGTGTCTTTGGAAACTTGGAAACAAAATATTCTATCCTGGTGAATGATATTCAATATATCCCATAAAGATATCCACCTTTAGTAATTCTACCAAAAATATTTCTTCATTACCCAAGGAAAGGAAATATAATAAAGGATTGAACTTAGATTCTCAATAAGGGTAAATAAAGGAAATGTGTAAGAATAACATGAACAAAAGGTTATGGAACTTGAGCATAACATTTAAATATCATTCCCTGCATATTAGAGAACATAAAAAGATTGGTGGTTCATAAGAAATAAATCATAAGGAAATAAATAACATAAGACATAAAAGCATAACATTGGAATGAAACATGGAATTATGGAAAACACATAATCATATAAAAACTCTATGTCAAGGCAGCCTACCAAGGCCCTTTTAACATGTTAGGTTTGGGTTAATCACCGTTGTACCTACTTTGGGATTGAGATTACCTTTGGTGTACCATCCTCTTTTGGGATTGTGATGTCCTCCCATGTACCCTCTTGTTTTGGGCTTGGGATGTTCTCCCATGTACCCTCTTATTTTGGGCTTGGGATGTCCTCCCGTTTACCCTCTTATTTTAGTATTGGGATTTCCTCCTATATACCCTCTTATTTTGGGCTTGGGATGAACTCCAGTGTACCCTTTGAGATCCTAAAACATTTATCATTACCCAATGAATTGGATGGAGCTATAGGTCCCATGCATCTCATAATGAAATTATACATACATGTTCCACAAAATAATTAAAACTTTCATCATATCACGACCCATAAAAAGAGATGGGTTTTATAAATATCATATCATAACCCATGAAATTAAATGAGTAACGTTTACATTTCATAACATCATAACCTATGGTAAATAGATAGATTTCATAATAATATCATCAAAGAATAACCCGTGAAATGAAACATGTTTCAAAATCATATAAGCCGTGAAATAGAAATGGGTTTCATAAGTATCATTCCATAAAAACATAAACCATTAAAGAAAGGATATGAATGAAATATTTGGATTATTTATTATAAATTCATGAGTAACATCAAAAGATTTCATCTTAGATGAAAAATAATTTTGAAATATTTTTCAAAAAACATTTCTTGAGGAAAATATCAATTCTTCTCTGAAAAAGTATTTTTAATGCATAAAACCATTTGAAGATCATTTTTTTATAAAATACCTTGAAAAATTATAAATAAGTCTTGAAACCATTTTGAAAACCATTTTTTTTGAAAACTTATAGAGTAATCTTCATAACATTATAAAAACATTATTCCTCTAAACGACTTTGAAAACTTTAAAATAATGCTGGAAAATGTTTTGAAAACCATTTCATTGAAAATAATTTTAAAACTTATGAAGAAATCTTGAAAACATTTTGAAAACCATTTCATTGAAAATAACTTTTAAAACTTGTAAATAAAGCTTAAAAATGTCTTGAAAACCATTTATTTGAAAATAAATTTAAAAACTTATAAAAAAATATTTTGAAAATATAAAAAAAAAATTAAAATCCTTTTTCCTTGAAAATTATCTTAAAATATCATTTGAAAAAATTTCTGATTTTTTTGAAAACATGGTTTTAAAATAAAACAGATTTACCACCGAATAGAGAGATACAGTCAGATTTTTATTATATTTTTTTCTTAATTATCTTAAGTACCCAATAGTGAAAAATGGTAATAATACATGTATATATATTGAATAAATATAGGATGTAGAATATCATAAGTTTTCTTGAGATATGGATCAAAATATTTCCTCAAAATAAGCATAATCATTAACAATCTCAAAAAATGATGAGATTGTTTCAATAAAATCCCATCACTTGGTTATATGGGATCATACTGTTAATGTAATAAAATGAAATTAAAATAAGCATAAAATATCATAAAAATAATTAGATTCATTATATAACATTTCAATTTGAATCATACACACCTCGTTAAAGAACATAGGTGCATAATAAAGCATGTGTCTCAAAGAAGGAAATTTAAGACAAAACTACTTTAATGATTTGGTAACTTTTGAAACATTAACCCCATTAAATAAAGATCATATAATGCATATGTAAATACCCATAAATTTAATTATAATAATTATATAATAGGTCAATAGGTAGTATAGACACTAAAACAAGGAATGGGTGGTGAATAAAGCATGTATCTCACAGAAATAAAAAAGTGAGATGAAACCCCCTTACTTTTTGTCTTTACTCTTGTCGTACTACAAAAACTCTTGTATAATAAAAAATAAATTATTATAAAACTTTTAAATAACCATATTATTATATATAATACCATATATTGATTTATTATTAATTTATATTACCCACTTTTTATCAATTTCATGTTAAGGTTATGCTTTGGGTAATATTCACTTTGTTTTTTTCTCTTGTGTCTAAATTTGTTATGTCATTGATACTTATACTTATATAATGATTTGTAGAATGTAAAAAATGGCATAAATATTATTTATATTTAGTATATCTATATTATAATAATATATATAACATATAAGTATCAAATGGAATACACCGTTTATGGAGATGGTAAGCCGTACATACGCATGAACACTGTTTCCCTTTTTTTATTATCATATTGAAAGAAACAAAGTAAATGAAATATATGTATATATATATATAATTATTCCAATAGTATTATTATATCATATATATAATATATATCATATAAGTTCACTAAAACCATCTTTAATACATCCCATGTAGTGTGTGAACGAATGAAACCACTTTGAGGGGATAGTAGTCCATACTTCCTCAAATGAAATTATCATATTTACATAAAATGGAAAGTAAAAAGATATGTGTTGCAAAAGAATAAAGAAGATTAAATACATAATAAATATAATATATGAATTTAACACTTTTAACTCTTCTTTCAAAATAATAATAATAAATGTCCTAATCTAATCCAAGTGGATAAAAAAGGATCATATTTTATTCCTAAGGTTGATTTTGGTCAAAAAACAGTCATCCAATAGAATTATGACATGTGTTAGGATAATTATAATATCATTTTTACCTTTAATTACCCTATTTACTTTTAACCGTGGTAAATAAAATTCAAAAGTTACTATTCACCCAAAATTATTTTCATCCTATTGAACCAAATTTTACTTACTAATGTCAACTAGGTCTCTTGGATTTTTGAAACTCAATTCACAAAAGTGGTAAAATTACGTTTTATGCAAATTTTTAAACGTGTCTAGAAGGTGGGTAAAAGACGTTAAATAGTTCAATAAAATTTTTCATATCTAATCTTATTATAAAATAACACCAATGAATTACATTAGACTAATATAGGTATTATGTATCTGTTTTGAATTTAAAATAAATTTAAATAAAAATATTAATTATTTAAATAAAATTTCAATTTTAAATAATAAGTAGTGTTTTTCACTATTCATAAAAAATTGAATGTTTTCAGAAAAATACAAAAAATTAACCCTAAGATAATTTTGATATTCCAAATTAAAAAATGATGTCTATTTTACCAAATTTAAAACATAGAAGTTTCATTAATTAAATTAAAATTAATTCCTGTTTTCAAAACCAGAAAGCGGGTTTTTGAAAATTAAAAACTATCAAAAGATTGACTTGTGTTTATGTACAATATAAATGAGAAATTAGGTCCAATGACAATATAATATTAAATGATAAAAATATAATATAATGATACTTTAAAACCATTCAAATTTATAATTTAACACTATAAATTATTTCGATTAAAAAAGTGATTTTTAATTAAAATTTAGTATTTTTCACTATTCGTAAAAAAATGAAAGTTATTAGAAAATTACCAAAAATTTATCCAAACTAAAATTTTATATCCCACTTATAAAGAATAATTTAATTTCATAAAATTTAATATATAAAAGTGTCAAATATTGGATTTAAAAAGGGTTCACCATTAAAAGGTTGAAAAACTGCATTTTTTGAAAAATACTTATTTTATCTGCAAAAATTGAATTTTTCCTTATATTATGTCTAAGAAACAAAAAATATGAATTTTAAAATTATATAGGATATATATAAAATTAAAAATATGGTTAATACTATTTGTAACCTCTTTTTAAATGGGTAGTTTGATAGGTCGTGATGCGCTTGAACTCGGAGTTGCGTGTAGCGCAAGCTATTGAATTACTTTAAAGAGATAACATACTATGAAATCCTGGTGTGTTAAATTCTACCCTCCTTCAATAAATTGTGTCCTCATAATTTGAATTTTTTTTCAAAGATAAAAGGTTGGAAATAGAAAATACCTTTGTGGAAAACCCACATCAGAAATTGGGTTACTAAAATTTAGTCTTAATAAGAGGGATGGGAAAATGAAAAAGTCATCTCCAAATTAGGATTTAAAATAGGAGAAAATTATTGGAAATTTGAGACACATAATTGGAGGAAAAATTTAATTATTTATAGGGAGTGATTGAGGACATCAATCAGAGAAAATTGAACACTAAATAGAAAATTAAGGGCCTCAAAGCCATAAATCTATGATGAGTTAAAATATCACTGGATCATCAAAACATAAGGTATTAGGGTAACACATTTTTGGTTTTAAGATGCTTTACCTAAATTTTAATAATTAATTTCTTCATAGAATAATAAAAAAAAAATACTTGACAAGTAGAGTACCATTCTTAAACTAATATCTACCAAAAACTCATCTTTCACTGCAAAAGATAATAGAACTCAAAAAATATTCTATTTATCCTAATCGTATAGGGTTTCAAAAAAAAGGAATTTATAATTCATCTATCAGATCATTTAAAAAACTGCATTATACAAACCAAGACATCACGTAGGCTTATGGTAGGTGATGCACCCTTGTCGCCCTTCGGTAGCGGGTTCAAGTCTCGTAGCCTTGTCGGACGCGACATGTTGTCACCTGACCTCCAAGTTGTCCTTTTTTATAACAATCCAAAAATAATCTTAAAAAATGTTTTAACCTTAAACCATAGTATCCAATGTACAACTTAATTCATTCCAACCTTTACACTTATCCAAAATAATTTTTTCCAAACTCATAGTCCAAAATTTATAAGGAAGGTAAACATAATGAAGACCTATTTTGAAATGTAATAACATGTGAATACCTTAATCATGTATTCTCTTAAAACATGGTAACACCCTGAATTACCATAAAAACTTATTGAATACTTTTATGCTCCTTTATTCCTTATAGAATACCAGATATACTTCTAAAATCCAAAAATGTTGTAAACTCCAACAATGATAGAATAAACAAAAAATTAACTAGTTCCAAGGTAGTCAATAATATCCAATATACTTTATCCAAATCAGTTATATCTTATTAAAAAAATCATTATCTCAGTTTCAAAAAAATATTAAGGGTTATATTTCCCCCAACCACATAGTTTCCAAAATGTTTAACTTGAAACCGTGTCACTTTACTTGGTACCATAAAATATAAAATCCTTAATGAAAACATAATGCAGTAAAATACTTATATACTTTATAATTCTTATAACATGTACTCAAATGACACAATTCTTTAATAACAACTTAAGAAAACTAATCATTCCTCTTCATATGCGATAGTATAATACTTGATTATTATCCAATGGCATCATTTGTTGTATACTCTGATGATTGTGACATTGATTCATTTAGTGTCCCAACTCTTTGAAGATGGAACATTGTACATTTGAAACCTTTTTCTTACCTTTGCAATCACGAACTTGGTGTCCTTTTTCTCCACACTTATAACAAACTCCCATTCCTTTCAAGAACTTTTGTGGGTGATTCTTTCTATAGTTATCACATATGGGAAAATAATTCTTTCCCTTCTTACCTTTATCCATATTTCTCTCTACCATCATCTCCTTCTATGGATTCCCTTAAAATCCATATGAATTAGAGAATTATTTACTTATCTTATTAACACATGATACCATTTATTCATATAATAAGAATAATGGGTGACTATTTCCCTTCTAAATGTTGGCTTAATACCATGAAAGATATGATACTTAATCTTTGGATCATGTGTATTGCTGGAGTTCTTATTCCTTCTACTGGGCACCATTTCTAAATGACAAAATACACTAGGTTAGACCAGATCATAATTTATAATCCAAAAACTAGAGAAATATCAACATTAATTGAATATTTTCACACATCTAGTCTCATAATCATAAAAATGGTTTCTTTGTCGACATATTTACTCACAAATCCTTCATAATGGTTTATAAAGAAAATGTGAATTATCCCAAGAATATCCCCTAAGAGTGTCATAACCAAGAGTGAAGCAAGGCCCGTTGTCGTGTACCAGGATACCCTGGGTCAAGCCTGAAATTCCTTGTCAGAGTTTTCACTCTTAGGTACATCTACGCCAGAGCTACCTCTACCTACTCATACCAGACATGGGTGTATTGCTTGGAAAATTCAAAAAATCTCTACATTACCAAAATTCAAGTAAGTTCCTCTATACTAATCCTCAAAGTCTATCTTAGGGTAATGTTCTCTAATCAATGTTTTTCTAAATCTAGTTTCTAAGTTCTGTACTAAACTTCCTCTAATTCCAACTATAACACCCCAACCCCGGTTACTCAGAGTTGGTGAATTATTTTAATACAATGGTATGATTACAAGGATTCTAGTCCCGAAGGACTGATCATTTTAGCAGTCTTGGAAAATAGATTACATACATGAACTTTACATTACAATTTATAACATAAAACACAACATAAATAATACTTTGATAATGCCATTATTCCCTTTGGTTCAACCTTCATATAAATCATAATTTACTTCTTGGAATCCTAGGAAAATTTAATATAAGAAAAGGGTGAGCTTATATGCTCAGTATGGATAAACAATATAACAGAAGCTATCATAAATAATCATAAACTTTTATGGCAAGATATAAAATTGAAACAAAATCCCTTTAAACATAAAAAACAACATAATATAGAAAAGATAAATCAAATAATTCCATTTACTTATTCACATGGATATTCTACTAGTCGAATAATCACATGTAATATCAATAGCTAATTTCATAATGATGGATTGCATAATGTCGGACATCATAACCACATAGTCAAGGCCTCATACCAAGACTACAAATAAAATTTTTATCGAGGCCTTGTGCCAAGACACCAATTTGTCTCATGAGACCTATCGATGCATCGAGGAGCTATAGTGGACTCCACCCATCACTTACTAAGTCCAATGCATTACTCATATGAAAAGGTTGAAACATAACATAAACATTCATATTAAAACTAGCATAAGAAATGTCAATACTTTAACCATAAACCATGAAAGGTATAAAAACAACACATCCATAGTCAAACATATCATAACCCATTAAATACAACATAGAACATTATATTAAAATAAATAAACCTCAATCATGAATAATATCCAGTAAAATATATTGACAAAGTTCAAAATGATCAACAAAACTCTTTGAGATAAATATCTTTTTTTCATGTAATCATTTAAAAGTCACATAGTTTAGAAAGGAAGACATTTAAAAGAAATTTTTGAATCAAAGTTTCCCATAACACTTGGAAACATTTTAAAAGAGTTAAAATTTTAAAAAAATCATGTCTATATAAATAAATCCTTAAAACCATTTTTAAAACATGAACATTAATGAGAATTATTTAGAAGAATAAATATTTAAACCATTTAAAATGATGTTTTAGTTAAAGAGTACCTTAAAAATAATTATTTTGAAAACTATTTTATGAAACATGGAAATGGATAATAAATATGTCCCAATAAAAACATACACATAAACAATCTCGTATAGTATTGAGATTGATGAATTAACCCTTACCCTGTACTTTCCTTTGGTCAAGGGTATGTTTAACCCCCTCTTCTTTGGGTGCTTCCTTTTGATTTGATCAAAATGGATCCTTAGGTTGGATTTCTGATCAAATTAAGGCCTCTAGGTTTAATTTAGGGTAGTTGGGAAGATATCTGATTAGGGTTTGGCATAGAAAAATGGCTTTGGAGGTTTGATTTTGAGAGAAGGGGAAGTACCCTTTTATAAGTGAGGTGAGGGTAACATTGGGAAAAGCTTGAAATATTATTTTATTATAAAATTATTTTCCTTTTATAATGGATCCAAATAGATTTATTTTGAGGATAAGGTGGGTATGGGTATAAATCCTCTCAACCAATAGGTTTTAGACAAGTTTAGCTCACAATATTAACCTTATCTTTTAGATTTAACTCTTAGTTAAATAGTTTAACTTTTACAATGTCTTGTTGTATTTTTATATTAAATGGTTAATAAACATACGATAAAATTCCAAAAAACCTAAATTAGTTCATTACTGACATATCTATCATTATATAAGTCATTTTGTCAAACCTTATATTTTTAGGAATATTATATCATTTAATAATATAGTATTTTTTTTAAAACCCCATTTATGTCAATTTTGACACTATTTAGTATTTGGTTTTTGTGAAAGTCAAAAAAACTTGATTACTTTGAGAACAATACATTATATCTATTCTAATATTTCATATTAACCTAGAAAATTAGTGCAATGCATCAAAAGTATCAATTTACATTTATTTGGATACTTATAATATTAATTATTTTAATCATTCATTAATAAGGTTATTACTGCATCATCACTGTGTCATAAATAAATTTAAAAATTTAATTTCTAAAAATTATAAATAAAATACCATGATTTAGGAAATTGTTTTACATTTATAATTAATATTTATAGTTGAATTTATATTTTGTATAACCTTATATAGAAAAATGGTTTAGTTATTAAAATTTGAATTTAACACTTTTAACTCTTCTTTAAAGAAAATAATAATAAATGTCCTAATCTAATCCAAGTGGATCAAAAAGGATAATATATTATTAATAAAGTTGATTTAGGTCTAAAAACACTTATCCAATAGAATTAGGACATGTGTTATGGTAATTATAATATAATTTGTAACTTTAATTACCCTATTTACTTTTAATTATGGTAAATAAAATTCAAAAGTTACAATTCACCAAAAAATATTTTCATCATATTGATCCACATTTTACTTACTAATGTCAACAATGTATCTCAGATTTCTGAAATTCAATTCACATAAGCAGTAATAATATGTTTTATGAAAATTTGCAAATGTGCCTAGAAGGTGGGTAAAAGACGTTAAATAGTTCAATAATTTTTTTTTTCATATTTAATCATATTATAAAATGAATCCAATGAATTAAATTGGAATAATATAGGTATTATGTATATATTTTGACTTTAAAATATATTTAAATAAAAATATTAATTATTTAAACAAAATGTCGGTTTTAAACAATAACATAGGGTTTTTCACTATTCATAAAAAAATGAATGTTTTCAGAAAAATACCAAAACTTCACCCAGAGATAATTTTGATATTTAAAATTCAAAAATTATTTCTATTTTACCAAATTTAAAACATAGAAGTTGAATTAATTAAATTAAAATTAATTCCCTTTATCAAAACAAGGAAGCGGGTTTTTAAGAATTAAAAACTATCAAAAGATTGACATGTGTTTATATGTAATTTAAATGTGAAATTACATCCAATGACCTAAATTATATTAAATGATAAAAATATAATATAATGATACTTTAAAAATACTCAAATTTATAATTTAACACTATAAATTATTTCGATTAAAAAAGTTGTTTTTAATTAAAATTTAGTATTTTTCACTATTCATTAAAATATGAAAGTTATTAGAATAGTACCAAAAATTTATCCAAACTAAATTTTTATTTCCTTCTTCTAAATAAGAATTTAATTTCATTAAATTTAATTTAAAAAAGTGTCAAATATTGGTTTTAAAAAGGGTTCTCCATTAAAATGTAGAAAAACTGCATTTTTTTGAAAAATATTTATTTTATCTGAAAAATTGAATTTGTCCTTATATTATGTCTAAGAAGAAAATATGAATGTTAGAATTATATAAGATATATATAAAATTCAAAATGTCGTTAATACTATTCATAACCGCTTTTTTTAAACGGCTAGTTTGATAGGTTGTGATGTGCTTGAACTTAGTGTTGCGTGTAGTGGAAGCTATTGAATTACTTTAAAGAGATAAAGTACTATGAAATCTTAGGGTGTTACTATTAATATATCAAAAATATGATAATTACACTCTTGATTAAATAAAAAATTAATTAGAAGTGAAAAACTAACAAAAATTTCATATAATTGATTAGTGAATAATTAAATAATTTTAATAACAAAATTCCTTTACAAATTTCTGAGTTTCAAGTCTCTTGAACAATATCTAAGAAATCCAGAAGAGGGGACCAATCATTACTGAATCGGAATGGAATTAGATTCCCTTTTTGTTTTAATAGTAAATATATTAGAAGGGGATGATGATCAGAGTTGAGTTTAGAAAGAGTAACACATGATATTGATTTCCTAGCACCAAGCATTGCATGATTCATGAAAGCCCAGTCAATTCTACTAGGCCTCATACCATTGATGTTTCTCCTATTCCATGTGAACTTAGAACCAATGAGATTAATTTCTATTAGTCCTATTTTCTCAATATATTATCTAAACTCCTTTGTAGAGGTGGTATTTTTCACTAGACCAATTTTTTCATCCACATGGAGAATTTAGTTAAAATCACCTGTTATAATCCATGAACTAGTAATATTTCTCTCACAGTGATGAATATTCTCCCATAAAAGTCTCCTATCAATAAAAGTTTTGTGAGAATACAAAATATAATAGAGAAATTTACTGCCACCCTCCATAAAGATGAAAAATATTATAAATCTTAGGGATAATATTAAAAAGTACATTTTCAAAGTAAGGTGATTTGATGAAGGGTATAGAAACACCAAGTTTTCCAATTCCCTTAAAAGGATTAAAAGCATGAATATACCCATATCTCTTATAAATGACATTCATAGAATTATATAGTACATAAAAGAGCTTTAAAATAATATTGTCTCATTCTATAAGAATATTTTCAATGGGCAAGTATGAACTAAAATGGTTAGAGACAGAATCATTCCTATTTTAATTACTGAGGAAGACAATCAATTTATTACATCGATTCCAATAGACTTTGTAATTTAGGAAGCATTTTTTGGACTAAAAAAAGATATCTCCCACATACCTGATGGATTCGAAATTTTTTTCTTTCAAAGCTATTTGGAAATTATTCAGAATGAGGTGTGCATTTTTGTTAAACATTTTTTCAGGGGAGGAAACTTCAATCAAGGGGTTAATGCCCAGTTTATTTCCATTATATCTAAGGTGGAGAATTCAAGTGAAATAGGTAAATTCAGGACAATTTCCCTTGTGAACATAATACCTAAATTCATTATAAAGCTCATGACTAACAGTCTTGCTCGAGTCTATAAGAAAATTATATACTGGAACCAGTTTGGTTTTTTCAAAGGTAGGAATATTCAAGACTTCCTTCTCACTTCCTCAGAATTCTTTAATCTTATTTTGAAGACAAATCTAGGAGGAAATGCGGCTATTAAAATAGACATTAGAAAAGCTTTTGATATGATGGATTGGGGATTCATTATTCAAATTATCCATATATTCAGCTTTAGTGTGGTTTTTATTAAATGGATTATAAATTTGATGGAGTCAAATCACATTTAAATTTTGGTTAATGGGTTATTGGAGGGTTATTCCACATTCTCCAGGGGAGTGAGTCAGGGAGATCCCCTCTCAACCATAATTTTTGAAATTGCTGAAGTTTATTTGAGCATAATTCTTAGCGATGTGGTGGATAAAAGTAAACTTTTCATTATCAAAGCGGAAAGAGGTATCTCTACATAATCTCAATTTTTTTTTCTAATAATATTGTTATTTTTCACATAGAGGGATAGGAAAAACATCAATCATCTCAAAAAGTACCTACTTCATTATGAGAATGTTTCAGGGAAGGAAATTAACTTGAGAAAATCCTTTATTTACTTAGGAAAGAATATTTCATCTTTAAGGAAGAATCACCTCATCAATAATCATGGTATTAAGGAGTGATATCTACCATTTATTTATCTTGGAGTTCCAATGTTTTGGGGAAAGCCTCAGGCCTCACATTTTTCAAAGGATTTAACCCAAGTCAGGAAAGCTCTTTCATCTTGTAATGGAAAGTATCTTTCAATGGAAGGATGTGTGTGCCTTTTCAAGCATGTTGTTATCTCACAACTTGTGTATTATTTCATGGTATACATATGGCCTAACTCAGTCATTAATAAAATGAACTAAATACTGAAAACCATTGTTTGGAGTGGAAACTTGATGGAAATTAATCTTATTAAAACCAAGTGGAGAAAATGTTGCATTCCCACCATGCTTGGAGGACTGGGAATTAAGAATTTGATTTGTTTTAATCAGGAGTTGCAGGCTAAATTCCACTTTCATATAATTCATAAAAAATTATCTTCTCTTGATTTTTTAGAAGAATGATTCTATCAAGAATTATTTAAGGGAAATATGGTTTCCTAGACTCTTCTACTTGGTTTGGCCTGAATACTATTTTCCAAAGCATTATGAGACACTCCTACTGGTTGGTTAATGCAAACTCTTCACTCAATTTTTGGCATTCTAAAAGGACTAGTACCCTATTATTGATCAAATAAACACTAAAGAAAAATTTTTTGATAGAAAATTCACTATAAAATAATAGATTGAACATCTGGATGACCTCTTGGAAGAAATTTCATCCATTTTTGAAGGCTATGAATTTATAAAATAGGATGACCTACTGTTAGGGAAAAGGTTTTCAAGTGGCACCCTGGACTCTAAAAGTTTATATAAATATTTGATGCAGGGATATTACAAGTGGATTGATGCTTTGAACAAGAACTGGTTGCTCCCCTCAAGATTTATATTACTTTGGAGACTCTTTTATACCAAAATCCCATTGGATTAAAGTCTTTAGAGGGTAGGGATCTCATTAGGTTCCAGGTGTGTTTTAGGTCACAAACATCACAAAGATTTTGATCACTTGTTCTTGTCCTGTAACATTGCCTCCTCCCTATGGAAATCCACTATCAATCTCTTTGAGATGAATCCTCCCAATACAAACTCTGTCTTGAATTTTCTTGATTCTCTATTTAGAATTCAACAGTCCAAACAACTCACTGCACCACTTCGAGTTATTTGCGCTAAAATTATTCACTATGTTTAGAGAGCCCACAATAATGCAGTCCATCACCAGTCTCTATTTCATTAAAAAACTACCTTTGCTAACATAATTGTAGACATTTCGAATGCCAACTCCAGGCTAACTGAGCACTGCATCACCTCGGTTAGGGAATTCATGATTATCAGGCACCTAACTTTTATAGTTTTCTTTCCCAAAACAAGGGGAACATTGGGGTTTATTTGGTTAGATCCTCTCATTGGATGGATTAAATGAAATTTGGATGGGGCACCTTGGAGAAACCCATGACCATCAGTGTAACATCCTAGGTAAATAAAGAATATAAAAGTTTCATATTTATTAATATTTGTGAATTAAATATTAATTTTACTTTCAAGGGGATGCTATGTGTTATAGCGTACTCAACACGCAATAATGAGTTTCATTGAAATCTTATGTTGCACAAAACTTTGAGTTATACCGAAAAATAATATAATATTATTATTATTTTAAATGGTAGTTAATTCCTAGACATTGTATTGGCGGGAACGTACAAAAATAACTAAAATATGATTACAAAAGTTTTTCAAATGTTTTTACATTTATCCAAAAAAATTTATAGGCTTAAAATAAGAATGAATTCAATTTTAAGCATGAAAAACTTTAATATTTTTAAAAAGTTGATTTACTGCCTTTTGATGGCGAAACCTTTTAAAATATAGTTTTTGTCACTTTTATATGTTTCATTTTACAAAATAAACTTCTTATATAGAAGCAGGACATCAAAATTTACTTTGGGTAAAATTTTGATATATTTCTGATAAAGTTCATTTTTTGATGAATAATGATAAATACTGTATTTTAATTCAAAATTGCCTTTTAATCTAAATTATTTAAATGATTATACTATCATTTTAATTATTTTTAAAGTATAATTAGATTATATTTTTATAATTTAATCCAATTTTGGTCATTTAAAGTAATTTCAATTTGAAATTGGACATAAACACATGTCGATCTTTTGATAGTTATTATTTCTTAAAAACACGCTTTTTCGTTTTAAAAACAGAATTAATTTTAAATTAATTTCTGCAACTTTTGTGTTTTGAATTTGGAAAATTGGATTCTATATTTGGAATCAGGAGGTCCAAATTTTGTAAATAGGTAACTTTTATTTTTAGTCATTATGAATAGTAGCTTTAGTAAATATTTTATTTACCATGGTTAAAGGGTAAATATGGTAAATAAGGGTAAAACACAATATTATAATGATATTAAATTACTCTAACACGTGTACTAACCCTATTTGATGAAACATGTACGACCATGGGTATCCTTGGGTTAATTTGGGGTCCCCATGGAGCCACTTGTAAGTGAAAATGACATTTTATAAAAATTAATTTTAAGCTAAGGAAAATGTAACATAAACATATATCTTTTAGTAAAATCATTTTTATATGGGGTTATATAAGTGATATCTTTAACTATAAATATTCATTAGAAATATAAAAATATTTCTTACATCCTGATATTTTATTTATAATTTTTATAAATTAAATAAATAAATTTAACTCTCACACAATGGTGATGAAGTGATTGTTTTATTAATAAAGGATTCAATTAAATGATATTATAAATGATAAAATAAATGGAATATTATTATTTTTATGTCATACACAAATTTTTTGGATTATATTTACATGTTATATTTGTATTAATTATGTTTTTTTTGAATCAATCAGATTTTTATAGATTTTTAAAAAGTCATGATATGAATAGTTTGAAAATTGACGTAATTCATATTTTAAAATATAAAATAGTTTATTAAATATTATAAAATTAAAAAAAATATAAGATTCATCCAAATAGTTATCAGATATATAAAATTTTATTATTGAACCATTAATTGTATATTTTTCATGTATTGGTAACTATTTTGATTCTCAAAGTGTTAAATGCTTGATAAAATGGTAAGTGCAAAAAAAGGTTAAATAAAAATAATAAGGACTAAACAAATATCCAAAACCTTTCCAATTCTTATTGGATGATTTTATTTAGACTTATATTCATCTTAGCTTCTAATTTAATGAGTTTTGGACCTTTTGAAACCGAAAATAATTTTATAATAAAATAATACTTTCAAACTTTCCTAAAGAGCCCCTCCCCCTTATAAAAGGCCATCACCTCTAACCCATTACAAACACCTCTCAAACCCATTATCTCATCCAAAATTTTCTCTAATAAAATCCCAAAATCCCCCTATTCCTCCTATAATATTTACCATTGGTATAAGACAATTCAATAAATTATTTTGTCTCAAATAAAAGAGAGTTACACATTCTTAGAGGCAACATCTTCTCTAAAATTCGTTTCCATTATTCTACTTATTCAATCCCTATTGTATTATTTTTCTTTGATTACATAAAAAATTATCCTTAATATACTAGGTTTTTTATGAGAAGTATTTTAACTACACTTACACTCACCTCTTTTTAATGGATTTAGAACATACAGTTTCTGTGGACAGTGAACTACTGCCTCACGAAATGATGATTATTCAATATTGTCCTACCACCTATTATGGTGTCCATTATGATGGAAATGTATTTATATGATAAAAATTATGTTTATATTGTATTTATTATTCTTTATTTTTTATTTACAAGATACCTTTTTTCTTTTCATGATATGTAAACACGATAATTTCGTTTTAGGAAGCACGGACTACTGCCCCCTCAAAGTGATATGACTCGTTCATGCCATACATTGAATGTATAAAGGACGGAGTTAATGAAATTATGTAACATATATAAAATATTATATTATACTGGAATTATAATATACCTATGTATAATTAAGTTTTCATTCCATTAAATATGAAAGAGAAATGAAATTAGCGTTAATGTGTACATACGACTTACCGTCTCCATAAATGGTGCATTACATTTTCTTATATCCAAATGTTATGGACTATTATAAATAAATATATACTGGATATAAATACATATATTCTAGATATATATTTTATTTAAATCATTAATAAAAATCTGGAGGTAATGGAATTTTGACCACATGGACAATTTGTAATTATAACAAGTTCATTTTTGACTCAAGTTCCGAAAGTCAACAAAATATATGATATAAACTCAAATAATTAACTAATTGTTGTAGAAAGGTAATAAATGATATAAAATGAATAATAAATTTTAAAAAGGTTCTAAGGAAAGTAGAAATTATGTTATGTTTATTATTCAATAATAACAAGGAATATACAAAAAAAGTCAGACAAGTGGTAAGGGAACTTCTTAACCCAATTTCCATTCTTTGGGTTAATATTCTAATTCTTGATTATATCATGCTATGATTATGTAAGGAATAAATTTTTATGTACTATATTTTATTTATACTTTCTTTATGTGTGCTTATAGTGAATACACATAATCAATCTATTTTATTTATAAAATGATCTTTGTAAGGGAACCTTTCAACCTCCTCTTTTAGTCAAAGAATTATTTATGTTATGTATTTTAATTTCCAATTTATAATGTTGGGATATGATATTATACATCCTTATTTATATAATTTTTTTCCATGTGAATATATACCCTTTTTTCTCTCATCAACTCATTTTTTAAATTTTAAAGTGACGCCTTTAGGTTGTCGAATTTTCGTAAGGAACTTCATCCCAATCTCCTTTCATTAAGGCATATCTTGATATTGTGTAACTTTATTATCCTATAATCTGTATATACTATACTTTGACATATTATTTCATGAATATCATTATTATCATGATATTATAGGTTTATTTTAATTTTATTCTTTAATTATTTTTATTCATGTATTTTCTCAAGTGATAAGGGACTCTTTAACTAAAAAATTATTTTTAATGTTTTAAAGATTTAATCTTCTAAATATCTCTCATTAATCTCCATGTTTTCAAAATGGTTTTAGGATTTATTTATATAGAAATTAATGTTTTAAAATGTTAGTTCCTTTAAAGGTTTCAAAGTGGTATGAGACACTTTGATTCAAAAATCCCTTTATTAAATGTTTTAAATGGTTTTGGAAATGGATTGAATATTTTAGTATCTTTAAATGTTATATTGTGATTTAAAATGTGGAAATGTTATATTTTATTTATCCTTGCTCATGTGTTGTGATTATGTTATGGTTCTTGGACATTGTTTACTTATATGGGTGGTTCCTTGATAAACCAAGAGCCTGTGAGCTCGAGATAGCTCTCTAATGCATTGGGTGATGTGATAGAGGTAAATGTTAATGTTTTTCCTAAGATATTTATGAAATATACCATGATGGGTATTCCAAACGTAACTCCCTATGTAGTTGTGAAATATAAAATTTAAGTATGATATGGATTCCACAAGTTACCATTATGATTTATGATTTCTATGTGTTATTCATAAATCTTATGATTTCACGAGGTATGTTAAATAGCTTATGTTTTGTATGTATTGATGGACTAATGTTTTCTTTCTTTATTTTATAAACATTATTGAGATTTTTATGATCATACCAAGTTTTTGAAATGTTTTTCACAGGGTATAAGGAAGGTTAAGAGAAAAGAAGAATTCAAGAATATTTATATCAATAAAAGAATTCTTGTTTTCTTTTAAGAGTTTTTATTTTATGAAAAAATGGATATTGAGTAGAAGTGTCTACTTTGTAATATTTGAGATGTAATGTAATAGTTATAGACTAATTCTATAAAACTCTAATCCTAAAAAAATCCTCAATGTGAATTATTAACTTAATTCAAGATTATGTAATCTTTAAGGATGGGGCCTTATAGTTGGTATCAGAGGTCGGTTTAGATAACTTTAAAGGTTAGGGTGTTATTTAAGAATAAGCGACATAACCATAATGGTTAGAATATTAGAAAGAGTCGTAGTTATTTTAATTAAATTTATGGGGTTTAAGATAACATGAATAAGTATATCTTAGTTTTCACCCTCCTTGTAATATAGTATATGATGATTTTTCTGATATACTCACACTGACCTTTCTGGTTTTAGTAAGTGGATGGATTTAGTAGGCACCAAAATAACAATTAATGTGAAGAAAAATGTGATGGTTTTCTGAATAACAACCGAATGAAATAGGTGATCCAATAAGAAATCTTGTGTTTATTCTCAACCAACTATCTAGAGTCACAATTGACCACCTGAACCTTGGTGATTTTTATAAGGTATCATATATGCCAGAAACAAATCCATATGGAAGTTCAGGTAATAATCATAAAGGTAAGTATATTAAAAAACCTATGTATAAAGGATTTAGAATGAAACACCAAGAAAAATGATTCAAAGGGATGGGAATATTATATACATGTGGTAATGAAGGACATAAATCAAGAACCTTCCATGGAAAAAGGAAGCCTCTAGTTGACTCTAGGAAAGGGAAATAAGTTCTTTCTGAGTGATCAATTGAATGTTTTAAATGTTGTGTGCATGGTCATAATACAAATAGATGTCCTATAAAGAAGGTTCAGGAATGAGATTAGCAAGATCATAAAAATATATGTTTACCAATTCCTAATTCCATTCTAATTGAGGATGAGGAAACTGAAAATGACCAATGAAAGTTATGGATTATTTCTTAGATGATGTTTTGACATTATTGAATATTATGATATGATTCATGATTTTGTTTTTAGGAAAGAAGTATTATGAAATAATTTGGAAAGGAATGGTTAATGGATCATGAAGAATGTTTAATGAGTAAGAATTATACATATAAGGGATTCAATAGTTAAGTTAGATTTTAGGATGATGAAATGCTTAAAAGTATTAAGGATTTTTTGATGATGGGATTACTTTGGAAGGATTTTTCTTGTATGTGTAACCCTGAAGTTTGATATGTGAAAATATCATTCAAGAAAGAATTATCTTTTCTTGTGTGGACACAATGGATAACCTTAGGGGTTCACAAGATCTTTTGTTTTTGAGGTGATAAATGGTTATTACATTTTGGGATGCAAAATGAATGGTATTAGATAACCTTTGAGGATAAAATAGGTTATGGTTAATTTTTAAGAAATTATCTTATTTTTGATAAATTAATAATAATGATATGGTTTTAGAAAAAGTAAAACCCACAGGATGGGTGACAACCCGTCATGTCCAGCAAGGCCATGGGAATCGAACCCACAAATGAAGGGTGACAATGGCGCATCGCCTATCACTAGCCTACGTGAAGTCCCTGGTTATTATGACTTATTATTTTAAGTTAAATGATTTTATTGATCGAGAATAAGTTGATTTGGTATCTTAAGTTTTATAAAATGGATATCCTTAGTATAAGAAAATGTTTTGGTGATTAAGTGATAAAGGTTATTTTGGAAGACGTTTGCTCCTTTGGGAACAATATATGCCTAAGGAAAATAGAATACTATGGTATTTCATTTGAGGAGTAATGGTGAAATTTTATTTTAGAAGAATCTATGTTTTTATTGTGGACCTATACCAATTCAGGTTATTTATGGAAATGATTAACCTATCTTGGAGAATATGTGATTAGGATAATTACCATTCAGAATGAGACTTTAAGAGTAATCGATGTTATTTAGAGATAAATATTGATATTTTCTATGGAATACTATGTGATTAAATCCTTTTGAGTTTTGGGGTTCAATATTAGTTTGGATTACTTTGAATAATTTTAAAGACATTTTGTATTGAATCATCTTTGTTGAGCTTTGGGTATTATTTTTTCAATTTTGAATATTAAGAGTATTATTTATTTTTTTATAAAAGATTATCTTTTTTGGCAATTATCTGATCTTGTACCAACCATTTTGGTTTTAGTTAATGTCTAAAGACAAGGGAAATATATGGAAAATGTTTTGTGGATTATTTGATTCTCTAGAAGTTGATTCTAATGCTTCAGATGTGACCAAGTCATCTTGAATGCACATAGTTTGGAGAAAAGATGAGTCTATGATAGAAATTTGATTAAAGGATGAAACAATAATTTTCATGTAAGTATATTTCCTTATGATCTTAGACTAAGTAGTAATAAAATTCTTCAACTCTTTGAAAAGGATCTTGAAGAAAAAATGTTATATGCTTGCTTTTATCATCATACTTTTACCCAACCACAAATTTATGGTATTGTGGTGGTTAATATTCCATAATCCAGTTCTATATCACTCTATTAATCTATGAGAGTTAGTTTCTCCTCCATATTTATGTTTTCATAGAATCATAGTATGTGTTATCTCATGTGACATTTGTACTTATATTTCCTTCTTTTAAAGTGATAATTTTATTTAATCTTTTTCTGATGTGGGACTTTTAATGAAGTTTCAGAGCCTAATTTTAAAATTTAGAGGAAACAATTTCCAAAAGGGGGAAGGATGTAACATCCCAGGTAAATAAAGGATATGACATTTTAATATTTATTAATATTTTTGAATTAAATATTAATTTTACTTTCAAGGGGATTATATGTCTGATAGCATACTAAACAAGAAATAACAAATTTCTTTGAAATCTTACGTTGCACACAACTTTGAGTTATATCGAAAAATAATATAAGAAATAATATTATTTTAAATGGTAGTTAACTCCAAGACATTGTGTTGGCAGGAATGAATATAAATAACTAAAATATGATTACACATGTTTTTTAAAACGTTTTTACATTTATCCAATAAATTTTAGAGGCTTAAAATAAGAATGAATCCGATTTTAAGCATGAAAAACTCTAATATTTTTAAAAGGTCGATTTACTACATTTTGATGGAGAACCCTTTTTAAATATTGTTTTTGTCACTTTTATATGTTCCATTTGAAAAAATAAACTTCTTCTTTAGAATTAGTAATTTGAAATTTATTTTGGGTAAAATTTTAGTATTTTTCTGGTAAAGTTCATTTTTGATGAACAATGAAAAATACTGCAGTTTAATTCAAAACTGCCTTTTAATCTAATTTATTTATATGATTATACTGTCATTTTAATTGGTTTTAAAGTATAATTAGATTATATTTTTATCACTTAATCTAATTTTTGTTATTTAAAGTAAATTCACTTTGAAATTGGACATAAAAACATGTCAATCTTTTGATAGTTATTATTTCTTAAAAACACGTTTTTTGGTTTTCACAACAGGAATTAATTTTAAATTAATTTATGCAAATTATGTGTTTTGAATTTTGAAAAATGGATTCCATATTTGGAATTAGGAGGTCCAAATTGTTTAAATAGTTAATGTAAAGTCCCGTGTTTTTTAACAAGGTTAAAATAGAAAGGTTTTTAAATTTTTTGTCAGTTTATCAATGGGTCAGTTTTTTAAACTGATTTCTAGAATTTTATTTCAAGTGTTGGAACCCATAAAGGTGTCATTTTTTGATTTACATAATTACCATATAATTTTAGTGGGTGCATCGATGAGTCTTGGGAGCATTGGTTCCGAAAAATTCCACTTTAATGGATCTTTATAGGCAGTGCACAGTTGCGGTCCAACCCGTGCAGTTTACCCTGTATAATAAATTATCTATTTTAATTAAATAAGATTATATGAGAGATTGTGATTAATTATAAGAAATTTGTAATAATAATAATAATTATGTTATTATTATTGTTGTTATGGGATTTTAATTAAATGAATGATAAAGAATTAATTAAACGATAGTTGAAGAAATTAATGTGGCTTTTGGGTTTATCGAAGAAACATTTTAATTAAATGAAGAGTTTCAGAATTATTACAGGACCATTTTTATTAAATAGAGGTTATGAGTTGGAGTTTTTATCATTAATGATGTTAAAATAAATTGGAAGTTATAGTCTTAATAAATGAAGGTTAATGGAAATAATAATAATGATATTATGATTATTATTATTATGCATATTATTAGGGTTATATTTATTATTTTTATTAACTTATTATAGTTGTTTTATAATTAATAATAATATTAATAATATATTTTGGGGGTTTGGGTTTTAAATAAATGAAATTTAGAATAATAAAAATAATGATGCTATTATTATTATTATAGTGTTTATTTAATTAAATAAATGTTAAAAAAACTTAATTAAATGATTAATAGGGAGATTCATAATTTATTGTGAAAATTTTATTAAAAGAATAATAAATGAAGATTCTTTTTTAATTAAATGGGGAGTTTTTCACTTATTAAATAAGTGTTAAATGTGTATAATAATAATAATAAAATGAGTATTATTATTATAATAATTGCAATTAATTAATTAAAGTTAATTTAGGGTTTTATTTTTAGTTTTTAAAAGGTTAAAACAAAAGGAAGGATATCTCCCCCTTCCTCCATGAATAAAAGGTGCGACCCCTCCTAGGCACGACGCACCAGCAAGAAGTCCCCTTGCGCACCATGACTCCTCCTTTGCGCTACCTTCTCCCTTCCTCCTCCATACCCAAATCTGCCTTGGCCAAACCACCACCTCCCTATAGCGTGACTTGCAACAGCGCGCAAATCCCATTGTGTGACCTAGATAGAGAGACCCCAAACTTGAAGTACATGGACATTACATTACTTTTGCGGAATAATTAATACATAACAAAAACAGACACACAAGGATCGTAATAGTTTAGTGTCTTTGGAAACTCAGAACAAAATATTCTAATCTTGGTGAAAGATCTTCAACATCTCCCATAAAGATCTTCTAATTTTGTTTTCTTACCTAAAACCTTTCTTTATATCCTGTGGAGAAGAAAACATATAAAGGGTGAGATCAAATGCTCAGTAAGGGTAAGCAGGGAGAGAATAAAACAAACCATGTATATTTGAACTTAAAAACATGAACATAATATTTAAATATCAAAATCTTGAGCAATGACATAAAACATGGCAGTACATAAGGAATAGATTATAATGGAACATAAATCATGATAAAATAACATGAGAATAAAACATGTAATTGTGGAAAACCATTAAGCACATGATATTATTTCCATAGTATCCAAGGCCTTGCTGCCAAGGCCATCTTAGTGGGCAAAGTCCCTTTATGAATCGAGTTCACTCCTCGCTCAAGTCCTGTATCACTGAACTGGATTAACTTACCCTTCCAGCCATGTCTATATCATGAGATATAAATCTTTACACAATGCATTTGAGAGAGATATAGGTCCCACCTATCTAATAATGAAATCATTTTAACTTGTGCCACAATATAAACATAAATCATTCATCATAACCCAAAGAATAAAATGGGTTTCATAAACATCATCCCATCATAACATAATCCATATAAAAAATGGATATCATTTCATTATAAGAAAAGTGAAACCATGTAAATCATAGAGACATTATACTTGAAACATACACATATGAAATAATGTCATCTTATATGGAAAATGGTTTTGATAAAACACTTGAAATGAATTCTTGAGTAAAATATCCTTTCTTCTTCAAAATCATTTTCTTTCACAAAATTCCATGTAATTATAAAAGAAAATGAATATGTTGAAAATAATCATGAAATCATGTAGAAAAATATTTTTTTAAATAAGGTGTTATGAAATCATAAAAATCTGTTCATGTTGTATAAGTTAAAAAAATATTCTCCTCATTCTTTTGTCAGAAAAGTCAAAAAGTTCCTCGTATGGTAAACAAAAGAAAGATTCCTTCCATAACACAAAGTAAAAGTAAAAGAGGGTTAAAAAAGACATTAAACATACATGAATGAATATTAAACACTTTATGAAAAACATTTTATGGGCATGGATGAGAAATATAACCCCAGTAAATACTTATGTATAAACAATCTCGGATAAGAACGAGATTGGAATAATTATCCCTTAACTTATGTCCGATATGCTTCGTATGTATCAAAAACTCCTGTATAATGATTTAAATAATGTCATTTACTAATTATATAATAATATTCATTGTTATGAAATCATATATGCTTCACTTATGACTTTATATTACCCGTTCTTTTGCAAATTCCATGTTAAAGCAGCGTTTTGGGTTAAATCATTTCATTTATCGTGCGTGTTTGGACTTGTTGTTCTTACTTATATCATGATTTACTTAATTCAAGAATGTAAAACATTATTTATATATAATATATATTCATTATATAAATTTATATGATATATCGATAAATGGAATGAAATACACCATTCATGGAGACGGTAGGTCGTACGTATGCATGAACACTGTTTTACTTTCCTTATTGACTTGAATGGAAGTAAGTAGATGACATGTATATATATATACATAAATCCAGTAGCATTATTATGTTATATATACCATTATTATTAATTATATACACTTTACAATCAATCTTGAATGGCTAACATGGAAAATGAATCTCATCGCGTCATGGAGATGGTAATCCGTACGTACGCACAAGCGATGATATCATTCCCATAATTATTGAATTGAATTAGAGTGGATGATATAATATATTAGAATCCTTATTATGTTATAATAACTATATATAGTTATTATTTACACCATTATACCCATCCAAGTAAGGTGGTGGTGGAAAAATAGATTACACCATGGCGTGGAGACGGTATTCCGTACATACGCACGCGCGGTGATTTCATTTTTCGTAGGATGGATAGAACGTCAAATGTGGTTGTTTCATATTTATAATAACATATAAGTATATTAGTGATACTGATGTTTTTTACATTATAATGAAACAACTAAATAAGAAGAAGTTGAAGAAGAAAGAAAACTTTAAAGAATCGGTAGAAGAGATTACCTCTTCTTTGACGCAGCTCTTTTAAGCTTCCTATTAAGGCACTAGAGTTGGTCTTTTGAGGAGACCAGATACTCTATAATGTTTATAGGGAAGTTCAGAAGGGAAATGGTCAGGATTTTTCCAAGATTTAAGGCTCAAAATTGTGTGAAGAGAAGAGGGAAGGGGTGCCCTTTTTATAAGGGAGGAGAGGGTCACCTTTGGTAACCTCTAAAATATTAATTTAATATAAATTCAAACCCCACTTAAAAAAATAAAAAATTTATAAAATTTGAATATTAGTTGACATAGGGTTTTAATATCATCAACAAATAAAATTTAGACATGTTTGAAATTTATTTTAAACATTATCAACTCGATTTATCCTTATTTAATCTATTTACTTTTATTTGTGGTAATAACATTCTAAATTTTAAATTGTTATAAATAATTACTTATGTGTTGTGAATTGTCCATAATTGGATACTTTATGAAATATTTGACCATATAAATTTCAATTTATAATTTTTAAATATTTTTGTGATTTTAAAAATTTTTATAATATTTTATTTTTATAAAATAACAATAGTATCAATTTTGACTCAATTAATTTATTTGAATTTAAATAAAATCCACACAGAAGATATGTTCGAAAAAAAATATTTAATATATTAATAAAATGTAATATTTATCTATAAAAGTCGTTTATCACATTAAATAGGTAATATAATATATATTTTAATATTTTTAATACCATTTATTTGATATTTCAATCAATAAAATAATTTCAACATCACTATTGTGTCACCTTGAATGATAAATATTTAATCCCTAAAAATTCTAAATAACTTCACATGATGTAGATAATTTTATTATATTTATTTAGTCTATTCATTTTCTAAGTTTCATTAATTGTATCACTAAATTAAAATTATTATACTCATAAGATTTAAGAGAGTGACATGTTGTCACTTTCTTTGGTTTTAATAATAATTAAATTATTTTCATAGTCAATAGTCCATAAAATGAATCTAATCCAACCCTTAGGAGATATGGGTCGACGGTTAGTCATATAATATAATTTTTTCAAGTGTTAGGGTAATTTTATAATCTTAGGTTTACCCTTAATTACACGATTTATCTTTAACTGAACTAAATAAAAATTACCGTTGTTACTATTCATAATATCAAAAAAATAAAAGTAACCTATTAACATAATTTGGGACCACTGAATAAAAATATTAAATATATTTTTTAAAATTCAAAACACATAATTTTCAGTAATTAAATTAAAATTTATCCTGTTGTTAAGAAAACGGGTTTTAAAAGTTAAAATATTGCCAAAGATTGAAATGTTTTTACCTATGAATTCAATGTAAAATTAATGGTAATGACATAAATTATATTAAATTGTAAAAATATATTATATTTATACTTTAAAACCATTAAATATTATAATTTAACCATATAAATTATTCTGATGAAAAATGTTGTTTTAATTAAAATATAGCGTGTTTTTACTATTCATTAAAATATGAAATTTATCAGAATAATATGAAAAATTTATCCGAAGTAAATTTTTATATCATGATTACAAAGAATAATTTTATTTTATCAAATTGAACTTATAAACATGTCAAAAACTAGATTTAATGTGGGTGCACCATCAAAAGGTGGAAAAACTGCATTTTTTGAAAAATACCTATTTTATCCGAAAAAATTATTTTGATCTCATACCATGTTCTAGAAAATGTATAGGATTAATAATAAAGTTTATAAAATTCAAAATGTAGTTAATACTATTCATAACGGCTAGTCCATAATAATATTATAACAACATATCATTGTATAGTGAAACCCGGTATTGCGTACTACACACGCTATTGAGGAAGGTTATGATTGCATGTAATGAAAGCCAAGTCAGGGATGCGTGTAGTGAAATCTCCTTTTGGTGTAGATTACAACACAAGAAATCAATGAAATTAAAAAGAATAATTCTCATAAAATCTCGTGTTTTTACATTCTTCCCCCCTTAAAATGAATTTCTCCCTCAAAATTCATTAGGGCTATAAATGGTTTACCACTTGAAGGTGTCTTTCATAAAAACCCACATCATAAAAAGAAATACTAAAACATAATTTTAAAAAGTGAAGTATGAAATATAATGGTTACCCAAATTAACTCATCACTAGGTTTCCACATAGGAGAACATAGATGAAAATATGGATCTGGAAGAGAAATCTAACCATCAAGTTCTAATGGAGAGTGGTAGAGAACATGGCTATGAAAAATCCAAAAATCACAAAGCCATAAATTTGTGATGATATAAGGTACCATCTGATTCATCGTATAAGAGGACACTAGGAGAACACTTTTGGTTTTCATGATCATTTCCCTAAAGTTGAAGAATTTGAATTAGAAGAATTACTTACTTTATTTTGGTACAATCTCACCGTTGCTCATGCCTCGAACAATTTCTACTTCATCTCTTAAGGAAATGAACTTGAATTTGTCTTTTGCGATGATTTAGAAGATCATGTGATATAATGATAGGTCATTCCATATTTCTCAAGCATAAGGTTAGCAAAAGTTATATACACAAGTCCATCTATTGTGAGATTAATCGTATATGGTTCCTAAAATGGACTTACACTTCATATATCATACCACTTAATAAATTAAAACTAATTTATACTAACCAGGTACTTCCTGTAGGCCAGTGGTAGGTGATAAAGGCCTGTTGCACTTCAGTTGTGGGTTCGACTCCCACAGCCCTGTCCGACACTACAGGTTGTCTCTCGTCCTATGGGTTTTCCTTTTTCTAAAACTATACTATTATAACATTGCAGAAATAAAATAAAAAAAAGTTTTATCCTAAAATAAAACTATCTGATGTCAAACATAATCCATTCCAATCTTTTGGATTATCCAAAATACATATGTCCAATCTCATAGTGTAAAGAAAACGATTACTTGAAAGGTTACATAACAAGAATGTGAATACCATCATTTATCCCCCATATATCATAAGATATATCTTGTTGGTCACATTCCAAACATGTTAATACCTTAATCATTCATTCTTTTGAAACATAAATTATCATAGAACCTTAGTGAAAACATGAATACTATTAAAAGTTAACTCTTTCTACATACCAAAATCCCAAAATTTCTATATGCTCAAACCATGATATCATTTTGTCCTTATATCTGTCATGAGCTCATTAATACTATCAAACATTTCATATTCTCCATATCCCTTCACTATGCGCATATCATCCTCTTTCCAAAAATATTTCAATCAGTTTTCATGGTTACTGGTACCTTAAAATTATTGAAAACCAATACATAGATATTCCAAAATTCCTAGATACTATAAATGAGATTCCATGATACTATTTTTAAATCCCATTACATAAACACTTAATCATTCCACAACATCATTGTCATACTCAAAATCACGAATAGTGATCACATGTGACTTCCCTTTTTCCTTTTCCTTAAGAGGTTTCTCATGTCAATCATCATTAACCCTTAGATTAGGGCATTGATTAGCATAATTTCCCATTTACTTGCACTTGAAGCATTGAAGTGTTGGTGGAGCGTTCTCTGTAGTCTTTTCTCTATTCACATCATTAGAAACATTTTTACCATTACTCCGGCACTCAACTTCTCGATGACCTTATTTTCCACACTTGAAACATTTTCTAGTACCTTTTAGACAATCTCCACCACGATTTTTTCCACACATTGAGCATAAAGAAACATTCAAATTCTTTTCACCATTGTTCTGAGATTTTTATTTGAACTCCATCTTTCTTTTCTTGTCAAAACCATGAGATGGATATGTAACAAAAACTCCTAGTTATACCTTTATATTACAACACACAATTTTTTCATAGGTACTGAAGTCTCTTATAGCTAACACCCTTCAAAGACTTGATTTTAAGCCACTGAATAATCGATCAACTTTACTTTAAGGTTGGATGATAAAGCCAGATGCATACCTTGCAAGCCTTGTAAAATTCGCTTCATATATACCAACAGATTCATCATCCTTTTGCTTAAGCTCAAGTAACACCTTTTCCATCTTTGTTAGAAGAATATGAGGGAAGTACTTATTGAAAAATAAGTTCTCGAACTCATCCCATTCCATGGATTCAATTTCATCTTGGGGACTTGTATTCTTAATTAGAGTCCACCACTGGTCTGATTCACCTTCTAACCGGTAAACAACCAAAATGACATTTTCATGTTCTGAACAGCGAAGTATAGAAAATATATTTTCAATGGTACTAATAAATTGTTCAGCAACAAGTGGATCAAAAGACCCACTGAAAGAAGGTAGACGTTGCCTCAAGAAGGACTCAATAGAATATTGTTCCTTTCTCCCCTCATTTGGAAGTCCAGAATGATTCATATCTTGTGTACGTATAGAAATAAGATTTTTCACTCCATCTCCCATAACATTGGTTTGTTTAGGAGGAAAATCATTGAATTGTCTATTACATTGATCAACACGGTTAATTAGGGTTCCAGCCATCGTCTAAAACCCTAAAAGAATAGTGTGAGAGGAAAACATCATGCTAGGAAAACAACATAATAATGGAGGATTAATTTCAATATATAACATCTTAGGTTTAATTCTAATATTGTTACCATAATTCTAGGACTATAACATATACGTATACTTATCCTTATGGACATCCCTAGAAAAACCTTAGAAATATCTCTAGGGATTTAACTAAAGTTTTCGCATCCAAGTTTCCAAAAGTTAACTAAACCTTTCCTCTGATACCAACTGTAGAGACCCCAAACATGATGTACAAGGACATTACATTACTTTTTCAGAATACTAAATACATAACAAAAACATACACACAAGTATCGTAATAGTTTAGTGTCTTTGGAAACTCAAAACAAAATCTTCTAATCCTGGTGAAAGATCTTCAACATCTCCCATAAAGATCTTCCCCTTTTGTTTTCTTACCTAAAACCTTTATTTATATCCGGTGGAGAATAAGACATATAAAGGGTGAGATAAAATGCTCAGTAAGGGTAAGAATGGAGAGAATAAAACAAACCATATACATTTGAACTTAAAAACATGAACAAAATGTTTAAACATCAAAATCTTGAGCAATGACATAAAACATGGCAGTACATAAGGCATAGATCATAATGGAACATCAATGATGATAAAATAGCATGGGAATAAAACATGTAATTGTGGAAAACAATTAAGCACATGATATGATTTCCATAGTAGCCAAGGCATTGCTTCCAAGGCCATCTTAGTGGACAAAGTCCCTTTCTGAATCGAGTTCACTCCTCGTTCCAGGCCTGTATCACTGAACCAGATTAACTTACCATTCCTACCATGTCTATATCAGGAGATATAAATCTTTACCCAATGAATTGGAGGGAGATATAAGTCCCACCCATCTCATAATGAAATCATTCTTACTTTTGTCACAACATAAACATAAATCATTCATCATAACCCAATGAATAAAATGGGTTTCATAAACATAATCCCATCATAACACAATCCATATAAAAAAATGGATATCATTTCATCATAAGAAAAGTGAAACCATGTAAATCAAAGAGACATTATACTTGAAACATACACATATGAAATAATGTCATCTTAGATGGAAAATGGTTTTGCTAAAATACTTGAAATGAATTCTTGAGTAAAATATCATTTCTTCTTCAAAATCATTTTCTTTCACAAAATGACATGTAATTTTAAAATAAAAGGATTATATTGAAAATAATCATGAAATCATGTAGAGTAAGCTTTATGTAAATAAGTAGTTATGAAACCGTAAAAATCCATTCATGTCGTATAAGTTAAAAAAAATATTCTCCTCGTACTTTTGTCATAAAAGTTTAAAAGGTCCTCGTATGGTAAACACAAGAATGATTTCTTCCATAACACAAAGTAAAAGTCAAAGAGGGGTAAAAATGACATTAAAAATACATGAAAGAATATTAAACACTTTATGAAAAACATTTTATGGGCATGGATGAAAAATATAACCCCAGTAAATACTTACATATAAACAATCTCGGATAAGAACGAGATTGGAATAATTATCCCTTACCTTATGTCCGATATGCTTCGTATGTATCCGAAACTCCTGTATAATGATTTAAATAATGTCATTGACTTATTAAAGAATCATATTCATTGTTATTATATCATATATGGTTCAATTATGACTTTATATTACTTGTTCTTTTGTAAATCCCATGTTAAATCAGCGCTTTTGGTCAAATCGTTTCATTTATCGTACGTGTTTTGACTTGTTGTTCTTACTTATATCCTGATTTACTTAATTCCAGAATGTAAAAAATTATTTATATAGAATATATATCCATCATATAAATATATATGATATATCGATAAACGGAATTAAATACACCGTTCATGAAGACGGTGGGTCATACGTACGCATGAACGCTGTTTTCCTTTCCTTATTGACCTGAATGGAAGTAAGTAGATGAAATGTATATATATATATATACATAAATCCAGTAGCATTATTATGTTATATATACCATTATTATTCATTATATACACTTTATAATCAAACTTGAATGGTTAACATGGAAAATGAATCTCATCGCGTCATGGAGACGGTGTTCCGTACGTACGCACGAGCGATGATATCTTTCCCATAATTATTGAATTGAATTGGAGTGGATGATATAATATCTCAGAATTAGTATGATGTTATAATAACTATATATAGTTATTATTTACACAATTATACCCATCCAAGTAAGGTGGTTGTGGAAAAACAGATTACACCACGGTGTGGAGACGGTATTCCGTACGTACGCACGCGCATTGATTTCATTTTACGTTGGATGGATAGAAGGTGAAATAGGTTTGTTTCATATTTATAATAACATATCAGTACATTAGTGATACTTATGTTATTACTTTATAATGAAACAACTAAAGAAGAATAAGTTGAAGAAGAAAGAAAACTTGAAAGAATCAGTAGAAGAGATTACCTCTTCTTCGACGCAACTCTTTTAGGCTTCCTATTAAGGCATTAGAGTTGGTCTTTTGAGGAGACCAGAACCTCTATAATGTTTATAGGGAATCAGAGAAAGGAAATGGTTAGGGGTTGGCCGATCTTGAAGGCTCATAATTGTGTGAAGAGAAAAGGGAAGGGGTACCTTTTTTATAAGGGAGGAGAGGGGCACCTTTGGTAACCTCTAAAATATTAATTTAATATAAATTCAAACCCCACTTAAAAACATCAAAAATTACTAAGATTTAAATATTAGATGAGATAGTGTTGTAATATCATCAAACAATAAAATTTAGAAATGTTGGGAATTTATTTTAAACACTATCAACTTGATTTATCCTTATTTAATCTATTTAATTTTATTTGTGGTAATAATATTCTAAATTATAAATTGTTATAAATAATTACTTATGTGTTGTGAGTTGTCCATATTTGGATAATTTATGAAATTTTAGACTATATAAATTTCAATTTATAATTTTTAAATATTTTTGTGATTTTTAAACAATTTTATAATATGTTATTTTTATAAAATAACAATAGTCTCAATTTTGACACAATTAATTTATTTGAATTTAAATAAAATCCACACAGAATTTATGTTCGATTAAAAATATTTTATAGATTCATAACATGTAATATTTATCTATAAAAGTCTTTGATCACATTAAATAGTTCATATAATAAATATTTTAATATTTTTAAAACCATTTATTTGATATTTCAATCAATAAAATAATTTCAACATCACTATTGTGTCACCTTTAATGATAATTATTTATTCCCTAAAAATTCTAAATAAATTCAAATGACGTAGATAAGTTTTTGTATCTTTCTGTAGACTATTCATGTTCTAAGTTTCATGAATTTTATCACTAAATTAAAATTATTATACTTATAAGATTTAAGAGAGTGACATGTTGTCACTTTCTTTGGTTTTAATAATAATTAAATTATTTTTATGGTCAAAAGTCTATAAAATGAATCTAATACGACCCTTAAGTAATATGGGTCTACTTTTAGTCATCCAATTGAATTTTGGAATGTGTTAGGATAATTTTATAATCTTAGGTTTACCCTTAATTACCTGATTTATCTTTAACTGAAGTAAATAAAAATGACCGTAGTTACTATTTATAATATAAAAAAAATAAAATTAATCTATTAACATAATTAGGACCCACTTAATCCAAATATGGAATCCATTTTTTAAAATTCAAAACACCAAATTTGCAGTAATTAAATTAAAATTTATCCCATTGTTAAGAAAACGGGGTTTGAAAGTTAAAATATTGCCAAAAATTGATATGTTTTTACGTATGAATTCAATGTAAAATTAATGGTAATGGAATAAATTATATTAAATGGTAAAAATATATTCTATTTATTCTTTAAAACCATTAAATATTATAATTTAACCATATAAATTATTGTGATGAAAAAATTTGTTTTTTAATTAAAATATAGCGTGTTTTTACTATCCATTAAAATATGAAAGTTATTAGAATAATATGAAAAATTTATCCAAAGTAAATTTTGATATCATGATTCCAAATAAGAATTTTATTTTGTAAAATTGAACTTATAAACATTGTCAAAAACTATATTTAAAGTGTGTGCGCCATCAAAACGTGGCAAAACTGCATTTTTTTGAAAAATACCTATTTTACCCGAAAAATTTAATTTTTTTCTCATAAAATGTTCTAGAAAATGTTTAAGATGAATAATAATGTTATAAAATTCAAAATTTAGTTAATAATATTCATAAATTCTAGTCCATAATAGTATTATATCAACATATCATTGTTTATTGAAACCTGGTATTGCATATTACACACACTATCGAGGAAGGTTACGATTGCATGTAATGCTAGCCAAGTCAGGGAAGCATGTAGTGAAAGCTGCTTTTGGTGTAGCGTACAACAAAAGACATCAATGAAATTAAAAATAATAATTCTCATAAAATCTCAGGTTTTACATTCTACCCCCCTTAAAATGAATTTCGCCCTCGAAATACATCGGGGTTATAAATGGTTTACTACTTGAAAGTTTCTTTCATAAAAACAAACTTAGTAAAAAGGAATTATAAAACTTAATTTTTAAAAGTAAAGTATGAAACATAACGGTTACCCAAATTAACTCATCAATGGGTTTCCACATAGGAGAACATAGGTGAAAATATGGATATGGAAGAGAAATCTAACCATCATGTTATGTTGGAGAGTGGTAGAGAACATGGCTATGAAAAAGCCAACAATCACAAAGCCATAGATTTGTGATGATCTAAGATACCATCTAATTCATTTTATATGAGGAAACTATTACAACACTTTTGGTTTTCAAGATCATTTCCCTAAAGTTGAAGAATTTGAATTAGAATAATTACTTACTTTATTTTGGTACAATCTCACCGTTGCTCGTGCCTCGAACAATTTCCACTTCATCTCTTAAAGGAATAAAGTTGAATTTGTCTTTTGCGATGTTTTAGCAGATCATGTGAGAGAATTATAGGTCATTCCATCTGTCTCAAACATAAGGTTAGCATAAGTTATATACATAAGTCTATATATGGTGAGAATAATCGTATATGGTTCCTAAAATGGACTTATACTTCATATATCATACCACTTAATAAATTAAAACTAATTTATACTAACCGGGGATTTATTGTAGGCCCGTGGTAGGTGATAAAGTCCTATCACACTTTAGTTGTGGGTTCGATTCTCACAGCCTTGCCCGACATGACGGGTTGTCCCTCATCCTATGGGTTGTCATTTTTCTAAAACTATACTATTATAACATTCCAGAAATAATATATAAAAACAAGTTCTATCCTTAAATAGTACTATCTGATGTCCAACATAATCCATTCCAATCTTTATGCTTATCCAAAATACATATGTCCAATCTCATAGTGTAAAGAAAACGATCACTTGAATGGTCAAATCACAAGCATGTGAATACCATCATTTATCCCCCATATATCATAAGATATATCTTGTTGGTCACATTCCAAACATGTTAATACCTTAATCATGTATTCTTTTGAAACATGAATTACCATATAACCTTAGTGAAAACATGAATGCTGTCAAAAGTTAACTCTTTCCACATACCAAAATCCCAAAATTTCTATATACTCAAACCATGATATCACTTTGTCCTTATATCAGTCATGAGCTCATGAATACTATCAAACATTTCATTTTCTCCTTATCCCTTTATTATGCGCATATCATCCACTTTCCAATAATATTTCAATCACTTTTCATGGTTATCGGTACCATACAATAATTGAAAACCAATACATAGATATTCCAAAATTCCACGATACTATAAATGAGATTCCATGATACTATTTTTAAATCCCATTACATAAAAACTTAATCATTCCAAAACATCATTGTCATACTCAACATCACGAATAGTGATCGCATGTGACTTCCCTTTGTACTTCTCTTTAAGAGGTTGCTCACGTCGACCATCATTAACCCTTAGTTTAGGGCATTGATTAAAATAATGCCCCATTTCCTTGCACTTGAAGCATTGAAGTGTTAGTGGAGAGTTCTCTGTAGTCTTTTCTCTATTAATGTCATTAGAAACATTTTTACCATTACTTAGGCACTCAACTGCTTGATGAACTTCTTTTCCACACTTGAAACATTTTATAGTACCTTTTAGACAATCTCCACTATGATTCTTTCGAAACTTTGGGCATAAAGATACATTCAACTTCTTTTCACCATTGTTCTGAGATTTTTCCTTGAACTCCATGTTTCGTTTCTTGTCAAAACCATGAGATGGATATGTAACACCGACTTCCAGTTCTACCTTTATAGCACAACTCACAATTTCTTCATAGGTATTGAAGTCTCTTATAGATAATGACCTTCTAAGAATTGGTTTTAATCCACTGAAGAATCGATCAACTTTACTTTCAGGTTGGATGATAAAGCCAGATGCATACCTTGCAAGCCTTGTAAAATTCGCTTCATATATACCAACGGATTCATCATCCTTTTTCTTAGCTCAAGGAACTCCTTTTCCATCTTTGTTAAAAGAATACTAGGGAAGTACTAATTGATAAATAAGTTCTTAAACTCATCCTATTCCATGGATTAAATTTTATCTTGGGGCCTTGTATTCTTAATTAGAGTCCTCCACTGGTCTGCTTCACCTTCTAACCAGCCAAAAACCAAAATGAATTTTTCATGTTCTGAACAGAGAAGTATCGAAAATATCTTTTCAATGGTACAAATCCATTTTTCAGCAAAAATTGGATCAGAAGACCCACTGAAGGAAGGTAGACGTTGCCTCATGAAGGACTTAATAGAATATTGTTCCTTTCTCTCCTCATTTGGAAGTCCAGAATGATTAATAGCTTGTGTAATTATAGCAATAATATTTTTCACTCCATCTCCCATAACATTGGTTTGTTCAGGAGGACAATCATTGAATTGTCTATTACATTGATCAACACGGTTCCTTTGGGTTCCAGCCATCGTCTAAAACCCAAAAAGAAAAGTGTGAGAGGAAAAAATCATGTTAGGAAAACAGAAAAATAAAGGGAGATTAATTTCAATATATAACATCTTAGGTTAAATTCTAAGATCGTTACCACAATTTTAGGACTATAACCTATACGTATACTTATCCTTAGGGACATCCCTAGACGAACATTAGAAATATCTTTAGGGATTCCACTAAAGTTTTCGCATCCAAGTTTCCAAAGGTTAACTAAACCTTTCTTCTGATACCAACTGTAGAGTCCCCAAACATGACGTACATGGACATTACATTACTTTTGAGGAATACTTAATACATAACAAAAATAGACACACAAGGATCGTAATAGTTTAGTGTCTTTGGAAACTCGGAACAGAATATTCTAATCTTGGTGAAAGATCTTCAACATCTCCCATAAAGATCTTCCCCTTTTGTTTTCTTACCTAAAACCTTTCTTTATATCCTAGGGAGAAGAAAAAATATAAAGGGTGAGCTCAAATGCTCAGTAAGGGTAAGCATGGAGAGAATAAAACAAACCATATACATTTGAACTTAAAAACTTGAACATAGTGTTTAAACATCAAAATCTTGAGCAATGATATAAAACATGGCAGTACATTAGACATAGATCATAATGGAACATAAATCATGATAAAATAGAATGGGAATAAAACATTTAATTGTGGAAAACCATTAATCACATGATATGATTTCAATAGTATCCAATACATTGCTGCCAAGGCCATCTTAGTGGACAAAGTCCTTTTCTGAATCGAGTTCACTCCTCGTTCTAGTCCTGTATCACTGAACCAGATTAACTTACCATTCCATCCATATCTATCTCATGAGATATAAATCTTTACCCAATTAATTGGAGGGAGATATAGGTCTCACCCATCTCATAATGAAATCATTCTTACTTGTGCCTCAACATAAACATAAATCATTCATCATAACCCAAAGAATAAAATGGGTTTCATAAACATCATCCCATCATAACATAATCGATATAAAACAAATGGATATAATTTCATCATAAGAAAAGTGAAACCATGTAAATCATAGAGACATTATACTTGAAACATACACATATGAAATAATGTCATCTTAGATGGAAAATGGTTTTCATAAAACGCTTGAAATGAATTCTTGAGTAAAATATCCATTCTTCTTCAAAATATTTCTTTCAAAAAATGCCATGTAATTTTAAAAGAAAAGGATTATGTTGAAAATAATTGTGAAATCATGTACAGAAAGATTTATGTAAATAAGGCGTTATGAAATTGTAAAAAATCCATTCATGCCGTATAAGTTAAAAAAAAATTCTCCTCGTACTTTTTTCGGAAAAGTCAAAAAGCTCCTCGTATGGTAAACAAAAGAAAGATTCCTTCCATAACAAAAAGTAAAATTCAAAGAGGGGTAAAAATGAAATTAAAAATACATGAAATAATATTAAACTCTTTATGAAAAAAATTTTATGGGCATGGATGAAAAATATAACCCCAGTAGACACTTACGTATAAACAATCTTGGATAAGAACATGATTGGAATAATTATCCCTTACCTTATGTCTGATATGCTTCGTATGCATCCAAAACTCATGTATAATGATTTAAATAATGTGATTGACTTATTAAAGAATCATATTCATTTTTATGATATCATATATGGTTTACTTATGACTTTATATTACCCGTTATTTTGTAAATTCCATGTTAAAGCAGCGTTTTGGGTCAAATCGTTTCATTTATCGTACGTGTTTTGACTTGTTGTTCTTAATTATATCCTGATTTACTTAATTCCGGAATGTAAAACTTGATTTATATATAATATATATTCAGAATATAAATATATATGATATATTTATAGACGGAATGAAATACACTGTTCATGGAGACGGTAGGTCGTATGTACGCATGAACACTATTTTCCTTTCCTTATTGACTTTAATGGAAGTAAGTATATGAGATGTATATATATATACATAAATAGAGTAGCATTATTATGTTATATATACCATTATTATTCATTATATACACTTTATAATCAATCTTGAATGGTTAACATGAAAAATGAATCTCATCGCATCATGGAGATGGTAATCCGTATGTACGCACGAGCAATGATATCATTCTTATAATTATTGAATTGAATTGAAGTGGATGATATAATATCTCAAAATCAATATTATGTTATAATAACTATATATAGTTATTCTTTACACCATTATACCCATCCAAGTAAGGTGGTGGTGGAAAAACAGATTACACCATGGCGTGGAGATGGTATTCCGTACGTACGCACGCATGATGATTTCATTTTTCGTAGGATGAATAGTAGGTGAAATGGGGTTGTTTCATATTTATAATAAAATATCATTATATTAGTGATACTTATGTTATTACTTTATAATTAAACAACTAAAGAAGAAGAAGTTGAAGAAAAAAGAAAACTTGAAAGAATCGGTAGAAGAGATTACCTCTTCTTCGACGCCGCTCTTTTAAGATTCCTCTTAAGGCACTAGAGTTGGTCTTTTGAGTAGAACAGAACCTATATAACGTTTCTAGGACAGTTGATAAGGGAAATGAGCCGGGTTTGGCCGATTTTGAAGGCTCAAAATTGTATGAAGAGAAGAGGGAAGGGGTTCCCTTTTTATAAGGGAGGAGAGCGGCACCTTTGGTAACCTCTAAAATTTTATTTTAATATAAATTCAAAAACCTTTTAAAAAAGTCAAAAATTACTATAATTTAAATATTATATGATATAGGGTTGTAATATCATCAAAAAATAAAATTTAGACATTTGGGGAATTTATTTTAAACATTATCAACTTGATTTATCCTTATTTAATATATTTAATTTTATTTGTGGTAATAATATTCTAAATTTTAAATTGTTATAAATAATTATTTTTGTGTTGTGAATTGTCCATAATTGGATACTTTATGAAATTTTAGACCATTTAAATTTAAATTTATAATTTTTAAATATTTTTGTGATTTTTAAACAATTTTATAATATGTTATTTTTATAAAATAACAATAGTGTCAATTTTGACGCAATTAAATTTTTTGAATTTAAATAAAATCCACATAGAAGTTATGTTTGAACCAAAATATTTAATAGATTCATAACATGTAATATTTATCTAGAAAATTCGTGGATCACATTAAATAGTTCATATAATATATATTTTAATATTTTTAAAATCATTTATTTGATATTTCAATCAATAAAATAATTTCAACATCACTATTGTGTCACCTTTAATGATAACTATTTAATATCTAAAAATTCTAAATAAATTCACATGATGTAGATAATTTTATTATATTTCTGTATACTATTCAAGTTCGATGTTTCATGAAGTTTATCACTAAATTAAAATTATTATACTTATAAGATTTAAGAGAGTGACATGTTGTCACTTTCTTTGGTTTTAATAATAATTAAATTATTTTCATGGTAAAAAGTCCATAAAATGAATCTAATCCGACCATTAGGTGATATGGGTCTAATTTTAGTCATCCCATATAATTTTTTCATTTGTTAGGGTAATTTTATAATCTTAGGTTTACCCTTAATTACCCGATTTATCTTTAACTAAAGTAAATAAAAATTACCGTAGTTACTATTCATAATATCAAAAAAATAAAAGTAACCTATCAACATAATTTGGAACCAATGAATTAAAATATGGAATCCATTTTTAAAAATTATAAACACAGAAGTTTCAGTAATTAAATTAAAATTTATCCCATTGTTAAGAAAACAGGTTTTAAAAGTTAAAATATTGCCAAAGATTGAAATGTTTTTACCTATGAATTCAATGTAAAATTAACGTTAATGGCATAAATTATATTAAATGGTAAAAATATATTCTATTTATACTTTAAAACCATTCAATATTACAATTTAACCATATAAATTATTGCGATGAAAAAAGTTGTTTTTAATTAAAATATAGCGTGTTTTTACTATTCATTAAAATATGAAAGTTATCAGAATAATATGAAAAATTTATCCAAAGTAAATTTTTATATCCTGATTCTTAAGAAGAATTTTATTTTGTAAAATTGAACTTATAAACATGTTAAAAACTAGATTTAAAGTGGGTGGACCATCAAAAGGTGGCAAAACTACATTTTTTGAAAAATACCTATTTTACCCGAAAAATTTATTTTGTTCTCATACCATGTTCTAGAAAATGTTTAAGATGAATAATAATGTTATAAAATTTAAAATTTAGTTAATAATATTCATAACGGCTAGTCCATCATAATATTATAACAACATATCGTTGTTTAGTGAAACCCGGTATTGCGTACTACACACGCTGTCGAGGAAGGTTACGATTGCGTGTAATGAAAGCCAAGTTAGAGATGAATGTAGTGAAAGATTATTTTGGTGTAGTTCACAATATTATAAATCAATGAAAATAAAAAGAATAATTCTCATTAAATCTCGGGTTTTTACACTAGTAGTGCACGACACACCCTAGACGACCCCCGACAATAGCACACGACCCCCGTGGCGGGACCCCTTCTTCATCCTTGGTGTTTTTCTTCCAATATTTCCATGAGTTTATTCTGATTATTCAAGGTAGTATCTTCTATAAGGTTCTTCTTTATCACTTTGGCAATTTGGTGTGTTTTCGGTACCCGATTTGGTTTGGCCGATTTTAGGGTTTGACGAAAATACCCTATTTTGACGTTTTTCCTTCATTAAGGAGTGAAAATGGTGTTTTGGTGTCCTGTGTTCCATAATCTGGCATCCTCCACCAAGGTCAAGGAAGACGGTATCAAATTGTTTCGCCGCCTTTGGTTCAGGTAGACTTCTAAACCCGCTCTTTGGTTTTGCACTAGTTAAATTAAGGTCGGTTAATTTTTTATGAGTCCCTAGTACCAAGTTAGAGGTGAATTGATCTTTAATGCTTTGTTTATGGGTACCAGTTTAATATTTTGAATATTTTTTATCAATGTAGATAACACACACATATATATTTATATATATATATATATATGAAGGTGTGCATGCATGTGACTGCAGATCGGTTGTGGATTTGTTTCCGACGTATGACCAAGTACAACGTGTTTTGGTTCCACCATGAGGTAGGGTCCCAAATATCTATCAATTTATTTAAGAATTATATCTTCTTTAAATAAGTTGAGAATGTGAGTTTTCTTGATTATGGAATTGTTAAGTTTTTTTGAAATGTTGATTAAAGATAAACTACTGGTTAGTGGTAATGTCATATCATGCTTGTTGTGGTTTGACTTTTCATATATCTTCTTATTGGTGCTAATATATGATATGTTGATGCATGACACTTTTGATGTTATTAAATGATGCCGCCCGCGTGAGAAAAACGAGGACTTGAACATGTGTTGATTTTAAGAATGTATTGTTAATTTGGTGAAAGTGATATGATTAACTAGTTAAATGATTTTAATGGGGAAGAATTGGTAATTGGGTAATTAATTGAAGAATTAATTATCCAGTTAGGAGCTGAAAAAAATTGTGGCATTTAATAAATATTGATAATATTGAATATTTTGACATGTTTGGATTATGAATGGGAAACTGGTAATAAATAATGGATGGATTAATTATTACATGATAAATGATCAATGGCTAATTAATTGATGAACTGGTTAAAGATATATGATTTAATTAATTAGTTGTTGAATTAATTAATTTTCATTCATTAATTTAATATTGTGAATTGATTGGATTGTTATGATTGTTGGAAAATAATACCTTTGGTTTCATGTTTATTTTACATGCCTTAATTTGTTTAGGATGGAGTTGTTTAAAATTATGATAAGCTTTGTGATATTGTTGCAAAATATGTGGGCCTTGCTTAGCATGTTTGACTTGAGATGTTTACGACGTGCGTGTTAAATTGTTAAATTATTGGATGAAACATTGTTTCAGTGGACAAGTTCAGACTTGTTAATGATTTGGGATAATTAATTGAGAATAATTAATTGATAATTATTTATTAACTATTGTGATATTGAATGTTTAAATGATTGTAGAATTATTTGACGGGAGTTTTATGTTGTTAATTAGTTGTTGAATTAATTAAAGTATTGAATTAATTAATATATTAATTAATTAATAGATGGTTTTTGGGTGTTAGACATGGCATTCTACACCAATGATAAATATTATTTATGATTGATAAACTAGTTGTGAGATAGGGACTGATTCTCCAAATACTTATAGGGTTCTAGACATGGTGTTCTAAACCCATCTTGTATGTAAACATTCTTTTATGGGATATGGACTGATGTTCCAAACACCCATGGGTTGTGAGACAAGGAATGACACTCCAAATACTCATGAGGGTTCTAGACATGATGTTCTACACCCATTAATTGACATTGGACTGTGGGTCCAAATGGTTTTACATGAAATGAATTAATTGGCTAATGAAAAATATTGTGACATAATGATTTGTGAATTGAATATTAGAAAGGGTTTAGACTTATTAATAAATTGGGTGAATCACTGTTAGTGGATGGACCTAGGAGCGAATCACTATTTTACTGGACTTCTCATACATAGTACATGAAATACTAAATTGAATATCTTGTGATGCATTATCCATGTCAAAGAACAAGCTTGGATTCAGTCTTTACTTTGATTACTTAGATGGTCTTTAGAGATATCAGTGGTGAGTGACTTATATGGGGAATGTCGGGCTCATGCCTAATCTCGAGACTTTCATAATTTAATGAGGTTTGAATAATTTATAAATGAAAATGTCTATGTAATGATTGTTGAGTATGCATGACAAATGTATAATTAAGGTTTAGACACCAACTGAGGACTGAAACAGGTACTTGGATATAAAGTTAAATTTTACTCCTTATTTTATTTATGCATGCTTTCACATGGTTTAAATTATTTATTAAATGTTTGGATTTGGGGTAGACACCGGTGGTCCTGGACTACTGAGATTTATATCTCACACCCTACTCAGGCCGCCATTGCACTGGGTACCTCAATAGATTCTATTTGGTTGTAGTATTGTGTTATTTGCATTTACTTGTGAGATAAGTGTAGAGGACTAAGAGAAAGCTTTGGATGCTCGAGGAGACCACCCTTGGGGATTTAAGTCATTGTTTATTTATTTATGTATTGGAATGTTAATCATGTTGTTTTGATCACTTCCTTCAATTTTTGTATCATTAGCATGTCATGCATGCATCTGCTGTATAATTGGAATTGTACACTTTTATATAATGAGTAATATTTGTCTTCTGTTGTTTTGTCAATTATGTATTACGGCTTCTGCTATTTATTGTTATTTACTCTGATATACTGTTGTGAAATTTTTATAATAGGGTATAGTCTCCCCAATTACTATCCTTAGACCCTCACTCTTAGTCGGCAGCCTCTGGCATATAGGGAGACACTCTTGAAGTCATGTGGCATCCGGTCTGGCCACCGATTTAGGGGTGATCCGGGTTGAAATGTTACAAAGTGGTAACAGAGGGTTTCTTTTTTTTTTCTTTTTGTTTTGGGTTGGTAGACAGGACACTAGGAAAGTGTTGATTCTTGGGTTAATATCCATTCTTGGGACTGATCACCCCATGTATTGGAAATGACAAAGTGACTAGGGATGGGAATTTATGTTTGTAGTATATGAGGTTACGGTTGATATGATTTCACCTTGAGTGGCTGGTGTATTTTCTGGTGCTTATTTGTTTTGAGAATTTTGAAAAATATTTGTCTTAGCATGATATGGAAAGAAACTTTCATACATGAATCATATTAGGTACTTATAGATTCACATTTCATGCATATAACATGCTATGTAATTCATTAGTAGGATTCCTTCTAATTTAGATTGTGTTCCTTGGGTGCAATACCATGTTTAGATCTGGTTTAACATGCCTCTATAGATATCATGTTTTGACGATAGATTTAACCTTCTTGAGTGACTATATGCCATACTTCCTCAGTTATTATCATGTTTTGTTGTGGTTCCATGCTTCTGTATTATACCATGTTGTTGTGTTACTGATTATGCTAACGTTCTAGAGATGTTTTGATAAATGAAAGAGCTGCTAATGTTAAAATTTTAAATGAATTTTTCTGTGATAAATGGGATCCAAATTATATTTGTATGGTATGTGGGAGCCTTATATATTGGTTAATGGACACCAATGTGTTTGAACCTTATATTACCATAGAATTCTTGAAAATGGTTATAAATGTAAAACTGCTGAGTTTTGATTGAAATGAACTGTTGTTGGGTTGCTTTTTGAAGAACCCAGATTGAATAAATGGGACCCTCAAAGGTCTCCTTCTTGGTAAAAAGAATTTAGATGCTAAATTTTATATTTAAATTTGAATAATACTGAATGTTAAATGATTAATTAGGATGTTTTTGATAGCATGCCTATTTTTTTCCGTAGGGCGTTGTTTTAAAAACCAAGTGACTTGTTATGAAAAAGTAATTGTGTGTTTGTTGAAATTCATTCAAATGTTGAAAGGTTGAAAAGAATTAATTAAAATGGATAAAAATAAAAAGGGGATTTTGAATCTTGTGATTTCAGATTTGTATGACTAGGAGAGAGGGACGACGTTTATGTTTCGTAAGGGGCTAACCCATGGTAGGTAGTACCCTTAGAATGTTCTAGGCTGTTAAAGTCAGTTTGTCCCACTGCTCAGGAGTACATCTTGGGACTCAGATGTTATGGCATGATGATAGGTTTATGTTATAGATTTCATGATCAATGTTTGTAGTGGTGATCATGGTTCAAGGAACGTCACATGCCTGTGTTAATGTGTTCTAAAATAATGCTCTAGTGAGTAGATGATCTTTTCTTTCGACATCATGGAAAATCCTTAGGTGGGTAGTGTCACATAATTTTTGACAAACATGTCGGTAGGTGATGTCGTGCTTTTAGAAAAGAGTTTTCTGGTTATAGGTCGACTGATCTTCTTAATGACCTTGGTTTTTCACTTAGTGCACTCTTCTGAATACGATGAACATGTTCCCTATCTTGACCTCGGTATAGAGATACTAAGATAGCACTGGTCTTCTGTTGTGATATAGTTTAAATGTTGTTGGTCTAGATGAGTGGTTGTTATCTAGGTAGTACGCGGGATGCATGGTTTCTTTGGGCTACTCCTTTATTCGTGTTCGGGAAAAATTATTATTTTTAAATAGACTTGAGAGGGAATCATGCACAACCCGTTATGTTGGTGGATCGAGATTCAACCATTTTCATTGACAAGGTCTCTGTAATGGCCACAGATATAAGATCCGTTTTGATGTTCAAGCTATAAAGTGAGCTTTATCTCTAGTTTTAAAGGCTTAGCCATTATGCTTGTGAAGGGTTAAAGGTGTGTTTGGCATTGGGAATGGAACATGTCAGTTCTAATGAGATTAAATTACCTTGGTAGGTCGGTTGTTTTAGTAGTGGTTCTCAATGGATTCTTGAGGATGAGAAGTTTTTAAGGTGGGAACATTGTAATGTCCTGTTTTTTTTGAACCGGGTTAAAATACGAAGTTTTTCCAATTTTTTTTGGTTTATCCATGGGTCGGTATTTTAAACCGAGCTCTGGAATTTTATTCCAAGTGTTGGAACACCTAAAGGTGTTGATTTTAGACTTGTGTAATTACCCTATAATTTTAGCAGGTGTCCCAATGAGTCTTGGGAGCACTAGATCCGAAAAAGTCCACTTTAATGGATTTGCACGAGCAGCGCACAATTATGGTTCAACCTGTGCAGTTTACCCTATTTAATAAATTATTTATTTTAATTAAATAATATTATATGATATATTGTGATTAATTAAAAAAAAGTAATACTAATAAAAATAATGAAGTTATTATTATTATTATTAGTGTGGTTGTTTAATTAAATGAATGATAAAGAATTAATTAAATGAAGGTTGAAGAAATTAGTGTGGCTTTGGGTTTATCGAAAAACCGTTTTAATTAAATAAAGTTTTTTGGAATTATTAAAGGTCCATTTTTATTAAATAGAGGTTATGAGTTGGAGTTTTTATCATTAACAATGTTATAATAAATTGGGAGTTATGGTCTTTATAAATGAAGGTTAATGGAAATAATAATAATGATATTATGATTATTAATATTATGCATATTATTATGATTATATTTATTAGTATTATTAACTTTTTATGGTTGTTTTATAAGTAATAATAATAATAATAATAATATATTTTGCAGGTCTGGGTTTTAAATAAATGAAAGTTGGAATAATAATAATAATAATGATGTTATTATTATTATTGTGTTTATTTAATTAAATAAATGTTAATATAATTTAACTAGGTGATTAATAGGGAGTTTCATAATTTATTATGAAATTTTTATTAAAAGAATAATAAATGAAGATGCATTTTTAATTAAATGGGGAGTTTTTCACTTATTAGATAAGTGTTAAATGTGTATTATAATAAAAATAAAATCATTATTATTATTATAATAATTAAATTTAATTAATTAAAGTTAATTTAGGGTTTTTAGGTTTTAAAAGAGTAAAACCAAAGGAAAAAGATCTCCCCCCTTCCTCCATGCATAGGAGGCGCGACCCTTCTAGGCATGATGCACCAGTAGACAGCCCCCTTGCACACCAAGCCTCCTCCTTTGCGCTACCTTTTCCCTTCCTCCTCCATGGCTGGATCTGCCTTGGCCGAACCACCTCCTCCCTATGGTGTGACATGCAGTAGTGCACGACTTTCGTGGTATGACCTAGTAGTGCATGGCCCACCCCAAATGACCCCTGGTAGCAACATGAGACCCCTTCTTCATCCGCGGTGTTTTTATTCCGATATTTCCATGAGTTTAGTCATAATATTCAAGGTAGGATCTTCTATGAGGGTTTTCTTCATTGATTTAGTGATTTAGTTTGTTTTCAGTACCAGATTTGGTTAGGTTGAATTTAGGGTTTTATGAAAATACTATGTTTTGATGTTCTTACTTCAATAAGGTGTGAAAATGGTGTTTTGAGGTCCTTTGTTCCATAATCTGGAATCCTCTGCTAAGGGCGAGGCAGATGGTCTCAAATTGTTTCAGCGAATTTAGTTCGGGAAAGCTTCTAAACCTGCTGCTTGGTTTTACACCAGTTAAATTATGGTATGTTAATTTTTTATGAGTCCCTGGTACCAAGTTTGAGGTGTGTTGATCATTACTACTTTGTTTCTGGGTACCAGTTTAATATTTTGAATATTTTTGATCAATTTAGACAACGCGAACATATATATATATATATATATATATATATATATATATATATGAAGGTGTGCATGTGTGCGACTACAGACCAATAGTGGATTGGTTGCCGACGTATGATGAAGTGAAGTGTGTTTTGGTTCCACCCTGAGGTAGGGTCCCAAATCTCCATCACTTTATTTAAGAATGATATCTTCATTAAATAAATTGACAATGCGAGTTTCCTTTATTATGGAGCTGTTATGTTTTATAAATATGATTATTAAAGATAAACTTCTGGTTAGTGGTAATGTCATATCATGCTTGCTATGATTTGTATTTTCCTATGTTTTCCTACTAGTGCTGATATATGATATGTCAATGCATGACAGTTTTTATGTTATTAAATGATTCCACCCATGTGAGATAAATGAGGGATTGAACATGTGTTGATTTTAAGTATGTATTTCTAATTTGGTTAAGGTGATATGATTAAATAGTTTAATGATTTGAATGGGGAGGAATGTGTAATAGGGTAATTAATTAAAGAATTAATTATTGAGTCATGAGTTTAAAAAAATTGTGGCATTTACTAAATATTGAGAATATTGAATATTTTGACATGTTCAGATTATGAATTAGAAACTCATAATAATTAATGGATGGATTAATTATTACATGATAAATGATCAATGGTTAATTAATTTATGAACTAGTTAAAGATATATAATTTAAATAATTAATTGTTGAATTATTTAATTTTCATGCAATAAGATTGTGAATTGATTGGATTGTTATGACTGTTTTAAAATAATACCTTTGGTTTCTTGTTTATTTTTTATGCCTTATGTTTTTTAGGATGGAGTTGTTTAAAAATATGACATGCTATATGAGATTGTTTCTAAATATGTGGGTCTTGTTTAGCATTTATGACTTGAGATGTTTACGACGTGCATGTTAAATTGTTAAAGTCCTAGAAGAAACACTGTTTCAGTGGACGGGTTCAGAATTTTTAATGATTTGGGATAATTAATTGAAAATAATTAATTGATAATTAATTATTAACTATATTAATGTTGAATGGTTAGAAGATTGTAGAATTATTTTATGGGAGTTTTATGTTTTTAATTAGTTGTTGAATTAATTAAAGTATTGGATTAATTAATTTATGAATTAATTAATAGATGGTTTTGGGGTGTTAGACATGGAGTTCTACACCAATGACAAATAATATGTATGATTTATAAATGGGCTGTGAGACAGGGACTGATTCTCCAAATACTCACGGGGTGCTAGACATGGTGTTCTACACCCAGCTTGCATGTAAGCATTATTTTATGGGACATGGACTGATGCTCCAAACACCCATGGGTTGTGAGATAAGGACTGATGCTCCAAATACTCACGAGGGTTCTAGACATGATGTTCTACACCCATTAATTGAAATTGGACTATGGGTCCAAATGGTCATACATGAAATGAACTAATTGGTAAATGAAAACTGTTATGACATAATGATTTTTGAATTTAATATGAGAAAGGGTTCAGACTTATTAATGAATTGGGTGAATCCCTGTTAGTGGATGGACCCAAAAACAAATCACTATTTTAGTGGGTGGGCTTAGACATAGTATATGAAAGACTAAATTGAATATCTTATGACGCATTATCCAAGACAAAGAACAATCTTGGATTCCGTCTTTAATTTGATTACTTTGATGGTATTTAGAGATATCTATAGTGAGTGAATTATATGGGGAATGACGGGCTCAGGACAGATCTTGAGACTTTCATAATCTAATGTGGTTTGAATAATTGATAAATGAAAATGATTATGTAATGATTGTTGAGTATGCATGAAAAATGTATAATACAGGTTCAGACACCAGTTGAGGGATGAAGTGTGTACTTAAATATATAGTTACATTGTACTGCTTACTTTATTTATGCATTTTTTCACATGGTTTAAATTATTTATTAAATTTTTGGATTTGGGGTAGACACTGGTGGTGCTGGCCTTTTGAGATTTATATCTCACACCCTACTCAGGCCTCCTTTGCACTGGGTACCCGAGTAGATACTATTTGGTTACAGGATGGTGCTGTTTTCATTTACATGGTACATAGGAGTATAGGACTGAGTAGAAGATCAGGATGGTCAAGGAGACCACCCTCAAGGCTTTGAGTCATTATTTATTTATTTCTATATTGGAATGTGAAGCATGTTTTCTTGTTCATTGCTTTCCATTTTTTTATCATTAGCATGTCATGCATGTATCTGATGTATAATTGGCATTTGCCACTTTTAGAAAATGAGTACTATTTTTCTTTTTATATTTTGTCAATTACGTATTTCTGCTTCCACTATTGATTGTTATTTACTCTGATTTTCCACTGTGCAATTCTAATAAGAGGGTATAGTCTCCCCATTGATTATCCTTAGACCCTCACTACTAGTCGGCAGCCTTTGGAAAACGGGGAGACACACTTGAGGTCATGTGGTGACTGTTCTATCCACCAATTCAGGGGTGATCTCGGTTGGAACGTTATAGGTAACTTTTATTTTTAGACATTATGAATAGTAACTTCAGTAAATATTTTATTAACCACGGTTAAAGTGTAAATCTGGTAAATAAGTGTAAAAAATAATATTATAATAATATTAAATTACTCAAACCCGTGTCCTAACCCTATTGGATGAAATATGTCCGACCATGGACATACTTGGGTAGATATTAGGACCCCATGGAGCCACTTGTAAGTGAAAATGACATTTTATAAAAATTGATTTAAAGTTAAAGAAAATGTATCCTAAACATATATCTTTTAGTAAAACATTTTTAATATGGGGTTATATAAGTGATATTTTCAACTATAAATAGTCATTATAAATATAAAAATATTTCATACATCATGATATTTTATTTATAATTTTTATACATTAAATAAATTAATATAATTTTTACACAATGGTGATGTAGTGATTGCTTCATTAATAAAGGATTCAAAAAATGATATTATAAATATTGAAATAAATATAATTTTGTTATTTTGAGGTCATCCATGAATTTTTTGGATGATAGTTACTAGTTATATTTGTATTAATTATTTTTTTCAAATCAATCATGTTTATATAGATTTTTAAAAAAGTCATGATATGAATAGGGTCAAAATTGACATAATTCATATTTTAAAATATAAAATATTTAATTAAATTTTATAAAATTCCAAAAAATATAAGATTAATCCAAATAGTTATCATATGTCTAAAATTTTATTATGTATAAAATATTTAATTGGATATTTTTCATGTTTTGGTAACTATTTTGATTCTTAATGTCTTAAATACTTGGTAAAATGGTAAGATTAAAAAGGGTTAAATAAAAAAGATAAGGATTAAAATAATATCCAAAAACTATCCAATTATTATTGGATTATTTTATTTCTACTTATATTCAACGTATATTTTATGTTAATGAGTTTTGGTCCTTTTGAAACCGAAAATAATTTTATAATAAAATAATACTTTCTAACTTCTCTATAGAGCCCCTCCTCCCTCTTATAAAAGGTCATCCCCTCAAACACATTTCACACACCTCTCAAGCCCCTTAGATCATACAAAATATTCTCAAAGAAGATCCAAAAATCCCCCTATTCCTCTTAGAATCTTTACCCTAGGAAGAAGGCAATTCAAGAAAGCATTTCGGCACAAGTAAAAGAGAGTTACATATTCTAAGAGGTAACATCTTCTATATAATTCCCTTCCATTATTCTAATTCCCCACTACCTATTCTATTATTTTTCTTATATTACATAACAACAAAAGTATCCTCAATATACTAGGTTTTTTTTATGAGAAGGATTCAAACTTCAATTACACAGACCTCCATCTAATGTATTTAGAACATACAACTTCTGTGGATGGTGAACTACTGCCTCACGAAACGATGATTGTTCAATCTTCTCCTACAACCTCTTGTTGTGTCCATTATGATGGAACTAGATTTATATGATATATATTATGTTTATATTTTCTTTATTATCCTGTAATTTTTATTTACAACATACCTTCATGATGTTCATGATATTTAAACATGATAATTTCATTTTAGGAAGCGCATACTACCACCCCCTCAAATGGATATGACTTGTTCATTCTATACATGGAACGTATAAAGGATGAAATTAATGAAATTATGTAACATATTTAAAATATGATATTATAATTGAATTATAATATACATATGTATCATTATGTTTTCATTCTATTAATTATGAAATAGAAATGAAAGTAGCATTCATGTGTACGTATGACTTACTGTCTCCATGAATAGCGTATTTTATTTTCTTATATCAAAATGTTATAGACTGTTATAAATACATATATACTAGATCTAAATACATATATACTATATATATGATATTTAAATCATGAATAAAAATATGGAGATAATGTAATTTTGATCACATAGACAATTTTTAATTATAAAAAGTTCTTTTTTGACTCAAGTTCCGAACATCAACAAAATGTCCGATCTAAAATAAAATAATTAACTAATTTTTTATAGCAAGGTAATAAGTTATATAAAAGGAATAATAAAATTTAAAAAGTTTCTGAAGCATGTAGAAATTAAATTAAGTTTATTATTCAATAATAACAAGGAATATACGAAATAAGTCAGACAAGTGGTAAGGGAACTTCTTAACCCAATTTTCATTATTTGGGTTAATCTTCTAATTCTTGATTATATCATGCTATGATTATGTAAGGAATAAATTTTTATGTCCTATATTTTATTTATAATTTATTTATTGGTTCTTATAGTGAATACACATTATCAATCTATTTTATTTATAAAGTGATCTTTGTAAGGGAACTTTTCAACCTCCTCTTTTAGTTAAAGAATTATTTATATTATGTCTTTTAATTTCTATTTTATTATGTTGGGATATGTTCTTATATATCCTTATTTATTTAAATTTTATGTAAAAGTTATGAGATACCATTTTTTTCTTCATTAAATCATTTTTTAAATTTTAAAGTGACGCCGTTAGGCTGCCAAATTTTGTAAGGAACTTCATCTCAATCTCCTTTCATTGAGGCATATCTTGATATTGTGCACCTTTATTATCCTATAAGGCTAATATCCTACCCTTTGACATATTATATCATGAATCTCATTATTCTCATGATATTTTAGGTTTCTTTTAATTTTATTCTTTAATTATTTTTATTCAATTATTTTCTCAAGTGGTAAGAAAATCTTTAACTAAAACATTGTTTTAAATGTTTTAAATATTTAATCTTCTAAATATTTCTCATTAATGTCCATGTTTTAAATATTGTTTTAAGGATTTATTTATATGGATATTAATGCTTTAAAATGTTAGTTCCTTTAAAGGTTTAAAAGTGGTATCAGACACTTTGATTCATAAATATATTTATTAAATGTTTTAAATGGTTTTGGAAATGGATTGACTATTTCAGTATCTTGAAATGTAATATTGTGATTTGAAATATGGAAATGTTATCTTTAATTTATTCTTGATTATGTTTTATGATTATGTGATGGTTCTTGGGAATTTTTTATGTATATGAGTGGTTTCGTGATAATCCTAGGGCGAGTGAGCCCAAGATATATCTCCAATGAATTGGGTAATGTGATGGAGGTAAATGTTAATGTTTCTCCTAAGAGATTTATAGAATATACTATGATGGGTATTCCAAATGTAACTCCCTATGCAGCTGTGAAATATAAAATGTATGTATTATAAGTTTTCCACAAGTTACCATTATGATTTATTATTTCTATGCGTTATTCATATATCTTATGATTCCATGAGGTATGTTAAACAACGTATATTTTGTATGTATTGATGGATTAATGTTTTATTTCTTTATTTTATAACTTTTACTGAGATTTTTATGATCATCCCAAGTTTTTGAAATATTTTTCATAGGGTATAAGGAAGGGTAAGATAAAGGAGGAATTCAAAAAGATTTATATCTAGAAAATAATTCTTGTTTTCTTTTAAGAGTTTTTATTTTATGAAAAAAATGGATACTGAGTAGAACTGTCTAATTTCTAATATTTGAGATGTGGTGTAATAGTTATGGCCTAATTCTATAAAACTCCAAACTTTAAAAACCCTAAATTTGGATTATTAAATTAATTCAAGATTATGTAATGTTTAAGTATGTGGACTTATAATTAAGATCTGGGGTGATCTTTAAGGATAACTATGGAGATGTTGTGGAATACAGTTACGGTCCTTGTGGACATGCTAATTCTTTAGAAGCTGAAATGATGGAAATTATCCGATTTGTGGACATTTTATATCAAATACATTGGAACAATATCTGGTTTGAGTGTGACTTAACTACAGTTGTTCATGCCATAAGGGTGGCCCATAACTAGCTCTCATGGAAGCATTCATGTAAATTGATTAATTGAATTTAAAGGATTTAATCTATGAACTACTTTATCACACACACATTTTAGGATGTGAACTACATTGTATATGGTCTCTCTAATAAAGGTGTCATGGCAGAGAGAAGCATCCACTTGAACAATGTTCCTAATGACATGATGCCTCTTCTTGTTTGGGACAAATGTAAAGTTCCCTCTTTCTGTCTTCTGTAAATATTTCCTTTTCAATATATGAGCCTTGTTGATCAATTTTCTCAAAAAAAATTCAAGAAATTTAAATTATTATTTCACCCCTCTGATGCTACTAGATTTTTTTAGACATAGATTAATTACTGGTTGTGAATATAACCAACTATTTTTTTTTCATAATCCATGAATAATCCATGATGTACATTACTAATAATTATTATGAAAAATGAAATTAATATGAAGATTAATTACCAAGGACATGGAACCAAGAAGAGAATACATTTTCACATATAATTTATAATTAGTTTATTTAATTGAATAATTATCTTTTGTTAAATTATTTATTCATTAATGAACTGGTAGACTACTCTTATCATACCATTGTCATGTTAAAGGAATCAAGGGTAGATTTTATCTAGTGACGATTGAAACATTCTTCATTAATCTCTAATAACTGGCATAAAATTATTTGGGTGCTATTAGGGATGGACCTAACTCTTATGATGATCACCATTGATCACAATCAAATCCTTAAAGATATGAAGAATTCATTCTAGTGAAGGAATATTAATCTTCATTCTACAAAGCATTCTAGGAAGAGATCTCTATAGGGATTGGGAGAATCCTCTATAAAATTCATTGGTTACAATGATGGAATATGGTTAGATCTTGCACAAAATGTTATAATTGGGTTTATATTATGCTAGAGTTAGAAGATAAATAATTATGGAAGGGCCCTTATTATTTTCTTAATTCCCGATTAACCACATGTTTAAATAATAATAATAATAATATTATTATTATTTACTTGATATGCACTAAAACCATGGATAAAATAAATATTACTAATTAGAATAAATAAATTAAAATTTATTTAAAAAATATTTAATTTGAATTTTCTCACCATACCATTAAACTTGATTTTCAAATCCTCCCCAATATTTATCGGTCCTTGAATAAAAAATATTAATTTAATAAAATAATTACCACTTTATTATTCACCAATAAATATATAAATATTATATAGAAAGTATTCATGAATAAATATTTATTAAATTTTCATGTAAATAATTAAATATGTATTTTTTAACTTGTGAATAAACCAGAATTAAGAAATATTATGCATTCACGTATTTAAATATATCATTACCTGGTGAATAAATATTTATTAAATATTCAATGCACATATATATTATTTTGAATAACTAGTGATTGAATATTTGTGATCAAACCAACATGAATAATTATTAAACCACATAAATGAATAATTTTTATCCAATATGTTAAATTCATATGGTATTTAACCAAGGTTCTGAATATAATTAGTGTATAACCCTCTAGACCCTTTTTCTTTATGGCATTAGTCTATGATGCCTAATATCCAAGGTTAGTATCGATCAACACGCCAAGGATCCCATAGAGAAATTAGATAATGTCATAATGACATGTAACCTCTAATAAACATACACCATGTAATATAATCCCTTTATATCAATATATCTCTAATCAAGCAGGTTCACGCTACTGTCATCAATCTACATCCTTGATGTCTCTTTCTTTAACATAAAAAAAACTTGATGGAAACGTTTCCATAGACATGGACTTAATTAGGAAATATAACTACCATAAAAGGTCCTGATATATCTACTTCCATTAAATAAAAAAAGGGATAAATTTTTTATTTCATTATTCATTAATACAACATCACTCGTGATGCACCCATGACATCCTTCCTCACAACAAGGATATTTATTCACAGTTTTCATAAATACAGAAAAGCTCATGAATCATGAAATAAATTAATATTAATATTAAAGTCTAAGGATTATTATAAATTTCCATAAATAATAACATACCATGACATATATAAATATGGGTTCTTTATTGGCAGGTCATGCTCCCATAATCTCTTGCATTGATGATTACTAAGGGTATAAACCATGAGAAAGTGTCTAAAAGTCCTATGAGTCTTAACCCCAGATAGCTAGTATCATTTATATCCCATAAAATAATATCATCTAACTATAAAAATTATATTTAAGAATAATTTTGTGTCACTTATGGGTCCTCATAATAGCGGGGAACTACTATGACATTTTAGTGTAATAAGCACACTTAAGACAATATCACATACTAAGTCAAATATAAGAACAATCAGGATGTGATAATAACGTTTATTAAAATACTAAGACATGAATAAAACTAATCATAAAGTATATAGAAATTGGTTTAACGGAACCAAATCAAATAGGAATCATTTACATGTTAAAATGAAACACGGTGTGCCCAATCTAACACAAATGTCATGTTTCTAGTTAAAAAATGACATTTTAGTTTAAAAAATGCATCACTCATTGAAAACCAAGAAATACCACTCATATTTTCTTGATAAATTAATAAAATAATCCTTAAGTCATTTTTGATATGTAGGAATCAACCACATGTCAATCCTACTCATGGTGTGATCGACATGGATCAAAATGTATGTTTTTAGTTTAAATGTAACATTTTATTTTGAAATGAATGCCACTCAATGAAAATAAATATAAAAAATCATATTTTATTTATATTTTTAGAAAATGACCGTAAGTCATTTTTTTATATAGGAATCAACTACACATCAATCTAACACAATGTGTGTCTAATATGACAAAAAGTGCATGTTTTTATTTAAAATCATCATTTTAGTAGAAAACACACTTCAATACCCAAACCAGATAAAAAAACTCATATTGTTTTAATAATTTAGGAAAAAATTCATAATTCATTTAGGAAATATAGGACTTGTCCATATATCAATATGACACACGATGTGATCAATATGACTCAAAGTACATGTTTTAAGTTCAAAAGTAACATTTTAGTTCAAAACACATATAAAATGTTATAAAATATGTAGAAACACTTTAATTTATTTTATCATTTATAAAAAAAGTCTCCAAATCATTTTTGATGTGCACGGATCAATTTCACAAGAGTCTGATACACAATGTACTCAATATGGCTTGAAGTTAATAATTTTAGTTTAAAATTAACATTTAATTAATGCATTATATAATATTTATTTATCATCTATTTATTTATAGTATTATTAACAAATGAATTATTTTTTATTATATGAAAACTCTTCCTTTTTTTCTTGAGATGACGTGGTGTGTTCCGAAACTGGTAGCACGATTGGGATATTTTGAAAAGGGGTCTTAAAGACAACATAATACATGATATTTTTTGATTTTGTTGAAAAATGTAATGTTTATAATAAGTTTTCCAAATCTTTATGATTATTTTGTATTTAAAATTTTGTAATTTATATTTTTTTTGTAATTTTAATTTATTATTTAATTGTAATTAAATTATACATTTAATTAAAATGGGTTGATGTAATGTGATATAAATGTAGAAACACATTTATGAAACCCATGGATTTTATCTATGAAACTATTAGAATTTATTAATTTATCTTTTATATATTCTAAAAATACAATTTATATAAGTAACTTTTATCAGTGCTAGAAATAGCCCTGATAAAAGCACCCTTCGTCAGTGCTGACAATGGATGTTCTTTGTTAGAAATTTTTTTAGCACTCATAAAGGGTGATTTTATTAGTGGTATTTCTAGAACTAATAAAATAACATATGTTTTAAAGTTTTTTATAATGTTATTTATTTTTTAGTACTAACGATGGCCTTTTTACGTATTGATAAAGATATTATCTTCAGTAGTGAACATATTGAACTCATTGAAAAATTATTGTTGTTAATACTGTGCATACAAAGGATCCCTGGTGACTATAAGATCTTCAACCATGTTTTGTAAAAGTAATATAATATAATCACTTATAACTCATCCACTTTCATTAAAATTAGACTCAAACAAAATAAAATAAATGGGAACACTAACTACTTTTTAAAAAATTCATGTTAGTACATTCCATATTGATTCATAATCATTCCACTAATTTAAAATATTAAAATTATCTTCATTATCAATTTGTGGAGTGTCTAAGTATCATTTCAGTTTAGATACACCTGGACTAGATTATTTAGAAGGTTATATTTTTTTTTATAATTTTCCATATACTTTAACTAAAATGCGAAGAATGTATAGGTTGGGTTGGTTGTATACTAATAAAACCACATGTATTAACTTTATATACATTATATAACCATTTTGAAAAATAAAATATACTAAAAATTGAGATTCATCCTCAAAAATAATTTCTAAAAATGTTTTCATACTAGATTCTTTACACCTTGTATCCAATATAACTATCATTAAAAATATTTTAGGTGATAGCTTAAAATATTTATCAAATTTATATTCATGGAAGTATCAATGAGAATATAATATTTATAGTACATATAATTTATTAAAATTAAAATTATATTTTCTAAATTATATAAAACTAAAGGTGACGTAGGAAAGTTTTCAGGTGAAAAAAAATAAAGTATAATTTTCAAATACAAGAAAAATATCTATATAATTTAAATTTTGAAAAAACAATTTCTTCAAGAATAATGGACCCGTCACGTATTATTTTATATTGAAAAAATAAATCTATATATTTTTTAAAAGATAATTATAACATATAATATATTTAATTCCATTTATTTTATAGGTTTTAATGTACTTTCAATTCTTTCATCTTTTTATTTTGAAAAATCTTTTTATATACTTGTACATGATTAATAGAACTATTAATAATAATAATTCATTTCCTAATAATATCTATCGAATCTTTATAAATAGATAATCTATATTTAACAATCAAATACAAAATATGAGTACAAAAATGAATATGAATTGTTATCTCATAACATGGTAATTATAAGGTAGTTATAAGACTTGCCAATATATTATTTTAATATGATGCATAATTATTAGTAAGTGTAAATAATTTATTTTTAAAAACCCATTTAAAAACATTATCTCTTAATGAAACTCTTAATAAAAGACTAGTGTGTGAAAGTTTAATCAATTTGAATGAAATAGTTATTTTATTTAACTTCCAATCATTACTAATAAAAAGAGTAGTAATGAATTGATTTTCAATATTTTGATTAGAATTCGATAAATTTGTTGTTTTAGAAAAAAATCCATTTAATTTGAAATAAATAATTATAATAATAGATTTAATGTTATTAATTTTTTATAAAATTTTGTTTCTTATAGTATTTCATGAAAAGGCTTATATTGAGGAGTAAATGCTACATAAACTAAATTAGTAAAATTAGGTAATTCACTAGTATTGAATGATTGTTATTTTTTAATTATATAATAAAAAGTATTATATTATGAACATATAAATCCATAATAAAAATTACTTAATTTATTAATTCTTAATTTCATTTTTGTTCTAATATATATTTCATTGCTTATAACATTAGAATTAACATATCTTTTGAGGTGGATAGTTCCACTATTATAAGAATTTCTATGTAGTTTAGAGTTGTATTTATATTTTTATTTTAATTTTATTTCTCCCTCATATTCATAAACATAATTTTTTTTAAATTTATCCTAAAAATTATATTGAGACTTAGATGATGATTTAACTTGAGGATGGTGAGATACAAAAATAGGAGAATTCAGAATATTGGTATGTTGTGAACTTACCGATTCAGGAATAATAAATTGAAGAGGATGCATTAAAAAAAATTTAATTATAATCCTCACAATAATTATTAAAATACCAAATTTAGCGAGATGTAAATAAAAACTTAATCTTTTTATGCACAAATTTCAAACATAGAAGAATAACCACAATGGAGTTATACTATGTAACACCCAAGAATTTTATAAGAAATATTTTGTTTTTATTTTATATAAATCATCAAAGGAATCTTTCACTACACACAACACTATCTTGGTTTGCTTTACATGCAATCGTGACCTTCCTTGATAGCTTGCGTCCTACGCAATACCGAGTTTCACTAAACAACGATATGCTATTAAAATATTATTAAAACTAGCCGTAATGAATAGTAATAACCACTTTTTGAAATTTTGAAAATTTTATTTTTCAAAATGGACTTTGTTTTTGGATTCGGAATATCGAAATTAGCCTAGGGTGAAATTTTGGTATTTTTCCTGAAACTTTCAATTTTTGATGAATAGTGAAAACACTGAGTTACTATTTAAAAACCGACTTTTTATTTAAATAATTATTTATTTTATTTAAATTTATTTTAGGTCAAAATTGATACATAATACCTATATAAGTTCAATGTAATTCATTGGAGTAATTTTATAATAATTTTAGATATATAAAAAGTTTATTGAACTTTTCACCGTCTTTTGCCCACCTCCTAGGAGAATTTTCAAATTTACAGAAAACTTAATTTTACCGCTTCTGTGAGTGGAATTTTAAAAATCCGAGAGACATGGTTTATTTCAGTAAGTAAAATGTATTTCAATGAGATGAAATTAATTTTTGGTGAATAGTAGCTTTTTAGTTTTATTTACCACGGTTAAAAGAAAATAGGGTAATTAAGGGTAAAAATGATATTATTATTACCCTAACACATGTAATAATTCTATTGGATAAGTTTAATTCGACCAAAACCAACCTTAGGAATAAAATATGACCATTTAGGCCCACTTGGATTAGATTAGGACATTTATTATTAATTTATTTAAAGAAGGGTTAAAATAGTTAAAATCAAAGTTTAATAAGTACATAATTTTTAATATAGGGTTATACATAAGATAAATTCGACTATAAATATTAATTAGAAATCTAAAAATATTTCCTACATAATTGTATTTTATTTGTAATTTTTAGACATTAAATAATATAATTTATTTATGACACAAAGATGATGCAGTAATTATCTTATTAATGAAATATTGACATAATTGATGTTATAAATACCCAAATAAATGTAATTTGAGACTTTTTAAGAATTATAATAATTTTATATGTTAATATGACATGTTATTATTGATTTAATTAACTTTTTTTGAACTAATCATTCTGTTATGATTTTTACAAAAATCAATTACGAAATAGTGTCAAAATTGACATAAATTAGTTTTTAAAATAAATATTATATTATTAATTGTTATTTTATTCCTAAAAATCTAAGGTTCATCCAAATTACTTATATAGGGTTATATATATTAATAATAAACAACTTGGGGTTCGTTTGGCTTGTTATAGTAAGTTTATTGACCTTATAGTGTAAGAACACAAAAAGACACAGTAAAAGTAAAATTATCTAACTTAAAGTTAGATCTAAATGATAAGGTTAAAATAGTAAACTTAACTTGTACAAATTCTATGGGATGAAATTATTTCGATCCATACCCAACTCATATTCGAAATAAATCAATTTGGAGCTATTTAAAACTGAATATGGCTTTATAATAAAATAATATTTTTAGTTTTTCCAAAGGTGCCCCTCTCCTCCCTTATAAAAGGGCACCTCCTCCCTCTCTTAAACACACCACTTTGAGCCTTCAAGATCGGACAAACCCTGAAAATTTCTCCTCTCCACTTCCCTAGAAACATCCTAGAGGTCCTGGTATTCTTAAAAGACCAATTTTAGTGCCCTAAAAGGAGGTCTCAAAGAGGCGCTTCAAAGAAGAGGTAATGTCCATTACCGAGTTTTTCAACTTTATTTCTTCTTCCACTTATTCTTATTTAGTTGTTTAATTATGAATTAATAACATAAGTATAACTCATATAATTATATGTTATTATAATTATTAAACAAACCTATTTCACCATCTATCCATCCTACGGAAAACGAAATCACCACGCGTGCGTACGTACGGAATACCGTCTCCACGCCGTGGTGTAATCTATTTTCCACCACCACCTTAATTGGATGTGTATAATGGTGTAAAGAATAAATATATATGATTATTTTAAAGTGGTATTGATTCTGAAATAGTATACATACACTCCAATACAATTCCACGATCATGGGAACGATATCATCGCTCATGTGTATGTACGGAATACCGTCTCCACGATGTGATGCGACTCGTTGTACATGATATTAATTGCATAATTATTATATAAATGAATTGAATGAATGAATATGATATATATTACACTAATACCATTATGGAAATGAGGTATCTATAACCTAAAAATAAGAATAAGAATTTATTCGACAAAACACACATAAGAACAAAAAGTAATAAACACCCGAATAACAAGTAGCAATGAAATATTACTAATAATAAGCTAAGAATATGACCATATAGGATTCTGAAATAAGTCAATGAAATTATTTAAATCATTATATAAGAGGTTCAGACACTTACGAAGAAAATTGGACCTAAGGTAAGGGAAAATCTCGCAATCTCATTTTTATCCGAGATTGTTTATACTTCAGAATTTACTGGGGAATATTTATCATCCACATCCATGTTTCCTCAATATGTAATATTATTTATATCCTCCTAAAATTTTTTAAAACTAATTTTACCCTTCAGTGAGTTTTTAGTAAAATATATGAAAGGAATCTTTTGTCATTTTTCGTACGAGGTACTTTTTCACTTTTTCGACAAAAGTACGAGAAGAATGTTTTTTTAACTTATACGACATGAATGGATTTTTAAAACATTATTTACAAGAATATTCCTTTACAAGTTTTCAAGTTTATTTTAATTAAATTATTTTAGTTTAGAATCGTATGACATCTTAAGAAAGGAAAAGTGTTTTTGAAGTAGAAAGGATATTTTTCTCAAGAATGGAGTTCAAGTGTTTTACCAAAATTATTTTCCATCTAAGATAATAAAGGGTTCTGTTTCTATCCCTATTATTACATTGATTTGATTATGTTGTGATGAAATTATTTTTATGAATTCCTTTATCTTATATGAATTGTTTTATGATGTCATGATGATTAAGAATCCCATTTTTATTACATGGGTTATGCTATGATGTATGGTTTATGATTTTGTGGCACACATAAGAATGGTATAATTATGAGATGGGTGGGACCTATATCTCCCTCCAATTCATTGGGTATAGATTTTATATCTCATGAGATAGACATGGCTGGAACGGCAGGTTAAACCGGTTCAATGAAACAGGACTAAAACGAGGAATGAACTCGGTTCAGAAATGGACTTTGTCCACTAAGATAGTCTTGGAAATGAGTCATGACTAATAAGAAATTATTCTCTATGATTATGTGTGTATTCCACAAAGCTTCATGTTTTAAGTTATGATTATTGTGATTACATTTTCACTACCATGATTTATCCCATGTTATGAAATTATGATCTCTTTTGCGGGGTAAGATTTCCAAAATGTTATGTTCTTATGAATATGATGTGATTGATATTTATTTTGTTTACCCTTACTGAGCATTTGAGCTCACCCTTCTGTATTTTTTCTTTCCCCAGGTCAGGAAGAAGGTTATTAAGTTAGATATGCCAAAAGGGACTATAGATATGATGAAATAAATGGGAGAAAGTGTAGATGCTTTATGAACCAGTTGTTTATGTTTCCCAGTTTCGAAATACACTATACCTATACTGTCCTTTCATGGTTTTGATATATGTTTTAATAAGTGTACTTAAATTTTGAAGTACTAAAAATGTATGTAAAGTATTGGTCGTTATAGTTGGTATCAGAGGAAAGGTATAGTCAACCTTTGGAAACTAGGACGTGATGGCCTTAGTAAGAATCCTAAGGATAAGTCTAAGCATATAACACAATCTTAGTGTTTTAAAAATGGCCATGAATAACCGAGGATAAGACCTTAAGTGTGAAATTTTATTCTTGATTATGTGGTTTTCCTATTATAATTAGTGTTTCTCACACTATTCTTCTTGGTTTCAGTCAATGCCTGGAACCCAAAGGAACCATGTTAATGCGGAATGCGACGGGAAATGCAATGATTGTCTCCCTAAGCAATCAAACGTTATGGGAGCTGAAATGAAAAATCTTTTAGCCATGCTCACACAACTTTCTCAAGCTATGAATCATGCAGGACTTCCAAACAAGCAAAGGAAAAAGTAACATTATGTTGAATCCTTCGTGAGACATCATCCACCTTCATTCAGCAGGTCTACTGATCCATTAGTTGCTGAAAAATGGATCAGTACTACTGAAAAGATATTTTCAGTTCTTCAATGTTCTGAATATGATAAAGTCATCTTAGTAGTGTATCATTTGGAAGGTGATACTGATCAATGGTGGAATTTTATCAATAATACGAGGCCAAGAGATGAAATTGATTCCATAGAATGGGATGAGTTCAAGAACATATTTTTCAATAAGTACTTCCCTCGTATTCTCTGAACAATGATGGAGAAGGAGTTTCTTGATCTAAAACAAAAGGATGGTGAATCTGTTGGTACTTATGAAGAAAATTTTACAAGACTTTCAGGGTACGCTTCTGGTATTATTATCCAACCTGAGAGTAAGATCGATCAATTATTTAGTGGATTAAAACCAAGTCTTTGAAGGGCGTTAGCGATAAGGGACTTCAATAGATATGAGGAAGTCATTCGATGTGCTCTCAAAGTTGAGATTGAGATTGAAGTAACCCATCAGTCATATGGGTTTGATAAGAAGAGGAAAATGGAATTCAAAGGAAAATCTAAAGACCACATTGAAAAGAAGATGAGTTTTTCCTTATGCTCAATGTGTGGAAAGATACATGGAGGGAGTTGTCTTAAAGGGACAACTAAATGTTTCAAATGTGGAAAGGAAGGTCATCAGGCATTTGAATGCCGCAATGATGGGAAGAAGATGTCTAGTGATGAAAACAAAGAAAAGGCTACACAGAGTGAACCTCCTACACTTAAATGTTACAAGTGCAAGGAAATGGGGCATTATGCCAATCAATTCCCTAATCCAAGGGCTGTTGATGATGATCGATGTTGAAATACTCTTAATGATAAAGACAAAGGAATGTCACATGCAATTTCTATCAGTGATGTGGAGTACAATAACGAAGTGGTGAAAGGTACACTTACCATCCACTCTAAAGTAGCAAATGTTTTATTTGATTCTGGATCCACCCACTCCTTTATTTCTGAAAAATTTTCTAAGGGTATCACCATATTACCTCAACAATTAGATGTTAATTTAGCTGTGACAACCCCTAATGGCACAACAGTCACATCGAAAGTTTATAATTCTTCTCCGATTGATGTTTGTGGGAAAATGCTTTCTGCAAATATTGTGATCCTTCCTATAGTGGAATTTGATGTGATTATTGGCATGGATTTAGCTTCTTTATATGGAGCTCATATCAATTTCCAAAGAAGGGAAGTCAGATTTCATATTCCAGATCAATCTATGATCGTTTATCGATGCAAAGATGAACATAACCTTCCAGTGGAAATTTCTTCCATCTTATGGTTCGTGATTCCACTAAATGAAGGTTATTTATCTCAAATGGTTGGTGAGAAACTCACGATTAAGAATATTCCAATTGTATGAGAGTTTGATGATGTCTTTCCGGAGGAATTTCTGGGTCTTCCACCAAATCGTGAAGTTGAGTTTTCAATAGAACTCGTACCGGGTGCTTTACCTATTTCAAAGACACCTTATAGAATGGCCCCAATTGAGTTGTAGGAATTGAAGAAGAAACTCCAAGAGAATCTTGATAAGGGGTTCATATGCTCTAGTGCATCACCTTGGGGAGCACCTGTTCTGTTTGTTAAAAATAAATATGGATCAATGAGACTCTGCATTGATTATCGAGAACCTAACAAGATCACTATCAAGAACAAATATCCTTCCCGCGCATTGATGATTTATTTGACCAACTACGCGGAGATCAATAACTTTCCAAGATTGATCTTAGTTTAGGGTATCATCAATTAAGGGTCAAAAGGGAGGATATACCAAAGACGACTTTCCGTACAAGGTATGGACACTATGAATTTATAGTGATGCCATTTGGACTTACTAATGCCCCTCCTATCTTCATGGATCTGATGAATAGAGTCTTTAGAGACTATCTTGATCAGTTTGTGGTAGTATTTATAGACGATATTCTTGTCCATTCAAAGAGAAATGAAGAACATAAAGATCACTTGAAATTATATTGAAGACCCTAAGAAAGGAGAAGCTTTATGTAAAATTTACCAAGTGTGAATTTTGGCTTCAAAAAGTTGCATTTTTGGGTCACATAATCTCAAAAGAGGGGATATCTATGGATCCAGAAAAAACAGAGGTTATCGAAAGATGGTCGAGACCAACAACAGTAACTGAGATCTGAAGTTTTCTTGGTTTGGATGGATATTATTGACGTTTTGTGAAATATTTTTCACGATTATCTAATCCACTCACCAGGTTGACTCAGAAAGGAGTTAAGTTTGTTTGGATGGAGGAATGTGAAGAGAATTTCCAGGAGTTGAAAAGAAGGTTATCCAGTGCACCTGTGCTCACACTGCCTTGTATTGGAGAAAGGTTTGTGATCTACAGTGATGCATCCAAGAAGGGATTGGGGTGTGTTGTTATGAAAAATGATATGGTGATAGCTTATGCCTCATGACAGTTGAAAATCCATGAGCAAAATTACCCAAATCCTGATTTGGAGTTAGCTGTGGTAATCTTTGCATTAAATATTTGGAGGCATTATCTTTATGGAGAAAGGTGTGGCATTTATACTGATCATAAAAGTTTAAAGTATATTTTTACACAAAAGGAGATGAATATGCGCCAAAGAAGATGGTTGGAGCTGATTAAGGATTATGACTACTCAATTCATTACCACCCTAGGAAAAAAAACAGGGTGACAGATGCATTAAGTCTACAAGACCATGCCAGTTTATCCATGATGAGGATCACAAAAGATCCAATATTTATGGATTTACAAAGGATGGATCTTGGAATTATAATGAAAGGGGAAAAATTGTATCTTTCTCAAATGAATGTTCAACCATATATACATGCTAAGATTAAAGAGGCACAGAAAGAAGATGTAGAGTTACAAAAGAAGGTGAGAAATGTTCCTGAATTCAACCTTGATTGTGATGGGATAATAAAGTTCAGGAATCTGGTTTGTGTTCCTCCCATCCCCGAATTAAATAAGGAGCTGCTGGATGAGGCTCATAGTTCTTCATTCTCTACTCATCCTGGAAGCACAAAGATGTATAGGGACCTGAAAGAGTACTTCTGGTGGGATGGCATGAAAAGAGATGTTGCTGAATATGTTTCTTGATGCTTGGTTTGTTAGCAAGTTAAATCTCAGAGATAGAAGTATAAGGGGATGTTACAACCATTACCTATACCCGAACAAAAATGGGAAAACATCACTATGGAAATTGTCACAGGACTTCCTAAAACATCCAAAGGAAATAATGCCATCTGGGTCATAGTTTATCATCTTACAAAGTATGCACACTTCATTTCTATTAGAGAGTATTTCTCTCTGGATCAGATTTCCAGGATATATGTAAAGGAAGTGGTAAGATTGCGTGGAGTACCACTTTCTATTATATCTGATCGGGATCTGAGGTTTACCTCAAAGTTCTGGCGAAGTCTTCAGCATACTCTGGATACAGAGTTGAGTTTCATCACTGCTTATCATCCTGAGACAGACGGTCCGTCTGAGAGGACAATTCAAACTCTAGAAGATATGTTGAGAGCTTGCTCTATGGATTTAAAAGGTGGTTGGGATCAACACCTACCTTTGGTGGAATTTTCTTATAATGATAGCTTTCACTCCAGTATTCAGATGGATCTTTATGAATCTCTCTATGGAAAGAAATGTAGGACTCCAACTTTCTGGGATGAAGTTGGGGAATGAAAGCTATTAGGACCTGATCTTGTTGATGAGATGGAAGAAAAGGTCCAATCTATTCAACAACACATAAGAGCAGCTCAGAGTCGACAAAAAAGTTATTCCGACAATCGAAGAAAAGACTTAGAGTTTGAAGTGGGTGATAAAGTGTTCTTATGAATATCTCCTTGGAAGAGAGTAATGAGATTTGGAAAGAAGGGAAAGCTGAGCCCTAGGTATATTGGTCCTTTCGAAATACTGGATCGTGTTGGGAAGGTAGCTTACCGATTGGCGCTTCCACCGAATATCTCTCAAGTTCACGATGTGTTCCATGTATATCTCCTGAGAAAGTAAATACCTGATCCTTCACATGTACTCAGCTCAGAAGTTGTACCGCTGGAACAAGATCTTTTTTATGAAGAACAACTGATAGAGATTCTCGATCGTAGTGAAAAAGTCCTACAGAACAAGACCACTCTCTTGGTGAAAGTTTTATGGAGGAACCACCAATTAGAAGAAGCTACATGGGAGCTTGAGGATATGATGAGGGAGAGGTATCCTCACCTATTTGTTACAAGTGACGAATTTCGAGGGCGAAATTCATTTTAAGGGGGGTAGAATGTAACACCCGAGACTTTTATATAAATATTTTTTTATTTTATATAAATCATCAAAGGAATCTTTCACTACACACAACACTATCTTGGATTTCTTTACACGAAATCGTGACCTTTCTTGATAGCTTGCGTCGTACGCAATACCGAGTTTCACTAAACAACGATATGCTATTAAAATATTATTAAAACTAGCCGTTATGAATAGTAATAACCACTTTTTAAAATTTTGTAAATTTTATTTTTCAAAATGGACTTTATTTTTGGATTCGGAATATCTAAATTAGCCTAGGGTGAAATTTTGGTATTTTTCTGGAAACTTTCAATTTTTGATGAATAGTGAAAACACTGAGTTACGATTTAAAAAACAATTTTTTATTTAAATTTATTTTTGGTCAAAATTGATACATAATACCTATATAAGTTCAATGTAATTCATTGGAGTAATTTTATAATAATTTTAGATATATAAAAATATTATTGAACTTTTCACCGTCTTTTACCCACCTCCTAGGAGAATTTGCATATTTACATAAAACATAATTTTACCGCTTCTGTGAGTGGAATTTAAAAAATCCGAGAGACATGGTTGATGTCAGTAAGTAAAATGTGGTTCAATGAGATGAAAATAATTTTTGGTGAATAATAACTTTTTATATTTATTTACCACGGTTAAAAGTAAATAGGGTAATTAAGGGTAAAAATGATATTATTATTACCCTAACACATGTCATAATTATATTTGATAAGTTTAATTCGACCAAAAACAACCTTATTAATAAAATATTACCATTTAGGCCCACTTGGATTAGATTAGGACATTTATTATTAATTTATTTAAAGAAGGGTTAAAATAGTTAAAATCAATGTTTAATAAGTAAATAATTTTTAATATAGGGTTATACATAAGATAAATTAGACTATAAATATTAATTAGAAATCTAAAATATTTCATACATAATGTTATTTTATTTGTAATTTTTAGACATTAAATAATTTAATTTATTTATGACACAAAGATGATGCAATAATTATCTTATTAATGAAATATTGACATAATTGATGTTATAAATACCCAAATAAATGTAATTTGAGACTTTTTACGAATTCCAATAATTTTATATGTTAATATGACATGTTAGTATTTATTTAACTAACTTTTTTAGAATTATCATTCTGTTATGATTTTCATAAAAATCAATTACCAAATAATGTCAAAATTGACATAAATTAGTTTTTAAAACAAATATTATATTATTAATTGTTATTTTATTCCTAAAAATCTAAGGTTCGGCCAAATGACTTAGATAAGATTATATATATTAATAATAAACAACTTGGGGTTCGTTTGTCTTTTTTATAGTATGTTTATTAACCTTATAGTGTAAGAACACAAAAAGACACGGTAAAAGTAAAATTATATAACTTAATGTTAAATCTAAATGATAAGTTTAAAATAGTAAACTAAACTTTTCAAAATTCTATTGGATGAAAGGATTTAGACCCATACCCACCTTAGCTTTGAAATAAATCAATTTGGGGCTATTTAAAACCGAATATGGCTTTATAATAAAATAATATTTTTAGTTTTTCCAAAGGTGCCCCTCTCCTCCCTTATAAAAGGGCACCTCATCCCTCTCTTCCTCACACCACTTTGAGCCTTCAAGCTCGGACAAAACCTTCCAATTTATCCTCTACACTTCCCTAGAAACATCCTAGAGGTCCTGATATTATTAAAAGACCAATGTTAGTGCCCTAAAAGGAGGTCTCAAAGAGGCGCTTCAAAGAAGAGGTAATGTCCGTTACCGATTTTTTCAACTTTATTTCTTCTTCCACTTATTCTTCTTTAGTTGTTTCATTATGAATTAATAACATCACTATCACTTATATACTGATATGTTATTATAAGTATGAAATAACCCTATTTCACCATCTATCCATCCTATGGAAAACGAAATCACCGCGCGTGCGTATGTACGGAATACCGTCTCCACGCCGTGGTGTAATCTATTTTCCACCACCACCTTACTTGGATGGGTATAATAGGGTAAAGAATAAATATATATGATTATTGTAAATTGGTATTGATTCTGAAATAGTGTACATACACTCCAATACAATTCCACGGTCATGTGAACGATATCATCGCTCGTGTGTACGTACGAAATACCGTCTCTACGATGTGATGCGACTCGTTCTACATGATCTTCATTGAATAATGATTATATAAATGAATTGAATGAATAAATATGATATATATTACACTAATAAAATTATGGAAATGAGGTATCTATAACCTAAAAATAAGAATAAGAATTTATTCGACAAAACACGCATAAGAACAAAAAGTAATAAACACCCGAATAACAAGTAGCAATGAAATATTACTAATAATAAGCTAAGAATATGGCCATATATGATTCTGGAATAAGTCAATGACATTATTTAAATCATTATACAAGATGTTTGGACACTTATGAAGAAAATCAGACCTAAGGTAAGGGAAAATCTCACAATCTCATTTTTATCCGAGATTGTTTATACTTCAGAATTTACTGGGGAATATTTATCATCCACATCCATGTTTCCTCAATATGTAATATTATTTATATCCTACTAAATTTTTTTAAATTTAATTTTACCCTTCGGTGAGTTTTTATTAAAAGAGATGAAAGGAATCTTTTTTCGTTTTTTTGTTCGAGATACTTTTTGACTTTTCCGACAAAAGTACGAGAAGAATGTTTTTTTAACTTATACGACATGAATGGATTTTTAAAACATTATTTCCAAGAAGCTTACTTTACAATTTTTCAAGTTTATTTTTAATCAAATTCTTTTAGTTTAGAATTGTATGACATGTTAAGAAAGGAAAAGTGTTTTTGAAGTAGAAATGATATTTTCCTCAAGAATGGATTTCAAGTGTTTTATCAAAATTGTTTTACTTCTATGATAATAAATGGTTCTGTTTCTATCCCTATTATTACATTGATTAGATTATGTTATGATGTAATTATTTGTATAAATTCTTTTATCTTATATGAATTGTTTTATTATGTCACAATGTTTAAGAATCCCATTTTTATTACATGGGTTATGCTATTATGCATGGTTTATGATTTTGTGGCACACATAAGAATGGTATCATTACAAAATTTGTAACAAAAGTAAAATTAACACAATAATTTCAAGCATATTTTCTTGTTTGAATTATAGATTCAAAATTTTTAATTACTTTCTCAAGAGGATGATATTTAAGATTTTTCCAATTTTTAGGATCATATTTGGAAGAGATATAGCCCTCCTCAACTGATATATTATGATTTTTAGGTTTATGTTCACCAAATTTAAACTCTTTGAATTATTTTATAGTTTTCTCTAATTTTGGATTTCTATTTTTAAAACCAGATTCATTAAATATAACATGAAACATTTATTCCATTTTCATAGTTTTCTTATTATATACTATACAATTTTTACAATAATTTTAATATCATATAAAAATACATCCAACACTATTAGAATGAAATTTATCAAATTTATTCTTTATATTTAAAATAAATCTTTATATCCAAATACTTTTAAAAGAGATTTTTTCATTTATATATTTTATACAATTCATAATAAATTTAATTTAAAAATGCTATAGTAAAAACTTTAATCAAATTATAAGTTATTGTATTAATTTATTTGACACAAAAATATTTTGATAAATTATCTTCATTAAGCATTGTGATTGCCGTTCCCAAAATAATTCTACTTTTTACTTTCTGTGACACTATTTTGTTGTGGTGTTTTAAGAGAATAAAAATTGAAAATATCCCTTATATTCATAAATTTTTTAAAATTTATATTAGCAAACTCACCTCCTCTACCACTTATAATATAAATAATTAAATAACCCTTTTCATTATGAACTAATTTACAAAATCAAATAAATCTGGATAGAGTTTCACTTTTTTGAGTAAAGAAATAAGTATAAGTTAACTTAATAAAATCAATAACAATAAAAACATACTTCTTACCTCCTAAAAATATAGTATTCAAAGGAAAAAATAAATATAGATACTTAAGATGAAGTGATTTCGGGGTATTATCTTCATCAATAGATCTAGATGTTTCCTTATGTTGTTTACCTTTTAAAAATGAATCACAAAGAAAATAATTACTTTTTTTTAAATTAGGTAATTATAGATTCTCTCCATGATTTAATATATTATAAAACAAACAAAAATTTTCATTTCCAAGCCTCCAATTATGAAATAAATCATTTTCTTCTATAGTATTACAACACTTCTAATTAATAAATTCAAAAATAAAAAAAGAAATATTATCTTTTCTGTTTGAATAATAAAAAATATTTTCATTCTAAAAATCAAAATATTTATTATATACAAACTTGAATTTAATTCCATCATCACAAAGCTATGATATACTAATTAATTTCTATTTTAATCCTTGAATACACAAAAAATTATAAATTAAAATAGTATAAATAGACCTACTTCACCAAATACTATAAAATTTACTTTTGAGTTATCATTGAACGTCATAGAGCCTCTATTACATTTATTTCAAGATAGAAAGTATAATGGTTCACCAGTATAATATCTTGAACTCTCATTATACATATACTATAAGTGCTTGAAACTCTTTAGGAATATTTTCTCAAACCAGTCATGTTGAAATAAATTTTGGTACCCATGCTATCGTGGGTCCAACATGATTAGAATAAACGTTATTAGGTACCCATATATATCTTAATAATTTATTTAAGGATAACCTTGAAGATAAATTATTCGAAATGAAATATTTAGTATGAGAAAAATATTGAGTAATCATCAATGAGTATTCATTAACATAATTCCATTGTATACAAAATCTAAAACATGTAACCATATATACATTTCCTTTATCACTTATTACAAATAAATTATTGTTCATCCTAAGAAATTGATTATAATTACAAAAAAAATACTATTTTAATTTTTTATTGATATCATTTTTTTCATATTTTTCATTTCTTTAAATAAGATTAGAAATTGTTTAATTCAAAATAATAATTTTAGTTTTCAATTTTCCATTTTATTTTTTTGATTCTCTAAATAATTAAAAAAAAATTCATTTGAGTAAGTAATTGTATTTATTGATCTATTAGTTTCCTCTTCAAGAATTTTACATTACTTATTTACATAATACATATCATCTTATATCTTATTAAATTTCTTTTCTTCCCCTTTATTATTCATTGAAAAGAAATTATTAATCCTTTAATTTTTATCTTTTAGTTTCCTATTTTCTATTTTGAAATTATTATTTTCTTTTTTAGATTATAATTTTTAGAATCATCAAATACTTTCTCATTAAAAAAATGATTATATTATTTTAGTATTTTTGTTATTTTGAATTAGTTTTTAGTTTATTTGAAATTTTTCTTATTTTCACCTTTTAATTATCTATATAATTATATAACTCATATGACATCTTTCTATATTTGTTTGCTTCCATTTGATATATATTTTTAACACTAGAATTTTTAGAATTTGAATTTTATCTTAAAATATAATTAGAATAAATATTAACTTCAATTATTTTTCTTATCCATTAAACACTATTTAAATGATTTCCTTTTACTTTTAGAATCATTACTAAATTCTGAATCTTCAGTACAACTCTATTGAACTATCATTTATTTATTTTCCTTATTTATAAAATTCTTATCATTTCTTAGGTGCTTCAGTTTCAAATTTTTTTTACTAACATTATTATTTTCCTTTCTATCTTTCCTTATGAATCTCATCTTTAAACCTTTATTTTTTTTCCTTAATTTGTAAATACTTTTAGTCAAGTGAGGTATCTCATACTTCTCACTTATCCCTAATTCATAATTATATGTGTTAATAGAGAATTTATATTAGATTTAGATAAAATGAATTTATTATTTGATGTTTCTTCCCCAAAAATAATATTTAAATCTAACTTATACTAAAGTAGTGAACTGATAAGTTCATCCAAATTTAAAACTGTTAAATTTTTTACTCTCAACTATCTCCACTTTTTTTTCATGCCACTTATTATATAGAGATCACGACACAATTTCCACAAATATTTTATTATCAATAGTTTATCCTAGTTTCCTCACCCCATTGATGGTAATTGTGATTTTTTATAACATTTGGTTTATGGATACATCCTCTCCTATTATAAAATCTTGATAGTATACACATAGAATTCCCAATTTTATTCTTTTATGATTTCCTGAGTCAAAGTGTCTTACTTGAAGTATCCTTTAATTTTATTGAGATTTATTACATTTTGAGTCATGGATAAACATGTTTTGTTTAAGAACACAGTATAATATATTATATTTCTTTAATTCAAAACATACTTTATGAAATAGTTACCTATTAGTGTATTTAGATCAATATCAGGTTGCTTCTATTATTTCTAAATTATTGACCAATGATTATTAATCGGATTTTTTTGGTATGATTACATCCTCTTATGAAATATGTCATAATATCTACCATTTATTTATGGTGGGTTTTGAGTTCTCAAACCATCATTTGAGTTCATTTATGACATATTTTAGAAATATTTTATTCTTTAGATGATTACATCTAAGATAAGGTTAACACCATAAATAAATATGAAATAGAATCTTTATCTAAGAGGAATAATATTTGATAAACATTATCTATACTTAATAAGATTCCAAGCATGTCTAGGGGTTAATAAAACTTCTCTAAAATCTTATTATATTAAAATAATAGTGTTCATTATCATATTTACAACACATGAAAAATCATAATAAAAGTTGAATGAATAATGTTCTGAAAATACACAGAAGAAATATAAACAATTTATCAATATATTTTTATTGTAGTTCAAATCAAATGATACTAAAACATATATTAATGATCATATTATCCTTGATAGGAATGATATCCACTAAAATACACTCACTTTTGAATGGAGTGGCAACATTACATGATCTTACTTTACCTCACCTAGTGGTACCACACAAAAACATTCATACCTTTGTATGAACCAAGGAATAAATAATAAATCTATATTATTCATTCATTATAAAATAAAAAAATAAGTGAAATATAATCATTATAATATATATGTATTTTAAAAACAAATAACATAGATAAAATAAATCATATAAACTTATAAAAAATAGAAATATTAAAACTACTTGAAATAGGAGTATCATAATAATTATTTTGAAATAAAGTAAACCGTGTAAGAATTGTTATTATATCTATCTAAACATAATTTGTGATTTGTGTAATCATTATTTTTAAAATTATTTTCTATAATCATAAAAAGCCCAGTTTTCATAAAAATTATATTTCATTTTTCTTGTGTGATTTTTAAATTTTCTCATAATACATGAAGAATTTTCTATGTTTTTGAAGTTCATAAGACTAAAAAAAATTGAATTCATATTTATTAAAAAAATTATAATACTTCATAAATCTTTTAACATGACTTTAAAGGCTCATTTATTAAGAATTTTCCTAAAACTTTATGACTTTGAAGATTTTTTAAGACTTTATAGAAAAATATATTACTTTGAAAAAATTTTCATGACTTTGAAAATTTCGTTACTTTTTCCTTTATTGCAAAAATGTGTTTAAAATAATAGAGAAAAAGTGAGAAAAGTTGTAAGAAATTATAATCATCCATTAAAAAAATATAAAACTTTTAATATATTGTATCATGATATTTAGAAAAAAATAAAAAATAAATAGAACTTCAATACTAACAATTTCTCTATTAATCAAACTATGGCCTATACATAATTGTTTTAATTGAAGGTATTAACTCATAAATTATTTAATATTAGAGTGAATTTATACATAACTTAAGAGTTTCTTGATAGAATATAAAAGGAGTTAGTATCCCTTGATATAACAGACTATGCTTGTAACACCCTTCAACCATTTCTAATCTATCTCTATTCCTTATAATTCCATAGATTCCATGAGACACAAGCATATCATGTCATGTAGGAGGATTCTTACCATGAGATAGAAGATTCATTTTCAACCTATAAGTTAACTACATAGGTAGGATTAATTAGGATTATTCTAAAGGATATTCATCAAACAAATTTGATGAATGCATTAGAGGATATTCATAAGTGCAATGTACACACAAGTTCTTAATTTTATAATTTTACATGGTTTTAGGATTCATCTATAGTATATATTGGGAATGTGGTCTCTATTATTTATACTATGTTAATTAAGTTTTAATAGATCATTAGAAACACACGATTCAAATATAATCTATTCATGATATTTGATTATTAAAATAATGTTTGAAATGATATTTTTTGAGAAAAATATCATGTTGTGTTTCCTATATTAGGCTCAAATATTGATTTTCTTAAAAAAAAAGGATATCATAGTCATTATCCTCAAATAAGATATGCATGGAAGACCTTACATCATTAGAAACCATAATTTATGATTGAGTTTTTCTCAATGATATTAAATATCTAAGATGATGACACATTTAAAATCCTTTAGTTTTCATCAATATGTATGGTACGACATGGGGGATTGTATTAGGGGAGAGTGTCCTGCTGTATATAAAATTAGGGAATAAATTGTCGAAACGATATCAATTCTAGTCATAGAACACAACTATTGAAACATATAAAAGATATCATAGCTAGGAATTATCAGTCATAGAATATAACTAATAATCAGGGGACCCACATGATTAAGATATAGTTGATATTCTAAAATACGATATGCATAGAAAATTTTGTTTTTTTATATATTTCAATTTATAACTAGATAATAAGATTTATAATTTTTTTATAAATAATATAAAAATGTATTTTGGTTATAGATAATGGAAAAAAATATTTTGGGATATTTATTTAATTTATAAAATGTCTATAAATTAATTAACATTAAAATGTATAAAATTAATTAATAATTTTTTATAATAAATTAATTAAATTAATATCAATAATATTAAATTTTAATATTAAATACATTTTTTAAATTATATTTCATGACTTATAATTTGGATATAAATGGTTTATATAAAAATTATATGTATAATTTATAACTTTTTTAAAAATTACAAAATGAGGAAAAATATAAAAGAGTTTATATCTAATATTGTAAATTGTTTAAAATTATTAAATTTAAAAGTTTCAAATTATAAGAACTAACTTGATAAATTATTTAAATGATATCAAAAATAATTTTAAAAAATTTTATATGATCAAGGATCAATTTTTTGTTGATATTTTGAATTTTTATATAAATTGTATGAATAGTTTTTATATTTTCTGATAATATTCACAAAATCATATATTTAAAGTAAAATTCTACATAATGAATAATATGAGGAGTTCATACTAGATATAATTGTATTATTTTTATATTTATCTAATCATGGAATGTCCATAATGTATAAATAACTTATAACAGGTTTTTAATTTTCTTTACATATGACTTTTTCATGAATTTTTTATCTCTTGTTTAATATATTAAATTTTCATTTATTTAAATTTTCCATTATTTTTTATATATGTATTTACATTTTTTATTATGATGGGATGCATGATTTAGTTTAAAGTGTTAAAGAACTTCTATAAATTGAAACACTTGCTTCTAAGGAGTTACAACATAGGTTTGATAATTGAATTAGTTTTATTCTACCTTGAATTTAGCTTTTACTGAGTTATGTGATTGAATTAAGTAGTTAATTATGATTTATACATTTTAGGTGTTATAATTATGATTAAATTTTGATCTGTCTTAAGTAAATTACCCTTTGGAAGAGGGACTTTGGTTCAGGCTGCACCCTATCCTGGAGGTTTCTACCTTATCTTGAGAAGTGGGGGTTAGGTATCTGTCAATCTAAGATTACTCTTGAGGGGATTATCAGTTTAATATGATTCAAATACCTTTCATGAAATGGTTTCACATAACTTATTAATGGGATTTATTTTTATATTTATATTTTTTTTGGATTTTTAATTTTAATTATTAACACTATCTATGAGTTGTGTAAAAAGTTACACATCAATATGTTTTGAATATATTGATAATGAAAAAGGAATAACATTCCAAACTAAATAACTATAATTAATGATAAATTTAAAGGGTAAAAATTTGATAATATGGTTAGATTTAATCCCCTTTAAAATACATAGGGTTAAAATCCTTCTAAAGATACACTTTTCAAGACCTCAATCATCTAACTATATATACCATGCTAAAGATTGGTGTCACTGGATTATCTTGTGTAAGGAAAGAAAGTAATGAGGTGACTATAATTTTCAGGTATCTATTTTTTTACATTTTATTTGGGTTACACCTACTTGGTAAACCCTAATCATTTGGATACCAAAGTATTTTTTTTATTTTTTTTCCATATAATGGATTATAAAAAGAGTTTCTTGATCTACCATACAAGAGTCATATTTGATATGATTGACATAATTTCCTTCCATATATAGTCATGAATTATTTACTTTCTTAACAAATAAAATTTACGATAAAATATTAATCTTCTATCACTATTAGATATGATTAATTTAAAAGGGGTCATCATTTTAGTAGATGAAAATATAATAAAAATCTTTATTATAAGAATGTAAAACATGATTTTCTATTGATAAAAGATTTTGTTTTCGATTAAAGTGACATCATAAGAATAAAACATAACATTGAGATAAATATTATATAAATAATTATATTTATTTAAGATACTTCATAGACTGGTGAAAAACATAAGAATTTTTCTTAAGAGAAGTAAATTTCCATGTGTTAGAGAGATACTTTCCTGAGTAACGATATGTTGAAATTGATAAAAAAATTAATCTATATGATTATAGGGGTGTAAAATGATCCCCTCATGGTTTCAAAAAAATTAAATTTAATATGAAAAAAATAAATTTAGTAACTATTAATATATTCAATACGATTGGGTATGCCAATGACATAGAGAGACCATATTTTACCTTTAAGGATTGTTCTAGAAATGGAATTCATTCTATAGTCACTATTGTAAATGTTCTTACAATTTTAATGAGTTCAAGAAATTTTTAACATATTTTATTGAAATGTTTAGAAAAGAAAAATAAGGCATAATATGTCCTTGTTCATGTTCTATATTAATAAAAAATTTGTTAAAATTTCAAACAAAAAGATTTTTTTTCCAAAATTCCAACAATGTTTCTTCAAGTATCTAATTTTTTTCATTAATACCCAAAGGAGAATCCAGTACGAAGGTAAAGGTTTCCATATTATTGAATTATCCATAAAACTTGAAGGGGTTTAATAAAATCCATGGAAAGTACATGTCATGTATTAGTGTTATAGAAATAAATTCATTGATATTAAAGGGTATATGATAAAAAATGTATACCTTAACCTCATTTCAAATAAATATAAGTTCAAAATAAAAAACTATCTAATTAAATTTTTAGATTGTATTCATATTATATAGTAAAGAGTTTTTGAATCATATAATGGATATAAAGGAATTCATTAAGATTTAATGAACTTAAATTAAGGATGTTTATAACTATATCATTTCTCCTATATAATAAGATAATTTTTTTAAAAATAAGGAGTTATTTTAAACAACATGAGATGATGATTTTGATACACATGGTTTATGATTCATCAGATTCTATAACATGTTTTGAGAATAATATGAGGTTAAATGTGTTTTAGCCATTATAAAAGTGTTTTTCTAGACGTTTTTTAAAATATAAGGGTTTTGAACCCACCACTATCAGTGAAATATTTTAAATAACAAAGTATTTTTTCCAGAATATTATTATAAACATGTAGAATACCATATAAGATATGGATACACTGATTTTTTGGTTAAATATTTATACTAATATGTGATAAGATTTATTTCCTAACAGAAAAATAGTTTGTGTATCTTATCATGATATTCTATTTTGAATAGATTATATGATACTAGGGGGGTATTTTTGGTCTTAGGTTAGTTGAATCATTAACAAGTAAAATATTATAATGGTTAAAATAAAAAGTGAGAGTCACTTAACAATATAAAAAGGTGAAGGTATGTTAATAAATGATTAATTTTATTAGTTATATTGTTTACAAAAATTATTTCAAGGAAATAATTGATTTAAAAATTCTAAGAATAATGATGATGCAATTATAAAGAGTTATAAGTAGAAAAAATGATATTAACATCATAACATTTGATTTTGTGAAGTTAAGGAGTTTGAATACTATTATCAAAGAGTTTAAAATTAGGAATATAATTCCTAAGATTAAATATTATTAAAAATAGATTTATTTATTGATTTTACTCAATAAATATTTTAGTGTAATGGTTTTATTACATGTCCATATAGATATGTGGCCTGAATTATATATATATGTAATAAGTTTAATAAATTCCTAAATTTTCTATAAAAATAAAACTCACGAGTTAATATATCTTATGAGATTTGATAATATATATGATCATGTATGGTTTTGTAAAAATTATTAAAATAGATTAAGGTTATAAAATGTATCATGTTATAAAAAAAGGGAATATCCACTTTATCCTTATTTTTTTTCGATTCATAAAACCATGAAGTGAAATGATAATTAACTCTCAGAGTATGAATTCAATATATCCCTAAATAATGTTTGTTAAAAATTATTATAGTTTGTGAAAAAATGTTAAGGTTTTTGTGAGTATGATTCTTATATCGGGATACTAAATATTCTCATGAGGCACAAAACATGTTTTTTTTAAAAAGGATAAACTTTGAAGTATACCACATGGAGTGTCATACACTATGTCATTGGTATACTAGGGGTTCATGTTTTATATTTGGATATCTCCGTACCTGAGTTTGGAAATATGACAAACAATGGAAGCTTCATAATTTTATACCTTTCATAACCAAGCCATGAGGCTTAGGTGATTAATGGGTGGTTAGGTATGTTGTTTTTCATGTAATCAGTTGGATCTTAAATAAGATGATATTTGTCTTATCACATGATGAGTATGAGATCTGGGCCCTTAATTGATATATAATGAGGAAGTGTGAAACCATACATAGATAAGTCATATGATGTTATTTTCTATTTTAGTGTCTGGAATATGATACGATTATCTATAGTGATAAAAGGGATGTTATGTATTCATCAATATGGTCAGTCTATACTTGGAGAATCAATAATGTATGAGTAGATTTACATGCTTAGCATATTCCATGTACCATGGACACTCAATAAATTGAAAAAAGGTATCATATAAAAATTCATGCTTTAATATGATGAAACTTCAAGAAATAGGTATATTGATACTTGTGTTTAATGGAGATCACATAATATCACTTTATTACTTGAGAAACATTGATTATTTTCTAGAGGAAATTATAATCATACATTTATGCATTCATGAATTCATACTTTTAGTCAATGTTATAGAGGCCCATGGGGATACAAAATTTTTGTTGACTAAATAGGGATTCAAAATATACAGAGATTATATAAAAGTATTTTATAGTTTATCAAAAACGTGTTTTGGATTAATATTCCGAAGGTATTACGTTTGATGTGATTCAAGGTAAAGTTGATTATGAATTTACAATTGTGTTTTAAAAGATATCATAAAGAAGTTTGGAATATGATTTCATATGTTATTGTATATGGTATAATAACAAGTAAAATGACAGAAAGTTTATGAGGCTTTAGTGAAAGTGGGAGATTGAAGGATATATTCCCTAAAGTGAATATGCATGTGATTAATTTAAAAATATCATAGGGGATGATATGGGTATATTATAGGGCATGAAATATAGATTTCATGCCACTACATTAACCGATAATATTTTTTGACTGATAAATTTGTAAAGTAGCCCCTTCTATAGAATAAAATTGTATGATTAATGTGATTGTATTATGATACAACCTAAAAACCTAATGTTAAATGGTTAATGTTCATATCTCTTATATAAAAGCTATAATTGATTAAACATTTCATGAGAAGAAAAATTGGGATAGTTTCCATGGCCAAGATTCACTGAAAAATCCTGTTACTTGATCAAAGGTAATTATAACCCCTTATTTTGATATCCTATTATTTTTTCTTCTTATGGGAATTTTTTTTTAGCTTTAGAAATTTTAATGGGTTTTGGGGATTACACAGTTGGCGCATGGTTAGGGAAAATCATGTTTGGCCCAAAAAATGATGAAGACTATGATGGTGCATTTTAAGGGGGTACATAATTTGTCCAAACAATGAGACCACCTGTACAAACCATTCACCCATACACAATGGGGGTTCTCATGGTTAGAGTATAGTTTAACTAATAGTGCATCCACACTGTGTACCCCATCTACATTCCCAATAAGCATGAACTATTATTACTAACCATGTAGCCCCACCAGAAAACTATGAGTGTAGGATTTTAATCACCCAAAATTTTATTTAAAAATATTATGACTCTATTTTAAGATACATAAATACCCCTATATGACAGTAACATGATTCCTTGTATTTTTAAGGCTCTTTAGAGGATTTATTGACTCCTCCAACCTATTCTCATGTGAATTAATGTGCTAGTGGAAGATATCAATCCCTGGATTGTATGTGTTCTCTCCCTCAACTTGGGTCTTCTCTCTCCGTTATTTCTCTTCCTTTTGAGAGAAGTGAATCCTTAATTTGTTTATGGATTAAATTTTTTATTCGATTGATCTTGATTTTTGGTTTGATTCCTTGATCTAGACTACCTTCATTATTCACTGTAATTTCTCATTATGAGTGTTGATTTGATTTCATGATTAAATGTATGTGGTTCCATAAGGATTTACTCTAAAATTGAAAACCTATGTTTATTGATTGATATAAAACGAGGATTAACTTATTTAAAAAACTATAATTGAGTTTAATGGACATTCAATTGAAAAATGGCATAATAATTATGAAAACCCCAATTTCAATGGAATTGAAATTGTTGGGTATATGTTTTTTGAAAATTGATGTATTGACTTGAAAATTGATTTAATAAAATGAAATGATTTTTATACTTGAGAAAAACTATCTTTAAATGGAATAATATTTTAAAATGGCACGAATTTGATGAAAATATATTGTCTGTTTTGAAACTAAAAAGTCTTGTTGTGACTAAAATTGGGAAATTGAACTATGAATAAAGAATGGAATTGAAATGAAAGATTTGAGAATGATTTATTGCTTGATTGATTGGAGAACATGTGATGTTGAGTAGTTAGTAGGTGATTAAGAAAATCATGTTATGACTCTAACTCCCTAGAAATTTATTGATGATGACCACACTAACTTTACCATTTTCATTATGATTTACCCTAGTGGGATATTGACTGGTTATCCTAATGGATTTATCCTTAAGTGTTCTCATATACTTCATCCATGATTGATGATTAAGAAGTTTGAAGATCCTATATTCATAAAATAAATTTACCAAGGTATTTGGTCATAATAATTTATTTTTACTTGATTATACATTCTATTTTTTATAGGACTGTCTTATTTATACCTTCTATTATATATATATGATTTGATATAAAATATTACGTAAAGATTGTGTGAATTTGTCTTGAAAATTTATGTTTTGTCCTTTGATTTATATTTTACCACAAGATATTTATCTAAATGTTAGTGGTAATTTTATCCTTTAAGAGTGATTGAAATATTGGTTGTTGGTTATTTTATATTCTGCTATCTTGTAAAAATTCCTTATTATTGTAGAAAAAATTCCCTTCGATATTCCATATGAATTTAGTTGATAGACACTAACTTATGGAGATCGGGAATTCCATTTGGGATATGTCAGGACTAGCTCATGTATTAGAGTACTAGGGTATCTGGTATGGTTTAGAAAAAAATAGTATCAAAGATGGTTAAGTATATTTCCTTGATGTGTGTACACAGTGTTGTATGTCTTGGTAGATAGGAGGTTTGTTTTTGGGACTTAAGAGGTAGTTATGAGAAAGTTCTCGATCAGGAAAAATCATAATGAGACTTAAGTCACTTTGGGTGTTTGGGAAAAGTGTCATTGAGGAATACTTTATTTAATTATAGTCTTTTACTAGTTTGATATGAGTACTTTGATATCCTTGTATCTCTTTATTGAGTTTATGACATGATTAACCTACTGATGTTTTTAGTTTCTTTTCTTAATGTTGTGTAGCATAATTCCTCCAGGAGGTGTTTAAATATGACCCAATATGGAGATAATGGTGATCTACAGTAATAAAATACTCAATTCGGCCAAAACTATATTGAGATAGTGGTGCACATGGTCTAAGATTTGGTTCAGGTAACAACACCCATTCCAGTTCAGGATCCAATAGTGGAACCTCAGTGGGATGAAACCATAGATCATGCCTAAGAGTTTCTTTGATAAAAACCTCTATATTTATATGGCTTAAATGACCCTAATGTGAGTAAGGATTGGTTGAAAAGGATTGATATACTTTTTGAGTTCTTTGAAATACCAGAATCTATAAAGGTGAAGTGTGCTACCATTAAGATTGAAGGGCCTTTCTAGAGATGGTGGGATTCAATGTTTACTGTAAAGAAACATGGGGGCATAGGGAGAAAATACATTAGAATTATACTTATGGAATACTTTTATCTAGAATTGACAGTCTTGGTGAAGCCTATGGAGTCTCTCAGTGTCTAGTAGGGATAAATTACTATTAATAAATTTGAAAACCACTCTTCCAAACGTGTTTAGTTTTGTCTTGAGGTACTAAAAAATGAGAAATTTAAGGATCAAAGATATGAGATTGATCTTAGATCTATTATTCAATCTCAGGATTTTATGCTGAATCTCACATCTTATTCAGATGTGATGGATAAAGTATTAATAGTTGATCTTGAACTGAATGGTATGTTAGGGTTGAAAGGAGTACCTCTTACTCCCAATTGTAGTTATATTAGTTACTTTAAGGGAAATAGGAAGTGTGATAATCCTCATGGTGGATAATGATAGTAGGAATAATATTGACTTACTTCTTTTCCTATAAGATTCCTTTTTAATTACATTCAGTATTGGAGAGTTTGGTCATTCAAAGTGGGGTTTCACTAAGTCATGACATATCTATGGTATTAGTAGTTGTTAAGGCAACAAGATGAATTTATATCATGTATTTTATACATTATATAATGGAATGGGATCATCAGATCCTAAATGAACTATAGTATATTTATACGATTCAATAAGTAAGGGGTTCTATCTACAAGAATCTAAAAAGAATCCTTTTCAAGTAGTGTAAGAGTCTCCAAAGGAAGAAGATGTGTGTCCTACGACATTAAGAGGTTCCATCAGTATATTGTTATATTTACTGACTACTTTACTTAGTACTGGTTCATGTCACTCATTTATATTGACCCATATTGTGAATTTTCAAAATCATCCTATGGAGCCTTTGTCTTATGTGGTGGAGATTACTACACCACTCAAATTGAATAGAAAGAAAGGTCTCTGATGTACCTCTTTCATTTTCTCTCTATCAAAGATTAAGATCACTTGGAGTTTTTTGGTTCTCAATACAAAATATCATGATATCATTCTCAGTATTTATTGTATGATTACACATAAATCCAAAATTGAATTTTATCTTAGCTAGTTCTCCTATACTATGCCCGATGGGGCGTATTTTTTTCTCTTGGGATAATGAGACATGATATCCAATAAAATAGGACCTTATTTTTCAAGGTTATGAAGGGTAAAAACTATTTTTTATTTTTAATTATAGTACGAATATTTTATGGATGGTCTCCTTCCATTTTTTTCATGTTTCCTAACATGTTTCCATCTATATTTTCTAGCTTTCCAACTCTATGTGAGGTGGAGTTTTATATTGATTTAGTACCTCTTACTCAACTAGTTTCTATTCCTTCTCACCATATGGAACCAACTAAATTTAAAGATTAGAAAATTTTATTGGATTATCTATTGAGTAAAGACTTTATTAATCCAAGTGTGTCACATGGTGTGGTGCCTATTATTTTTTCAAATAAAGATGACGGGACACATCATTTTTTTATTACTGAAAAATAAATTCATTTATGGAAAAGAAAAATTATCTCTTTCTATGGATAAATGATTTTTATAATATGTTGAAGGGGGGGAGTGGTTTTCAAATATTAATCTTTGCTATTGTAACCACCAATTGTGAATTAGATAATCTAACATGCAGAAGGCCTCTTTTAGGAGTAGGTATAAAAATTATGTGTATCTTGTGATGCCTTATGCTCCAACCAATGATCCTATAATTTTTATAGAATTGATGAAAAATATATTTTATGAGTTCTTCAATTAATTTATGGTGGTATTTGGGGATGATATTTTAGTTTACTCTAAAAAACAAGGTAGACTATGTGCATCACGTGAGAGTAGTTCTATAAATCTTGACAGATCACCTACTTTACATGAATATTTCAAAATACGTTTTTTTGGATTCAAGAAGTGAAGTTATTAGAACATGTGATATCAAAATATTGTATTTCAATAGATCCTAAAAAGGAAAAAGATCTTATGATATGGGATAAATCATTTAATATTTTAAACATTTAAGGATTCTTGGGTGTAGTGGGGTATTACCATAGGTTCATTAAATATTTCTCAGAGATGGATTATCTAATGGCCACTCTCACTCCAAAAGTGGTGAAGTTCATTTAGGATTTGAAAATTTAAAATTATTTTCATGATTTGAAATGAGTTTTGAATTCTATGCCAGTTTTGAGACGATGAGAGACTCGGTGGGGCTATGTAGTCTTTTGTAACACATCCAGTTTAGCTTTGTGATGATTTTTCATGTAGTGTGATCATGTGGCATCTTATTATACCTGATAACTTAAGCCACACAATAAGATATATATGAGACATGATCTATAAATCCCTTATGTGATTCATGATCTCAATAGTTGGTGGTAATAACTTTTTAGAGAAAGGTTTTCTATTTATTCAGAGAAAAAAATATTGATTTATATCTTCTCTAAAAAAATATTTGATCCTTTGGTAGAGGCATTTGGTGGAGTGACTACAATGCATTGATTCCAAAATTTCTTACACCCTTAGTAAGGGGAATTTTATTTCGGATGCTTTTATTTGGAAAATTTTTTACTGGTCCTTGAAAGAATCATCATAAGAGTGCAATTTGATAGATATCTTTAATCAATTTCATTTGGGAGTCCAAGAGGATGTGGCAGATGTGGGATTGAAAATTTTTCATTTTGAACACTTCTACTCTCAAGAATATTATTTTGGAGTAGTATCTTAATGATGAATTCTATGGTTCTAGGTACTCTCTTTATGATGGTGAGACTATTATTGTGTGGTTGTTCTCATATCAAGGCGCTCTATATTTCTATAATATGTATATTGTACCTTTTATAGTGATAAAGGAAGTGATGGGGGACTTCCATAATTCCAAGTGGGTGGTGTACCCTGGTACCGGGAATATGTTCAATGAAATGTGGCAATTAATATGGTGGCCATGAATTTGGTGAGACATCACTGACTTTATTTCTTATTGTTATACCTATCAGTAGGTTAAGGATGAGCACCAGAAACCTTTGTGTTTTCTTCAGAATCATCTAATGATGACTAGGAATTGGGACAAGTTTTATATAGATTCCATGGTTGGGTTTTTACTTAACCTTCGAGATAGGAATTCGATATGGGTTGTGAAAGATTGGATGAAAAAATTGGCTCACTTTATACCTATTCATTAATAGACCAAATTTAAGGACATTAGAAATCTCTAAATGAAATAGATTGTGAGGTTGCATGGATTTACATCGACTATAGTGTGTAATAGAGATCCACATTTCACTTCTCATTTTTTGATAGGCTTCCAAGAGGTGATGGGATCCCATATTAAATTAATCATTACATATTATCTATATATGGTTGGCCAGATAGAATGATCTATATTGATTATCATAGATATTCTATGTACTTGAGTTCTAGACATTTGTAGATCTTGGGATGACCATTTGAGGCTGGCTAAGTTTCCCTATAACAATAGATTCATATTCTATATCATAATTTATCCCTTTTAGGACTTTTATATCCAGCCATGTAGATCTCCTCTTTACTGGACATTGATTGGTGAAGCTTCCTTGGTTAGAAGGAGTTTGATCCAAGAGGTGACATCGAATGTTTAGTTGATAATTTAGATAATGAAATAAATAAAATAGACAGTATAAAACCATTAATTGACATCAACATAGACCTTTTAATTGTTATGTTATTGACCATGTGATTTTGAGATATTAATCCTATTTAAGTCATTAATGTCTTTGGAAAGAGGGAAAGCATGTGCTGAGCTTTCTAGGTCCTTTTTAGATTTTTGAGTGGGTGGGAAATATGGATTACCATTTAGAATTTACTCCATGATTGACATAAATCCATAATATGTTTCATATATGACAACTTAGGAAGTATCTTTCTAACCCTTCACATGTATTGGGATGGGGGAAGATCGGGATGTTAATCTCGATTCATCTGTGAATGAGAATTCTATTTGGATTGTTGATTCAAGGACAAAGGTTCTTCATGGAAAGTATAAAACTTTTTTCTTTGTTATACGGTAGAATGGTTTTGAATCTCTTGATAATTGGGAGTATGAGGCACTGATAATAGAATAGTGTCCACATCTCTTTAATATGGAATGTTCTTGATATACTTTCTGAGGATAGAAAGTGTTTATGGAGGGGATGTTATAACATACCATTAATTGATTCCAAGTACATATAATCCATTTATTTTATCTACCATTGTTTGGGATTTATTATGGGGACTTCTTGGTTATATATTATTTTTTTGAAGTTTATTAGGGTTGTTTATGGTTGGCGTAAGGTTAGAAAAAACCATGCGGTTTTTCCCAGAAAATTGTGTGTCTATGTTAGTGCACTGGAAGGAGGTGTGTGGTTTTTTCAAACCATGTGGCCACCCCATGAAACCATACACACTTTTATAGTGGTGTTTTCCATGGTTGAAATATATTTACACTAACTATGAGGCGAAACTATTCACCCCATCCACAATCCCAGTAAGGGCTTATGGAAACTACTAACCATGTGGACCAACCATGAAAAATGTGCTCAAATTTGTAATAAAATGAAATTTTAATTAAAAATCCTAGGACCCTTGTTTAAGATGTCTAATCACCCCCATTAGACCCTAACACTATTCATTGTATGTTTAAGGCTTTCTAAAGGATTTCTTAACTTCTCCAACCTCTTATCATTCAAATCGAAGTGTTAGTGAATGATATTGATCCCCCTACAGTATGTGCTCTCTCCCTTTAATTGGGGTTTCTCATTCCCTTATTTCTATACCTTTTTAGATAAGTGAATCATCATGATGTTTATGAATTAGATCATTGATTTGATTAATCTTCATTCAAGGTTTTATCCCCTAATCTCTTTTTCCATCATTCTTCATTGGCATTTTCTTTTGTGGGTGTTAATTTGATTATGTGATTAAAGGTAAGTGTGTCCATAGGCCTTACCCAAAAATTGAAACCTTAAATTTATTGATAGATTTTAGATGAGTTTTTAATTTATTTAAAAACCTATATTTGAGATGATTTTATAATTAATTGAAAAATGGAAAGCAAATTTTGATTAAAACCCAATTTCAATAAAATTGAAATTATTGGGTACATTTTTGAGAAATTTTATCATTTGAATTGATTATTTATTTTATTAAATTATTTGAATTTGATTCATGAGAAATAATTTCTTTAAATGAAAAATTATTTGAAAAGGGAATGGATTTTATGAGAACTTATGATTTAGTTTTGAAATGAAAAAGTCATGTTGAAACTGAAATTGGGATGTTAGACAGTGAATAATGAAATGAAATGAAATGATTGATTTTAACATGATTTAGTAATTTATTTATTTGATCACATTTGTTATATATTATTTAATAGGTTATTAGGACAAGAATAATAGGTATTTCACTCTCTAAAAATGGATTGATGATCACCATACTAACCAACCCATGTTCAACATGATTTTTCCTAATGGCTTGTTGACTGATTATCCTAATGGATTAAGCTTTAGGGAAGAGTGCACATATACATGATCCATAATTTATTATTAAGAAATGTGAGGATACTATATTTAGAAAATAACATAATTCATGGCATATGACAATGGTGCTTTGTTTTGACTTTTTAATCATGCCATTATTTAATGAAAAATTAAATTGATGGATGTTGTTTTATAGAAATGTTTTATATAAAATGTTCATTTAAGACTATTTTTATATATCTTTCATCACCATGATTTAAAAGAATATTTTTCTAAAAATATGTAATTTCTATGCCATGCCATGCCTTATTTTATTTAAATTGAAATCATAAAATTTTTATTATTATGGAATTACTTATGAAAAACTTTGTGCAACCCTACTGTGATATTTATCTCACACCCTTCCTTTTTTTCCTTTTGGAATTTGAAGATTTATTTAAGATGGGTATAGGGAAAGGGAAAAAACCACTTGGAGGTTGTGGTCGTGCTTGTTCCATGGGACACTCGAGTGATAGTGGCGACCAGTGGAGTTATGATCTACTTGTTCCATAGGTATTGTGAGAATATTTCTTGATGGTTTTTATGTATTTATTTGGTTTATGGTTTACCATGGTATTTTTATCTATATTATAGGGTACTTTTCTTTTTAAGGAGTGTTTGGCATGCTGACTATTGGTTTTTTTCTCCTATTTTCATGTATCGATGCTTTGTTCTTATGTCAAAACCATTCATTTGATGTTCTATATGATGTTGGGAGATAGTAACCAACCCGTGGGGATAAGGAATGTCTGTAAAGATATATCATGATCGGATTAGGTATCAATGTATCAAGGTATACAGGCTGGTCTATGACATTCAGAATAGTTGTAAATGAAGTTATTTAATCATAAGTTATGAAACATACGAGTGAATACATGAAAAACCTAAGAGTGTCCCAAGGGGCTATAAAATTATGTTATATCCATTGATATATCTAGATATTCTTAGCCAATAATTTTTCTACTTGTTCTAGATATATCTTCCTTCTCCTTTCTTATCTTCCTTGTTATATCATGACTTATACGAGGATCCTTCATATATGATATGTGATTTAATATCATCCCATGGATACACCTTGAAGGATAAAATTATTTGACTACCTCTAAGGGATATTTGTCAAACTATCAAATAAATGTAGTATCAAATTATCATTGAAAAAAGATACACTTGGGCGCTTATGATATTCCCCAGAGCCTTATTCCCGAGTTGGATGATAAAAAAACATACTTTACACGTCTTCTTTGATACTAAGTGTGAAAAATCAATCCAAATATACATATATTTCCATAATGTACACATGAAATATCAAAAATAATATCACAATACAAAATTCAAAAGTTTTAGTACCTTTAGATATTATTTATATAAAAATATTATTTCACATAATTTTGAAAATTTCTTTTATAATTTCACTATACTAGACCGTCCTCTAGACATCTCAAATGATGTACTCTTCTATAAAACCTTGGTAGAGGAAAATATAAGAAAATGGTGATATCAAATGCTTAGTAAAGAAAAATAATATCAATGAGGCATAAGGTATAGATTATAAGCATGTGAGAAAACATGAACATGGGATAAATTTTTGATCAAAACAAAACATTGGACAATAATATTTTTCCATAATGCATGATAAGAGGGAATTTAAATTCAAATAATCTAAATTATACAATGGAATAAGTGTGTGAAAATAGGGGACAATAATCAAGATACAAAGAGTATATTATAGTCATATAACCAAAGAATGTAGAATCAACATAGTCATAAAAATATTAATTTTTTTTTATCACACATCATTAAATATTTCTCTTTCAATATTAGGAATCACAACATGTTTCCAATAGTAGATCAAGAATCATATCTCATTTCACATAGTGAATTGGATATTACTACTCATTTACCATAGTTATATCATGATATATAATGCTCTACCAAAATAATAAGATGTATATATAGGGAACACCCCTTATATAATGATTTACCATACATATTTAATTTACAAGAATAAGAAAACATTAATTATTACATCATAACTTAATTTACCAGGGTAAACAAAATACTTGTTTCTTGGAAATTTACTTAAAAACCCCATAATTAATCACTATAAATAAGGTGGATAGTACCATTATATAATATCCCTAATAAATAATAATTATCATTAAGGGATACTGATATAAATGAAAAATTCTTTTATAAAATCATTTGAGATATTTTTTTTGTTAAAAAATAAAAAACATCAGTTTCATTCAGTAACATTTAAAATTTGAAAATTCATTAACTACTGGGAATAATAAATTATTATTTTTTTTAAAATTTTTAAGTAATATTGATAAAATTTAACTATCATGACAACATATAATTATGGTTGAGTAGTAATGTTAAAAAACATTCTTTTCATACTTTGTAAAGAGGGTAGAAAATGACCAATATTGAAAAAGTTAAAATTATTCCCTTTTAAAACATTGTAAAGAAAGTAATATATATGTAAAAATTAGATTAATAAATAATTTAAAAATATATAAGAATCTTTTTAAAGAAATATAAAAGACTTTTATATTGAGGAAAAAGAGTCGGGTAAAAAACCACAAATCTTTTAAAGCGATGATTTTAAAATAAATCCACTTATAAATTTTAAAAATGAAAAACCAATTTAAAGAAATAACTTGAAGTAGAACATGAAATAAAATTAGTATTAATATATTCATGATATAATATTTCAAATAGTAATTATATATACTATATAAAAGAATATCGGCGAGTAATTCAAAAAATATCTCAAAGAAGGAAATTTGAGATTAGACAACCTCATGAATTTTGTAATAATTTGACCAAAATAATATGAAGGTAGGATTATTGAAAAAATTGTAAAAATAATGAAAAAAATTAATAATAATAACATAAGAAAAATTTAGTAGTAATAACACCATATAAAAGAATAAATAGTGCATAATATGAAAACATGCCTTAATAAGGAAAATTGAGATATAACCCTTATGATTTTGAAAGAATTTGAATTAGAATAACATAAAGGGAAGATTATGAAAATAAAAATTAGATATAATAATTAAATATTTTTTTTTAAATGTAAAAGGGTCTGTTTTTAAACCATATAAATGAAAATATATGCATAATAAAACAAATGTCTCAAATAAGGAAATTTGAGATGAGTAACCCTTAAAAATTTAGTTACTTTAGAATCAAAATCCATTGAAAGAAATAACATGAAATGAATATTTAAATAACATGAATAAAGAGTGAATCATGATATTATATGTAAAATAGGTATTGAGTACACTATATAAATGAAAATAGGTGAAAAATATAATATATATATCAAATAAAATAAATTGAAATGAAAAATTCTTACCTTGGATTCCCACTTGGTCATACACATTTGAACCTCCTTAGTCCTTAGGAAAACAACTTAAGACATCTTGTATTGGTATTTTAGTAAGAATAGAACCACTATAAAGTTGGAAATAGAGATTGGAATTAGTTTATTTGGATTTTGTTCACGCTAAATGGATTTATATGTGGGGAAAATGGGGCTGTGAAGGGATCCTCTTATAAGTGGGAGGGGTGGATTTGTTTTATAAATAATCATTAATTTATATCAAATAAATGAAAATTTTAATTTAATGTGTGTCAAAAATTATAAAATAATGGATAGCAGGTGTATCTTGGTAGATAAACCTATCAAACACACAAATTAAGGATAATGTTTGAGATATTTTAGGCAATTTTCCATAAATTTGACTTTTTACAATAATTTACTTTTACTACAGAACCTCATTTTTATCCTCAATAACTTATATTTATGCCAAAAAATAAATTTGAACTTATAATTTTTTTTAACATGATGATTTAAAATATTAAATCTATTTTTCATGTTTTTATTCCTATAGATACTAAAAAATAATTTTAATAAAAGTACACTTAATGTAACAAAATAGTTTAGAAAAATTACCCTTTTAATCATAAAAATGAATTTACTCTAAAATCATGTAATGTAATGAATTATATAAAATTTATTTGTTTATTATTGAATAAATGAGTGTTTAAAGGCTTTTATAGAAAGTAAAAAACTCAATGGAACCAAGTGAATACTAATTAAATTAGAAGGTAAAAAATTAATTTTTTTATCACCATAAAATATCACTTAGGTTTGAAAATGTGAATCATAGGATTATAAATTCATCATAATATTTATAACTGATTTATTTTATTTTTTAAATATATAATTGATCAAGTACATGGTTTTTAAATCACATTAGTATCATCAGAATTTCATAAAAGTAACAGTATTTCTAAAACCTATATTTTTACTTTTTATATGGAAATCAACATTTTTAGAAAAATCATAGAATTTGACCATATAATAATTTTAATACGATTAATAATTTTTTTTTATTTTATAAAATTAAGATTATAAAAATGATAAAAATTAATTTTAATATAACAACATGTAATGTGAAAAATAAAACACATTTTATAAAATGTACTTTTAAATGTAAAATGAATTTATTATTATTCCTTTAGAAGTAAGATTTTAGAGATGAAATTTATTTAATTTAAAAATAATTCATCTTTATTAATCCATTATATAAAAGTTATCCTTTAATAATTATAATAATAAATGCATAAAAATATATTTTTACAATAGTATATTCAAATTAAATTATATATCATTTACGAATTATATTTTTTTCAAAATTTTATTAATAATAAAAAATAAATAATATAACTTATCAAATATATGTATATCTAAGAACCATATTTCCAATAACTATATTTTCAACAACCAAATTTCCCTTTATAATGTCCATATTTTTTCTATTACTTTCTATGAATTCATTCCATTCTAACCTCTTAAATTACACTTCTCATTCCATTAATTTTCATTTCACAATATGTTTTCTCCTTTGATTTTTTATTTCTCATTTTAGGTTTTTCTATTTTAACGGTGATCCTCAAGGGTGAGGTGATCCAAGGGATCTACTAATTTTAAAAATATTCTTTTTTCTATTTAGTTTTTCATTTTAATTTATGAACTTTTAATGGATGTAATCATCCCTTGTATGTAATATCACATGGTATGTAATAGATGTTTTCATGTAACCTTTCTGTAATGTTCTATTATGGATGAATAAAGTGAAATTAGTTTGATTCATATCTTGAATGTATCGTTTCCTAATAAATTTAAATTATTTTTAAAAAATTGAAAAACCTAATTTTGAATTTTATACTTATAATTTATGGAATAAAAAGGGTCATAAAACTTGGGGTGTTACATTTTCTCCAACTAAAATTAATTACGTCGTCATAATTTTAAATATTCACAAATGATGAAAATAATTGATTGTATACCTACGATATAAATGACTTGAGAAATAATTCCTAATGAGATATCAACATCACTAACTTGGCTAAGACTTGGAAACTCATATTTTATTTACTAATAAGTATATATTGTGATTTTAATTTATCTCATCCTTTTGAACCTAATATGTTTAATTAATAGATATGAAGACTTATATTTGTTAATGGGTTTATAGAGGTATACATTGAATTTCCTATGATATATAGATAAGTGTACACAATTTATCCACTTCATTAACAAAATTATAGATGGGATTGGTGAATTTTTCATGTATAAATCAAGAAACCCTATATTATTTTCATGTTGATCCATTTTTCAACCATTAAATGATTTAAGAATCTACTAAATGATATTGTTTTTCATTGTATGAAGGATTTAATGATGAGTTTTTCTTCTAGTATCTTTCCATTACCCAAATAGAAAGGGTTAACGTGAGTTATAAAAATAATTTATTAGTGTAATTAATCAAATGAAAATTCAAATGATTTATTACTCTTTAACACCTATGATACTTGTAGTTTAATTATAAAGTAATTGGTTCAACCTATTACTCTATTTGTTCATCTGAGGTTATCCATTTTCATTTTCCATTTAGGTTCTCTTAATATACCAAAAAAATAGATTCAAATATTTCATAATGGTTTGTAAAGAGCATATAGATCAACCAAATCATATCCCTCAAGAGTGTAAACTAGGTTTTCAGTTAGGCTCTATTGTTATGCACTGAGTAAAGATTAAGTTAATACCAAACCAACCTTTTTTAGGGATATTTACCCTAGGTACATATGTACTAAATCTTTCATGCACTTTTTTATCCATACATGGATGTTATTTCTACGAAACCATATACTCTACTCTTTATCAAAAAATTTGGATGTTTTTCTAACATATAGACTTATCCTTATGATTTTAAAAAAAGTTTTTAATCCATAATCCCTAAAAATAAAAAAACCATGATCTAATACCAAATGAGATACCCCATTTCAGTATTTCCAGGTTCTATGCTAAAAAAAAATAATTTACATGGCAAAATTGATACCGAGTGAGATGAATCAATCCAATATATATATATTTATATAATGTAGACATTATATATCATAAATAAAATCATAATTCTAGAACACAATGGCTTAGTGAATTTAGAGATCATATATATAAAAATATTATTTTATATTACTTTAAATATTTATTTATAATCTAAATATACTAGACCTCCCTCTATACATATAAAATGTTATACTATTATTCATAACATGGGTAATGGAAGAAATAATAAATGGGTGGTCTCAAGTGGACTGTAATGGAAAAAAATCAATTTCACATAAAGAGTAATATTATAATAATGTGAGAAAAAAATAAGGATGAAATAAATATATAATAAAAAGAAACATGGAATAATAATATTTTTCCATAAGGCATAATAGAATGGAATGAAACCTCAAATGATCCAAGATATACCATGACATAACAGTGTGGAAACATGAGATAATAATCAATAGCCATAGAGTATAACAAAGTCATATAAAAATTTCTTATGGAATAAACATAAGAATATTGATCATAAACTATTGGATCATACATCACTACATATTGTCCTTAGTTTATGAAGAATCACAACCTATTTTCCATAGTGGACTAAGCATCACAATGCATTTCCCATAGTATATCAAGCATAAAATCACTTTTATCTTAGTTATTTGACGATATATACCGATTTAACCAATTCATTAGAGGAAAATATAGGTACCCAAATTCAAAGGATGATATACCATACATTTTTGTGCCATAAGAATATATAAACATCCATTATTCCTTCATAGTGTAATTAAAATGTGAAAAAGAAACAAGTTCCATAAAAATTTCCCCAAGAAATAATTATACGAAATATAGATAAAACTTTATATGATAAAATTAGTTTATAACACTAGTGAATAAAAATTAACATTAAATTATGTTTACATAAATGAAAAATAAATTTATAAGATCATTATAAATATGCATTAAAAACAAGAAATGTCATTTTCTTTTAGTAAATTTTAAAAATTAAAAATTCATAGAACAAGATGAACAATATATTCTTTAAAAAACCATGTAAAATTATAAAGTAAATTTTTTAATGAATAATGATCATTATGTAAGAAAAATTAAATCAGGTGGTGAACATAAAAAACATACTTTTAATACTTTTTGAAGAGAGTAAAAAATAACCCATATAGAAAATATTAGGAAGGTAATTTTTTTAAAAACATTGAAATGGAAGTAAAAGTTATAAAAATGATCTTAAATAGTAATTTAATCACAGAGAATAAAATTCTTGAAATTATAAGGAATATGGATACGGTGGAAAAATATTTGGGTAAAATACATTTATACTTTTAAAACAATGATCTTAAAATAATACCCCTTTCACCTTTTAAGAATAAAAAAACTTTTTAAAGAAAGAAATAAAGTATGAAATTTAAATACTATGAGGATAAAATTATTTATTAAATAATATTTCAATGAGGCAGTTTATATACCATATAAATAAATATAGGTTCATAACTTGAAAAATTCTTCAATGAAGAAAATTTTAGAGGAGAAACCCTTATAAATTTAAAAATAATTGAATCAATAGAATATGAAGAAGGGATTATTTCAAATATCTATAAAATAAAATTTTAAATTTTTTTAATAATAATAATTTAATCCCAAAGTGGAAGTAAGTTCACTATATATTATAATAATATGTGTATAATATGAAAACATGCCTCAAGGAATGAAAAATGAGATGAAACACTAACAATTTTGCTAACATTTGATTCTAAATACCTTAAAGGGAAGAACATGAAAGGGAAATTTAAATAACTTCATTAATGAGTGAATTATGATATTATATGTCAAAGTATCAGTTAAAAAACCATATAAATTAAAAATAATTGTATAATAAAAAACATGTCACAAAGAAGGAAATTTGAGATGAGAAACATTTATGGGTTTGGTAAATTTTGTATCCAAATACATTGAAGGAAAGAATACGAAATGGATATTTAAATACCAAAAATAAAGTGCGAATCAGGATATAATATATAAAATATAAATTTTATATACTGTATAAAATAAAATAGCTATATAATACAAAACATGTATCAAAGAATATAATTTGAGATGAAAATCTCTTACCTTGGATTTCTACTTGGCTGAATATGCTCTAACCACCCTACGTAGTAGGAAAACTCATTGAGCCTTATTATATTAGTTTTATTTTGATAAGAAACCAATATAATGTAATAAAGTGATAAGGTAATGGGTTTTGTAAGAGTTTGGATAACCTAAGTGGCTTTAGATATGAGGATAAGTGGGGTGGTGAGTGGATCCTTTTATAAGTGAGTGGGGAAATATTTTTATAAATAATCATTAATTTATATTAAAGTCATTCCAATTTAAAATTAAGGTGATAGAAAAAGTGTAAAATAATGTATTTGGGATGAGTGATGGTTGATCCACCCCTCAACCACACAAATAAAGGATAAGGGATTATATATTTTAGGTCTTTTCCCCTTCATTTAAAATTTTACCATAATTTACTTTTATTATTTTACTCAATTTTTTATCCTTGGTAACTTATCTTTATACATAGGAATTAAATTCACAGTATAAAATAATATCAAAATTATTATTTAGAATATGATTTTTTTGGATTCAATTCTTATAGGTGATAAAAATTTAGTTTAATAAGATTATGATTAACGCAACAAAAATTATTTTTAGAAAAATGTACCTTTTAAGCATAAAAATGAATTTACACTAAAATCATGTGTAGTATTGATTCCAAAGAAATTTATTGGTTTATGATTAAAAAATATGTTTTCCCTTCATATAAATTAAAATAAAAATCCAAAATTGTGAATACTTAATTAACCCGAAGATTATTTTGATATTTTAAATATAAAAAAGAATTTAATTTTATTAAATTCATATTTTAAAATTGATATAAATTAAGTTTAATATAATATATATAATTTTGGATTTTTTTTATAAAAAATGTATTTTTAAGGGTATAAAATATCATCAATTAAATAGTTAATGAATGATATAGAATAAAAACTAATTTTATTCCTTGAAAACTAAAATTAATTTGATGAATTTTAATTCATTTATATATAAATAAGAAATTAATTTCTTTAAATTTCTTAAAATAAGATAAATTTAACTTTTAAATAAAAATATATAATATATAATAATGTAATGTTTTTAAACAAATCACTGTTAAATAGACATGAATAATTAAATTAGTATTCATTGTAATTTGTTAATTATTTATTTGATTATTTTTTTACATTACTAATAATTTATATTTAACAATATTTTTTGTTTAAATAAATATTTAATAATATTGATAATAATAATATGTAACACATAAAAATATATTTTAATAATAAAATATTCTAATTAAATTTTTTATCATTTATGAATTATATTATTTTCAAATTTTTACTAATAATTACAAATCATCAAAATGCCTATTTAATATATGTAAATCTAATGGGAATATTTCCAATGACCATTTTTCCAATGACAGTATTTCTCTTTATAACAATGATATTTTCCCCATTACATCCTATAAATTCATTCCATTCTTACTACTTAAATTACATTTCTCATTCCCTTAATTTTTATTTCATAACTTTTTTTTTTACTTTGATGTTGTTATTTTTCATTATCAGTTTAGTTATACTAATGGCGATCCTTATGAGTGAAGGTTATCTAGGGGATATATAAGTTATAAAAATATTTTTCTTTTATATTTATTGGACCATTATAATTTATGCACATTTAATGGATGTAATCATCTATGATAAATAATATTCCATGGTATAAAATATATGGTTTCATGTAACTTTGTTGTAATGTTATAATATGAAAGAATAATTTATTGTTAGTTTGATTCATATATTGTATGACTCATTCCCTAATAAAATTTAATTTTTTTGAATGATTATAAAAATTTATTTTCGAATTATTTGAATATAATTTAATGAAGGAAAATGGTTCATAAAACTCAGTGTGTTACATATTGATTTTAAATTATACATGGTTTTTCGTTTTATCCATGTAAGATCTTGTTAATGAGTATTCTTGTTGTTCATCTATGTTGATTAAGTTTTAAAATCCTTAGAAACCCATACATATACCTTGTGCTTGTGATGAATTATAATAAATAAAAATATAGCCAGTGTTAATTTTGGTTAGTATCACAAGATATGAGTTGTGTTAAGAGATACACATCAATATAAGTTGACCATATTGATTTAATTTAATGAATCAGAATTCAAATCTAAATCCTCAGAAACATGCACACATGTAAGGGGAATACATTAGATAAGATGGAGAGATATTTAAATCCCCTTCAAAATAACAAGGGTTAGATTCCTTCTAAAGAAACACCTATCAAGCCATTGATAATATGTTTGGGTACACATAAGAAATGTAACATGACCAAGGATTATCTTGTGTAAGGAAAAAGGTAATGGATTACCCTAATAGGATTTTCTAAACACATTTGGATTATTATTTTAGTTACACTAAGATGTGAAACCCTAAATGTTAGTACAGTGGGGGACTAAAGTTGAATTTAGTGTAGATTTCCTTTCATACACCATGATACATTTTATATTCATAATATTTTATTTTTAAAATATTCATATTATTGAGAATAAGTTTTATTTACTAACATAAAGGATTATTTATGTTTTAAGATGATATTATGAAAACAATATAGTTTCTAAGAGGCTTGAGAGAGCATTTTTGGACCAATATATGTTCAATATATAAAAAATACAAAATTATACTCGTAAAATTTAAAGTGAATGTTAATTTTTATACTCAACGAGTTTAGGATGTGTTGAAAAAAAGATAAATGTATAAGGTGACATCATGTTAATAAAATGATATCAATGTAAATTTTAAATTGAAATTATCACTAATGAATATTATTAACTTAAAAATATTTCTTAACAGACAATATATTTGATTAACATTACAACATTTGATATTGTGAAGTAAATGAGTTTGAATTGTATGATGAAATATTTGAACACAAAGAATATGATTCCAATGTTTCAAATTACTCAAAAAATATTTATTAATAGATGTTACTCACTAAAATATATTAGTATGAGGGTTTATTAAATTTTAACATCAAGTTTTCATATGAATTACATAGAGATATAGTGTGATTAACAAAACCTTTAAGGTGCAGAAAACATAAGTCATCTATAATGGTTTATCATATAAGATATGATTATATATATTCTTATGTATTATTATTATTATTATTATTTTTAAACATATTTAAAAATATAAAATGTATAATTTTATATGAATGTAAGCCTCCAATGTATCATAATTTCATGATTGAAGTATATATTTACTGTGGTGAATTGATAAATGAACTCTTATAGTATGAATTTGAGTAATCCATAATCTATTTTCATCATAGTGTTATAGGTTATGACTTAATGATAAGGTTATAATTGGTAGGACTTTATATAGAGTAAACAATATTCTCATGAGACAAATATTGATTTTTGTGTGGGGGTTGAACAACCAATTATACCACATAGAATTTCATACTCTTTTTTGCTATGGTTGGGGTATATATTTAATATTCAATACATATACCTAAGTTTGGTGTTGGAACCACTTAAGGATGGTGTTTTATTTATTGAAAATTCATATCAATGAGGTTTGAGTTGATTTGAAATGATCTAGAGTGGATGAAGAATCCGAAAAAATTTGATGTTGATATGAGGAGGTTTGAAGAAGTTCTTGAATTCCAATGTTGTAGGATGTTGAAAATTAAAAAAACAACACCATATGAAAAAGTAACTATAAAATTATTAAGGATATTTTAGAGTCCTTTTTTGTTTCATATTTCTAAAAAATTAAAATGGAATGATACATAATGGTTCTCTGGTACATATATAAGGGTTATCCAGTACATGCATAATGGTGGATAAGTAATGGTACTCAGAAGGTAGAATACTAATTTGGAAATGTATGGATTTACTCTATGATATTCAACAAATCTATTGCTTATACATAAGAGTATACAACAACCAATGTAAGGGTACTCAATAGGAAGATTGAAAATATGGATAATCACAAAACCATTCTATTATGTATGAGATTTTTTATAGAATATATAATTTTTATATAGATCATATGTATGATTTTTTTCTAAGTAAATTTGAAAATGTAATGGAGATATTGTGTAGATACATAATATTTTTTTGGGTTGTATGCAAGAAATTAAAAAACAATGTAAAGTAAAAAAATGAAAAGTATATAGAAATAATATGATATGTTTGATACTTCATATGTATGGTTTTACCATTTAAAAATATGTTATTTTTAGAAGATAAAATATTCATAAAGTGGATATAATTATTATAATTTCGAGGTACTCTTTAATTAAAAAACATAAATATAATTTCATGAGTAATCCATGATTTAAGAAATAGGGTTCAATGATGAACAAAGAAAGAGATGAACTGATTATGCATCGTGTAGAATACGTCTACACTATGAAGCAGTTTGTTGATGAAAATAAAACCAAATTAGGTTATGTTATTATATATTTAGTATTGATATAAATAGAATGGAACATCATGGTGTGTGATGAAGTGAGTGTTTTGGGATAGTTTCACACTGTGGTGTTATTCCTTGAGAGGTAGACACTCCACTAGAAGGAGATAATAGATTTTGTTACACCATGACAGGAGATTCCATGACACAACCTTTAAAATATCTAAAGTATCCACATCATTATAAATTCATTCATGCCATGATAGTGATTATTTTTATTATCATGTAAATATAGATTGATTAATGTGGGTGTAATGTAAAGATAAATTTAAGAAATTTATGATTATTTAAATGAGTCTAATGATAGAGAATTGAAATATGTTTGATTATAAGAATAAAAGTAATGATAAAAAATCAATTCGATTATACTGAAACACTCAAAAAGAAATCTTAAGAGTTGATAACAACATACAATGATTGTAGTACAATAAGAGGAGGGTGAAGATCAATAAAAAATTATCCCATTTGTGGCTCACTCATACATTGGAGATATTTCTTCAATAGGTTTTTTTTATTTTTGGTTGTGAAAAGATAATAATTTAACATGTCTAGAAGCTGTTGAGATTCTAATCATGTTCAAGTTTATTCCCTTTCTTAAAGAATCAACATGATATTAAAAGGAGTACTATGTGAGAGTGGGATAATAATCACCACAAACTTAGGACATATTCATCCATATTGGATTCAAACAAAATTAAAAAAATTTATATGGCCCTTTTTATTTCTCAAACATTATGAGTTTAAGAGAGTTCTTTAGAATAAACAAGAAAATGGTTGGGATTTTAATGAAAAATATTTACATTGATTCACCTCCCTCTGAGTGTCAATCAAAATATCAGGTGATTGGTATCAAAGTGAATGTTTTCTCTCTAATTCTACTCTTATTATAGGTATTGATCAATATAAATCTATCAATAATTAAAGGATTATTACATTTTATTGAAAAGTAATACACATTTTAAAGGAGATAATGGTTCACTATCTTCTCTCACTAAGTTTTGATGTTCAATATTCCATCTTTTAGGGTTTCACTATTCTAATTGACACTTATTCAAGGTATATAATTGATAAGAAAAATGATTAGAATCATTTGATATAAGGGAATACTCTATATTCCTTATTAGTTAATAAGGAGAAAATAGAATTCAAGGGCTGGAAGATTACTAATGATATTTGTAAAAAATAATGTAGTATTTATAAAATAAATAAGAATGAAGAGTCATCGATTTTAAAAATTTATAATTTTTTTAAATATGTTATAATTAATGGAGAAGAAACTACTTATGAATTTATTAATAGAGTGTATGTTAATTTTATTTCTATAAAAGAATGTGGAGAAAGTCTTAAAGACTCTACTACGGTAAATAAAATCATTATAATGTTACCAAAAAAGTTTGATTCCAAGATATCAAAAAATAAATAAAAACATCTTAATGACTTTAACATTGATAAACTTCATATAAATCCAATTAATTATTAAATGTGAATATGAACCACTGTCAAAAAAATTATAAATAAGGATAAATTTTTTCTTTTAAATCCATCAAGGAATTTAAAATAGAATATGAGTATATTTTTTCTCATGAAGAAGAGGGTATGAAAGACTATTTGACGACTCCATCATTTATTTCAAGGATCTTAATAAGTTGAAATGTTTAGTATAAAGGTAAATTTCCTTTTTTATGATTGAAATTCTAAAAAATTCTATTACTCTGCTACATGTCCTTTGAAAATACAAATTAAAAATAAAGATAATAATCAATAAATATATTCTCTAATAATGAAGATTACATGAGTTGAAATGAATCTCCATAAAAATAAAAGAATAACATTTCACAAAATTCGTCATAATGATTTATCTATCCACCAATGGTGGAATTTATGACAGTGAGGAAATATATGATAATGAGAAAAATCCTAATATAGACTCTAAAAATATACAAATGGATTAATAAGATAAAGAGAGATAATCACTGAGGGATGACTAAGGAATAAATAGGAACTTTTTTTGGAATAAATAGAATAAACCAAGGAGTATTATATGATAATGGAGATCAATATTTGAGTAAAGGAGATAAAAAGTCAAAGAGATGAAAACTCACATATAAAGAAGAATACTAATAAGAATATTCAAATTCAAACTGAGAAGGAAATTACAGTCAAAGAAGTTGAAAGTTTAAATCTTAAGAATGCTATGAAATGGAAGAATATTGATGAAATTAATTCCCTTTTAATCCTTGAAAATAAATAGGAGAGAAATATGAAACCAAAAATTTTTGAAACCAAGGAAAAAATTCAAATATGGCTACAAAAGAGTTATTTTATGAGATAGTGAGTTTACCTTGTAGCAAACATCAAGCACCATTAAAGTAAAATATTTTATACATAAATAATTCAAGTCTAATATAGTTATATTTTAAAATAGAATAATTTCTTTAGAAGGATCCAATGAAAAATAAAAATCTATTTTAGTTATGAAGTGTGAATAAAAAGAAAAATCTACACATATTTTGGAGGGAAAAAATTATAAAAAATGTCCACACAATCCCAAAATTCACATATAAGACATCTATAAAAGTATTTGGTACAATAAATTCATTAGATGTATGAGAATAATATTAGATATAAACTAAAGAAACAAAAAAAAACATTTCTATCAATGATGGAGGATTGAAGACAACTATTGGTGTTGTGTTGTGTTTGGAAATAATTCTTACAATTTATGGTATAAAATATATATAACTAGACTAGTAAGAGATAATGAATCATAGGGGATACAATAAAAACATTTAATAATTTATCATAATATCTAACAGCCTGTGAATAAGATTGAAGTGAAAATATTCATGACAGTTTAAAGACATTTTTGGTAGGTGTGATCAAGAGGGAAAAAACTCAAATTAATGTATTATACTCTCACCAAATAAATTAAATCTCTATAAAAATATAATAATGATCTAAATAAGAATCAATTCAACAAAAGGAATTTTTTTTGAATATTTATTCAAGGATTAAAAATTTGAGAAGAAACAGATCATGGATAAAATGTTCTATTCTCACATGGCATATGATTTAAATGACCTAAAGAATGTTGAAAGATATGATTGGTTGTATGTTAAATTTATTAAATAAATCTTATTAAAAATTAATATTTATAGACTAGCTAAAATTGGAAAAAAAGAAATAAATTTTAACAATATTCTATTTTTATGGAATAAAGCATAATATATTGTGTGTATCAAAATTTCCTAATGATGTAAAAGAGGTGATCATAAAAGTGAATGATTGTTTAGTAAATATATTAAAATGTATAAATAGGATAATAGGATGTTTGAGAACCTATATTAATAGGTTTTAGGTTCAATAATCCAAACCATGTTTCTACATGATTATGAAAGATGAGAAAAGTTTATAATAGACAAGACTTTGTCATCTTGTCCAAAATATAATGAATAATTTTATTAAAGAAATGGCTATGAGAAATATTATAGTTTTTAAGCAAGAAACTGTGACTATTTTAAAACATGTCAAAAATTGAAAATATTGAATAGAAGTCACAAGGTAGTCTCCATCCAAAATAAAAGACTATTGGAGTTTGTTCACTTTGACGTTTATGGACCAATGACTAAGAAGTTAGTTAGTGGAGATAATAATTTCATCAATTTCAATTCTGAATTCACTATAATTACATGAATTATATTTATGTCCCAAAAATATAAATCCCTAATAATTTTTAAAAGGTTTAGAAGGCTAGATAAAAAGTAAGAATGTTTTCATTTAAAGAAAATGATGTAAAAATGGTATTGAGTGTGTAAATGAATATTTTTCAGAACATATTGATAAATATGAAATAATACACGAGTTATGTGTACTACACACTCCTAAAAAAGGGTTACTAAAAGAATGAACAATATCTTTATATATATGTATATAACTATGCTAACTGAGCATGAAACATAAAGATATTTCAAGTTACAAACAGTTTCTACTACTAAAATCATATAAAAAAGGTGACTTCTAAGGAAAAATTCAGATATTAAACCTTATGAAATACGGTTCAATAAAAAAGAAAATGTAAAAATATTAGATAGTTTGGGAGTTTATGTTTGATCAAGGAGAAAGGTAAAAGTGGTTTTTAGTTTTATGAGATGGATAAAGATGGAATATTCCCTAGTTATATCCAAAATATATGATCTAATAGGTTCTAAACCAACAAATTCCAGAAGATAGTTGATTATGATGATGTGATAGTCATTGAGAATGACGATGAGGCCAAATATTTGATTATGGTTCAAAATGAGGGTGATTTTGTTAATTATAAACATACTAATGAGATTTAAGAAAAACACATAGATTTAGGATATAGAATCTTATTCTGCATACTCTAGTGATGATTTCTAAGATATGAAATCCCCAAAAACAAATTCAGGATTGATGTAAATTTTTTATGTTGTTAATAGAATTGGGTATTTAAATCATGAGTTAGAAATAAGAAAAAAAATCAAATTAACTTGTCACACTTGATTTCTTTCAATGATTGAACCCCAAAATTTTAATGAATCTTTTGAGAAAAAAGGATAGATTCAAAATATAAATAAAGATCATTATTAAATTTAAAATAATAAAAAATGTCAACTTGTGCCTATTTTGAGGGAGGAAAACATCATTGGTGCAAAATTAATTTTTAGGAACAAACTAAATGTGAAATAGGAAGTTGTTGCAAATTGAGATAGAATTATGTAAAAGTGGTACTCATAGATTGATGGAAATGATTTTGATGAAATATTTTCCCCTATTTCTAGGTTTGATATCATTAAAAATTTCCTTATAATTTTATCCCAAAGAATCTTAAATGTTTTCTAATGGATGAAATGTTTTCAATTCTTATGGTGATCTAAATGAAGAATTTTATATTGAAAAACCTCAATATTTTTTTTGATGAAGATGGTAGAAGATTATAAATATTTAATAAGACTATTTATGTGTTGAAATAATCACCAAGATCATGGTACTTCAAGTTGGATAAGTACCTAAAAATTATGGAATTCAGGAAAGTTTAGGTAGATAACAACCCAAATGTGTAAAAGAAAAACACTATGTTACTCATTGCGATTGTGTATATTGATGATATTTTCTTTTTTAGTAATGTGGATAAATTTTGTGAATAATTTTCCATAAAATGATGAATAAGTTTGAAATTTATTTTCTTATAGGGATGAAATTTTTCTTCGGATTACAGATTAACCAAGTGTATTGTCAAATATTTATTTAGTATGAAAAATATTCTAAGGTTTTATTAAAAAATTTGTTATAGAAGAATCCAAAATAGCATCCACACTAATCCAAATTTTGACCATGTTGAATAAATATGATGATGGAAGGATTTTGAATGAGAAATAATTCAGAAAATTTATTTAAAGTCTTTTATACTTGATTACCTAAAGGGTATGTATTTTTTATGCTACTAATATTTGTTCCATGTATTAATAAATTCATAAAGATTCACTTCTGATAGTAGAATTTGTTTTGGGATATATCATAAATTAATCTAATTATGGAACACTATATGATAATTCAAAAGGGTTGTACTTTTAAGACATCACTAATAGTGATTGAGATAGTAATATTGATAATATAAAGTGTACGTAAGGAAGAGATTTATTTTACTATTAAAGATGTGTTTCATGTTATTCAAAAAAGGAATTATTTTTCACATTAATTCCAATAGAGGATGAATATTTTTATACATCCTAGAAACCTAAAAATATTATTTGGATGGATTCTCAACTTGAGTATTTAGATATTTTAATTGAATATTAACTAGTTATCAGTTGTGATAACCAAAGTTCCATAAAATTGTGTAAACATTTGTTGCATAAATTTTTCAACGAAATTAATGACACCCTCCCCAAATAGATGACATGAATTGAGATTGAGTATAAAAGTATCTCCATACCTAAAGAAGAACGAATAGTATATCCATATTCCACATGATTTACCACATATAGAGGAATATATATTCCTAATTTTATTCCCAATCATGTGATGTGGTGGTGAGAGCCAACCTCACATAGTAGGTAGTGGACGATTCCCATTGCTAACAAAAAATTTTGTTGAAGATTTAAAAACCATTTTGGGAGTTTTATAGTAACTTTTTGGACTCATAAAATCCTTGTTATGGTGTAAAACTGTAATAAAGTTTGCATTCCACATCACATGATTCAGTTTTATTAGTCTTGTATCCCAAACATAGATACAAATAATTTTTTTTATCTATATAAATTGATATATTTTTTAATGAATAAATCCATGTTCATTCACTTAGTTTGTGTGCAGATACCCTTTTCCCTAATTGTACCACCTCTAACACACACTGACTCATTTCCTAATCTTGCACTCAATTCTATGAGTTTTACTAAAAATAGACCTTCATGACTTAAATTGTGGATATATATATAAAATACATATGGTTGACTCAGATAGGCAAGATCTCTTTCTCCCATCCTCATTATCAACTAATCTTGTTCCACAAACTTGGTTCCCACCCTTGGGTGCACCATTAAAGTGCTCACACTTGAGAAAACCCTAAAAAACCCACAGTTAGGGGCTCTAGATTTGTGTCCAAATATGGGAAATCCACCTAATCACCCATACCTGGTTGCACTAACTTAGCGCCCACACTTGGGCACATGATTTTGGCACCCACATAAGGTAAAAATACCTATTAAGCCACACATTGGTGTACTTCCTTAGCGCACACACATTGGTGCACCACCTTAGTACCCACAATTGTAAACAACCCTTTTGCACCCACACTTGGGAACACCACTTTAGAAATGAAACTTGGGAAGACCACCTACATTCCCACAATTAGGTGCACCACAGAAGCACCCACACTTTGTCACACCACTATATAGACCACACTTGAGCATTCCACCTAGGAACCCACACTTGGGAACACCACCAAAGTACCCAAAATTGGGGACACTACCTTATCACTCACACTCAGGGGCACCACCTTAGAACCTACACATGTTCTCACCATCTAAGAGGCCACACTAGGTAATAAAACTATATCACATCGACATTTTTGCACCATCTAATCTCCCACACTTTGAAGCACCACCTTACTTCCCTACACGAGTGAATTGTTTTTTCCAAAACCTTCACAAGGGAGTACATAATAGGGAGAAATCATTTCCCATGTCCTTCATTATGTACCAATAATAGTGAGAGATCATTTTTTCATAGTCCTTTACTTGAGCACCCATATAAGGTGAATATAATATTTCTAGGTACTTCACCTAGTCTCCCAGACCAGGGAAAAATCCTTTTCCCATTCCTTTCATTTAGGTTCCCATACTAGGGAGAACTCATTTTCCTAGGCCCTTGAACGAGGAACCCATACTAAGGATAACTCATTTTACCAGGTCCTTTACCTGGGAAATCACACTTGTGGTAAGCATAATGTTCCCCCTCAATAAAGAGACACAATTTTACTAGGTCTCTCACATGGGTTCTAGTTCATCCAACCCCACTACCTGGGCACCCAACCCTATAAAACATACATTGAGTGGAGATAATATTATTAGTTTCCCAAAATTTCTAGGGTTGTGATACTCCTCTAGACACCCAAAAATACATTAACCAAACCCATTTTCTAGAAAAACTACATGTAGAACTCAAACTAGTTCTTATCCCTACTTCAACCTAAGTCACATGTCATGTCAAGAATATCTGGGAAACCCCAATCAATAATCCCCAATAAATTCTTATTTTCATCCCTTTTAGAGAATATGAAGCATATCAGGGGATCCTATTATGTGTAATCCCTAACCATTCATACTTTAACCTAAGTATATTTTCTAGTCATATATACGAGGGAATAAAAATTTGCAACCCCCACTCAATACCTTTTCATTAACTATGATTGAATACATTTTATATTTTATTATAAATTATTTCTCACATAAATAATGTGTCACATGATATTAGAAATTTATTTGATCACTTCATTAGAATAACCGAGTTACATTATAGGAATCACCTATATGTATTATATGATTGTTTTTAAACTATATAAGGTATATCATTAATTATAAAATTTAAACTTCATATACTGGTCCCCGTATATGATCTTAAAATGTGTCACTCAGACTACAAGTCTTTGATTCCCATTAACCTGGATACATAGAACACCTATTTGAGGTTCAATCCCAAAATTATTAAAAAAAGTATATTATGTGATGATAATAAATCCACTATTCCTATAAACCTTCAGTCAAGATACTCCTCTTGGTTCTCTAATACACTTTGAGTCAAGATTATCCTCTTGGTTCTCTAATATACCTTGAGTTGAGATACTCCACTTGATTATGATATGCGAGACTTATATTTGGTGTAATACCCAACTATAAATAGCTATTACCTCCTTATACTAAAAAGTATAAGTAGAATCATTCCTCGCTATTTATGATCCAAATATGCCTTTGGTGATGTTCTAGAGATGAACCACGAATTCTCATATTTAGTTACTAATAGACAAGGTAAACCATAAAGAGATGCTTATATGTAAGTCCCACACTAACCATTTCTTAAAAAAATTTACCTAGTATTACATTGAATATTACACTAAACTAATAGGAATTATTCAAGGTTATATTATTTTAAAAGGTACTAAAATAGTTCATGTCGTATGATATTAAAAGACAGGATGTGTCATGTTAAGAAGCACCGATCTATGTGGGTTCTAATATACATAAATCTTTTCTTAGGGGCCTGATACCAAAATCAAAACACTAATAAACTCATTGGATTATGGTAAACTTGTGATTTGTAGTCTATGGATTTAAACCAAATAGTAATTAATTAAAAATAGAATGATGTAGAGTCTCTAATATACATTGTTTCTCAAAACAAAACATGGTTTTGATTTATAATTTGTATAGTGGTAACTAGTCTCATGTTGGGATTTGGGAAGGTTTCATAAAAATATATTAAATCTATAAGAGAGTCTCATAGTAGGAAATAATTCCCACTAAAAGGTGCAGATGAAATGAACCTCCCATCCTTTCAAACACCACATATTCCAAGGTGAAAAAGGAAATATCCTTGTGATTTACTACCATATGAAATTAGGTTTTCATCGAATCAGAACACCACAATAGATTCATGTCCAAAATATTCCAAAACCTACTTAACTCTATTAGAAAAAATGGGAAAAAATAGTTAACTTGAAAAGAACCCTTTAACTATAAAAGTGATCAATCGACCATAAAGTCTTTCTTGTGATGCTACACTAATGGAATTCTTGTTTGTGTTTTCTTTTCCAGTACCTTCAAGACTCATTAAAACCCAAATGCAATTTCCAAATTCACTAATTAATTCCAATACCATTATAAAATATGGTATCACCCAAAAAACACACGAAACAACTATGTACAACTGAATGATGTTCCAAATATATGGCTTGACTACCCTCGAGATCCTGGAATCGTGGCCTTAATGTATGATATCACCAACCTAGTGCCTCCAAATCTAATTAATTATTAATTTAGTTGAGGAATATGATATCAATGGTTTCATACAAACAATATAAGTATATCTTGTAATCTTATAGAGTATGAAGTCCTGTTGGGTTTCTAACTAATGCAATACCATATAGAACCCAATGGACACTATTTTGATATGAAACTTATTCAAGTGACTATCCATAGAGAAAAACAACCCATTATTACCTTATCTTAGGAATGTGGATGAAGACATCCAATATCTTAAGGAAACCATTTATGAGCATTCTAGGAGGGACACTATTCACCATAATCACCATTATTGATGCATAACATCGAACCCAACTCTGTAAAATGCTCTAGAGAAATATGTGACCATACCTATCATCTAAACCAAGATACCTAGAAGGAGATTCCATTAGGGACAACAAACCTCTAAAACTATATAGATGGTTAATATCTCTACTACTATCATCACCCTTGAGGAGCATATTCATATCCCAACAATGGCATAGGGTCAGTTAAAGATCCTCATTAACCCATAGATTTAAACTTCATCGCAGATCACCTTTAGTGTCATCTATCTGATAAGAACATACCTTGATTATGGACATTCCTTCTATAAGTATATATATACATCCAATCATAGGTATCAAATCCATACATGTCATATCTATTGGACAAAATGATTCTGTGAACCATGATTCTTTTGAAGAGATAATAGGCATGATAACCTTACCAACCCACCCAAAACTCAAAGATTGAAAAAATCCATAATATAATGGAAAATTTCATATTGAAATTCCAAAATATAATAAATGAGGTGGTTAAATATTGAGTTTCTCAATAGAAACGTACACACTGATAATGATCATTATAGTCGAATCTCTCAAATAGAGAGAGGTTTCTTAACCCACAGAAGAAGAATCAAGACATCCCTTAAACTTGATATCCTACCAAACTAATCACTTAATTAAACCACTAAGTGTTCCCAATACGGGGAAGGAATCAACTACCACTTCCAGAAAATAAGTAGAGAATAACTTATATGGTGATATTTAGTGAATTATTGTAACCTATTGCAACTCATATGTATTCTCATAAAGGAGAACATGTATTGGTACAATTAAAGAAAAATAAGTGTCCTAATTTTATGTATTTAAATCATCCTATACTAAAATTTAAGAGTCCCAACTTCTTTAAAATTAATGAAATGGGAGATCCATGACAACATCTCAACCATTTTCCTTCCCCGTGTAGCCTAATATTGGTAACCCTAGAAAAAAAGAGGCTAACAAACTCTAATGCATTGTATAGACCTTAAGAAGCCACATATTTTCTTGGCTAAATAACATTACAGCTGGGTATATTGAAAACTAGGAAGATGTACATCATTTATTCATCCTATAAATATACTATACACTACATAAATTGAAAATCACTGATCTATCTGATTACAAGTATAATGTGAAGTAGAGAGTCATGAATTTCATTACAATATGGAAGGGTCTAACACAATATCTTAAAATACATCGTCCCTAGGAACAATTATTAAGGATTTGTGTAAAGAACCTATAGGATTTGTTTTTAGTTACACTCATTTCCAAAAAGTATCTAGGTCAGTTTAGAGAGTTCATGAATATAACATATCATCTGGAGGATGGTATTCAAAAAACCAAGTAAAGTGGTCATCATACACCATCATCACAGATGAGGAACTCAAGAAAATATTAAGAGTTTATGATCACCATCAAACCAAAAATGTTGATATGGAATAACCTCGAAGGTGTAAAGAATATATTTTTTTCATTACATGATGATTAAGTTCTAGGGTACTTCATCTCTAACGTAGGTAAATAGTTGATCACGCTTCAAGATATTAAGAATCTAGAAGAAAAGGGTAAGATAGTCACCCAAATTACTATCATTAACAACATAATAAAGTTCATATGATCTTGGAATTATTCATCAGCAAATATCAGTTGTAAAATATGGTCTATGGTAAAATTTTAACATTGGAAAATACAAAGGAGAATAGAGAATATGTTCTAGATATTCTTCTAGAAGAAGAATAATAATGGGAATTGTAGTCCCTTATCAATGATAATTCCTTTAGTGGGTGGGGGGTATTTATGTAATGATCCAAAATTCTTGACAATTTAAAACTAATGTTATGATCAATAACTTTTATTAAGAACTACACCCAATGTCAAAGAACTATAAAATATTAGAAGAAAAATAATGATAAATCTATAATAAAAACTAATATGAAAAACCTTTAAAATTTATTATCATTAGAAGTTAAATAATTAATGTTAGTTAATATTGAAAATGGTAATTAACAATAAAATAAAATTTATCAATATTGTGAATTTTATTTTAATAAACTATATTTTAAAAAATTAGAAGATAAATTTTTAAAAAATAAATTTAATTTTTCTATTCCTCAGATAAAAATTTATTGAGTATTGTTTTTTGATGATAAGGTAGTGTTTTAGTCAAGAAATACGGTTTTTGAGAACATTATAATTTTTATGATTATATTATTATATGATAGTATCCTATAAGTTTAAAAAAACTTTTATATAATAATATATCTATTTAAGGAATTTTTTTTGGAATTTTAATATATTCTTTGATCTTATAAATCCTAGGTATAGCATTTTTAGAACTACATTAAAATGTTACTTGAATAAAAATTATTTTTGATCATTTATTCTAATTAAGTGTTTCAATGGTGAAATTTGGTTTTGGATTGCTTTAAAATATGAATAGATTTAATTTATTTTTGTTAAAAACAAATTTATTTTATAATAATTATAATATATGAGAATATTATCTTGTATATACAATTTCAAACATCGAATCACTCTTTAATAAAATGTTATACGTTACTTCCCTTTATTAAAATTTTTTTATTTTTTACCTTGAAAAATTTGATTTGAAAATATTATTTAATAATTTTAAATAATAAGGTTCAAATTTGGTAAAAGTTATATTATTAATTTTTTTTCATTAAAATTAATTATTGAGTTTAAAAATTAATTACCAATGCAAAAGTAAATTATGGAAAATATTAAAAATTTAAAAGATAAAACCCTAAAACAATGATGTTTTTCTCCAAAATGAGTGATTTAGATGAGTTTCAACCCAAAATCACTTTCAAATCCACTTTGTTTCCATTTTTTTCCATTGATCCTTGAATTGTTACTTTACATTATTGAAAGTGTAATGTTTACTTTAAAAACTACCCTTATCTTCACTTATAAAAAGGTAACATTGACACCACATCGAGCCTCACATATCCTTTGAAATAATGGTTTAAAATATTCCAATGTTATCCTCCTATTACCCTATACCTTGAATATAAGATTCTTCTGAACTTTATTTTTATTGGGGCCTTCATTTCCAAGGAGTTTTCCCAGTGAAAACACAAGATTTTAATGTGAGTATTACTTCATATTATGATTTTACATTACACTATGCATTCCTAAATCATCTCTAAAATTATTAATATAGTGAATTAAGTATCATTTTTCTTATGAAATTTATTATATTAATAGTAAAATAATTCTAAAATATGTTCCATCCTATAATAAAACAAAATAACATCAGTTTTGTGCATGTGGTGACTACTGCCTCCCCAAAGTGATGTTGTTTGTTTTTATCACCGAATATTGTGGAGGGTAAATAAGATATATTTGATGAATTATAAATATATTTATCTCAAATATTTAAATCTTAAATAAAAATTTATTAGGTTCTATTTTTTCTTCTATTCTTTGAGTAATAGGATAGTTAATTATGTGTACGTACAGAATGCCATCTCCATAGAATGATGTATTCAATTTTTCCTTTTCGGTATCATGGATGGTTTTAGTTTATATTTTATATTTATTTATGATATAAATAAGTAATATATATCATTAATATGGGTTTCTATAGAAAAACCAAAATTTAATGATCGTTATAAGGCAATCCATCAATATTGAAAAATAACTCGATACTAATTCATCACCATTTTCTTCTTCGTAGAAAACGACTAAAAATATCATGGAATGGAATTATAACATCACATATCTTTATAAAGAATTAATTAAATTACATTTAATGGTTTTTAAATGATGATCATTGTTAGAAAAAAATATCAACACCTCTTCTTGGAACCTAGTATAAAACTATCATCATTATTAACACATAATGTTGAAGAAAGATTATAAAAATAAAATATATAAAGAGAATTGTTATTATTAAAGCATATAAGTATATATTTATATGAATAATATTATGAAATATTTAATTAATATTTTTATCTTTATGATATAGGAGGCTAAACAACTTCCCTAGAAATCAAGGGTATATGTATGGGGCTTGGTAACTCAAAATTATTCCTTTGATTTGTATGTTTTATTCTTGATTTGACATTAAATATGTTAACTAACTTTTCCATTTTAAATGATGTAATCCATTTTTATAGGGAACAAGGTTTTTTTATCTAAATCAATTTCCATGAATTTTTTCTTTCCATTTAATTCTTCTTAAAAAAGTATATTTTTTAAAAAGAGAATCTTATCTACAAATTTTACAATGTTGAATACAAAAGATTTTCAAATATTTGTTTTAATAATTTATTTTTCATTATCTTCAAATGATATATATACAATGAAGTTTTGTTTCATGTTTCACACAATATTTTTTTAAATTATGTGACTATTTTGGGTGATTTTGTTTTTTGGTATCAAACTAGTTTGTTCATAATGTTATTTTATGCCATATGAATGTTTTGTGAAACCCATTTTATTCTCCTGAGTTAGTTATGAAATTTTATTGATTTCCATTTCAATGTTCTATGAAAACAATTTTATTTCTATGGATTCTTTATGAATATTGAATTATTTCAATTTGGATATTTTATGAAACCCATTTTATTTCCATGATTTATTTACGATGAAAAAAGTGAATGTTTTTTATGTGGAACATGTAAGAATAAATGAATAAAGGCGGGGTATTATATCACCCTTTGATGAATTTTTTAATAGCTCATAAGGATGGGAACTGATTTTGTGGATTATGAAATAAATTATTCCCTATGCTAATTTTTGTTCTACTGTTAAAGGATGCAATTCATTATGATCTTATATTCTCATTATTCAAGGTTTATGTAAACTGATTATAATCCATGGTACGACTTTTATATTTTGATATCAATATTTTGTTTCTTTATCTTAATATTCCAGGAATTTTGAATATCACTTATTATTTATGGTTATCACTCATGATGTTATTATATTTCCCTTATGATCACGATTTTATTAATTCTTATGAACTCATCCTTGATGATTTTTTTCACCCATTACCGAGCATTTGATCTCACCCCATTCTTATGTTTTTATTTGAAAGGTTTTGAGGACAAGTCTTAGTAATGAAGTGTCTAGAATATGGTCTAGTATGGTTCCTTTAAGGATAAATTATCAAGGGTTTTTAAAAATAATCTTATTAGGTAGATACTATCTAATGAAATTGAACCCATCATTTTTTTTGATATAATTATTTATGAAATTTAATTTTTAAATATTGTAAAGGATGTAAAATAATGGAAATATTTACCTGAGTGTTTATAGTTGGTGTTAAAGTAAAATTTTAGTTATTTTTAGAAAAATGTTTAGGGAACATTAGATAGAACCCCGTGGTCATGTCTAAGGGATAATTATAAGTATAATATAACATCAAGAAGTTATGGAAAAGTATATTTCATGTGGTTTTAATTGAAAATACATACTTGTGTTGATATTTGAAGGTGTATATAGGATTTGGAATAGTTTTAGATATGCATGATAAACCCAAAGAGGGTTTGTTGGGTATTAACTCAACCATGAAATAACTAATGAAAAACCAGCCTAACTGTACACATGGATATACACTCTTTGGGGATATGCTTTGGTTGAAATCATACTCTATATAAAATATTTTGAATGATTTATTTCCTTGTTAATTTAAGGGATTAAGTTATTAATTATTATAAAAACAAAACCAATGTTTACTCAAGAATGAAATAGTTTGAACTAAAATAATTATAGGCTAACAATATTGTTTTAAAGAATATGATATTTTAATGATGAATCCATTTCATTATATTTATCCCTTTTGATGTTAATTTTTTTCATTTATGGAAACTCTCTTTAGTTTTATTAATGGTTTGAATAATAATGAACCAATATAATAATTGGTGTGAGATACAATGTGATGATTTCCCTATCGATCAACCCAATGTAATAGGAGGTTGAGTATAAGACGTCATAATAATTTTCCCTCAATTGTAACATGATATAAATAATAATATAAACTTTATTAAAATCTTGAAAACAAAATGGAAGGATAAGTTTTCTATTGATTCTTTAATATGGAAAAATTCACCCTCTTTTAGTGGAACATCAAATACACTAATCATTGAGAAATGGATCCTTGTGATGGAAATTATCTTCTATTCTTTAGTGTTCAGAACCAAAGAATGTGGTTTTGGTTATTTATTATTTAGATTGTGACACCAACCAATGGGGGAATCTTATTAATAATAAAATGAAGTAATATAAAGAAGAATCAATTGAACAAGGATAATTTTAGAAAGTGTTCTTCAAAAAGTATTTTCCTTGATCTATTCACATGAAGATTGAGATTGAATTCTTGGATTTGATACAATAGGTTGATGAATTCATTGAAACATATGACGCAAAACTAACATGGCTCAAAATACACACCATTTGTTTTATATATGATCTAGAAAGTAAAATTGATCATTTAATTAGTGGATTGAAACCTATTCTTTGAAAGGATTTGGCCATAAGGTTTGTTGGAATCTATCAATAAATTTTTCAATGTGTGATAAACATGGAGATGAAATCTGGGGTCTCTTAGTTCTCGAGATTAGAAAAAGGGAGGTAAAATACTAGGTGAAACATGATTGTAAGTCACATGGGGTGAAGAAATTCCAATTTTGGAATTTCTAAAAGTGTAGGAGGAAACACCTAAGTGATTACCTTAAAAGATCAGGAAAGTGTTTTATGTTTTTTAAAGAAGGTCACCAATCCCACTACTATTGAAGTAAGTCTAAGAGGATTATTAACATAATAGAGTGGAAGAAGGTCCCATAAATTATCTACCTAAACTATAATGATTCAAGTGTAAAGAGTTTGGACACTATATAAATCCATAGCCTAACCCTCTGGCCAATAAAGATAACAACCCCCAATAGCCTCTTATATATAGGTACTAAGGAAGGGTATTTGAAATTAGTACCACTGAGTCAGATTATTATAATTAAGTGATGTAAGGAAAATATACTCTTTACTCTAGATCTATAAGTACCTTATTTAATACTGGATCATTGTAGTCCTGTATATCAAGAAATGTTTCAAAAATATAGAATCACCACCTCAAGAAATGGATATCAAACTATAAATTAAATCACCTTGGGGTAGAATGACTGCATCTATGATATAAAAATCATATCCAATTGAGATTTATGGGTTGATAATTCCTACATATCTAATTCTTCTTCCCATGGTGGAATTTGACCTATTTTTTTATATGGATTGGCCATCCTTACATAGATCCCACATCAATTATTAGGATAAGGACATCTCATTTCATATTAAAAATAATAATATTCTCATGTATTGATATAATGATGAACCCATCTAAGTAATATTCTTTCATATATTTTTTGATACCGAACAATTAGGGATTTATAGATCAAATGATCTGCAAGAATGTGAATATAAATAAAATAATGATTTTATGGGAATATAATGACATTTTCCTAGATGAATTTCCTAGTATTACCTTAGAGTGAGAGGTTGATTTCCCAATTGAACTTATACATAGATCTATTCCCATCCCATGGAGTCCATATAGAATGGCTCATATTGAATTATGAGAATAAAAGAAGAAGTTAAAAGAGAATATGGACAAGGTTTTTATGCACCCTAGTGATTCTCCATGGAGAGACCCACTCCTATTTATTTAGAATAAATATAAATTAGTGTAACTTTTAATTAATTATTGTTAGATTAAGATGATAAAAATTTACAATAAATATCTGTTACCTCATATTGACAACCTTGTTGATGAACTCATAGGATCTTAGTACTTCTTTAATATTGAACATTGATGTGGATATCATCACTTAAGGGTTAAAATAGAGTATATTGTAAATATTTCTTTCCAAATGAGGTATAGAAATGATGAGCTCATAGTGATGCCATTCGTATTGACTAATGTCTGCTCCATCTTCAAGCATATAATAAATTTTGTCTGTATAGAAAAAATATATTAGTATATGGTCATATTTATAGATGATATTTTCATAAAATTAAACAGAAATTAAGATCATGAATATCATTTATAGTTGGTGTTTATGAACTTATGAAAGGATGAATTATATTCCAAATTTTTAAAATGTGAATTTTGACTATAAAAGTGTCATTTTTATCTGATGTAATCGCTAAAAAAGTAATATATGTAGATCCTTAAAAAATATATGTTATTCAAAAATATCCCAAACTAACTATAGTAACCCGAATCGATAGTTTTAATGGGTTAGTGGGATAATATTGATTCTTTATGAGAAATTTTACATGACTATAAAATACATTGACCAAGTTAAAATTGAAGGGAGTGAAGATCCTTTGGATGAATGAATTTCAGTTATGTTTTAAGGAACTGAATAATAGATTGGTTTTAACACCAATACTTACATACCTTGATATGGGCATGGTGTTTTAATATATAATAATGTATAAAAGAAAAGGATTATGATGGATAAAAAAATGAAATGGTACATTATTATACCTCATGGATCATGATAAAAATTAATAGATGCACGATTAAGATATAGTGGTTGTGATATTTTAATTAATGATTTATTAAAAATTTATTTATGGTTATAAGTGTGATAATTATAATCTCCATATGAGTTTTAAATATATTCACAGAGAAGGAGTTAAATATGAAAAAAAGGAGATGGTAGGATCTGGTAGAAAATTATAAATACTTAATACATTACCACTGTGAGAAGGAAAAAAGGTGGTGAATGATTTAAGTAAGAAATATCATGCTACATTAGCTATGATTAGGGTTAATAGAGACATAATATTCATGTATTTAAAAAGGATGAATCTTGAAGTCATACAGGAAAGTGAGAAATCCAATGTTGACCATGTAAATGCTCAACCATCCATTCATATGAAGATTAAAGAAGACCACAAAGATGATGTAGGGATATAAAAAAAGTTACTGAATATTATGGATTTCAACATTGATAAATATGGAGTTATATATTTTAGAACCCAAATAAACATCCCATAAAAACTATAACCAATGAAGGAAATTTTAGGATATTATCATAGTTCATCATTCTCTATTAATCTAAGAGGCATAAAGATGTATAAAAATCTAATGAAAAACATCAAGTGGGATAATACAGAGTGAAAAATTATAGAATACATATATTTATGGGTGGTATTCTATAAAGTTATAGTTGAATGATATAAGTCTAGTGGTGTATTGAAACTATAACACATAAAATATTTGAAATGGGAAAACATCTCCATGGATTTTGTCATAGGAGTCCCCAAAATGTCTGAATACCATAATTGTATTTTGGTTGTAGTCAATATCCATATGAAGTTAGTGAATTTTATTTCAATTAAATAAGAATACTCCCTCAATAAAATCACAAACGTATAAATAAGGGAAGTGGTAAGGCCGTATGGAGTACCACTCTCTATTGTATCTGATTGAAACACGATGTTTACCTTTAGGATAAAGAGAATTCATTTAAAATATTTAGATACCATGTTAAGTTTTAGTACTACTTATTATCCTTAGTTTAATGGTTTTTCTAAGAGGAATATTCAAATTCTATAGGATATTATTAGATCTTATTTGATGAATTTACATGGATGTTGGGATCAATACCACCCCTAGTAGAGTTATCATATAAAAAAGTTTCCATTCTAGCATTTAGATTGCAATGTATATGGGAATTTATTGGAAGAGATGTTGGACTCCAACATACTAAAATAAAATTATAGAGAAGAAGTTGATAGGTACTAAACTTGTTTAATTAATGATAGAGTTGGTTTAAACCATTAAACGATACATTAATGTAGCATCAAGTTGAAATAGGATTTGTATAGATAAAAATCAACAGAATATGGATTTTGATGTTGGTGATAAGTATTTACTCTTGATATCTCCTTCTAAGTAAATTATGATTTTTGGGAAGAAATGGAAGATAATACCTTGTAATATCACTCCCTTCAAGATCCTTGACCGTGTTGGGGATTCATATTATTAGTTAGAACTCCCTCTCGACATCTTCTAAGTACATGATGACTTCTATGTATATATTTTGAGGAATTATATATCACACCCTTAGTATTTTGTAAGATAAAAAACCATGAAATTGGGCTATGATATCCCATTTTTGGAACAAAAAGTGGAGATATTAGATCAAAGTGACAAGATGATATAAAACAAGACCACTCATCTGGTCAATTTCCATTAGAGGAAAAAAAGATTAGGAAAGATAAATGGGAACTTGAGGATGTGATGAGATAAAAGTAACCTCATTTTTTTCTTCCATGTAATAAAATTTAAAGGGTGATATTATTTTATGTGGGTAGAATGTAATGACCTAAAATCCTAGAACTTTTAAAACTAATGATATGTTCAATGACACACATTATAGGATAAACCCAACATAAATGAACCAATTGTTTTTGAGTAAAACTATTTATAAATTTATAATAAACAATAATATGGTAAACCATAAATATTTATTACCTTTATATGATAAATAATTAAAATGAATTAATTTTGAAAAATGCTATTTTTAATAAAAAACTATTTTCTTTATGTTATGTATTTTATTTTTGAAAAAAAATTAGAATAAAAATTTGATAAAATAAAATTAATTTCTAAAATCCTCACATCAAAATTTACTTAGTATGAAATTTTGAGTTTTTTAAGAATAGATTAATTTTTAGACGAAAAATACAGTTTTTGTGGAAATTATAATATTTATGATTTTATCGTTATGAAAGCGTATCCTAGAAGTTTAAAAAATATTTTAAGCAATAAAATAAATATTTTAGGAACAAAATTATTCCTTTTAATATATTATTTGATATTATATATCCTCTTCCCAAAATTATTATAAATAAATTAAAATGTTACTTTAATAAAAACCATTTTTGGTCTTTTCTTAAAATTATGTGTTTTAATGGTGAAATTCAGTTTTCAATTTATTTGAAATCCACATACCATTAATTTTTTTTATAAAAAACAAATTTATTTCATAGAAACAATATATAATATAATCTTATCATTTACATTAATTTTTGACCATAAAAACATTCTTTTTTTCCTAAAATAGTTTTTACAAGTAATGTATATTTATTTCAAAATTAACATTTCAATATCTTAAAAAAATTATTTGATAAAAATATTAAAATATTTTAAATTAAAAGTTAAAAAATATTTAAAATTTAAAATATTAATTTGACTAATTAAAATTAATCATTAAGGTTAAAAATTAATTACCATGGAAAGAGTAAATTATTATAAAAGTTAAAACATTGAAAGAAAAATCCCTAAAATACATAGGGTTGTATCCAAAATGAGTGGATGTGTGTGTCTCAAACCCATAATAATTTTCCCTACCTCTTTCTCCTATTTTTTTTCCATAGAACATTGAATAGTAACTTTACATTATTGAAAATGTAATAGTTACTTCTAAAACTACCCTTCTATCATCATATAAAATGGTAACACTTATATAACTCCAAGAATCACATATCCTTGTAAATTTCAATTGAATGTCTAAAAATATTCTCATACTATATCACTATCTCATGAAAATAATCTTCTTTTAAACTTTATTTTATTTAATACCATTATTTCCAAGGAGTTTTCAAAGAGAAAACTTAAGCTCCGAACGTGAGTATTTATTAATATCTATAATTTATTTTACTCTAATACTTAATAAATCATATATAATATTATGAATAAAATTAATTTAGTGTAATTAGTATACTGAAATATCATTATATAAACTGAAAAATAATTATTCAACCCTTTCGATAAATTAATAAAAAACTAACACCGATCATGTGTACTTGTAGGCTACCACCTATAGGAAGTGATGATGTTTTTTTAATCACAGTCTCTCATGGATGGTAAATAATAATTAATTTGATCAATTATAATGTTCTTTATGTCACAATTATAACTATGGAATTATAATTTATCATGTACCATCTTTCTATCCATTCCTTGAGAAATGGGATCGTTAATCGTGCATATGTGTGGACTGCCACCTCTCTGGAATGATCCATTCAGTTATTCAATACCACCATCATGGATGGTTTTAGTTTATATTTTATTATTGTTTATTATATATATAAATAATATATATTATGATTATGGATACTTATGGATAAAATAAAATGTAATGATCATCATATGGCAATCCATCGATACCATTAAACGACTCGAAACTGGTTCATCACTACTTTAATCATAAAAAAATATGACTAAAATCCATTGAAATGGAATTATAACAATATATTTATTTTTCAAACATTAATTATAGTAACTTTTTTGGTTTTTAAATGATGATATTTTGGAGAGAAATGATATTCGACGCCACTTTTTCAAACATATTTAAAAAACGTCAAGATAATTAACACCTGATGTTGAAAAAAGTATAACAATATAATACATGAAGAGACTTGTTATTAATTACGAATATAGATGTAAATTTATATGAATAATATTCTAAATCAAGTAATTAATGTGTTTATATTCAAGATATAGGAGGGGAAACCACTTCTCTGGAAATCGAGCGTAAAGGTAAGAGACTTGGTAACTAAAACTTATTCCTTTTAGTTATATGCTTTCTTATTGATTTAATTTCACCTATTTACATGGAATTTTCCTTTTTAAATGTTTTTATATTTTTAATTTTGGCTAAAAATAGTTTTGGTAATGTCCTGACCTGAGCACCACTGAACCGGTTCCCCAAGCTAGTTCCTCACTAGGCCTAGAGCATGCCTCCATGTATGCCATATTCTGCTGAATACAAGTGAGTGTCTAAAGGTGGTATAATGTGGACAATATAACTTCATATCATAGTAACAATAGTGGAAATAACAATATATCATCCATAGTAGTAATTAAAATAGTATAAAATTTGTAAATAAATTAAAATATAACATCATTCAATAATAAATGAAATGTTTTAAAATCCTAAACAACCATGTCATAGAATCAACACTAATCACACACTAGGATGACCATACATGCAATAATACCTAAAGGAAACTGAAACTAAAGTACAAGGCTCTCTAAAAAAATTTGAGCGAGACCACATAACTGGTCTCCAAGACACTTCTAAGCTTCTCCAACCCAATCATATGAATCTACATTAGTGGATTCAATTAATGCTAAAACCTCATGCCTCATCCCTATCTATTATAAAATTAATGAAAAACCTAAAAATTATTCATTAACTCTGCATGAACACTGTGGTTCATGTACATGGGTGGGACATAATCTCTATAGTCCACCCCAATGAAGAACCTATGAATCTTTTTCAAAATTTCATGCGCATGAAATATGATCAACCTAGTCGAGACCCAACTCGAATGAAAAGTAAATCAAATAACATAAAACCACATTCAATCCCTAGGTTCATGATCCTGGTCAACTAGAAAATTTTCCTTCATGTTTATATATATTTTTATGTATATATATATACATAAATATATATATACTTGAGTATGGTGAAAAATTAAATAAATCAACAAAATTTGATCCTTTGGTTCATAATCCAGATTGTCTAGTCATCATGTACAAAAAGTATTGTGCTGGATGCCATACCAATTAGGTAGTGTATCATTAAGACACTCCTTGGTTCTGTAATCCCAATCGACAATACCTTCTTTTTTCCTTCACTGTAAATATCTCTGAGAAAGCTACATTACTATAGGATGATACATTTCTTAACCCTGGGTTCAGTCATACTCTCCTCCAATCATTATACTGAAGGATTCCATATAATGATAGACAATCCTATTAATGGTCATTTGGATGGATTCCACACCACTCAAGCCATGTGAGTAAAATCTAGTGTATAAAGCCTAGGTCTCGGTCTGTAGAATATTATGACCTCATGACTCGGATAAACCCTAAGGGAATGAACCTTAAGAAATATGTAAATGTAATTCTCTCTAAACCCAAGTACATGCTAGACATCCATATATACATAAATGGATCCAAAGACCCATCTCCCAGAAATACCTCTGGGTGATCTAGTAAAGGTTCATCCAGTCTGGGAAAAGAGGATGTCCAATACTTCTTAACAATATATGAAATTAATCTTGTATCCTCTATTCCTATTTCTCCTAAGGACAATTATGATGCACTCATCTGCTCTTAACACTCCCCTAAGGATAATAAATAGTCAGACACTATGACCTGCCTCCCCTTCCATCACTCAGTCTAACACCTCACTGATGAAAGGGGATCAGAACTCTGTCTCCCAGAATGATACACACTCGGACCCTTGTGACTCTCTTATAGGTTCAAAACCTGTAACACTGTCCACCCATAGTCTGGATACTGATGGTAGCCTGCTTACCCCAATACCGAAGGTGAAGGTGGGGGATTCTGATCAGGATATTGGTCTTCCTTTAAACAACTTGGACAAAACATGCACTCTTTTCAAGGAGATCTCTCCTAGAAAAACCAGAGGAAAAAGTTCTGGAAATAAAAACAAAGGGGCTGTGACCTCTAAAAATAAGTCTTAATGCATATTTTATTTTGGAACTATTAGGGTATTTCAAACCCTGACACCATTAATGTTTTAAAAAGACTTATTGGTGTTCATCGCCCTAAAATCCTTGCTATTACTGAACCAAAAGTTAACATTTCTCTCAGATTTCTTCACCTCTGTAATCTTGGTTTCTCTTTTGTTAGGTACCTGTAAAAATAATAATACTGTTAAAACCCTTTGAATTTTCTTTCACTTATCTTTTCAAAATGTGAAAATCTTGAGTGTTACTGATTAATCTCTGACATGTGACTATTTCTTGGATCAAACTCACATTTTTAATACTTTGGTCTATGCTAAAAATAATTATCAAGATATAAGACACCTTTGTAATGAACTCTCCCATCTTAACACCAAAATAAAGGACCCCAGGATTTTGGTTTGGGACTTAAATTCCATTCTTTCCCCTATAGAAAAACATGGTCACTCTTACTCCAACATCTCTTTAAAGCAGTTTAAAGCCTCCATAGAAGCCAAAAATCTAATTTAAGTGAATCTCACTGGTTCCAAATTCACTTGGTTTAGGCAACATTACAATAGGGTTGTAGCTAGAAAACTTGATAGATCTTCTACCAATAATGAATCTCTTGATAAATGGGATTACATTTTGAGTATCTCTCTTCCTAAAATTTCTTCAGATCACCATCCTATTTTGGTCAGTATCCCTCAAGCCCCAAAAAGACCATGTCTTCCTTTAAGGTTTAATTTGGCCTGATCCTCTAACCTTGATTGTTTTTCTCTAATTAAAAAATCTTGAGAGAACATGGGGAATAAAAATGATCCATTTTCTTGCACAAAAAAATTAAATAATCCTATGCTTAATATAAAAAATTGGTGTAAAACCAAATATGATTCAATTGATAAAGAAATTAAACACTTTGAAAAATATCTTTCTCAATTCCAAAATAAAAACTCTATCCCTAGATTCACTCATGATATCCAAAATGAAATTAATATCTCTACTAAACTAATATCCTTTATCAACTTCAAAGATAGTATCAAAAAGAAATTTTCTAAAGACAAATGGATCAATGATGGAGAAAGAAATACCAAATTCTAAAACTCCCTTTAAAGAGCTAGAAAAGCTAACATGACCCTATCCTATTTAAGAGAGGATGGAAAACTCATTGACTCAGATGAAGGGATTTCTAATCATGTAGTTTCTTATTTCTGTAACACTTTAAATGGTCCTGATATCAACAAATATCTTTTCCCTAATGTCATTCCAAACCTGGTTACAATTGAGGATAACCGTTTACATAACAATATTCCTCTTAGTTTTGAAATCAAGGACACTATGTTTGGTATTAACCCTGATAGTGCCCCCGCCTGATGGATTTAATAATGGGTTTTATCAAAAACATTGGTATTCCATTCAAAATGATGTCTGTAGTTTGGTTAGAACTTTTTTTGACAAAGGTATTATTCCTCATGGATTAAACTCTCAGTTCCTTACTCTTATTCCCAATGTTGATAATTCTGATGAAATACATCTATTCAGACCCATTTCCCCTTTAATTTCTCTATTTAAAATCATTACTAAGATTATTTCTAATAGAATCTCTGCCATTAGTAACAGAATTGTCACCTGGAATCAGTTTGGTTTTATCAAAGGCAGATCCATATAGGATTGTATTTGTCTTTCCTCTGAATCCACCAATTTTTTGAATATAAAATCTAGAGGAGGGAATGTTATGATAAAACTATATATCACTAAAGCTTTTGATACCATTGACTAGAAATTTATCTTTAATGTGTTTTATAGCTTTGGTTTTAATGAAAATTTTCTTAATAGAATTAAAATTATTTTCAACTCAACTCATATTTCTATTGTGGTTAATGGTTCTCCTAGAGGTTACTTTAAATTTAATAAGGGTGTCAGATAGGGTGACCCTTTTTCTGTTATCCTTTTATCCATTTCGAAGTATTATCTCTGCAGATTACTTACTCTAGCTATTGACCAAGGGAAGATCAAACCAATTCTTGCCTCTAGGAATTTAAATTCCCTATATCATATTGTTTATACCAATGATATTATTTTATTCCTCCAGGAATATAAGAAAAATATTAATAAATTTAAATCTATTATTACACATTATAAAGATGTGTCTGGCCAACATGTCAATTGGAATAAATCATTTATCTACTTTGGAAAAAACTTTCCCCTTAATCAAAAAGGTCATATCATTGATTCTTTAGGGGTCACAAAGGCTTCCCTCCCCTTTGCTTATCTTGGTGTCCCCATCTTCTGGGGATGACCTAAAGCGTTATATTTCCATCACTTTTTTGATCAAATTCATAGACAACTTTATGCATGGAAGGGAAAAACTCTTTCAATGGCTGGAAGAGTCTATCTTGTCAAATCCACCATTGTCTCTAAGATGGTTTACTCTGATGGTTTAAAAATGTCCCGTGGGTCTCTTAAAACGTCTAAATATTGCTATAAGGAACTTCATTTGGAGTGGAAGTACTCTTGAGAAGAAACTGGTCATTGTCCCCGGGTCTACCTATTGTAAACCTATTGAGCAAGGAGGCATTGGCATTAATAATCATAAGAATTTTAATGAAGCTCTCTAGGAAAGTCTCACATGGTCTCTCATAAATAATAAATCTCACTCAATGGGGTTTTTTAGGACTCACTTTATTGATAATCTCAAGGCTTGTAAGCTTCATTATATGACTTCTTCTATTTGTCCATCAAATCTACTTTTTCCTCCATTTTAGCCAATTCTCGATGGATTGTCAGTAAGGAATATACATTAAACTTTTTGTTGGACAACTATAATGGATCCCCCTTATTTCTAAGATGCCCAATACTTGCACTCTTTTCCCCACTAATTGCACCATTAGGGACATGATCAATGTGAAAATTCTTGACTTACCTGATAATATCAAAGAGGTGGTTGATAATTATTTCTTCACAACTAATGATGATCTTCTAGTTTGGGAACCTTCTCAAAATGGCATGATTAATTCTAAGAGCTACTACAAACACTTATTTTCCAATTCTAATAAAAATCTATGTTGGATAAACTACTTCAAAAAATATTGGATAAAACCATCTCGTTTCACTCTTATTTAGAGAATAGTGCAACAAAACATTCCCACTGATTGTTGTCTTCAATCCTATGGTTTTAATCTTTGCTCTAAATGTAGAATGTGTAATCAGCATCTAGAAGACATAAATAATATTTTTTTATCCTGTGACACTACTACTACTCTTTGGAATTACATTTTTGATTTTTTGAGTGCATATCGCTTTTGTACAGTTTCATTTTTTCTCAACTTAAAAGGATGGTAGAGTTCCAGAGACCTCTGAAGATTAGAAACTTATTTCTCATTGTTGTGGAAAAGATACTCCGTGTCCTTTGGTATGGTAGAAATGATTAAATTTTTAACAATAACTCATTTAGATTAAATGTAGGTAAAATGAGGATTCTTATTTAAATTAAAGAGGCCTCCTTGATCCAAAATAATCATCGCGAAAACTCTTTCAAAGATCTTGAGACTCTTCACCATATTGGGGTTCATGGAATCTATCCAAAGTCAAACTACACTATTAAAGTTTTTTTGGCAAGATCCTCCTCCTAGAAAGATCAAAGTCAATGTCGACGGAGCATCAAAGGAAAACCCAGGACTTATGGGATGTGGTGGTGTCCTTCAAGACCATATTAATCTGATATTAGGATGTTTCTATGGAAGTTGCGGCATTGCATCGGCCTTAGAGGAAGAAATGATGGGTGTTATCCATGTCGTCTCTTTTTCCAAGCAATTTTACTGGCGTAATATTTGGATATAAAGTGACTCGACTACTATTGTTCGAGCCGTCTGGAGTGGTGTTACTCACCTTGTGTGGTCCCTCACCCCCAGATGGATTGACTTCCTACAATCTCTTAGAAGCCTCAATTTCATTGTCACACACACTTATCGCGAAGCCAACAAGATCGTTGACGGTATTTCCAACAAGGGAGTTCCCCATGATGTCATCTTGAGGGATGACATCCCTCCTAATCTACTCCCCTTTTTTTATTATAGATACCAAAAAACTGCATTCTTTTTGTCTTGTGTAATCTTACTATGTACTCTTTCTTGATTTAATAAATTTTAGTGTTCCAGTCTTTGACTAGAACACAACCATTATAAAAAAAGGTTCATCTAGCTGACCCTTGGGACAGACCTAGGAATCACTTGAGGATACCGTAATCATCCATCATGTATATGAGACACCAACAACGAGGATCATAATGTCCACATCATCGATCAAGTAATCAATTAGGGATAGTGTAATAATACCCATCCCTTGGGAGAGTGTAATAATCCATGAGTATCCATTAAATAGGGACTCTAAGACCAATTATCATAATCAAGGTAATCCATTCCTGAATATCACAATCAATGGATTCTATTCCATAATATCATAATTAAGGGATTCCTTGACCAAATATCAATCACATAGGGCTCAAAATCTAGATTCCAAGAATTACCTCTGGGAATCCCAATATAATAACATAATAACAAAAATGATTAGAAGATGAATCACATGAAAAACTTCCAAGAATCACAATAACTAAATAAGATAGATCCTAGGAAGTACCTCTAGGAATCCAAAATATAAACGTAACACCATATTAGGATCATCATCCACATACTAGGAAACACCTATGGTAATCAGCACTGCATCAAAAATAAATAATTGAATGCATAAATAACGAGTGAGGTTGGATGAATGCCTAAACCCACCACTACTATCACAACCTCATAGGATTTAATGTGCAGTATGGGTTCTATGGTGACACCTGCTACCATCAGTATCAAAATCTCCAACACACTAGCCCAGGGCCGATCAAATTCCATGGAACCCTTTGGGTTCCTCAGATCAGACATAAGATAGGAATCCATAATTGGATCCTTGAATTCTATATATATGAATAGGCCTCCAACTCAGGATCCTCTAGACTGAAGGTAAAACGAGGGATCCTATATGGGATCCTTGATAGTAAGAAAACTGAGGCATCTAACATGGGATCCTCGGAATGGTACATAGGAAGAGGTGACCAACATGGGACCTTTAATAACAATATAACTAGGCAGAGGAAACCTACATGGGATCCTTAAGAAGGTATACATAGTTAGATGCATCCTACATGGGATCTTAAAAAAGTGTAAATAGGTAGATGGGATACTATAAGTGATTCCCTAGTTCAACATGTAAGTGAAGGCATCCCATAAGGGATCCTCGGTAACAGTAATAATATGGATGCATCCTATATAGGATCCTAGAGGTAAAAAGATAATAAAACCTATTAAGATAAAAGGAAAATTCCTTGAACACCAGTCTAGATAGATGGATCATGGATTATCTTAGATCAAGGGCCTCACTCTCAGGATATAACTAGATTTGATTACCGTAGGAAAACCTTATTTGTCTAGGAAAAAGCCAAAAATGACTAATATGATTCCTCAGATCAACTAAAGGGAAGTACTATTGAGATATAGGGATAAAAACACAAAACATGGACTTTTCATAGGTCAAATTATGACTATGGAGTGTAAAGATATGAAAAACCCCATAAAGGGGTAGCAAGGGGGTAGTATAGGGTGTGTATACCCAGTACACAGTGTGTAGCCCCAAATCCCCACCCAGGAATATACTCTATTTAGACTTGGAATCAAAAAACCAAACTACACATAATGTTTATCATGTACACAACATGTACCCTACATAGGGTACCTTCTTATTTACCTCAGATGACCTGATCATTTACTTTTCCTGGTCGTTTAATTCTACATGGTGTGCAACCCATACATAGTCTGGCCATGTACCCTACACGGCCTTTTACAACTACACGAGATACCTGGTTGGGTACTCAGCTACATGAACAAGTCCAAGTACATGATGTGTACTTAAAATAAATTTCTTCTACCCCAAATTAAAATAACACATATTGTGTGTTCATGAACAACATGCCTTGTGATCAGGATTTTCGAACATGAAATCCCTAAAATCACTCGAAACCCATGTCTTCACCTGAAAAAGTATAGATAAACCCCCAAAAGGTTTGAAGTAGTAAAAATAAGTCATCAAAACATGAAAATGGTATATCTATAGGGATTTATGGAAAAACATAAAGACTTCACACCTTTGGATAGAATCCACTGAAGTTTCACATATTTTCTCGATCCATGGCGACCACATGATGATCCGACACCTCCCATGCTCCAAATAAGTACCTATATTTCTATATATATCTTTTTACATATCCCTCTCCATATCCATATTCTATATCAATCACATTATGGAGGAATCCCATGGGTTAATGCATGAGAATATAGGGAAGGAAAAGAAAATAAAATAAAGAAAAGGAAGAAAATAAAAAACGGAAAAGGGGCCCGGGATCGGCTTTGATGCTCGACAAGTGTTTATGACATACCTAGGAAAAAAATAGCTTTTATGGAATCAACATTGGAAATAGAATCTACTTCTGATTCTCTATTGAAATGATATAACCAAATGAACCTATATGAAAAAATTAATATTAAATTAATTCAATTTTAAATATAAATTATTTCGCTAAAATTAAAATGGAACAAAATTACACCAAACACCTCTCCCAGGGTAAAAAAATAATTTTTAGACTAATTGAGTGGTCATAAAAAATTATCTGAGATAGTATTCTAATGGAAAATAACCATTTTACCCATTACATACATCTGAAAGAAAAAAAATTAAATTTTTGATCAAATTTTCAGTTTAAAAACCACAAGTCCTGAAAAACTCCCCAACATAAACTTTATCATCCATTGGAATACATGGTGGTCAAATATATCGATGATATTATCCCTATCATCTTCCCAAACATGCAGTCTTGACTGTCAATGATCAGTAATATAGCATCCACAACTATCACCTATATGGAAGAGATTTAACTACAACTGATCTAGTAGTCTCCACCATAGGAATACCCTTATACTCATCTCATGGAAAAACTTAGGTCTTAAATGACCATGGAAAATATTTAATTTCAACTAAAAATAAGGTTTAATAGCCCCTAATGTCCAATGGTGTATCACCCACTTAAAGGCATACCTTATACCGATCCTCGAGCACAACCAAAACAAGTTCCTTCATTAAGAAAAGAAAGATATTTTAAAGAAAAGAATATCAACAAAGAGTTCATTCTCTCTCAGCATACTCAAGATGATAGGATGATAGAGAATGGTTATATATAACCTGGAGTACACTAATATTCCCTCAAAAGGAATCTATAGATCTCCCGATCCATGATCACATCAAATAGGCTATAATTTCTTTAAACTAAATCCTCACACCATGTTTTCCGAAAATGAAAGTTTTGGTCCAAACATTATCATACCCCCTTATAAAACCTGATCTGTTTCTGATGTATTTTCTACCATAGAGGAAAATTCCCATTTCATTATAACTAATGGGAAACCATTCCAATATAAAGTCCTTGAAAACATTAGTCCTCATCTCACAAACGTCCACTCATAGATTTAACACATACCATCATTACTCATCTCATGATCCCACAATTCTTCCATAACAAGGCTAATCTAACCATGCTACATGACATGTTAGTATCATTAATCTGTAAGCTCCCTTGAAACACCTCTTTAAAGTAGAGAATCTTACTCATTCCATGATTTATTCTATATCCACATGTAATCTGATGTTATTCCAGTCAACAACATCCACATGCACTCTGACTATAGTAGAGATAGGGGAAAAACTAGTCAAGAGGATCAGAATCCAAAATATTTTTCACATCTAATCCGATCTTAATACCCAAGAACCTTAAGTTCTTTGTTAAAAGTCAAAGGTATCAACATGACTATATCAAAAAAACCGAGAACTAACCGTTCTTTATATCATCGAGCATATAATAAAGATAACTACCTAAAAAGACATCTAAAATCCTAGGTCATCTATACTCATTGGTTTCCCTTGATCAAAGAAACATCAACCAACAAGGGTCTGAGACAAAATTAAGGGACTATGGGTCTCCCACCTAGCCCTACAGATGAATTCTTACAATTAGGTCACAAGGTCCTACCACCTATCCCAAAAGATCAAACCTCTCCAAGGGAAGTAAATAAATAAAAAACCTATGAGGGTAAAAACTACCAAGTATCAGCATACTAGAGCTATAATCCTCTCTCTGCATCATCATATGGAACTTATCTTTAGAGGTCATTGTAACAATGTAAAAGAGATACATAACTGAAACTCACTTGGAATATGCATATGGTAATTACCCCTCGAGGTACATTTCACTTGAAACATCCTGGTGCCTATTAGTATCACATTCAACGATCTGACTAGATAAAAAATGAAGGTCGATTATGTAAAATTTCATTTCAGGATATGCAGAAAAAGACTATATAGATTGTTATTGACACTTTAAATAATTTAACCTAACAAAAAAATACCCTATAAAGGGTCCAAAACATGGTCATGATATGCTTTGTCGATCTACTTGAGTTAGTGTACCTCACGTTCATGATGGATAAGTTATCAGACTCATTATCACATGTCTCTACATAGATCCACATCACTTTCCATGAAAATGGAATATACATGAAATTTATCTAATTGACAAGATTACCATCCATAACCTATATAGGGAAACACCATTTAGGTTTTACTGACACATTAAACAATTAGAAAATCCCATCAATAAAATCACACACTAGAAGACCTATAACATGTGAACCATACATTCCAAATATGATGCATTAGACACCACTTGACATTACTGGATTAGAGCCAAAATAAATCCACGGCCTCTTAAAAACATGAAAAGATCTTGAAATCCATAATAAATCATAACATCCCAAAACACTTTATGTATCTCAAAGAGGAAATCATATATAACTATAACATCACAAATCAAAACAACAAGACCATAACCATGGGAACTAATACTTCTTAATGGAACAAGTGTTCTCAATGCACTAGTCTGATATCCATCCCAAGTTCCAATACATTTCTAGTACTCCTATATACCATATCCCAAATAGTAAATTAAAAGTAAAGGAACAGATCTGATACTAATTTGTAACATCCTAACTTGGGTTTCAATTAACTAGTTCCATGAGTCAGTTCACCACATGGCCTTAAGCGTACCTCCCTGTATGCCAAAGGCTATTGACTAGTTGTGAGGGTCTAAAGGTGGTACATTAAGGAAAGTATACCCTAATATCATAGTAACAATAGTAGAAATAACCATATATCATTCATAGTAGAAATAAATAAAGTTTAGAAGTAGTAAATTTACTAAAATAGAATATGCTGGAATGATAAATGAAATGCTATAAAATACCAAACAACCATTTCATATATACGACACAAGTTACCCACTAGGCTGACCATATATGCCGAGCTACATAAATATAATTGAAAAAAAGTACAGTACTCTCTTACTAACACCGAGCTGAACCATATACCCTATCTCCAAGATACTTCCGAGCTACTCCAGCCTGATCATAAGAATCCACACAAGCAACTCTTCTCTATCACGCAACCCTGATAATCTTACCTATCCATCATGAAATCAGTGTTCAAACTAAAAAAATACATAATGTCTACACTCACACTGAGGTTCACATACAGGGGTATGAAATAATATTAGTATTCAACCCCAATGATGACCTTATAATTCTATTGTTATTAGTGAATGCTCATGAAATATTCTTAACCTACCCAAGACACAACTGAAATGATAAATAAATCAAATAATGTGAAACCATAGTCGATCCATGGGTCCGTGATAACTCTCCACTAGGAAACGTGTCATCATGTATATATATATTTATATGTATTTATATATATTCCCATATATATATATATACTTATGTACATGATTAAGGTGAAAAATAACATAAATCAATAGTAGTCCAACTTAGGGTCTAGAATCCCAAAAATATGGTCATCCTACGAAAAGGGAATTGAGTTGGATTACATACCACTAAATCCTTATATCATTATGTTGATCATCAAGTCTATAATCCTGAATGGAAACATTCTAAAACCCGAAGTCAAAAGAAGAAAGAAAAGAAAGACCAAATGAAGAGGAAGGAAGAGGCTCAAGAGGTCATTTCTGATGAAGATGTAGAATCGCTTCTTCAACAAGCCAATGAGATTCAAGAAGCTTATAGTGGAGGAAGAGGAAGAGGCAGGACAAGAGGTCGTATTAACATCCAAATTTGGAACAAGATGAGAGAAAAAGAACGTATCATAGGGGAAAAGATGAGGAAAAAACATGGAGTCCATGATAAAGAGAGATAAGTTTGTCTGTTTACATTCCCCTTTTTGTACTTCTTTGAAATTTTTTTCTTAATAATAATAATCCTGGGCTTTGCCTTTAAAAAAAATCAAGTCTCTAATCCTGATCAATAATATGTTTTTTAGCTATCTCCAGAAATGTATCCAATCAAGCTTTGTCATAACAGGGGGTTACATGTCCTAACCCTGGGTTTACTCAAACATGTTTCCAATCATTATACTAAATGATGTAGTATAATGATTGACAATCCTATAAATAGTCACTAAGATGGATTCCATACCACTCACATGTTGTGAATCCAATTTGATGTTTTAACCCTAGGTCCCAATCTATAGGATATCATGACAGTACAGCTAGGATAATAACTAAGGGGATAACCCTTAGGTGATTTATTAACGGAATACTCACTCGACCCAAGTACATGCTCAGTGTCCATTCATATAAATGGATCAATATTCATATCCCTAGGAAATACATTTGTGAAATGTTGTAATGGCATGTCCACCCAACCATAGAGATCATCTTAGGCATCACTCAAGGAGAGAGTAATCATCCACAGGGTATATGTCACATCAATGGTATAGAGAACCATATCCACCACACCAATCAAGTAATCAACCAGGGAGAGTGTAATCATCCCTATTTCTTGAGGGAGCATAATCATCCCTGAGTATAGAATCAATAGGTATGCCATGCTTGAATATTATAATCAAGGGATTCTATGATTATATATCAAAATTAAGGGACACCATGCTTGAAAATTAGAATAAAGGGATTCAAAGATCAAATATCATAATCAAGGGATGTCATGCCAGAATATAAATCACACAAGGCATAAAATTAAGATACTAGAAAGCACCTCTAACCATGGTAATAAAATAATATAACAATCAAAATGATTAGAATCCAGAACCTAGGAAACTCATTCAGGAATCCCAATAAATGAATAAGATGGGTATCAGGAAGTACCTCTAGGATACCCAAAGAGAAATGTCACACCGTATCAGGATCATTGGCCATATATTAGTAATCACCACTCTTAATCATTATTATATCATCAATAAACAAGTGAATTCATAAATAAAGAGTGAGGGTGGACAAACACCAGAACCAACCACTACTACTATATACTCACTAGATTAAAATTTCGTTATGGGTTCTTTTGGGACACCTAATGCCATTAGTACCCCAAGACCCAATGCACTATATTAGGGTCAGTCAAATGTTGGGGCACCCATTGGTTCTCTCAAATCAATCACAAGAGATGAATCTAACATGGGATCCTCAAAGTATATACATAAGAAAACGAATCCTACTTGGGATACTCACCAGTGAAGGTAAAATGAGGGATCATACATGGGATCCTTGATGGTAATAAAATAGAGGCATCTTACAAAGGATCCTTAGAATGGTACATGAAAAGATGTTTTATACAAGGTACTATTAATAAAAATGAATGTGGGAAGAGGAATCCTATATGGGATACTTGGGATGATAGAAATTGGCAGATGTATCCGACATGGGATCCTCAAAAAGAGTAAACAGGTGGAAGGTATCTTACATGGTATTCCCTAGGTCAACATGTAAGTGAAGGAATCCCATAGGGGACCCTCCGTTACGGTAATAAGATGGAGGCATCCTTCATAGGGTCCTTTGGGTCAAAGTTTAAGACAACCTCTTGGAACAAAAGAAAAATTCATTGAACACTAGTCTAGAGAGATAGATAATGGATCACCTCAGATCAAGGGCCTCACTCTCAAGAGATAACTAAATTTGATTACCAACAGAAATACCTCTCCATCTAGGAAAAATATTTAAATGCATCCTATGAGTCCACAAAGCACCTCAAGGGTAGTACAAACATGATGTATGAAAAACCACTCAAAATGGACTACTCATGTCTCAAATTATGACTCTGTATAATAATGATAGGTAAAACACTATAAAAGGGTAGAAATTGGTATTACATAGCATGTATACCCAGTACATGATGTGTATACCCATTTCACAACATGTATCCTCAAATCTCCACATGGGGGTGTACTCCAACTAGAGTTGGAATGTAAAAACCCAAGAACATGACATGTTGATCATATACATGTTGTGTACCCAACATGGGGTACCTGACTTTGTACCTCACATGTCTTGGAAATGTACTTTTCTTAGCCATGTATTTCTACACTGTGTGTAACCTACACATGGTTTGGTTGTTTACCCTACACAACCATGTTCTTCTACACGGGTGGTCTTGCCATGTATTTGGATTCCCAACCGATCCCTAATACATGGTGTATACACCCCATACATGAAAAATACTTAAAAATATATCATCTTCCACAAATTGGAAGATAACATGGTGTGTGTTCCGAAACTACACGTTGAGTGATTGGGATTTTCGAACAGGAAACCCCTAGAATCACCCGAAACCCCCATTTTCTACTCAGAAGGTTTAGATAGACCCATAAGGAGTCCGATATAGTCATAATAAGAAATTAAAACTTTAAAATGGTAAATCTATAGGGATCTATAGAAAAAAAATTAATGATCTACCTTTGGGAAGAATCCACCGAAGCTTAAACCATTTACGCAGTCTAAGGCTATTGTATGATGATCTGAATCCTCTAAATATATACAGTGGTACCTCTCTTCCCCTATATTTCTTTAAATATATCCCTCTACCTCTTCTATCTTGGTTTCATTAAGGAATAATCCCAAGGTAGAATGCATGAGAAGATAGGGAAGGAAATGAAAATAAAAGAAGGAAAATGATGAAAATTAAAGAAAAATAGAAAGGGGTCCGGGCCCAACCTCAGCATCTGACAAGAGTTTATTCTCCAAAAAAAAACAAATCCCAATTTTTGACTCAATATAGAGGATATAATCCAAAATAAATACTCTATTCCTAAGATATATCAAATAAAAACTTTATAAATAATTTAATATTTAATTATTAGTTATTAATTATTAATTATTCTTATAAAATTAAAATGCCTTAGAATTCCATAAAACTCATATATTAGGTTAAGAACCCTATTATGGGACAAATATAGTGGTTATAAATTTTACCTAAGATCACATTATTTTGTAAAATGATCGTCTTACCAATATAAGCATCCAAAAACAAAAAATAAAATTTCTTATCAAATTTCCAGTTTGAAAAACCATGGGTCCTTATAATTTTTTGATCTAAATAAATTTCCAAGAAAGGTTTTACTTTCATTTATTTCTTATTTTAAAATAACAAAAGAGACTTTTGGAAATTAGGCTCGTTACTATGAATTTGAAAACAATGAGTAAAAAATATTTCAAAAAAATATTTTAATGATTTGATTTTTATTATATTTAAATTATCTATCTCTAATGTAGTTATGTTTCAAGTTTCACCATATATTTTCATTAATTTTTTTGATTATTTTAGGTGATCATGTTTTTGGAATCATATAATTTATTTCATGATGTTATTTTATACTATTTGGATGTTCTATGAAACCTATTTTATTTCCATGGGTTATTTATGAAAAGTGAATGATTACCATCTAGTGGTTTTATGATTTTTTTCAATTGGTTCTTTATGAATGTTAATTGATTTTAATTTGGATGTTTTATGAAACCCATTCTATTTCCAAGGGTTCTTTATGATGTGAAAATTAATTTTTTTAGTAGAACATGTAAGTATGGATGAATGATGGGTGGGGTCCTGTATCACCTGCCAATGCATAGTTTAATAGTTTATATCTCATGTGATAGGAATTCGTGAGTACATTTTATTTCATCATAAGCATGGAAATTGATGGTGTGGATCGTTATAATAATGTTTCCCTATGATAATGTTTGTGCCACAGATAAAATATTTTATTCATTATGAAATTATGCACGTAGGATTTATGGTTTATTTTAAATTATTCTAAAAATGTTTTTTCTTTTATGTTTCCATGTTTATTTTTTGTGTCTTTATATCCTTATTCTAAATACATTTAATATCACTTATTATTTATTTTCATCACTCATTAGGTTATTATATCTATCTATTTTTATGTTTGTACTTATTCTTATAAACTCAACCTTGATGAAATGTTTAATCAATCATTATCGAGCATTTGAGCTCACCCCTTACGTTTTCATTCCCCAAGTTATGAGGTTGAGTCGTACTAATGTTATTTCTAGGAGATGATATATTATAGTTCTTTTAAGGATAAATAATCATGAATTTTGTAAAATATTATTATCATATAGCCAATCTCCAAAGATACAGAACCTGTCAATCTATGGAATATTAATATTTATGAAATTTAATATTTTAAATCATTTAAAGGATGTAAAATAAATGAATATTTGTCTTGGGCTTCTATAATCTAGGTATTTTAAATTTAAAACATAAATACATTAATCATGATCTTTTTTACTCAATTTGAGTAACAATTCTTAATTTCCTTTACATTATCTCTACGAGTGATGAAATTAGTGAAAAAACAAGAGATTTTACTTGGAAAACCCTAATTGGAAAAATTTGAGGAGTATGAAAAGAAGACATACCTATTAATTGAAAACACTATAGAAAAATTTTGATGTTTGGTTTATAAAATAGAGTGGCCACACTGACGCTATGAACTCACTATTTACAAAAATCGTAAAATCTCACTGCCTCTCATATAAAAGTGGAACTAATTTCCCCACCCATTGAAATATTATTCTCCATAAAATAATAATATGGAAATTCACCTAGAATAGTGTGTCAATATTGCAGAATTTGATAAAGTTCCAATGAAATGGAAATATATCAATGTACACCTTCTTCACTCCTTTCAATTTTTCCACAGATCTAGAAAATCCATATTCTCAAACTCCCTCAGTACTTGTAATATTCTTATGAGAAATATTTCTTTATTCACCCTAAAACTACTATGTACAATAGAAGATAATTAATCAATTTTTATTTAATCCATAGATTAGGATCAACTATTTATTCTTCTGACTTCTTAGGATCACACCATGTTTCATTCTGACTTGAATTTGGTGTTTAATGATTTGTTAATTCAAATTAAGGACCTCAAATAATAAGCATGATCCCTCCATGGAAATTATCAGTTTTGTCTATAAAAACCTAGTTGCATCATGGCTATCCACTCTATATTGTACCATTCCTCTTAACTATCTATTCTATGGTCATGAAAATGAGTACAATCAATTTATATGGTATAAATTAATTCTTTTCAACACAGTTTCTATTGCTGAACTTATCCAAAAAATTCAAATCAACATTAATGCTCCCAAAATATCTATATCATCTTCTCATGATATCCTTTAAACATCGGATATACTATGATAAGACCCCCTTTGTCTGCAGGGCCAACTCCTATATGATTTTAAGTAATAAATCATTAATGTTGCCTTATCAGTGCACTCTATGATGTAAGGGTTAGCTGCAATATAGAATCTTTCACTTAAAAAAAACTATGACGTTTCTTCTTATTGAAAACTGATGGAACATAAATATTCCATGAAAATATAAATCCAGTGAGTCTCTCTATGGATGACCTCTACTGCATAGATCTAGGTGTTACAACACATCCTAAAAAAACCAAATTCCACAATAAACATTCCTCCAAAATGATAATTCTATATCCACCACCTCAAACAATCAACACACTAGATTTATCATGTGGTACTAACCCATACCACCCTTACCCATGGTTCCACCATCATTCAAGATATAATCAACCCATGTTAGTGGTTACATGTATTTCTATGCTATTTTAGGGTTGTTTTTGAGCTCGACTGGTTTCCCTTGGGTGGAAGTTTGTTTGGATTTACCTATCTATTGTTGTGACCCAATATTTTCTCAACCTTACTTCCATTATAGTGAAACCTATGGACATGTGGTTTGGAGTATGTCTACAAGACATATTATTATTCACAAATACTAGATCATATGGACTAATATTAATCTATAAGAATCATCCAATCATCACCTTGACCCCACACCCATCTTCAACTAGTCAATAAACATAATCAGTGCCAAAAATATCCCCTTAGGGTTTTTTAATAACTAAATATGAATCATATATTTAGGAACCATATTAAATTTAAAATAAAACAAATCCAATCAGATTGTAACCTCATAGATTTATTCCATTGACTTCAAGGAGTGCATCAATGATTCATCACAAACAAACTCTATGATCATATGAGACTCTATCAGTGAGAGAAACAAGAGTAAGATGAGGTAATCCAATTGATAAAAACTCATTGAAATTTTATCCTTCCAAATAGATATTCGAAAATTCTTTCCCAAAAATTCAATAAAACACACTATCTCTCCCAGAGTGGAACTACACCCTTTATCAAAATATAAAATTCATTACTTGATTAGATTTCTCCCCAACATGATTAATTTATCCACCACTATTAGTGAACCCAAATATAAATTCCTTAGAGGTCTATAGAATTGTTTTAGAGACACAATAAATGTATTGAGTAATGAAATCATAACTTTCTTAACAAGAAATTTCCATTGGGGAGTTGGGGTACCGTCTCTATGTCCATCTATTGAGATGGATTCAATTGGAATATAAGAGAAAAATGATGTCTTTAAAAACCCAATTTTATTAAATACTTTTTCATGATGTAAACTACTTGATTTTGAGTCGGCATATACTCTAATTTCATAATCATTTACTCCACTTTATCCTTAAGGAAATGATATTAAATCTCAATGTAATTCATCTCTGAGTATTGAATGGGATTTTTACTAATTTTTATAGAACATTATTTTCACACATAATCAAGATAGGATGTAACACTAAAATTAAATATCTCCAAGTTATTATTTCATCTATATTTTATGGGTACAAGATTGAGTTGCTGTAATATATTCCTCAGGTATAGTGATTACGAATATAAAATTAAGTTTTTTTAACATTTCCAAGAAATAAAAGTGCTATGAAGATAGAAATTACCTCTAGAAGTAGATCTATATCCATCAACTAAACCTACCCAATACGAATCCATATATCAAATCAATTTCTTTTAATAATTACTATAGTAGTGTAACCTAAAATCCACTATTTATTTTGATATATTGAAGTATACATCCCACAACCTTCATAGGAATTTACTTTGGCTAAATTTTATAGTGGGAATTTTAATAGAGAGAAAACAATATTTCTTATAGTGTGGATATTAAGTAAAGTAAAATAGCAATGTTCTTGCAACAGAAAACCACATCAACCTCCTCACTTTCACCAACTTTTGAAAAATTCATCAGAGTATCAATTGAAGTATCAATTGGGTTGAAACTATCCATATAAAACATCTTAATCATGTATTTTGGATGTTTCCATTGGGAGATAAATATATCATTCATTCTTTTAACAGACTGAAATCCAAGGAGAAAGGATTGGAACCAAATTACATACATCTAGAATTCAAACCTCATTAGATCTGAGAATTACTTGCACTGGGTTTCATTATAGCTTTCAAATAGGATTTCATAAAAATATATAAGCACCACAATCCAGTTAACTATCTCTCCCATGGTATAGATATTGTGATAAAACTATATTCTAAGATAACTAAGATTATTTATATAATAATTCATCCCCAATTACATGGATCTTAGTTATTTTTTATCTTGTATAATTTTTTCCTCAAATGACACATATTTCATTCATCTTCATGATTGGGAAATCCATATGTATGCTCAATATAGATATCCACTTCAAGGAATACATTCATGAATTATGATTTCACATCCATTTTATACACTTTAAACCAATTTTTAAAAGACATATCCAATATTAATTGAATAGTATTCAAACAAGTCACATATAAAAATGAATAATCCAAATTGATGCCTTCAATACGTGAATACCCTTTTTACCCTAGTTGTTACTTGTTCCTTATTACATGAATATATTTATTGTGTTTTTTTTAGAAAACCCACTTGGTTATAATAAAATTATTATTTGTTAGACTTTGGATAAATTCCTAAGTCATGGTTTTCCCAATCAGGTCAATCTCCTCATGCATTTCTTTGAATCAACTTTCATTTGTGGCAGCTTCATCAAATGTTTTCAGTTTAGCCTATGATAAAAATGAAATTTTATTACTATTACTTCATCCTTTGAGTTTGAACAAGATATTTATTATAGAAAATAATATTTTCATCAATTATTTAGACTCTAATAGATCATCTATTTGAACTTGTATTTCTTTATGATTTTTCCTCATCATCAAATCTTTCATAAAAATTAATTTTAACCCTTTGACCTCTACTTGATCTGGATAGTTCCCCATCACATTCCTTCTCAAAAATAGGTTTTTTTTGTGAATTCTACTTAGTCATTACTGATATCTCCCCACTTCCAATCATAGAAACATCATTAATTTTATAAATTTTACACAATTATTTGTTAAAGAACCCATATTCCATACTCTTAGATGAATATCTAAGAAATATTAATTCCTCTCTATATGCATCAAACATTCCATTATTTTCTTTATTAAAGATTAAGAACATACTTCTAAACACCCAAATGAAATTCAATATAGGATTTATTCTATACATAATTTTGTATGGATTTATGTATTCACGTAGACATAACAATACCTGATGAAGGATATAGAACATTACAAAAACTGCTTCTTTTCAATACTTCCTTGATGGAGATATTTCAATATGAATAGTCCATGAAATGTTTCTGATAATTTAGTTTCGTATTTCAAAAAATATATTTTATTGAGGAGTTATCACTGATAAAAAATTAGTTACAATCCCATGTTTTTCTATATATTGTTCCAATTTGGTATTTTTTTATTTTGTACCACTATTAGTGTGAAACTTATAAATTTTTAACATAATAATTTTTTCATCTTCTCTTCAATATCAAGTGATACATTTAAACACATTAGTTTTGTGTGTGATCACTATATTATAATCGATCCCATTGAAATCATCAAAAAATACATTATAATACCATTCTACACAAAAATATTTAGGAGTGATCGGTCTGTAAACAAACACATGTAAAAACACCAATATTCTTGATGATTTACCTTCTTTGACTTATATGTATTCTGACTAGACTTCCCCTTTTGATACTAATCATATTTATGAGTATTATAAAATGTCATTTTCAGAAAATGACATGATGCATCACACTTCACTATATTTTCCAAGGTTTTTTGGCTCAAATACCCAATTGTTCATTATGAACCATATAACAATCCCTATATTTAATAGTGAAACCCTTCTTACCAAATTCATAGCATCTGCTAAATCAAATAACTTAACCACACTTAGTATATTGTAGTTACTTCCTTCAAATATGAGAAAATATATTTTTTGTGTTCCTTTCTTACAACCTTGAAATTATAGAGCTAAAAATTTTAAATTATTCATCATTCCCAAATCAAACCAACTCACATTTATGGTATTTGATTCTAGTAATAAGATTTTCATTCCTAGTCGGGTGTGAGGTACACCTACTATCTAGAATTTATAAACCAGAACAATATATTTCCCTTAAATAAATATTAGTACCATTATCCTTCTTAGAACTTCTTTTCTTCTTTCATTTCCATTGAAGAACATCTCTTTATGATTGAATCATTTTATACTGTCTTGATTCAAGAATTTCCTATGCAGAACATAAAAACCAGAATCTATTTCTAGTTTTTGTAGAGTTTTCAAGGTTCCCAACTATAGATTTCCTTCTTTTTTTAATCTCTTAATACAATTATCATTGAAATATTAAGTCACAATGAGAAGCATTGTGCCTAAAACCTTCACACAAAAAATAAACAACTGTTAAAAGAATTCAAAAATATAAGAAAACTGCTTACCTATTTTTCATGTTGGTGCTCTCTGATTTTGTTCAATGTTGAAAACATATTACATGTGTCCCATTTTTCTATTAAAATAGAACCTAATTTTTGGTTTCATCCTTCCATACTTTGCTTCTTGACTATTAGGATTTCAAACATCCCCCAAATCTATTTTCATTTAGGGAGCTGATTCTTGTACTCTAGTATGAGACATGTATGTTTAATTATTATGATAATGATACACCATAGTTTTACCTTTGTTTTTAAATCATTTTACTATTGGTAGGTAATAAAATCTTTAGTAGGAAATCCAAGCATATCAACAAGGGGATGGTTCCTTGGAGAAACCTAATACCTTGCCGGGTGTATGGATTATTTCTTAATTCTCACACTTTCATAATAAAAAAACGACTTATAAATTTATTTATTAAATTATTTTAATCCTTTATTTCACTAAATTGGTCAATCCATATATTATTTGAGCCTATTACTCTAATTTTAGATTAAGATCTGTTTTATTTTATGACTTTTTAGAAATTCCATATTTTAGTTTTTGAAGATCAAATTTTAATTATGAATTTTATTACTCGTATTGTTGCATATAAAGCATAGAGTCCTGAAAAAATGAATTATATATCTTATTTTTATCCCTATATTGTTCATGTTGTTAAAGAAATACCATGAGTTAAACCTAAATATTGACTCTACCCTCAAATTCATAATTTTCACTATCACTTCCAATAGCTTCGGGTCTCTCAATAACAGTTACTAAGATATATTTTTTGAGGACCCCACAATACTTAAACTACTCCACTACCAACTCATCTGAGCTTTCATCTTCATAACATAATATGATTTCTAATTTTTAATAATTTATGCTACAGTTTTTTCTTAATTTTATAACCCTAAGAATATTTATTTATAAATTCTTTATCCAAATCATCATGAATATTTTTAAATCACTTGGTATTGAGATGTCCTATCCTACCCCATAAGAATAAATTGAGTGAAATTTTTCCTTTGAATTTTACTTTCCCCCTCTTAGGATTAATGGAAAGAAAAAGCATCACTCAATTAGTTGTAACCTTGTATGGATATTCTTTAAGAAAAAGTTTCTTTATTTCATTAAAAGAAACCTCTTGTGAGTTCTCATTACACTTGGATTAATTATCATTATTTCTCATTTAATACATTATAGTGTACTATGTTGGATATCTAGAGATACTTCTTTTGGACCCTTTCCCTCAAGCACTGATACCTTCTATGAAACCCTTCTTCTCTATAAATAAGAATGTGAAAATACACCTAGAATGGTGTTTCTCATCTAAAAAATATGATGGAATTATAATGAAGTTAAACTCATGTAATGTACTATATCTTTAAAAATTTCATTTTTCCATCAATTTTTGAAAATGCCTATTCTATAACTCCCCCAAGACTTCAAATTTGTTTTTAAGAACCTTAATTTTTCACACTTAAACTATTGTGATAAGTTGAGGATAATTCATCCAATTTTAATTGATACAAGTGTTATGATAAATCATTTATTCCTCGCACCGATTAGGATAATTACATGTGTAATTATGACATGAATTTGGGTTTTAAGGTTCATTTAATTCACATTAGAGGCTTCAAATACCAATAACAACTCATCTATAAAAATTATAGTTTTGTCTTTAAATACCTAGCTACAACATGGTTACCCAATCTATGACTTAATCTTTCACTTCTCCACTATTACCAAAATTTAAAAAGTTTGATTAAATAATTTATATGTGATGGACTTCTTCCCTATGGTGTATCTTCCTATAGTTCCATATAATTGAAATCAAATTCAATTAACATGAAATATCCAAAATTTCCTCATGATATTTTTTGAACACATGAGAATATACAATATGATTACCTTTAGCTATATGATAGAATACTATATGATTTAAGACATAATAATCATCCATGAAACCTAATCTACACTCTCCATGATGTAAGGGAGAACTATGGTTCATACTCCTTCTCTTCAATAGTCTACGACATATCTTCCTATCCATAGTCACGGAACCCTGAATTTTTTATGCATAGAGGAATATAGTGAGTCTCTCTATGGATGTAATCTGTGTCATGGCCCCTATTATTATGTAACATCCCCTAAAAATCAAACCCTATACTAAAAGTTTCTCAATATTTACATCACTATATCAACCACTTCATAGAGTAAACATACTTGAAATCTCCCATGGTTCAACCCATACTACCCTGTGATGTGGTTCCACATTCACATATGATATATTCAACCCATGATAGTGATTACCTACACATTAAACTTCTTCCAGGGATGTTTTTGACTTCATATTATTATACTTGGGTGTATTTCTACTCAGATGGGCCTAGCCAGTGGGATGACCATATTTTTACTCAACCTCACCTCCATTATGGAAAACCTTTAGCTCTGTAGTGTGGATTATGTCTCAAAAATAGATTTATTCCTCTATAACAGTGGGCCATATGGATTAAGATGAATCCATAACAGACCTCTAAGCATTATCTAAACTCGACACCCTTCTTCAAATTGTCAATGAACACAATCAATACCAGACACAAAAGTGGTGGGTGCTAATTGGAACTAAAACACCAAACTATTAAATGGGAATCATCCCTCTAAATGGTGTATTGGGTAATAACCAACCAAATTGGGTAATCCACTATTGAGGAAAACTAGTTCATCCTTGTTTCCATTAATATGATTTCATCTTGGTTTGATGTAATTTTTACTTAACCTAATAAGTGCACTCTTAATAATGACAATCACATACTGGTATAGTCATATGAGGATCAATAGATTTTCTCATCCACAATCCTATAATTGGGGATGAATATCTTGGTAATACCCCCAAAAACCTCTATTAAAGGTGTGTTCAGTCAAATTGGTGCCTTAGAATGCCCATCACCATCCACCCATCGTTCCATTGAGAGTGAAATGAGTGTCATAATTTATTCAACCTGTTTTCCCCTTAAGGATGATGAGAGAAATTTGTTATAAAGAATAAATAACTCATATCTCATAATAAAATTATGATCTATATAAAATAATCATAGATATGTTTTGTGGATATTTTACCACTGGTGAAATACCAGTGTCCTCATATAACGTTCCTTCTTGTAGTGAAGTACCTAGACCAAAACACTGGAGGACTTTTTATATTTTTCACCTCCACACCCAGTGAATTATGGACATTGTTCCACCTCCCCATGTCCTATAGGGTTGTGTTATTTTTTATATTACCCAACCTCTAATTGAGTTAATTCATAGTCATCAACAAATTTGACATCTTCCCCCATCGAGATTGATGAACCATCTCTATGAAATCAAATTCAATCAAGTGCCCATGTTAACAAATGAATTAGTGTAATAAATGGGAAGTATGTTTTTCATTCATCTCTTAATTATAGGTGAGAAAAGGTATATTCCTTCCAACAATAATAAATTTCTAGGTATTTAACCTTTACCTTGGAGAATGATTTAATTAAGTCCTCAAAGAACATAAAACCACAGTTGTAATATTTGAGAGACTATACTAATTACTACCCCTACCATAGATTGTTCGGGAATATGATTGAGAAGTGTTTCAACATAAAAATTTGGATTCAAAGGTTGATATATTATTGTATATTGATTCTATTGACACCCATGCATCATCTTCAATCATGTGAAACCCTAAGTAGAATGCCAAAACATTGTTCAGAATTCATGGCCATCCATGTCTCAGTAAAATAAAAAAAACGTCTATTCCTTTAAGAATAAGCATGTTACTGCATATTTAATCAATTCATTAGAGGAAAACCTTCTTTTGATTCGAAATATCAAGAAACCTAAGGATGTAGTTATACAAGACCATCCTAATTATTTTCCCCACTACTGAATTTTGCGACATAAGATTGAAGGATTATTCAACTTCAAATATTGAATAAAAAATAATAAAGATGATGGAAAGATAATGTTAAAGGATCACAAGTAACACATGACATGTATTTGAGTCATTCTCAATCACCCATTGAAACATCATGCCTGAAGAATCATTCTAGTCCCACATCATCATTGAATGATGTTATATTGTATGGATGTATCTTTATCACATGAGTTAAAATAAATGAAATAATTCCCATTGAGATGATTCTAAAATATATAGCATATCTTCTTAGTATAAATATGTTAAAGTGCATGAACTGTGGTCTGACCATAAATTCCTTAAACTTCTTAGAGTGGAAAACCCTTTATGGTCTAATTTCTATAAAAAAGTACTAGATCCATATCTGAGCATGACCAGTTCATGTATTATTTTATGTGATTCCATGGTGGTATATTCCCCCCCCAAAATATACATGGGATAAATATATACAAGATCCTCCAAAATATATTTTTCTATAGAGCTACAATTAAAAAATTATCCCATCATGGTGTTCAAATCCTCTTTATTCACAACAGATCTTTCATAATAGCATCTTACAATTGGAACTTTCTAGAACAATATATGGATTTATTTCTATACCATGGTATACATAATTATTATCTAAATTCCTATTCAGGGCCTAGCCATAAACATTTTTGACTTTACTCCTTATATGCATGTTATTAGTCAATTCACCTAGGGTTTAAAAAAGTCCATTCAACATGACTTTAAAATACTCAGAATATATCTTTAATGTGAGATGTTAAACTAAATATTCATGGTCTTCATTGTATGATCCTAAAATTTACGGAATGTATCATCATGGATGTATTTAAATAATTCCATGTTGGTTCACAACTTTCTTATCATATTATGATAAACAGAACTGTGCGAGGATAGGTTATAAGACCGTAAACTACATAACACTAATGTTCTTCTTACAACATGTAAAACTTAATGATGACATCCTTATTATTCATTGTAATGGACCAGAACTCTCTGGTCCATTCCTTTTTGAAAATCTGGTGCTTGAGGTGTTCTGTGAGATCAAGGGGACTTATTTTGAACACTTTAAAAAATTTACAATTATGTGAATAGTGTTTTTAGTTCTTTGAACAATGTCACTGGTGAGTCATATATGGGTAGGTAATATATCATTAGGTGATTTATTGGTTGGTGATCTATTGGTAGGTGATCTTTTGGTAGGTGATCTATTGCTAGGTTATCTGTTGTTAGGTGATCTATTGGTAGATGTACAGTGTTTCCAGATCGATGATCCATCCAACGGTAGGTGAACAATGTTTCTAACTTCCTATATTTTTCTCCTTTGACATTATATTTCACATAAAATGAATTAAAATCTTTATTTTAATGGATTTAGGGCTGATTCAAAGCTCTTAACACCTATCTTAATTTTCCTAAGGGTCCAGGTGCCTTTACTCAGTAAAAACACGTAATCTCGATAAGATTAGCCTTTAATGGAAAATCTAAACCATATCTAAACAGTCAGTATATTTATATTTTTAAAAGGGATTAGATATCATTCATACTTATTCTTCCTTCTTGTTTTCATTAGAATGGGGTGCCCAGAGTTCTTCCTCCTATATGAGTCGTGCAATCGAACTTGAGTTCTTGGATCGTTTCCCCTTGGAGTTTTCCTACTGTATGAACACCCCCTATTTTAATGAAACTATGAAGTGTAGATCTATCTTTGATATAGGGTTTGTTCCACCTTCATTATTCTAGGTTACATGATATATTTCCTCCCATTTATTCTTTTCAGGTGATGGTATGTGATCTCCATGTTTCTAAGGGAGCTTTCTTAGTTGTTGGTTGGTGTGATTGTGTTGTAACGTCCTAAGGTGGATGCAGTCATTGTGGAGTAGGTAATAATGATCCACTATGTTGGATAATTTTATGCAATGAATATCAGAAACCATTTGAGGCAGTGGATTCATGCCTTGTCTATTTTATTTATGTGAAATTATATAGTTACCATGGTTTAGCCCCTATATCATAATGGAATTGATATAATAAATATTAAACCGGATTCAAGAATTGGTATCAGTTACGTAGTGATGTTATTTCCTATTGATTTTATAGATAGTGTGATATATATTCTTTTCTTGTTTATCATGTCGTTATTTATGGAAATTGGTAAAGAACATAAAGAAAGGATTAATTGAAAATTAATTGGATAAACATAAAGAGGCATGGTTAATGAATCTGATTTTTGTTTTTTGTGATTTGATGATAATCAAATAGATGAAGTTATGAATGTTTAATGGAATTGGTTAATTCAAGGTGGAATAAGGAAACTATTGTGTGTTAAAATAAAATTACTTATAGGGTTTTGATTTACCCTCTTTCTTGTAAAGACAAAGTGCTTTATGATTTTAAGCTATGAGTGCTCGTTTTGTGTGAATGTTGAATGCATTGTTTAGGGAAAAGAGTCAAGCTTATATGTTGTTTTTTATTACTTCTTGTGTTGTGATGTGAGCCTGGGATGGATGATCCTAGAGTTCTGTTGTGGTATGTGGGGGTAGGGAGTCCCAGTGGTGGTGGTGGTAGAAGTTGACGACTAGAGTGGGTAGTTGCATCGGGTTATGCATGTGGGTATTAGGGAGGACACCATAGATGATGGTATAGTTTGAAGTTAGTCTTACAAGTAGATGTGAATGTGGATGCTATTGAACCTATTGTTTGTTTATCTATTTTACCTTCCCCACTACTTGAGGAAGATGGTCTCACTTACCCTCATTCCAAAATAGGTGAAGACTCGCATGGTATTCCACATGATTTTTGTGTTTAGCATCTCGAGGATGGACGGGTCTTCACTCTTACTATTGGTGGAAAACACTTGACAGGTAGTTCATCTACTCACTATGTTGACCCCCTTTCATTTGGTAGCTTATATTTTTTTCTTATAATACATGGAATTACTAAAAAGTGATAATGCTGTTAATAAATGATTAAGTAAATGATGTTGAACCCATGGGGTTAGTCTTACTGTGATACAATGCTGATGTTGCAATTCTGAGGAACTTTGGGCCCCATTTGGTTATGCCTTGAGGGTATAGAGATTTTTTGTGATTCTAATTAAATGTAATGTGGAAATTGATAATGGTTAATTAATGTTTAAATAATTAATTAATGTAAATTGAAACCGATAAAAAGTGATAAATTAACTTAATATAGCTCTTAAAATGGTTGTGTGCTTTTAGAATATCTAGTCTTAGTAGTGGAATTTTGGAGTCTGAGAGACGTTAGCTGCAGTGGATTCCGAGACTAGGTTTTCCCCATAGTGTCGTTGGGAGATATATTATACCATTTCTTTTTTGTGTTTCTATACCCTACTACACCATGTTAGTTAGGGAAACTGACAATCTAGGGATTATGAGCCCTATGTGTGTGTGTGTGTGTGGGGGGGGGGGGGGTGTTTTCCCCAACATCCCGATGGGAGGATGACTCACTACCCCCTTTGGATATGCTCTATTCTCTTGGTAGTTACTTGTGATGGTATGCACAACATTTTGTTTTCCCCATATATGTGTGTAGAGGGATTCAATGGCATGTGGTTATTTTAAAAACATATATTCTGGATATAGTTTTATAAGTACTACTATAGTATAACATGTATAGGATCTGGTGGGTTGAGGATCCTTACTCGATGTATGGGATATAATGGGTTTATGTATAATACCTGATGTATGATACATCTTATTTGGGCTCTGGTGGCTCCTAGAAACTACCCAGTTACATTTGGTTATATGGATGTGGTGGGTTGCATGAGGTGCATGTTGTAGTGCTTCATCCAGGCGTCTTTGGGATATCCTCTTTGGAGAGAGATACCCAGGACGTGTGATGTTGGGGAAAAGTTGCAAACCAGTGGGGAATTCGTAGTGGGGTACCCTTAACATAATTTATTATATAATATTCTCTTGTATGTGATACTTGGTTAGAGTATCCATGGTGAGGCTATGAACATAGTATACCTATTTAGGTGACTAGTTAGTTTTACTTGTTCACTATGCTTTATCCAACATTATTTACTTTTGAACAAGAGGCTCTGTAAAGGATCCTACTGAGTATACTATTATACTCACCCTAAATTATATAAACTTTTTTTTAGGTCACTTGGAGTAGGTTGCATATCAATTAGGTTACTACTAGCTTGTGGGGTTTTAAGGAGCTATTTGGGCTTTATGGTTATTGTCTTTTTTACTTTCTTTTGGTACTTTCAGTTTTTCCCTTTAGTTTTAATATTTTTTCATGACATTACATAGATATACTTGGGATTTATTTTATATCATAGTATGAACAAGAGTTGGTTGGTGTATATCTTATCTCTCTCTTTCGTATGTTTTCTATTAGTGGTTAATGCCTCCCATCTGTGTGTTTTCTATACCCTAGGTGCTAGTCGGGGGCCTATTGGTGGCCAGACTTGGGGGGTCATTATTGCTCTTCTCAAATTATCATCCTATGAGGGATGCACTTTGTCGCGAGGTGGTTGTGATAAAGAGGTATCAAAATAATGGTTGAGGTATAGGATGGAGTTTTGATTCAGGCATGGGTGAGGTTTCATGGATTGGTAGGGAAACAGTGTCAGTAAAGTTCAGAAAGTGATTTAAACATTGGAGATTGGACGAGACACATGTATTTAGGGCCCCCTTTGATACGATGCAGAAACCTTTAAGTTTACAGTGGCTAATAAACATGGGGATACTAGTTTTAGGGTAGAAACCTAGGAATGGATGATTCATCATTCTTATTTTCACCTATGTTTGAGTAGGTAAACCATGGGATAGGTTAACCTAAAATGATTAAAAGAAAAAAATTAATTAATGTTAAAGTCTTCCATATTCTATGTTTAGGATATCTAACTGTTTTCCTTTTGAAGGTGTGGATATAGGTCAAAATACTCGTCATGTTCACGTAGAATATGTATAAAAGGTTGTTCTAGTAGATAATCATAGTTTAGATGTTGATGATAATGACACATGGAGGCGGACACTCCAAGAGTTTCAGTTCTGGAGTCTGTAGAAGCATGAGGGATCTATTTCAGATGCATTCATGGAAGACTGGTTGGAGGAGGTTGAGATAGCTATCATTTCGATTCGTGATTAGATGAATCACTGGGTGTCCTTGGTTATGATGATGCTATATTGAGAAATGAGGCAGTGGTAGGTCTTGTTCCTTGGGGATCTCAAGGAGTCGACATTCTCTTCGGAGAAGTTCTATGAGCAGTTCAGAGCTGAGTTTCTTTCTTTGACCATGAAGGCAACCAGTCTCCAGGATCTACATACCCTTTGGCAGGGGACCTCTAGTGTGTGAGAGTTTAATATCCATTTCATAAACCTTTTTCAATATACATCAAACCTATTTCTATTTGAGGAGGTGAGATAGAGGAATTTCAAGGAGGCTTTGCATCCCAAGATCTAGTTCCAGGTCATTCAGTTTATGCTGATTAAATATATTATGGTGCTGGAGAGGGCATAGGTCATTGAGAAGAAATTTTCCAAAACTAGATTTTCATAAGATGGGACTCATCATAATTCCTCATAAAGCAGAGCTCTGGTCTGGGGTTCGCATTTTTAAAGGCCAAAGAGTTTTTATCGGCTGGGGGTAGGTCCCAACCCTCAATATCTCGTTTCTATAGGGGAAGAGGATCTTAGGACTATGCTTAGGGATTAGGCACTTGTTTTTCTTGTGGAGGATGAGGTCATCAGTAGCGGAATTGGATGACCATTAAGAGTAGTTACCGTGCACCAGGTGTTCCACTCTAGGTTTCTCTATTGAGGTATTTCTAGCCGAGGTAGCAGCAGCAGGTTGCACCAGCTTTGGATCAGCAGATAGAAAATGAGATAGGAAGAGGATAACCTCGAGATACTCCCCATCCTCAGAGAGAAGAGAGAATCTGTTGAGGTGTTCATCAGAAGGGTCAGAGAGTCCATGGAATATGTCATTTTTATCTTCAGGTGTTTGCATTTCTAGCGCCAGGTGATCCATATGTCATTCAAGGTAACCATTTCTATTTTTTTACTTGATTGTATGCCTTGATTGATTTAGGAGTGATGAACTCTTTCATATCATCAGACCTTGTAAATTCCTTGGGAATTGAGGTAGAGAGGCATTTAGTGCCCTTAGCATTGACTATGCCAGTTGGAGGTCAAGATGACTTGTTTGAAGTTTGTAGAGATTGTGAGATAGTTCTATTGTAGCATTGCTCTAGGGGGGATTTCTTATGTTCACATATACAACCATATGATGTCATACTCAACATGGATTGTTTGTATTCAATGTAAGATATGATGGATTTATTCTGCAGATTGGTGGTGTTCTTTGATGTTTATGGAGATCCATCAGTATTTGGTTGGTGTGAAAAACCCTCAGATGGGTAGGTCTGAGTTGATTTTGAGTTCTTCAAAGGTTCAGTGTTCGGCATTTCTCTGTGGCATGGAAGAGTACCCTGATGTATTTCTATAAGTTTTTGTAGCATTAACCCCTCAGTGGGAGATTTAATTTGAGATCGATCTATAGCCAGGCATGTCTATTATCTCGACAGATCCGTATACGATGTCACATTTTGAGTTGTAGGATTTTCATAAATATCTTGATGGTCTGTTGCATTGTGGTTTTGTTCGTACAAGTGTGTCACCATGGGGTGCACCAATTTTGTTCATGAAGAAGACTGACAATAGTTTGTGGTTTGGTGTCGATTATTATCTCTTGAACTAGGTGATAGTAAAGAACCGTTATCCTCTTTTGCAGATCATTGATTTATTCAATCAACTAAATAGTTCATGTTGGTTCTCAAAAATTTATTTTTAGTTAGGATATCATCAGATGCATGTGGAGGATGAGGATTTCCCAAAGACTACTTTATGTTGTCATCATGGGCGTTATGAGTTCATTGTAATGTCATCCTGTGTAAAGAATGCTCGATATTTGTTCATGGTTTTTTTTATTGATGACATTCTTATGTAATCTATGTTGAAGGAGGAGTATGAAAGGCATCTTCATTCCGTATTGGGAGTACTTCGTCAACATTATCTATTTGGGAATCTATCGAAGTGTGATTTTTGGGATCAAGAAGTCCATTTCTTAGGAAATATTGTATCCCATTAGGGAGTAGCTATGGATCCATTGAATATAGAAGCAGTTGTGTCTTGGGAAGCCCCCAAGATAGTGGTAGAGGTGTGAAGTTTCCTTGTACTCAGAGGCTATTACATGAGGATTGTATCCAATTCTTCTCTGAATGCAACTACTCTGACCATGTTGACTAAGAAGGATCAAGAATTCATTTGGAATGATCAGTGTTAGGTGGATTTTGAGTATCCAAAGAAGCAGTTGGTCAATGATATGGTTCTTTTTCATCTAGAAAAAGGGGTTCAATTTGAGGTTTTCTATAATTCTTTGTATCTAGGGTTAGGATTTGTTCTGATGAAATAGTGATAAGTCATTTCTTATGGGTCATGGTAGCTACGTCCCCATGAATGTAACTATTCCACCCATGATCTCGAGTTGGAGATAATGTTATACATTACCTCATTGAAAATCATTTAGTGGTTTTCAATGATCATAAGAGACTGAGGTACATTTTCTCCCAATGTGACTTGAACTTGTGAAAATGTTGGTGGATGGAGTTCTTACAGGATTATGACATCAAAATTTAATATAAACCTTAAAAGGGGAATATTATTGCCGATATGCCGTGCAAGAATTCGTGTAGTGACGTAGTGTCTGAATTAGGTGATTCCAAGAGGGTTATGGAAGAACTCTCTTCATTACATCTATATATGGGAGATGTTGGGGGAATATATTGAATTTTTCAGATTATGGTGAAGTAATATTTGGTTCAACAGGTAGTAGAATCCTAGTTGGGGGATCTTGAGGTGGAGGTCTGGAGAGACTAATTTGTTTATGGTGAGGCCCCTAATGATTGGTCTAAGGATGAACAACACTGGGTGTTGTTTGAAGGAATAATTCTCATTCCTTTGGAGATGTGTTAGATGGTTCTAAGATATTTCTATAGTTCTCCCTTATTGGTACATCCCGACGTGAAAAAGATGTACCAAGATTTGAGGAGTCATTTATGGTGGCCTTGGTTGAAGCGTGCAGTTATAGAGTTTGTAACTCGACGTTTGGTCTACCAGAAGGTGAAGGCCGAGCACTGTGTTTTCGGTTGTTTTCTTCAGACTATAGATGTTCCTCAGTTGAAGTTATAGGAAATCTAAATGGAATTTGTTAATGGTTTACCTTGATATGATAGAGGGTATGTTTCTATATGGGTACTAGTGGATCATTTGACTAAATTATCCCACTTCATAGCAATCAAGTAGTCGAGCAAAATGAAGGTTTTTTTGAGTTAATATCTGGAGGAGGTGGTGAGACTCCACAGAGTCCCGAGGAAGATCATTTCTGTTCGAGATCCTCGTTTTACCTCTAGAGTTTAGGCAGGACTCTAGCATTCTTTTAGTTCTCAGCTATTCCTTATCATTTCTTTTCATTCATATATGGAATTGCAGATAGAATAGACCATCCAAAATCTTGAAGTCATGTTTCAATATTGTGTCCTAGATTTTGGAGTTTAGTGGATGAGGCCCTTACCGTTCGTAGATTTCTCTTACAAAAATAGTTTTCACTCCACCATAAGTATAGTGCATTTTGAATACGTTTATGGCTGACCTTTCCATTATCTATTATGCTGGACTGGGGTGGGAGAGTCAGTAACTATCAGGCATGAACTGGTATAGAACACAACATAGATAGTTCAGGTAATTAATGAGAGGATGAAGACCGTGTAGGATCATCATAAATTCTATGTCTATCATAAGAGGAGACCTCTAGAGTTTGAAATTTTGGATCACATGTTTTTTAAGGTGACTCTTCATTGTGGGAAGCAAAGGTTTAGTCATGGGATTAAGCTTTCTCCATAGTTTTTTGGACCTTTTGAAGTGTCGGATCATGTTGGAGCCGTGGCGTATCGGGTAGCACTTACCTCATATATGAGTAAGACAAATTATGTTAGGATCTGGTGGTAGTTTTCACGTGGTTTCACATTGTTCCTTTGATGAAACAGTTGAGCTCCTATGGTGGTGAGAGCCTTGAGAGGTATCTCATGGGGTAGCTATTCAAATGGCTCATTTTCTATTTCTTATATGGGTTGGTTTTGGATTCTTTAGGACAAGGTAATTTTGAGAGGCATCTGATGTAGTGGTTTGGACCTCTCCAGTTCATTCCTTTGTGAAATATAGTGTTTGAATTGTTCATGGATGGAAAAGTGAATTATTCCTAATAATTTAAAAAATCTATAGTTCTATGAAAAATGTTTCCAGTTATGTGAATAGTGTCATTAGTGATTCATCTGTCAGTAGGTGATCTATCAGTAGGTGATTTGTCGATAAGTGATCTATCAGTAGGTGATTTATCAGTAGGTGATATTTAGGTAGGTGTACAATTTTTCCAGATCGATGATTCATCTATTGGTAGGTGATCTGTCAGTAGGTGATATGTTAATAGGTGATCTATCAAGAGGTGATCTATCAGTAGGTGGTCTGTCAGAAAGTGATCTATCTGTAGGCGATCTGTCAACAGGTAAACTGTCGGTATGTGATCTCTCTATAGGTGATATGTTAGTAGGTGATCTTTCGATAGGTGATCTGTCGATAGGTGATCTATCCATAGGTGACCTGTTAGTAGGTGATCTATCAGTAAGTGATCAATTGGTAGGTCATCTATAGGTAGGTGATCTATCAGTAGGTGTACAATGTTTCTAGATTGGTGAGTTATCCAATGGTCGGTAAACAGAGTATCTAGCTTCCTATAGTTTTCCCCCTTTGATGTTATCTTTTAGGTAAAATGAATTCAATGCCTTGTTTTAATGTATTTAAGGCCAATTAAACTCTCATAACTCCAATCTTAATTTTCCTAAGGGTTCATGTGCCTTTAATCATATAAAATGTGTAATCTTGACCAGATATACCTTTAATGGAAAATCTAAACCATACCTAAACTACTGCTCCATTTATAATTTCCAAAGGGGTGATATATCATCCACCCTTTTTCATCATTCTTGTTTTCCTTAGTATAGGGTTCCTAAAGATCTTCCTCCCATAGGAGTCATGTGATCGAACAGAAATCCTTGGATTGTTTCCCCTTAGAGTTTTCCTACTATATGCATACCCCCTGTTTTGGTGAAACTAGGAAGTATTGATCCATCTTTGATATAAGGTATGTTATACCTCCATTATTACGGGTTCCTCAATCTATTTACTCCTATTTCTTCTTTCCATGTGATGTCATGTTATCTTCATGTTTCTAATGGATCTTTCTATGTTGTTGGTTCATACGGTTGTGTCACAATGTCCACGGATGGATGCAGCTTTTACGGGAGAGGTAATTGTGATCCACTATGTTGGCCCTTTCTCATGAAAATAAAATCAGAAACCTTTTGAGGTAGGGGATTCAAGGGTTATCTATTTTATTTACAAGAAATTATAGAGTTCTCATGCATTATCCCATGTGTCACAATGGAATTGACATAATAAATATTGAACTAGATTAAATATTTGGTATCAATTACTTAGCGATGTTATAGAATCTTGAATTTCTAGATAGTGTGATATCTATGATTTTTTGGTTTAACATTTCATTCTTGATCGATATTGGTAAATAATGTTAATCCTAGATTAATTGTAAATTAATTAGAAAAACATAAATATGTATGGTTAATTATTCCAGTTTTTGTTTTTCTTGTGATTTGATGATAATCAAATGGATGTAGTTATGCATGTTTAATTGAATCAGTTAATTTAATATGGAATAATGAACCTATTATGTGTTAAAATATAACACCTTGTAAGGTTTAGAGTTTCCCACTTTCTTGTAAAGGTCAAGCACTTTATTCTTTGGATCTATGAGTGCTCATTGTGTTTGAAGGCTGAATGCATTGTGTAAGGCCAAGAGCCCAATTTCTATGTTGTTTGTTTGCTGATGCTTATGATGTGATGTGAGCCTAGGATAACTGATCCTAGAGGGCTATAGTGGTACGTGGGGGTAGGGGGCCCAGTGGTGGTGGTTTTAGTAGTTGACACTAGTAGTGGTGAGATGCATCGGGTTATACATGTGGGTGTTGGGGAGGACATAGACGATGATGGTATGAGTTGTAGCTTGGATTACCTGTCGATGTGAAAGTGGTTTTTGTTGAACCTTTTGTTTGTTTATATGTTTTACCATCCCCAATGATTGAGGCAGATGGTCTTTCTTACCCTCATTCCAAAAGAGGCAAATATGCATGGGGTATTCCACATACTTTCTATGTTAATCTTATCAAGGATGGATGAGACTGAGCTCCTACAATGTGTGGAAAAGACTCGATAGTTATTTTATTATTGAGCCCCTTGCATTTGGTAGATTATAATGTTTTCTTAGAATACCTAGAGTTATGGAAAATTTATAATTATGTTAATAAATAATGTTGAACCCATGAGGTTGGATCTTGCTGGGATGCAATGATGAGGTTGTACTTATGAGGAACTGTGGAATCATTTTGGTTAAGTCGGGAGGGCATGGGGATTTTTTGTGATGCTAATGAAGTGTAATATAGAAATTGATAATAGTTAATTAATGTTTAAATAATTAATTAACATAAAGTGAAACTGATAAAAATGTATAAAGTAACTTAATATATATCTTAAAATATTTGTGCGTTTATTGGATATCTAGTCTTAGTAGAGGAATTCTGGAGTCCGAGAGATGTTAGTTGCAGTTGATTCTTAGACTAGGTTTTTCCCATAGCGTGGTTTTGAGTTATATTATACCATGTACTTTTTGTGTTTCTATATGCTACTCCTCCCTATCCGTTTGAGCAACTAACATCCTGTGGATTTTGAGCCCTAGGGGGGAGGGGGTGTATTCCCAACATCTTAGTGGGAGGATGGATGGTTGACTACCCACTTTGGCCCCGCTCTCTTATTTTGGTAGTAAATTGTGTTGGTATGCATGATGGTTAGTTTTCCCCATATATGTGTGTAGAGGGATATAATGATTTGTGTTTATTTCACACACATATATTCTAGATATAGTTTCCTAAGGACTACTATGGGTATAACATGTATAGGCTATGATGACTCGAGGATACTTACTTGGTGTATGGGTTGTAATGGCTTGAGGTATAATACATAATGTATGATAGACATTAATCATGCTGTGGTGGTTCTAGAAACTACCTCGATACTTTTGGTTATGTGGGCGTGGCGGTTTGTGTTGCATGATGTGTATGTTGTGCTATTTTTCCCAGCTGTCTTTGGGAAAGCCTTTTTGGAGAGAGATGATTAGGATGTGTGACATTAGGGAAAAGGGGAAAACAAGTGGGGAAGTGGTAGTGGGTAACACTTGAAATTATTTGTTATATAATATGCTATTGTATGCGATACTTGGTTAGATTATCCATGGTGAGGCTAGAAATATAGTATACCTATTTAGGCGATGAGTTAGTTTCACTAGTTGTTCACTATGTTTTATCCTTCTTTCTTTACTTTTTCATGAGAGGATACGAGGAGGAACCTACTGAGTATACTATTATACTCACCCTACATTATATAAACTCTTTTTCAGGTTACTTGGAGTAGGTTAGAGATCAGTCTGGTTACTACTAGCTTGGGGGTTTTACAGAAGCTGTTTGGGCTTTGTGGTTGTTGCCGTTTTACTTTCTTTTGGTACTTGAAGTTTTCTCCATTCTATTGTAGTAGTTTCTCATGAAATTATATATGTTTACTTGGGATTTCTTTTATATTGTAGCCTGAGTAAGATTTTGTTGGTGTCTATACTATCTCTCTATTCTGCATGTTTTCTCTTAGAGGGTGATGCATACCATCAGTGTGTTTTCTATACCCTCGATTCTAGTTACTAACTCGAGGACCACTGGAGGCAGGACTCGGGGGTCATTATCTATCATCTCACATTTATGGCCTATGAGGGGTACAATTTTTGGCAAGGGGGCCATGATAGTCATTTTCACATGAAATTAAACTACAAAAAGTTTTATCCAATCCACATGAAATTAATCTAAATTTTTGAGATCCTTAATATATGACCTTAAATTACTGAACACTATCATCCTAAAAGAAAGATATCAAATTGAAAGACAGAATAGTCTATACCCAATGATATTAAAATGATTAGAGCTATGATTTTAACTTCATTTTATATTTGATACATTTCTATGTAGAAAGTTTTTAGTGTGTGGGTTCACATGGTTATAGTGATTATTATTTAACAACCCTTCACTTGGATAATATTATCTCACCTCATCCAAGATATAGGAACTAATACACAATAGGATTCCTTCTTTCTCATGTTAAGAAACCTGTTCATTTCATTGGAAACTAAATTCACATGTGTTAGATATATATATAGAAAATGAAGTCCACCGGTATTTTTTTAGAAAAATACATGGATTTATTCCTGTATTTATAGAATATATAGTGACATATGAACTATTTATGCTATAATCATACAAAAACTTCAATTTCATCCCAATTATGTTATCTAAAATGGCACAAAAAATCCCTTTATATATTTTTTACCTGTATCAAAATAAAAAATTACCTTTTCCCACATGTAATCTTGATTTTTGCAGAGAACTTTTTATGAGAACTATACATGGATTGATTTCTATCCTCATAGGATACACAATAATGTGAAAATTACCTAAATTGAGTCTAGCCACAAAATAATTAAAAATACCCCTTCCATGACTAATTGTATAACCCTTCACTCATTAACATTAGATATTTTTTTTCTCTTAACTGTATGATGATGACCTGCATGATTGACATAAATCCTTGTTTTTCACTATTACATAGTAAAATTAGTCTTCCAATATCCCCTCGTTTCTCAAATCATTCATGACTCACATGAGTTTATATTTTTCAGTCAATCACTTCGATTAGTGAACTCGAGATGCATTATATCAGAAAACAAGGAAACCTACATTTTTTTGTATAAATATAAACTAAAAAACTTGAAGTTCCTATCAAATTATGTTAAACTACTTGGTGTGACATCTTTACTGCATGATTTTAACTACATGACATTTTTTCTCAACTGTATGAAATTAAACTGTATGATATGTATGACTATATCACAAGACCTTAAACTTATTAATGAAACCTAGTATATATGTCTTAGTTTTTTACACAATATCTAGATATATTTAAGAACCCTTCTATCACACAGGTTTTATCTATAATCCCATGGAATAATATGAAAATGACCTTTCTTTTTGACATCCCTTGTCATGATAAACTGATATTTTCATGGATTAATGCTAAGAAATAACCATTTCACTCCCATGTATAAGTAAAATTTACATGGGAATACTATAGCACAAAGTTATTTGTTCATGAACAATGTTTAGAATTAATGATCCTCATTTAAAATATTTCACTAAATTTTAGAGACACCTTTATTGAGATATATTATATCGATGGTTCCATTTACACAATCTTATTTTGTAGGATATCTATCCTTTAACCTGAATAATTATCCAATTTTAAAGGGATCAATCTTAGTGTCTAGGTCTTCCCATTAAATGTTGGCCTCCCATTATAGACACTTCACTTTGGATTATGTATGAGAATGCCCCATCAGACTTATTTGTATTCTGGCATTTGAGTTTACCCTTATCTTTATTAGGTTTCTTGAAACACCATATTGAAATGAGGCCACATGTTTTTCTTATGCATGATCTAGATCTATGAAAATACTTCACATGTTGGTCCTAGTATTATGATCTTTATCTGAATGATACCTAAGTCCTTATGAGATGAAATTAAATTACATGACTTTTGGTCCTAGTCAAAATACCACAAACTGTGTGACATGAGGTCTTTAACATATGACCATAATTTTTGTAGTGTACATTCTATCCTGTACGACCTTAAATTACTTAGATAGGTTAATCAAAGACGATCTCGGCGAATTAAAAATATTTTCCATTTACATAATGATTGTTTAATACATTCCTTGTGAGGTTTTATTTACCCTCTACTTCAATCGTGGGCTAGTCCTCCTTCCCAAATAGCTTATCTTTCACATGTTGGTGTAACTATATAGTATTATAAAACCTTTTAGATACCCCCTCTTCCACCTATACCACCTATTAAATCCAATTTTGGATTCATTATCATCCCAAAATTGGGATTTGTGATACTCCTCTTTGTTTCTATATTCATAGTGATATTGGTAATGAGGACTGATTGATCCAAATAGACCCCTCACGAAATGGTGAATAACATAGTTTCCTTTATTCCTATGAAATAATACCTTGTGGATATTATGATCAAGAAGGAATGGTCTCCCTTAACTCTATGTTCCATTCCCTAATGGTGTCGCACAATTCTCTCCATTTGTAATGGTTGACGTAGTCCTACCATCCCTGATGGTGTGGAACTGGTTTCCACAATTATCAGTGGTCAAAATATCCCACCATTTATAGTTTCACCTTAATTTATTCATAAATTTAAATACATTATTTACGCCACTTATGTTCCCAATGTTTAAATGGATTAGTAATATATCCATGTTTTATTCCCAAATGCATTATAGACACTATTGAGGAGGATCTAAGTTGCCCAAGCATAAATCGTGGGACATTTTCATTAATTATTTATAACATTAAACTATATGTATAAATTTTCCATCTCTAATGAACTTAAATATATTTTAATTAAATTTCCCATATGGACTAGCTCTATAATTTTACTCTCCTATGAAGGATATCGATTTGTATATGAGTGCATTTTATTATCTTGAAGATTCAGTGGTTATGAATATAACAACCAACAATTTTGTTATGGTTTAACAAACCTATGATAGAATATGCCACATTTATCTAAGAACTATGTGTAGCTTCATTCCCATGTTATTAGATATATAGTGATATCCAAATCACTTATCTTGGGAAAACTCAAAAATTTGGTCAATGTGAGACCCCCAATTCATTTCGATGTTTGGAATCCTTCATTCACATTAGTTTTCCCTTCACTAGTTCAACAATAAGAAAAATACATATCAGTTTTTACAAGAGACATATCTATACAAAAAACCTATATAAAGTCCTTGTATCATGACCTTAAATTGTATGGAATCCAAGTACTTTTGGAGGTACTGCAGAACCAAACCCCCAGATCTGGTGATAAAAAAACATTATTTAAATACATGCTTTGATAAAAAGTTTTATGAACGTATATTTATCTTATAAAAGTACCATAATTTTAATATTACATCTGCAAATAATCTCAAAATCTCAAGAATGGAAGGTTTAGTGTCTTTGAGAATCAACTACAAATGAAAATTAGTATATAATTGTTGTGAAAATTTCTTAATAATTATTCCATAGTATAATCCTTTCTGAACTTATCATAAGTTATAATATTCTTCAAAACCTAGGGAAGGGAAACATAATGAATGATTATTCTTAAATTCTTATTAAGGGAATTCATATCATCATTTCATTAAGGATTAGATCATAAGATCAAGTAAACATGACCATGGGGGAAATATCATATTGAATGAACATAAAACAATTATAGATGTCTATATGTAATGATAGAATTATATGTAATAAAAATGAAAAAAAATTACCCTGAAAAAAGAGTGTAATCATGAGATAATAAACATGATCCTAGGATCATAATCATTGATATATAATATAGAAATATGGTATATAATAATCATAGAATTGTGAACATAGCTAAGCACATTTTGTTCATGACCAATCATGGGAACGTAGCTAATATGCATCATTTTCTCTTGAAATCATGTGAGATTAGATAATCCGCATTGTTTTCACACTCAATATTTCAAATTTAGATGATATGGATCAAATTGATGCTCAATCCTATGTATGTATCTAATACACAACATGTTAAACCTGAACATATTTATATCAAGAGGTATATAATATTAACCAATGCATTGGAGGGTGATTTAGGAACCCACCCTTCAATATTTTACACATATTTATTTCTCTTTAAAATAACCATTCAACACATCACAGAGAACCCATGGAAAGAAAAATGGGTCCTGTAACTTTTATTGATGGAACCAGTAAAGAGTATGTAATTAGAAAATTTAATGGGTGTTCAAGAAAATTAATTTTCAAGGAAATTAATCATTCATAAATAATGAGAAAATGGGAGTGAAATCATAAAAACGTTTTTAGAAAATAATATTTTCACTGTTTTAAGAGAATAAGTTACAATAAATTTGAAAAAGAATTTTTGAAAAGGTGATTTGAAAAAGATCAAGTCATTTACTTTTAAAAATAAAAATTAATTGCGATCCTTTAAAAATATATAATATATTTAAAAAAAATTAGTAAAAAAATTGGGAAAACTTTATTGTTCTTTTTAAAAATCTAAATAATAAATCCTTGGAAATGGCACAATGGTTTCTAAAAGGTGAAGTGATTTTTTTTGAAAATTTTAAATTTTAAAATTAATCTTCAATAATATATATTCAGAAATAAATAAAGTTTATCAAAAAAGAATATGGAGTGTAATATTAAACATTTTATTTCAAAATAATGGAAAACCTTTTGAATATTTCAAAATACTTTTGTTGAACTCCCATATCCTAAAATAGGTAGTAAAATTCCCTTTGAAATTTGGTAATGGAAAATAGTAAGGTAACATGAGAAGAAACATATTTTTATTTCAAAATAATAAAGGAAAACATTTTTAGAATATTATATCTAGAATTTTATGAAAACCTCTCTTTAAATAATATGAAATATTTTTTTTAAATATTTTTTCAGTTTTATTATAAGGAAATTAAATGAGAAAGAATATTTGAGTTTAGAAATTAATTTTACTTAGAGGTAAAGAATAAAATATCTGATAAAATAGAAAAAAAATTAATTTATCAAACATACAATAATTAATCTTACGGAATAATAATTTAATTCCATGAAAGTAAATTTGAGTTAATAAAATCCATTTTAGATATCATAATTCATCAAGAAATGTAAATTTAGAAAGAGGTTTTATGTGGTAGAAATGTAAATTTTTTTAAAAAATAGAAAATAACCCATAATACTACCAAAAATCATAATTCATCCAACTCAAATGAAATAATCTCAAGAAAACAATAATAATTCAATGAATTAGAATTGGGTTAACAAAAACCCTTACATTGTTGTTGTCTTTTAAATTGAAATCCCATAAAAGGTAGAACATGAGATGGATTTTTATATCCATTTGATTATATTAAAAATTATGATAAAGTAAATAAATGGATAATATATAAACTATAAAAAGGAAATAAGTTTTGAATATGCATTATAGCTAAACAAAGAAAATGTGAGATGAAAAAATCCTTATGGTAATGGAAACATAAGAATAAAATAAACATAAGAGGGTTACTGTGAAATGGAAATTATAATATCATGAAATGGAAAATATTCCTTATAATTAAATGTAATATGGTACTTGATGCACTATATAAAGTAAATTATGGTGTATAATATCAAACATGTCTCATTAAATTGGAAATAGGGAAAAATTTCTATTACCTTTGGTATTGATTTGTTATGAGGATTCATGAAAAATCATGAATAAAAAAATTAAGTTTATTAAAAAAAGTGTCAAGAATATTTTACATAAATATTTCATTTTATAATGTATATTTATTACCATATATTATTTATTTAATAAATACTTTTTTCTTATGTTGGTTACTTGAGGTGGTTCGATCAATTTATCTGAATCATTCTTGGTATATTGACCATGGTCAAAAGTATAATAAAATTGATTCATAATCACTATAATTTTAGATTTTTATGTATTTTATTATTAAAATATCAGAAAAAATATATAGTTTAATAAGTTTTCCCAAAGTCCACAAAAATTATGAAGGATAGTTTTTATGCTTATTTTACCCAGTTAAGGTGACAATGATTGTTATTGTAGATAACACTTATAGAATGCTCAATATTATCTTTATAGAATATTAATTTTTTAATTAATATCATTTTTATATTTTGAATATATTTTTAATGTTAGTCATGTTTGGAGGCAATGAAAAAAAATAAATCATTTTTTGGAGGTAGCAGTCTGCATGTACACCCATAAGACACTTTCATTTTACATAGAATGGGAGGGGGGAGAAAAATAAAATAATTATAATTTTATAATGTTAATAAAATTATAAGTGTTATTTTTTTTCATTATACAATTATTTTTATCATAAATAAAATAAAATAATGAAAAAGATAACAAAAAATCCCTAGAGGTGATATTCTTCACATATGCAAGATGGTATCTTTATTTTTTGAATGGTTTGTGGGGAAAGAAGAAAAGTGATTTTCCATTATTATAAAAACTTCTCATAATATTAATAATACAGATGTTGTAATAATTTCATGGATAGATAATACTTGAGGGTGTAAAAGAATAAAATAAATAATTGTGATATATTGAAAATATTACCAATTTCATTGGATGTTCTCCCATTGGTAACACCTTAAGGCACCATAGATTGATCTTTTGGAAAGACCAAAGCATCTAAGAATTGGAGATAGAGTTTCAGAGATACTAGGGATTATTTTTAGTTGATATAAGGATTTTAATTGGTGGGGAATGGTAGTGGAAGTGATATCCTTGTATAAGTGAATAAAATGAATTTTTTTACACCCCATGATTTTAAAAGAATACTATGTTCGATAGCGTATACAACACACAACATCAATCATAAAGGAATAACAAAATATTATTATTTAAATACAACTATTATAACGTATCCATTGAATTAGAGGGTATGAATTAGATTAAACACATAGTGATATATATATATATATAAATGACCTAATTTATACAAATTTATTGATTAATTATTAGGAAACAAGAAAATAATTTTTATTAAAATAATTTTATTCTTCCGAATTTTTTTTCCTCCAAAAAAGTTTTTGATACTTTTTGTGCACAAATATTATAAATAATTTTTTGGAACCGTAAAAAAATTATTTTATAAAAATAATCTCACTATAATCATCTTGTAAAATTTATATTGGACTGAATTTTTATGATTTTCATGAAAAGATTTATTTTCTAGTGAATAGTGAAAAATATAGTTTTTTTTAAATTGTATTTTTGTTTCAAGAATTTAAAAAGATAAATATTGTTTTAAAATAGTTTAAAATTAAAATGAGTTATACTATATTATTAATAATACATTTAAGTTCACTTTAGTCAATTTTATTATTAAATTTGGTATGAAAACATTTTTATAATAAATAAGACATTTACCTATAAATCTATTTTTCATTGGGATTTGTGTTTTCATCTTAAATAGATTTCTTCTAAGAATAGAAATATAATCATGAAAAATGGATTCCATACATGGAATTATAATTTCCATATTTCTTAAATAGTCCCATTTTACTTTTGGCTATTATGAATAGTAACATTGGTAAATTTTTGTCACCTTAGTAAGGGAAAAATGTGTAAAATAGGTTTAAAACCATGAGATAAGGTCCCAAAATCAACTCAGAATTTCCAAACTCCTATTATATAACTTATAATCAGATATCTACAATAAATTATAAAATATATGGCCAAATGGGACCATATTTATTTGATTTTGAACTTTATATTAATTTAATAAATGAAAAGATACAAAATATAACTCCTTTGACTTTTAAAAAATCTAAATTTTTATTATAAGTATACAAATTATGATAGTTTGGTTATAAATTTTTATTTAAAATAAAAAATAATTTTTTATTTATAATAAAAAATAATTTGTTTCATCATCGTAATTTATCGATAATTCTTTGTTACTAAATAATTACCTTAAATTCTTACATAACACTGATATAATATTTATATAATTAATAGAAAAAAATAAAATTAAATGAAAAAGAATAAAAGTAATTTTTTTAGTGAGTTATAGTGACCAATGAATTTTATAGTTATATATAAGATATTATAGATTTGTTAAAATTCTATATTTTAATTAAATATTAGTCTTGATATATTTAAAGTTAAAGTAAATTAATTGTGTCAAAAAAATGACATTATATATATTTTATAAAAAATCATAGTTTATAAAATTATTTAAATATCATAAAAAACATGAAAGAGGAAAGGTAAGATACGATATGTCTGAAACTATCAACCCTTGTAAATTTATGGATCAATTTTATGTTATGAGTAAGATTATAACCCTTTTAGAGTGAAAAATGTGTTGTGATGGTTAATGTTAAAATATGTTAACTAAGTGGTTAAATCAAAATATAATGTTTAAAATACCAAATTAACCTATCCAAATTTTATTTTTTAAGGAATTTAAACCATATAATATATTATATTTTAAATTATTTCCACATTGTTCCAATTTCACATGAAAATCAATTTATTATATATAAACCCTTTTATTTATTCCATGTGTATCCTTTCATTCTCTATACAAGGAACCACCTCTCCTCTCTTATATAAACTTTATAGAGCCCCTTATCTCAACCAAAATAAGATAAAACCTCCTATAAACATATTTATCCATGTTTTGGAGGTTTTGATATTCCTAGAAGATAAACCCTAGGCCTCTTACGAGAAGATCTAATAGAGCTCCTTTGAAGAAGTGGTAACCATCTTTACCGACTCTTTAAATTTTATTTCTTCATAAAATTTATCTAAATCTATTGTAATAATCATAAAAGAATATTTTTCATATCATAAATATATTGAGATATTATTATTATTATGGAATATCTATTTTTCAAATCTTTTCCATCCTAAGAAAAGAGAAAACTTCACTCTTGTGTACATATGATTTACCGTTTCCATATAGTCATGTAATTCATTTTATCATACCCAATTTAATTAGATTATTGTAAATATGAAACTAATTAATATATAATATTTTTATGACATGAATATTATTATGTATATATAATATCATAAATACCTTCTTACCTACCAATCCTTTTAAAATCGACAACGTCACTCTTGTGTATGTGTGGACTACCACCTCCATGAAGTGATACAAAATCTTTTTATTTCACACTTTATGCAGATGATAATAAGGATATATTTAATTAATATATATTATATTTATACCATGATTAAAATAAATGATATTATTGAACCATGATCAAACTACAAGGACCAAAATGATCAAATTAAAACAAATATGAAATATAATGTAGTTATCACCTGAAAAAATGGTTTTAATAAGAAAGTGTTAATAATGGTGTGATAAAGGGATATAGGTAAACCATATCTGGTATGATATATATTATTTTTATTTTGTAATATATTTTTAATAAATATGGTTTTTATACTGGAGTTTCAAACACATATGAAAGATGTCAAACTTGAGGTAAGGGTTTCTCATCTCACTTTTGTTTATGTGAGATTCATGCTATATTCATCACATTATTCTTTAATGAGTTTTATATAATAAAATTTTTATATGATATATAATGATTTAATTTATATTCATAGTTTTTAAATATAATTTTTTCAGAATTATTATTCAAAAGTTACCAAGGTTCTACAAGTTTATTTCACAATATCATCATTATTCAGGACTGTTTATGCTAAAGTCTCTACTAAGGGAATAATTTTGTATTTATATCAATAAAATATATATATTTTTCTCCTATGATTATATGTGGAAAATGAAAATTTTTCTTTTTTCTAACTATTTTTTTAATTAATATACCGAAGTCACATTTTAAGGAAAACTGACTTTGTTTTTCTACTCGATCGAGAATATTTTTTTCCAAACACATATTTTACAAAAAAATTAAGAATTTTTTTAATATTATGTAATGATTTATTAATTAAATTTTTACCCATGTTTTAATATTACAAAATGATTTAAAAGGAATCTTCCTTCCCTTTTTCGAATGAGGTAATTTTGTACTTTTCTTACAAAAGTGTGAAATAAATATTTGTTAAATTATACAACATGAATGTAATTTCTCACCTAATGAATGTAAAATATTTTGAATATTACTATAAAATTTTATATGATTATTTTAAAAGAAAATGTTTTACTTAATATTTTGTAAAATTATAAATTATAAATAATTAATTTCAAAGTGGAAGTGTATTTTCCTCAAAAAATTTATTAGTGATATTTTAATATATTTTTATCTATGTCAAAATAATCTTTTGAATATTATTATTTACTGAGGATATAATCCAATGGTAAAATATACCATACTTTTATGGATAGTTTATCTTCATCTTTTTTACGTATTGGCATTCCATATGCTAGTTCTTCCAATTTGAACAATTATTGATTTTTAAGGAATATTTATTGTGTTTTATTGTTTATTCATACGATGAATGGATTGTACATATTAAGTGATAGGAGGGGCCAAGAATTATATATCCCATTGATGAATTAGTAGGTATCTTGAGACAAACCAATTGGATAGCTGTATTAAATGGTTTTTTGGTATATAACTACCAATAGTTTAAACTTTATTAGTATAAGGAATCAATGGAAGGTTTCTGATGTCTGACATTATGAATTCCATCATTATAAAATTATTTATTTAATTATATAAAATTGTTTTGAATAACATATATGGATAAGTTTCATGATCATGTTATTAATTATCTGACATCATTTATCTCCATTTACTCCTTCCATATTCTCTTTAATGGTGATGTTATTGATTAAATGGTATGGGTTTTCTGTTATTTAACTTTACCAATTGTTTTTTCCTTATTTAATTTTTATATCTTATATTGTATATAAAACTTAATATGTATATGATATCACCCTTATCTTTTTTCACTCCCTATTATATGAAGAATGAATCTTTGAATGTGTTCAATGATGAAAAATATTTACTTTCACTATGTTTTATATTATATATATTTAATTGTGGCGTAAGATCTAAATATAAATCTAGTTTACAAGACTAAAGAATTATTTTATCCTTTGGTATGAAATTCTTTGTCTATAATTACTATATAATAAAGTAACCACTATCTATAGGCTACTTGGGTTTAGGTATTTATAGTTTGTATTAGAGAAAGTGTTTTCGAAACATTGGGAACTAGATTAAGGAAAATATAGATTAGAGAATATAACCGTATGACCAAATTTTAAGAAACATCTAAGCATAAGATAACATCCTAAATAATTTATAATGTAGATATTATGTGTTTTTCGAAAAACATAAATCTCTATCGAGATACTACAAGGGGAAATAGCTTTGACCCAAATGAATCTAGGGGTAACAACCTCCAAAATTGTTGGTCATGTATATCATAACCACCATTCTGGTGAACTGTTAGTGTAACCTTAGTAAACACCTATTTGGAAACTGCTTGGGGATATGATTGGATTAATTTACATTTTATTTATGATCCATTTTTAATATCTTGAATAGACGATAAAAATCAATTACCAGGGTTAAATCTAAGGTGTATTAGATTGAAAAGAAGTTGTAGTAATTAAGACATTATATAAATTATTTTCACTATTATGTGGTTTACCACTATGATTATTATTTCTCATATATTGTTTTCTGGTTTTAGTTAACAGATGGAACTTGGAGGAATCATGTCAATTTTGGATGTGATGGAAAATATGGTGATTATGAGAAAACCGATTTTCATAATGACGGTAGTGAAAGATATTATGGTTGTGCCTAATTAGTTATCCCAATATATGATTAAAAATTTTGACCTTAAAAAAATTATTAGGCTCACCAAATAAAATAAGGATAGTGTTTTTTTAGAGCTTGGGTAGTGGATAATATGGAGGAAATAGATCTGAATTTACTTCATATCAGAAATATGGAAAGTGGTGCCCTGAATAACGTCTCAAAGGAATGGGGAAATGTTTTATATATGAATAATAAGGGAATATATTAGAAAATTATCAAGTAAAAAATAAGAGCTTGATGGAGGGATATAAGGTTCATCCTAAAGTACCATTTATAGTTCAATGTCTTTTGTGTGTGGGAATATAAGAATTATCCAAGTAAATGCCCTAATCCAAGGGTTATTATCATTACCAAGAGAGTAACTATTCTATAAAAATCCTTTATTTTTAAGTATTTAAGTGCTTATATATTGAGATTAAGGGATGATTTACATTGATGTAGTTAATGGTATAATACCGGCGACCATGATTTTTTTAGTTATTGGATGACAACGTGATTTTGGTCATATTTGATAAAGTTTATTTTTTTTTGGAACTAAGGAAAAATAAATTGATTTTATTTTAGGAATAAGGATTATGTTATTTTTTGGAAGAATAATTGTATTAATTTGGGGTTAACTTTAGATTTTTTGATTTCATCATTAGTTTATATGTTTAAGGTTCCCATAAGTTCAAATTTATAAATACCCCTTTGAGATTTTTTTGTCGAGATATTGAGGTGATTCAGAAATTTTATTGGATTTTTGGAAGGAAAATATTTTATGGATTAAATAACCCTTTTGGGTCAATATATTATTTTTTATGGTCCAGTATATAATAGGATGTAGACAATATTGATGGATAAAAGTGAATCATTGACAAGGTGATATTATCATAGATATTTATGGACATGGAATGGATTACCTTTTAGTTAGTATATAAATTTTATTCATGATATTCTAGTTATGTTCACTATATTATAATATTATATAGTGATTTATCATGGTGATTAATGTTATTTTTTTTGGATTCTTTGTTAGGTTTAAGTACATGTAACCTTTAGGTTTAACATGCAAGACTATTTGGGAAGAATGCAATTAAATTTTGGGAATATAAGTAAAAGGTTTGAGATTTTCATTTAGGATAAAAAATTCCTTTATTTTGAGATTATCGAGGTTAATTGGGAAGTAGTATTATTTATTTTTCAAGTAATCTATGTTTAAAATTTGGTGTTATTGTGTAAAATTTTAAGTAAAATTTGTTATTTCTTCATATGAAGGGTAATACATTTCAGATATTTCATTACCTTATAGTAACAATTTTAGTTTTTTTAACATTTAAAGAAAGTAGGAATATATTTTAATCCTTTTTGTGTATTATGGGATCCATTATAATATTATTTTACTTCTTGAGGAATGAAAAATCATCTTGATTAATCATCCTTTGGAGAAAAAGATGAGATTGTGGTGGAAATTGATTAACAGGTCAAATTCTACATGCCATGTAAGTATATTTATTTATGTTTTTATTATAGATAGTAAAAGTGTTCCTCAAATCTAGGAAAATAATATTAGAAGAAAATATTTCCTATTATATTCATTCCTGATGAATTTATAGACTTTTTCATACATTATTTATTTATTGTTTTATGGTGGTTAAGTTTCTCATGATCATTCAATTTATTTTTATAAATGTTCTCTGTCACTCTCTATAATTATTTGTAAATTTAATTTCCCACCATGTCCATATATTGACTTACCACTAGTCTTCCCCTATTTGGAAACACAGTTAAGTGTCATTCTAGATGACCATCATATTTCCCTTTCACTTTTTTAAGAGGATGTTACATTAATCCTTTTTAAGATGTGGGTTTTCTGTAAAAATATTTTAAAATATGAAACAATTGATTACCAATAAAAATTAAAAATGGAGAGGGTGAAATTTATTAAATGGGGGATAATGTGAAGCCTTGAGATTTTAAAATAACACTATGTTCTATAGCGTACACAACCCACAACACTGATCTTAAATGAACGATGAAATTTTATTATTTAAATATAAAAATTATAACCTAGAAAATGAATTAGAAGGTATGAATAATAGTAACCACATTATGAAATATATATAAAGTACCAAATAAATAAAGAATATTGGAATGCTTCTTATGAAACTAGTACTCATTTTTTTGGTAAAGACATGTTATTCTTTAAAATATGTTTTCTTCAAAAATGATTTTTATTTGTTTTTGTGATCGGATATTATTATTAATTTACTGAAATTATAGAATTTTATTATAAAAGGATATCATTTTTATAATATTCAGGTCAATATTATATTAGGGTGATTTTTTTTATTTTTCTGAAATTATTGATTATCTAGTGAACAGTGAAAATATTATTTTTTATTGAAAATTATATTTTGGTTTCAAGAATTTAAAAAATATAATTTTATTTAAAATGGATTAAAAGTTAAATTATTTCTATTATATTATTAATAATCCAATTATGTTTATTAGAATCAATTTTTGGGTTGAAGTATGTATAAAAAAATTCTATGCTTAAAAAGTCATTTATCTGAAAACTATTTTTTATTGCATTTTGTGTTTTTATCTTAAATTAATTTCTCCAAATTATAGAAATAGAATCATTAATAATTTTTTACATTTTTTAAAACATTATATCCAAAATTTTTTAAATGAGTCCCTTTTATTATTTTCCATGATGAATATTAACTTTTATAAATTTCTGTTACCTCGATAAAGGTAAAATTGGTAAAATATGATGAAAACCTTGAGAGAAGGTATCAAAATCATCCCAACACTTCCCTTTATCATATTTTCTGGGTTTTTACCTTTGATTACATATAATTGTAAAATATATGGCCATTTGGTACCATATTTATTTGATTAGTACCATTATATTAATTTAAGAAAAGAATAAATACAAAATGTCACTGTCTTGAATTTAATTACTATATATTGGTATTATAAGGATAAGAATAGGGAATTTCCATTTATTAATGTTTATATTAAAGTTAAAATAATTTTTTCCTCATTTTAATTTATTTATAATTTTTATTAATTAAATTATTACCTTAAATACCTACGTAACGCAGAGATATTATTTATTCTATTAATATAAAAGTAAAATAAATTAATTGAAAAATAATAAAATTAATGTTTTTTTGAGTGATTTATAATGAGACATGAATTTAATAGTTATATATGACATATTTTATATTTTTTTAAAAGTGTATATTTGAATTACATATTTTTATTGATGTCTTTAATGTAAAATTAAAATAATAGAGTCAAGAAATGACATTATTGATACTTTAGGAAACATAATATCTTATCAAATAATTTAAAAATCGTAAAAATATTTCAAGATAATAATTAATATAATATATGTTCTAAAATATTATGAAATGTTCATTTATGGGCCAATTTTTATCTAATAAGTAAAATTACGACCCTTTAAGAGTGAAGAAGGTGTTACCACGCTTAAGGATAAAGTAGGTAAACTAAGGGGTTAATCGAAAAGATAAAATTTAAAAGAAAAAATAGATAGATACAAATTTTATTTATTAAAGGGATATTTACCATAACCTATCTTAGTTTATAAATTACATCCATATTGTGAAACTTTCATCTAAAAATGATTTTTTATATGTTAGTATTTTTATTAATTCCACATGTATCGTTTTGTTCAATATAAAAACGAACCACCACTATTATATTATATACATCAACTAGAGACTATTAGATAGACCAAGTAAAAAATCCTTTTATAACCATCCTTATCAAATTTATATATATTTTTCATATTTATAAAAGAGCATCCCAAGTCCCCTTAAGAGAATACATAAAGGAGCTTTTTGGATGAAAAGGTAATCTTCTTTAACTACTCTTTCAAATTTATATTTCACTAAATTCATCTCAATTTAATGTATCCAACCTAAAATAATAAATAAATTAACATAAATATAATTATATTTTATTATTATCATGGAAAACCCATTTCCCATTTCTTTTACAACCTACAAAATTAAAAAATATCGCCCGTGTGTACTTACGGCTTACCGTTTCCACATAGTAGTGTAATTAATTTTTTTCACCACTTCAATTGGATGGTTATAAAGATGGAAATAATGAATAAATATGATATTAATGAATAAATAATCATAAAAATTAAAATATCACACATAAATATTTTTACATTCAAATCCATTAGAAAATGATAACGTTACTCATGCGTATATTAGGACTACCACCTCCACGAAGTGATGTGATCTATATTTGATTTAAGATTTACACGAATGGTGATAAAAATAAAATTATTGAATATTATATATATATATATATATGTATCATGACTAAAATTTTGAATATTATTTAGCCATGTTCAAAGTAAAAGGACAAAAACTATGGAACCAAAACATGCATGAAAAATGAAGTAGTTATCCCAAGGAACAATATTTTTAATAAAGAATTATTAAGAATGGGGTGATAAAAGGTTATAAGTAAATCATATGTGGTATGATATATATGATTATTTTTTTAATATATGTATAATAAATATTTATTTATTATAGTTAGGTTTGAACACATACGAAGGAAGTCAGACTTGAGTTAAAGGTTTTTCATATCATTTTTGTTTCTGTGAGACATATGCCGTATTCAACACTCTATTCTTTCATTTGGTATACATAATACCCATTTTATATGATATATCATGATCCCATTTATATTAATGTTTTTAAAAATTAATTTGAGGTTATTTATTTCATGGGGATTATGATTAAAATGTTACCAAAGTGGTAAGGGTTTATTTCAAAATCTTATCATTATTCGGGATAGTTTAGGTTAAAGTATCCACTGTGGAAATTATTTGACATTTATATCTAAAAATAAATAAATATTATTATTCTATGGTTATTTATATAAATTACATGTTAACTTTCATTTTCCACTCTTTAAGTACATAAGGTACGAAATCATGTTTTTAAGGAAAACCGACATTGTTTTTTCTACTCAATTATGAGTATTTTTTCTTCCATGTCAATATTTTTCTAAAATTTTTTTAGAGAAATTTTGTAATATTATACAATGATTTATTACTTATTTTTCACATGTTTTTATTTTACAAAATTATATAAAATGAATGTTCCTATCATTTTCCAAATTAGGTTCCTTTTTAATTTTCTAACAAAAGTGTAAATGAAATGTTTTTAACTTATACGACATGAATAGAATTTACCACCATCATAACTATAGAATGTTTTGATGAATAATTTCAAATTTTATGAGGTTATTTTAAATAAAAACGTTTTCTTTAATATTTTGGATTTTTTTAAATTTTAAATATGTGATTTCAAAGTGAAAATGGTAGTTTCTTCAAGAAGTTTTCCAATAATATTTTTAAAATATTTTCATCTATTTTAACATTAATTGTTGAATAATACGATTTACTATGGATATACTCCAAATAAAACATTCAAAAATATTTTTATGGATGATTTATGTTCATCTTTCCCAGAGAAAGTATTAACATTTCATATGATTGTTATTCCAATATGGAAAATTATTGATTTTTAAATCATATTTATTAATTGGTGTTGTTCATTCATATTGTCAATTTCGTTTAATTATTAATTGATGAGTGGGGTATGAAATTAAATAGTCCCTCAATGCATTGGTTGTTCTCACAAGACAAACCCCTTGGATTGACTTATTAAATTTTGTTGGTGTACACTTACCCATAGTTTAAACTATCATAGAACAAGGTCTCGACGGTACGTTTCAGATGTCCGAATTTATGAATTACATCATTAAGAAACCAGATATTGATGTCTATTACATTATTTTGAATAATATCCATGAATAATTTACAAAATAATTTGATTATTTATATGGAATCACTTGATCTCTATTTACTTATTCTATATTATTCTTCATGCTCAAGTTATTGATTAAATGATTTATGTTTTTATGTTATCTATCTTTCTATCACTACAATAAAACAGACCTTTAACAGTAATGACCTTTAGTAGTGATAATAAAAAGTTTTGATAAATGTATCCTCTATCACTGCTTTTATTTTGCGATGATAAATGATACCCTTTATCAGTGCTTTATTTTTAACACTAATAACGGGTACCTTTTATCAGTTCTTTATTTTTAGTGATGATAAAGGGTATCCTTTATCAGCAATTTTTAGTATTGATAATGGTCCAGAATAAAAATAAATAATTAAAAAATAAATTTTCTTCAAAAAATTAACACTTTTATTAATTAAATTATTATTGATAGAAATGAATAACATGAATATACATATATATAAATTTTAAATATTAATAAATAGTATATATTAAATATATAGACATTAAAAATAAATAAAATGTAAGAATTAAATAAATGAAAATTAAAAATGTATAAATTAGAAGAAATATTAAACATTTTATTAATAAATAATTATTGACAAAAATGTATAAATTATATATACATGTATATAGATTATAAATAATAATAAATAGTATATATTCAATATATATATATTTATTTATAATGAGTAAATTGTAATAAATAAACAAAAAATTAAAAATGAATGAATTTTAATAATTAAACAAAAAAATATATAATGAATATATTACAAAACTTTTAAAAAATTTATTGATGAACCAATTATTATTAAAAATAAATAAATTTAATATTTATATATATATTAAATTTATATAGTAATAAATAATATATATATCACTACTGAAGAAACGACCTATACCCACGGTTCAAAATCGTGGGTATAACCCCCAAAACCGTGGGTATAGGCTATACCCACGGTTTTGGGAACCGTGGGCTGGAACAATGTTGGTATAGGGGTCTTATCCTATACCCACGGTTATCCTAAACCATGGGTATAAGAGAGTCAAAGGGTGGCACACATATTCCAGCATGGCACACAATAGACCCATGGTTTTCAAACCGTGGGGTATTTTTTGAATTCAAAAAAGCATAGCGGGCAGGACTCGAAACCGCGCCTCACGCAGCACCTCACGGGCGTGCCGAACCAAGGGACCAACCGACCTGTTAATTTTAATTATTATAAATAAATATATCTACGAATTTATATTAATATGATTTACATGGGAAATTTAAATTCAAAAATGCGGGCAGATGGATTCGAACCCGCGCCACCCGTAGAGCCTCACTGGCACGTGCCACCAAGGGACCAACCGACCTGTGTTTTTTAATTGTAATATGTACATATATCTATGTATATATATTAATATTATTTATGTGGGAAATTTAAATTCCAAAACATGAGCAGAGGGATTTGAACGTGCGACCTAGTGGAACAGCAGAAACGGGTTTACCAACCGAGATGAGTAAATTTTGAAAGTATATATATATATATTTATGTAAATATATTAATATAAACTGTGAAAAAATGTCTTCCCACCAAATTTCTTTCATGCCCCGCCTAATATTCTTTCCCCGTAATAAAGCGGAAAACCTATAGCCACGGTTCTGGAGAACTGTGGGTATAGGTCTTAAAAAAAACTGCAATACCTACGTTTTTCAAGAACCGTTGGGATAGGCCATCAAAATATACCCTATACCCATGGTTTTCTCCAAAACCGTGGGTATAGGTGTTAAAAGAAAACTATACCCACGATTTTTGGCACAACCGTGGGTATAGGTTCTCATACTATCCCTATAACCACAGTTATGGAAAACCGTGGGTATAGACCCATTTTCCAGTGGTGTATAAATATTTAGAAAATGAATAAAATGTAATAATTAAATACATATTAATGTCTTATTCATTTATAATATTGTTTTATTTTTCAATTTAACATATTAAAACATGGGTTACATTGATTTTACATACATATTCATAATTAATTCATTTTTATATTCAAAACATACACACAAATATTTATGCAATTAATGAAATTTTTTATATAAACTCACACAACTATTATTTATGTAATTTATTCAAATTTTAGAATATTTTAGAAATTCATTATATCATGATACATTTAATATATTATGTTTTTAATCATTCAATTTTATTTATTATTTTTTAATATTATTACAATTAGCTATTATTTATTCATTTTAAATATTTTTTTTTAATTTAATCGCTTTTTATTATTTATCTATATATAAATATATACTATGTTTTAGTTTTTTGAATAGGTATTCATCTTTACATCAATATATATCCACATTTTTTTAATTATTTATATTTAATTAATAAAACATTAATATTTTTCATTATTTTTTAAAGTGTACTCATTTTTAGTTATTTAGTTTCACTCATTTTTAAAATGTATTTATTTAAGATTATATATTCATTAATAATGTTTAAAATATATTTGTAAATAAATATTTATAAATACATATATTTATAAATTTATATTTACTGTATTTATAAATTTATAAATTTATAATTATTATTAATATATTAATAGATTTTTTAAAAAATATTTATATAATTATAAATGAATAATTATATATATCTAAATAATTATAAAATTATAATAAATTTATTTAAATAATTAATATTCTATATTTATATTTATTTATTATATGCACACACACATATATAAGTTGAGGTTGAAGCCTTAGTTTATTCGGGTAAAATGACTGCATTATAAGAAAAACAGACAACATACAATGTAGTGATCAATGATAATGGAACTCGAGACCTCACTGAGACCCACAGGGAAAACTACCATTGAGTTTCACCCTAGGGCTATATATATATAATTATATAAATATATATAATTATATAAATATATGAATATATTTTTTAAATTATTCATATATTTATAAATAAATAATTATATATTTAAATAATTATAAAATTATAGAAAATGTATTTACATAATGAATATATTTACTATATTTTTTTTGTTTTATATTTATATATATTTATTAAATATATATATATAAAAATATATAAATATATATAATGATATAAATATATTTATAATTATAAAATTATAATAAATATATCTAAATAATGAATATATTTATTATATTTAAATTTAAATTTATATATTATATATATATACATCTAATTATATAAATATATATAATGATATATATAATTTCATAATTATAAATAATTAATTATTAATATATTTATAAATGAAAGTTTCCACTACGGGTTCTCTCTCTGGTGTAACACCCCATGTTTCCACAGTACGTTTCCCTTTGAATAATGCAATAGCTTACATTGTATGCAACTTCGAGATTCTAACACACCGCGACCAATCAAACGTGTTGTTATGAATAGAAATACCCACTTTTTTAGATTTTATAAATTTTATTTTTTAAAATGGTCTTAATTTTTGAATTCAGAATATATAAATTATCTTAGGGTGATTTTTTGGTATTTTTCTGAAAACTTTCAATTTTTGATGAATAGTGAAAAACATTGCATTATTGGTTAAAACCAACTTTTTATTTAAATAATTATTTATTTTATTTAAATTTATTTTAGGTCAAAATAGATACATAATACCTATATATGTTCAATGTAATTTATTTGAGTCATTTTATAATAAGTTTAGATATATAAAAATTTTATTGAACTTTTTACTGTCTTTTACCCACCTCTTATGAGCATTTGCAAATTTGCATAAAACATAATTTTACCACTTCTATGAGTTGAATTTCAAAATCATGAGAGATATGGTTAATATTAATAAGTAAAATGTGGATCAATAAGATGAAAATAATTTTTGTTGAATAGTAACTTTTATTTACTATGGTTAAAAGTAAATAGGGTAATTAAGGGTAAAAATGATATCATAATTACCCAAAACATGTCCAAATTCTATTGGATAAGTGTAATTCGACCAAAAACAACCTTAGGAATAAAAAAGTATTCACTTTGGTTCACTTGTATTAGATTTGGACATTTATTATTATTTTATTTAAAGAAGAGTTAAAAGAATTGAATTCAATGTTCAATCACTAAAGCATTTTTAATATAAGGTTACACACTATATAAATTAGACAATAAATATTCGTTAGAAAACTAAAAATATATCCTACATAATTGTATTTTATTTATAATTTTTATACATTAAATAATTTAATTTATATAGGACACAATGATGATGCAGTAATTACCTTGTTAATGAAATATTAAAATAATTGATATTATAAATATCCAAATAAATGTAAATTGAGACTTATGATGAATTACACTAATTTTATAGGTTAATATGAAATTTTATGGTTGGTTAAATAAATTTTATTCGAAGTGATAAACTTTTTAGGGCTATCAGAAAAATCAAATACTAAATAGTGTCAAAATTGACATAATTGAGTTTTTAAAACAAATATTATATTATTAATTGATATAATATCCCTAAAAATCTATGGTTCGTCCAAAGGACTTAGACAATGTTATATATATTAATAATGAACCACATGGGGTTCTCTTGTCTTGTTATGGTATGTTTATTAACCATATAATATAAAAATAGAAGGAGACATGGTAAATGTCAAACAATTTAACTAAGAGTTAAATCTAAAAGATAAGGTTGATATGATGAACTAAACCTGTCTAAAACCTATTGGTTGAGAGGTTTTCGACCCATAACCACATTATCCTTTAAATAATTTATTTTTTAGCCATTATAAACCTAAAATTATTTTATTATAAAATAATATTTCAAGCCTTTCCTAAAGAGACCCTCACCTTTCTTATAAAAGGGCCCTTCCCCTTCTCTTAATTTCACACCTCAAAAGCCATTTTTTTCAGCCAACCCGTACCCAAATATCCTCCAAACTTTCCTCTCTTCATCATAGAGGACTTAATTTTGTCAAAAATCCAACCTAAGGAGCCCTTTTTATGAAATAAAAAGGAAGAGCCCGAAGAAAAGGTAAATCTTTCATCACCTCTTTCAAGTTATTTTCTTCTTCCACTTCCTCTTTATTTGTTGTTTACATTATAAAATAATAACTAAATTATATTCTATATACTATGATGTTATTATAAAAATGGTACAACCATATTCATTATTCTATCTATCATATGAATGAAAAAGTCACCATACATGCGTACATACGACTTATCGTCTCCACATCAGGGTGTAGTTTGTTATTCAAACACTTCATTATTTGGATGGGTATATTAATGAGTATAATAGATGTAAATAATAAATATAACAGGTTAATTATTCTTTATATATGATATACCATCCAATTACATACGAATTAACCATCAATATAGTGATATTGTCACTCATGCGTACGTACAAGTTATCATCTTTATGAACACGATGAGATTCATTCCCCATCGTAATCATTCGAGAATAATTTTCATTTTATGATTAAAAATAATGTTTATGAGAATAATATCATTCTTTATATTAATCAAATACATCCTATCCATAAAAAACATGGCTTACATAACCAAGAATATAAAGGAAAACAAATCAATTAACACCCAAAATGATGATACAACTTAAATATTATTAACAAAGCAATATTAGAGAATCATATATGATATCATATTTATGTATATAGTTATTGTATAATTTAATAAAAATGTTTTAACTATTATACATGAGGTTAATATTACATCGAGTAAGGATAACTACAAGGTAAGGGTTAATTTAACAATCTCTTTATTATCCGAGGTTGTTTTTACGTAAGTATCTTCAGGGACCTCTTTATCATCCACATCCATGTTTTCTTAAAAATGTACTTCAAAACATTTTTACTATTTACTAGAATATGGGTTAAATTCATGTATTCCCTTTTTTTTACCTTATATGTTTTGAAATGAATCTTTTGGTCATTTTCTAAACAAGGTACTTTATAACCTTTTTAGAAAAATTAAGCTAAGAATATTTTTTTAACTTATACAGTGGGTGCAACTATTTTCTGCCGTTATAACATCATGAGAGATTCCTTTACAAGATTATAAGAATATTTTCAAAATAAATGTTTTCTTTTATAATAATGTGACTCTTAAATGGTTTCAAAATATAAAGAGGTATTTATTTCAAATAGTTTTCATTTCATCTATGTCAACATCCTTTGATGGATTTTAAACTTGTTTGATGTTGATTTATTATGATACAAATCATCCATATTGTATTGAAGGTTTTGTGATTTGTTTGACTGTGGATGTGTTATGTTTATACCAATCATGGTTTATGGTTAAAGTATTGACATTTCGTATGCTAGTTTTAATATGAATATTTATGTTATATTTCAACCTTTTCATATGAGGAATGTATTGGACTTAGTTTGTGACAGGTGGAGCCCGCTATAGCTCCTCATTGTATCGGTAGGACTTATTAGACAATTAGATATAGAATTGGCCAAGGCCATTCCCAATTTGATATATGGTTTTGGCCGAGGCCTTAATCATTTTTAGACATCTTGGCCAAGGCCTTGACAGAATGTTTCAGAATGTCCGACATTATATATTCACTCATTATGAAAATAATAATGATTTTTCATGTGGTTATTCGACTAGTAGAATACCCATGACTATGTTTTATTATGGCATTATTTACTTAGCTCATATTCCTGCCATAAGGTGTTCATGTTTATTATTTGTAAAGGAATGTGTTTTGAATTATTCATCATGCCTAATGTTTATGTTATCTTACGCTATATTTCTTACCCTTACTGAGCATTTGAACTCACCCCTTTCTAATGATTCATTTTCCCAGGATATGAAGAAGTTAGTTATGAGTGACTTTCAAGAATAATCTTAGAGGCTTGGATGTTTCTAATGGAATTAATTATTGTTGAATTTATTTTTAAGTTGTAATGTTGAACTTATGTATGTATCTTGTTTCCAATAAAACTAAACTGATCGGTCTTTCGGGACATGATTCCTTGTATCATGATAATGTTATATAATAAAGCACCAACTCAGGGTAACTGGGGTAGGGGAGTTATATCCGGTGGGGAGTCTCTCTCTCTAATCTTCTTTGGAGATTGTCCTACTGATCTCTCGAATTCATTCAACTATGAGCACGATCGAGATTATATTGATGTTGTAGGTCATAATGATCTCTATACCCTCTGGTTTTGACACAAAAGGGATGAGTTGTGTAAGTGTTATGCTGTAATTGACAGAGACAATGATTCCATGAAGAGGGATGATTTTCTAAGGGTTATTCTTGATTTGGTGAAGAGTATGACTCTGTTAAGGGTAAAAACCTTTCACCTCGTATTTTAGAGTCTCCATTCGAATCGATAGCTTCAAATCAACATCGGGTTGAGCGGACAATGAGGCCTTTTACAAATTATTTTGATCTATGAGGGGTGAATTCTATCTTCTCCTGGATTTAGGTTAGCAATGGCCATGATTATGGAATCATTTTTTCATTTTATGCTGACTATGGGTATATGAGATGGAACCTCATGAGATATAATAGACGATCATGTTGTTCTCAGGTGGGCTGATGGAGGCCAACACGGCTGGTGATAGATGTGTTTTAGTGAGCCTTTTGATGGGGATGGTGACAAGGGTTTTCATGGATCTGGCTGACATTTCCTATACAGACGATGGTGGTCTTAGTGGTAGCCCTGGGCATTGGATCTTGGTGGAGTGGTGATGCTGCGACTTGCCGGAAATACCTCGATTGGGATGTAGGTCCATTTACCTCAACGGGTCGAGAAGACATTGGATTGGGGGAGGGGTGTCTACAAGGATGTTGACCTTAGGCTTGGTGTGTATAATGATGGTTGTGATCATAGGTTGGAAACATGTGGGTTGACCCTCAGGCAGGCTGCGATGGGTGTTGATCAGATCCTTAGGTTGGGTCATAATTTTGGGCCTTCTAAATTTTATCTCTTCTCTATTTGTAGGGTATTTTTATCCCACATTTTGATATACTGGTAGTTATAGGATAACCAATGGTGGTATGCCACATAGATGTGGGTGAAGATCTTGCGTACTATGAGCTATTGATGGTATGGGACATCTATAGTGAGATCACCCACCGATGACATGATTCCACTGACATAATCAATGATGGGTGGTGTCGTCCCATCCTAAGTGTTTATTTCAGAATCCCAAATTTAAATTTCCTTTCTTACTACTGGAATAACATAAGTATGGAGTCGATCCATAGGGAGAGTTAAGGTGTCATGCTACTTGATTTTATATTAATTATGTGAAGGTACCAAATTTTAAAAAAGATGTTTGTTGTTTGTGGTAATTATTTTCAAAAGGGCTAGTAATTAAACTCTTCAAATTAAAAGCTAATTAATCTTAAGAACAGAAAAACACTTGACCTGATTTTTGATGCTTTATAATAAAAATGTGTCGGGGATCTGGATTTTTGTATGGGTCAATAAGAATATCTTTGCATATTATGTTGTGTAGTTCATAATAACTTACATTTCTGTGTTTCAAACATTTCAGAAACCCCTTGGACCGGTGAGTTCTAATTAAATAAATAGAGACCAATTCATTGTCTTGAAACTTGATTCTTATTAATTTTTATTAAAAACGGCCCTTTCAAGATGACAATTGTACCAAATGATCATGAATGTACTTGATGTAATTCCCATGAGGATCCATAGAAACCCCGTTCTTTGTTTGATATGGGGTTTTCAGTGAGATTCAGTTAGAAGTATCAAAGAAATTATGTGATAAATATGAACAATACGAACATAAGAAAATTGATCGATTAACGAACCCACATTTATCCACAACCCCAAAACATGGAGAATTTATCTACAAATAGAGTAAATGATGAAAAACAAACTTATAATACCTGAAGTGTTCATTATAGTGAAAATGAAAATGAGGAAACTAACGATTACAACAAAAAAACTCCAAAAAATTTCTTAGAATGAGTTCCATGCTATTCCTCTCCAATGAATTGTTTCCTACTCATGATCCACTAGCTCCCAAGTGTCCTACTCACTGTTATTGGACATCCCCCACTTTTACTGGGGTGGTTAGGGGTCAAAATCATAGGAAAAAGGTCGGGTAGAAGGGTAGATATGAGTAGGTAGGGAATATTGACTACCACACAGTTATGGCGCACAATTAGATTAACCGTGTTCCAACTGTGCATATGGTTCTATCCACAAAAAATATAGCACATGGGAAAATGGGATGGTTTGGATGGTTTAACTAATAGTGTGGTGACCATGCGCAAGGGATTTATCCCAAAAATTACAAACCCTGCACAGTTACAGGGTCAGGCCGCACGGTTGGACTAACCATGAAATGACAGTGTGGGGTGCCTCAACCTCCAAAAAATGAACAACCTGTATGATCTTCTGAGAATATGAATTGTTTTTCAAACATGCTGAGACGTTTGTATATGTCGAAAAAAATGTGTATGTTCCAGAGAAAGTTCCGTAATGGAAAATCGAAGTCATATTCAGACCCGGAGGCCCGGTCCGGAGGGCCCGGAGATGTTACACAAAAAAAGGAGAAGCATAGGAAAAGATTACATCCCGCACGGAAGGCCCCAGGATTCGCGAAATGTCCTGGCACCGGCGCAAAATATTTTCAAGCCTGAGCCCCCCACAGTTGATATTTCACACCACCTCATCGGTCGCACAATTCTTTCATGCAAACCTGGCATTCCGCCCCGTCGGAGGCCTATAAATATAAGGAGACCCTCTTCGTTTTTGGGGCTAGAGAATTCGAACTACCTCTCATGCGCGTAATTGGAATTTCATGCGCGCACAATATGTTTTTCAGGTAGGGTTATTTTTTGCTCCATGTCACCCCGAGATCCACCTTCGCATGAGATCCCCCTGGCTTAGACTAAAATTCAACCCCTTGGGATCTTCCCCCCTATGCGCAATTCCTTCCATTGTGCGTAGGCATGTCAGTTGGGTGCCCACTGTCATTACGCTCGGCCCTTTCAACCCACGCGTAATTCTGCAACCTTGTGCGCAATCCATTCAAGTCTCGCAAAGGCTCGACCACCATTATTTTGCGCAGCCCCAAGGGCTTCGCGTAATCCTTTGGCTCTTTTCACATTGGTTCTCCCAGGGTATTCCCAGTGCGCTAGTCTGATGCCCTCCTTCCGGGTGCCATTTTTAGGTGTCCTATGCACCCTGAGCATTCATATCATGTATGGTTTTCTCGTACATCCTTCTTGGATCGTATGAAGAAATTTCAAAGTCCCGTGGACAATCCTGCCCATTACGTTGCTTCACCTCATGTTTCTTTGCATAGGCACCCTAATAGCTATTTATTCTTTTCATATCCACGCTAACGTGGACCCCTCTATGGTTTGCCCCACGACACCCTGTCGCCACGACCTTGCCGATGCATTCCCTTCCACAAGGCTCAGAGGGAACCAGTTATGTAAGTACTAGGGGCGCGGAGCCAACCCACCTCGTCTGAGCTGAAGGACGTTAAACTTCCAAGCACCTCATCCTCAACACATGATGGTAAACTGTGACCCGACCCCATGCCTCGCACGTAGGGTCCCCCCGCCTTGGAAATCCTACACGCCCGCTCATCTCCACAGGGATTGTGGGGTCATCCCTCACAGGGGGTGATTTATTGGAGTGGCGTTTGTCCGTGGGGAAGGGAAGCCACCTTGGTGTAATCCCCCAACCCTTCTTACGGAAGGTAGCACCCATGCACCTATGTACTTCCCCGGCGCCAGGGCTAGCGGAGAGCATGATGGGAAGTGGGACTCCTCCTTTATTTGGTCCAAAATCCTTCTCCCAATGTGCTTTTTTCCCTCATGCATCTATCCTGGAGTATTTCCCGGCACCATGGGCTGCTCAACACGTAAGACCCTCTTCGCTCCCCATGGACGCACCCCTCACGACGTGATCGTCAGGTCCCTGCAACCTCTTGTTTCACACACTGAGCATGACTCCCATGAGCTTAGATTGAGAACCAACCCTGACTACCCTTAGAAAACTATGAGGACTTTGATCCATGTCAAGGCACAATACGTAGGAAGGCTCCACGAGGTTCAAGCCCACCCATTGGACCCCCCCGGTCCATCATTCACATCGGTTCTCCGACACCACCATGGGCCGTCTCAGAGCGTAAGCCCCATACCATCCCAAACTACAGGGAATTTGATCCATGTCAAGGCATGGTACGTAGAAAGCCTCCACGAGGTTCATGCCCTACCACAATGGGTTGTCTCAGAACGTAAGGTCCATACCATCCCGAACTACGGGGACAATGATCCATGTAAAGGAATGATACAAAGGAATCCTTCACGAGGTTCAAGCCCCACCAACATGGGCTGTCTCAAAGTGTAATCCCCATACCATCCCAAACTATGGGGACTTTGATCCATGTCAAGGCATAGTACATAGGAAGCCTTCATGAGGTTCAAGCCCCACCATCATGGGCTCCCCCAGAGCGTAAGCCCTGAATGCCTCTGTCCCGCATGACGTTAACCTGCATTTCATCGAACTACGTGGACATTGATTCCTCACCATGAGGATATGTAGGAAGCCTCCACAAGGTTCAAGACCAACAACCATGTCTCATCTTGACCTCTCCCTCGAGCCCACGAGCCTTGGGAAGCTCATGCCCTCACCCAGAGGTTTTAATCCCTCTGGTTCCCATCCATGTGTTCATTCTCACAGGTCACGTAGGAAGTCTCCTCAAGACCCAAGCCCAAAGCCATTATTCATCCTGATTCTTATCTGGGCCGCCACATCTCGGTGGGATCATTCTGCTTCGTTACCCTCCATGGTATCCGTGAAGCCGCCCACGTGCTGGCCCCGACATCAGTGTTCCCTCCAGGGGGTTCTTCAATATGATCCACTCCAGCTAGTGTTCTGATCAGTCCGATCCATCCCCATCGGACATTAATCTTGCGGAATAACTTGTGTTAAACATGGGAAGCTGAGGAAAATATCAGATACATGCCTATGGAATATAGTTCCCCTCGTTCGATGTGGGATGCCTCGGGCTTCCGCGCCCTCGAGAAGCCCTATAATAAGGGACAGAAGATAGACATGATAATTCCCCAGCATCAAGACACGCTAGTGATGCCCCAACGTGACTACTCATTTAATCGAAGGTCGTTTCCATGACCTGACCCCTTGGAAGGTATGGACATAAGCGGCATAATTAAATGGTGTCCATGAAGATATGGTGCCGGGAAGGGATTCACAAAACATGAATTAATCTATGAGGGAGTCCCGGACCAGGTGACGAGCTCTGAGGAGGAATCCATGGAAGGAAAAACCGACATCCCATCATCCCAATTTCGATCAAGGAGAATACGTCCCTGAATAAGGAATGGATGCCGCCCTCTTTTGGAAATCAGGAATGCGGGGCCACAACTACGCGTCCTCTGCGTGACAAATGCACGCACATCCCTACCGAAAGCATCAAAACAAAAAAATGGTGAATCCAACATGAATCTCCTCTCCTCAGCTTGGAGAATTGCAGTACTCAGACATTAGGGGATTAGCATGTCACCTGACCTCATCATCCGGTTCTAGGTCCTACCGAGAAGGCCAAACGTGGAACTCGCCAGAAGTTGGGATGGTCAGGATGTTGAGTATAATGTTCTGCGATGTTGTCAGCATGGATCCCTCTTGCCTACCATGGAAGACGGAATGACGCTGAGGAACTGGTTGTCAATTCCTTTTTCTAGAAGTATTAATGATTTCTTCTCCCTGCTTCCGGAATCAATTCATTGCCTCTGGAGCTCGATCACCTTCCCACGGACGCCGGGGTAGAGGCAATATCAGTGTGGCTTCCCCATGCAGTTTTGCCTCTTCCACGACGGCCGCGACCGCTACAACTACTGAGCGCCCACACCCCCTCTCCCCATCGGAGATTATCCAGTGAATGGTAATCAATGACCTTGTACGCAGGTACAAGGAGGAGTGGGTCATCCCCACTAGGGATATGGCCCGCCTAGATCTTGAGGTGGATGTGACTCACCGTCCACGCCGCCCCCGAGGGCTGTGCAGGGAGCCGCTGCTCCCTACCCCAACATTAAATCACTTCGGTAGCTTGTCCCCAGAGTGCCTCGACTGCTCCCTCCCCTACACCGATGAAGTATGAGGTATCCAGGATGGCCCTATCGGAGTCCCACTTCAAGGGCTCCCGGTAAGGGCCCCCACTAGGCCGTGCCAACACCGCTGCCCTGTTCCTTGAGCCGAGGAGGAGGTAGTTCACGCCCCTGCACCACTGGCTCCAGTCCACCTGACCCGACACCAGCGTTGGGCACAAGAAGAAGAAGACGCCAATTGCGGTGCGTCTACATCAGTGAATAATGTGGCCGAGCCACTGCTAGTTCACCCCTCCAAATCCTTGAATACGTCAGGTAGGGAAAGTAGTACGCAAAACCTAGATCGAGGCCCCAACAACCCCACGGGCAGGTTTGATCGACTCTCCCGGTTTCCAAAATAGGTGATGGCTGCCGCGGATCAATCCGCAGTAGTGTTTCCTGGCACGAAGGCTCACTCCACACCACCACTATGGAAGGTACGGGCCCTCCCTGCTTCCAATCTTGGCTTGGAGTTCTGCCCTGTGCCACCTTCAACCCAGGCGAGGGTCTTCCCTGTGACGGAAAAAATCTACGTGGGGGCCTCTCCCGCTCCCACTACACTGGGTACGAGGTCACTCCCCCTGCTCCGAATAGCGATAATGGGGGGCATTACATTTTTGTTCACTCTGCAGCATGAAGGTCCTCCCCGTGACCCTTTCGAAATTTTTCCTGGTGCCCCTCGTACCCCGGCCTTATTGGGTGAGAAATTTCTCCACCCTGGCGCTGGTACAGCCGGAGGACCCCATGTTAAAAATCAGCCATGCCCCGAAGAACCATCCAGAGGCAGAAGGGCAGGCCACCGTCACCACAAGAGAAATTCTGGGGAAGGCTGGGCAAGAATCAGGCCAGTCCGTTTCTCAGACTCTGAGGTGGAGTATGATCCAGCGTAGGATCCCTCCCCTCAGTCCGCTAAGTCAGGGGACAGGGAAGGAACGAGGCGTATTATCCTTGTGCTTCCAGAATGCGAAACCCGCAGAATCCCTTCTTCCCTCCGAAGGTATATCCTGGAGGACGAGACCCTGGAATTCTATTAGGATCCAACCGCGCAGTCGCCACCATTGCCTCCGGAAGCACCCTCTACCTCAGAGCTATTTTGGGGGTCAATGGTGGAAGAGCTAGGATATAACCCACATCAGACAGACACTACTATCGCGTCAGGGTTCCTGGTCACCGGTCCATCCTACCGTGACATGGAGGTCGGGTCACTGCAATCCCCAAGGGACAACCCAAGATTTGGCAGCTAATAAACCCATTCGATGTATTCTCCACCAGCCAGCCTGCTGTCCCAGCGGTCTGCCTCAGTGCCGCCGCCAGTTACTCGGCCACCCTCAGTTGACGAGTGGGGAAATCAAAGGCTAGACCCCAGATCTGAGGCGAGGAACTTCTGGGCCATAATCGTAGTGGGCCACATCCTTGAGAAGTTTTGGTCGGTCGTAGGATCAAATTTTGGTACGCCATAATCGCTCACCCCATAGGAGTTTGAATGCTTCCACCAGACCCTCTAGGCGACTCACCTCCATCTTCGCCACCAGTGGGTAACTTATCCTGGGAGCCAAGAGCACCTCAAAGGCATCAGCGAACAATTCCGCCTGGTGGACCTAGCCACACTCCCTATAGTCCGACACCCAGAGTCACCGATCGACCACAGGACCCTCCAACAACAGTGCGTTCAGAGTTTTCGAGTACTCCACAGAGTGGTCGGGTAAGCTACCCCCCACGTGCAAGTTCGTGGTTGGGTGAAGTATGCTGCCCTCCTCTTCAGTTCAATTCGTCGGCAGCCTAATTCCATTGGTAGTAGTGAGTTCATGCCCCTAGGAAGAGTGGCGGTGGACATGACCGACCTAACAGGAGAGTCAAATGAGCTAGGACTTCACGATGGGGATGTCCCCCCTAAGGACGTGCTACCGCTGGACCCATCAAGAATAATTACTCGCCAGTAGAGGAACCTCCTAGGTCTCCCTGCACCCACTGAGTCACTAGTACTGAGTTGGATTGTCAGTAAAGGCAAAATCATGTTGGAGCTTCCAAGAACTCTGACCCATTGGCCTTAGTGCCGAAGACAAAAGAGGAATCCTAGAAGACTACATTGCGTCTGCAGCTTGATGTGCAAAAGATGTTGGTTGATGGGCTTCTGTCCGAGCGCATTGTAGAGAAGCATCCCGACTACGGCAATCCTAGGCTGGGCAGCAGGGGAAGGAACAACAACTCCTCGGTGAGATTCTTCCAGGAAACTCTGATCCTGCTGTATTCGCTGACAGGGCAGAAGCTGGAGACCATGGAATGAGGGAGCGGTATGTCTCGCCAAACCCTCTTGAATGAAGGGGCCACCCAGGGAACCCCATCCAGGCTCCTCTAGCCACCCCAATTTCCGCTCCACGAGCCTCTCCAAGAGATGCTGGGGTCGGCTACCGCATTGAAGAGCTCGACAATGCGCTTGTAGTTAGGGATCCCTATCAGGACAGGGACCCGTGCCCAGAAGATCCGATGGCAGCACTCATTTCCCGCCTGGAAGCTTTGGAAATGTGACAAGTAGTTGTCTCACATGATGGAAAGCCGTAACCGGCATGGGTGGTCAACATTTCGGCACCCACAGGATTCGAAAATCCCACTTTATCCCCCATTAATGGGATGTGGGACCCGCCACAGGACCTGTCCCACTTCAACTCGAGGTGTGGGCCTATGTTGGGGACTCTAGCGTAGCAGGAGGCCGCCAAGCTCTGTTTCTTTCTTCAGACACTGGAAGGGCTGACATTTGTTTGATATAGTCAGCTCCCCGTTGGATCTGTGACTAGCTGGGAGGACCTTCACTGGAATTTCTTTTACCATTTCTGCTCTACCACCTGGAAAACGAACATTGCAGGCCTTTTCAGGTGCATGAAAAGGCCCAAAGAGCGAGTCACAGACTTTATCACCCTGTGGAAGGGGCTCACATACTCCCTTGACATGCCATTGACTCAGGAGAAATTACTGACAATGTGCGTGGGGAATGTCAATATGGAACTGGTTCCCTCCCTGATCACCCAAAAATATATCGGAGGGTTCTGAGACTTCTCAGATAAGGCCAAGATTTTCAAGGAAGCTCTACAACAGGCTGGCCAGGCACGCCTGCTGCCCCCTGCGATTCCAGAAAGGAGAGCTTCCAGAGCCAAGCCCGCCACCGTGGCCTAAATAGAGGCCCACGGGCAGCTAGAGTTGCTACCAGTGGAACCCGCTCCACAACCTCACAGAGGCCCTCCACCGCAGGCACAGTTTACAACCCAGCAGCGCCCGCTCTAGAATCTGTAAGTGCCTCCACCTAACGCGCAACCACCGCCTATGCGAGATAATCTTGTTCCACCCCCTCGGCAGGATCCTACGGCCCCCCATAAAGGTCAGGCTCCTAGAGCCCCTTTTCTGGACAGAAAGAGTCAGACCTACTCGTTTGCTGAGGCTTAGGTCCCTGACTACTTCCATAGTGCCTTTCATTAGAGAATCATGCGACTACCCGAGTGCTGGAAGCTGGAAGAGGCACATCTCACTGAACACCCCAACTACTGCCCTTATCACCGGATCCTGGGGCACACCATCAAGAAATGCTATGTGGTCAAGGACTGGATCCAAGACCAGATTAACAACAACATAGTCAGGTTGGGTCCAGAACCGACAGAAGTGGCAGGTGTCTTTGTAAGATCAGGTAACAGCAGCGACGATGGAGGCGCGTGGCAGCAGGTCCCTGACCATGGGTCCTGGAAGTATAGCAACTGGATGGCTTGCAGGATGGTCACCCATGCCCATGGCGTTATCCATGCATGCCTGAATCAGCCGGAGCCTTCAAAAGCCGCGACCACCACTTCAGCATCATCATCTCAGCAGACCTCTTCCCAGAAGAGCAAGCATCGATGACGCAAGAAGAAGAAGAAGTGTGCCCATCCAATGCCCTCATTATCCCTCACCCTCGGCGACTTCATGCCCCCAGAGATGGGAATACTTCCCAAAATCCACCCCGTGGTGGATGATTCGTCAAGTGATATTTAGGGGTACACTTTGGTTAACACCGTCGAGATGGTAAATCCTTATATGACCCCCGATGAGGGGGAGGGCCAGACAAATCTCCCCAATGTCCCCAGCTGATGCCAACGTCGATAGAACTGTGACAATATGGGTCTTTGGGGCACGTCAGTTAGCACATCCAGCCATGACATGCATGCCACTGAGACCAGACAGCAGGACCAGCGTAGAACTTAGCATGTGATAGACCCTCCTCAGCCACCATTTGTGTTACTGGATCAGGCAAAGACACTTCGGCCGTCTCATGATCTGCTTCACCCAGCCACAGGCCGATCTTAGTCGCGCGGTCCTTACCCGACATCTTCCATCCGAGATCTAACTAATGAGTAGCAGGATGTCCCCAGCACCAGTCAGCTGTCGGTTTAGCCGAAAGGGTCCGCCATGCCTCGAGACGTAGAGAGGCCTCCTGTAAGCAGAGGTTCGTGCTTGGAACGGATGTATGATGTTTTGAAGCACCTCTCCAGCATACTCATAGGGCTATCCATCCTTGAAGCCCTTCTCCTGTCACCAGATATGCATGAAGCACTTGTGGAGGCTTTAAGAAGCCCCCTCCAGTTTGAGACGGAGGTAGCAGCTGCAGAAGCCTTCCACGCTGAAGCAGTTGAGAGTGTTGGGTGCCAGGCCATCATCTCGTTCTCTGGTGAAGATGAAGACCCTACCATACTGAGGTACATCTGTCCATTGTATATCACTGGCTAGTTCAATGGCGTGGAAGTCTGCCACTGTCTTATTGACACAGGATCTGGGATTAACCTAATCCCAACTCGAACACTGTGGAAGTTGGGGTTGTCTGAGGATGATCTAACTCTTTCCGACCTCAGAATCCAGGGATACAATAGGACATAACAAACCCCAGTGGGAAAGATCCATTTGAAGACCCAGTTCGGTGTCCTAGTTTCCAGTACCGAATTCATGGTTTACTCCTAGGACACCACGTACAACGCATTTATGGGTAGGCCAGGGCTCTACCTGCACGTGGCGGTCCCTTCATTGTATCACCAATGCCTCAAATACTCCCTTAATGGTCGAGTAGGCGTGCTCCAAGGGGATGAATCTCCTTTTGCCTCTTGTGAAGCCTGTTATCTGGACACTGACTATTAAAAGAGAAAGGATAAAAATATTCTAGAAAACGAGGATGGACCCGCCACTATCACAAGTAATCCCTGGGATGGTATGGATGACGCCTACATCTTCCCGATCCATCAGTTCGAGGCCACGACCCCCGACATGGGGTAGTGTTTTGTTGTTTCGGGTACAAGAAGAAGGCATATTCATAGGTCTAAGCAACGATGTAAAATCACCTCGTACTCCAACACAAACTAGGTTCAGGTGATCTTGGAACCTCCTACCCCCGTACGGTATCAAGACGTCTGACTCATGGTAACAGTAGTCCATCATATGTGTCTGTTTCACCGGGTTGGGATAAGTCAGCTCCGGACGACGTGCCACTACTAATTTGATATTATTAAACGTGTCCCCTTAGGCCAAAGACCAGATGGGATTGGGTCGACAACCTTTATAGCCATGGTCTCGGTGGCACCAGAGTGGCATGATGCAAGGACCACAGCCGCACAAGCAGGTAACAGCCGCCCATCAGGGTTTGATAGCTCAGAAGTAGCTCCCCTTGTGGATGATCCCTCCACAAGTGGAAAAGAATATATAGAGGATGATCCCCCTACCTTTGAGGAAGGTGTCTCTACCACGGTCGATAAACTGGTACAGGTGAACCTTGGTAGCGAGGAAGATCCGAGGCCCACATTGATCAGTGCCGCCATGTCCCTCGAGGAGTAGTAGCGATACGTGAACTTATTTAAGAAGCACCATGATGTGTTTTCATGGAGTTACAATGAGATGCCAGGACTAGATCCTCAAGTAGCGGTCCACCACCTCGGTCTCCCTGCAAACCATCGTGGGTTCAATAAGCCTCTCCGAAAGATGCGCCCTTCTCATGGTGCCATGGTTGAGGCCGAAGTTGACAATCTTATCAAAGCCAACTTCGTCAAGGAAGTTCAGTACCCCAAGTGGTTAGCTAACATTGTGCCAGTCATGAAGATGGACATGCATATCAGAATCTGTATCGACTTCCGCGATCTCAATCGCCACTTTCTGAAGGATGATTTTCCCCTTCCAGTGATAGAATTGTTGATTGATTCTACCACTGGATTCCAAGACCTCTCCTTCATGGATGGTTACTCTAGATATAATTAGATCCCTATGGCCCCCTAGGACGAGGAATCTACCGCTTTCAGGGTGCCCGAGGGTACTATCTGTTACCGGGTCATACCATTCGGCCTGAAGAATGCAGGTTCCACCTATCAGTGGTCCATGCATCACATATTTAATCCAATCCTCGGGACACTGGTGGAATGCTATGTAGACGACCTAGTGGTCAAATCTCTCCAGTTCCAAAACCATCTCAAGTATTTTGGGTAAGTGTTCAGTTTCATCCATTCTCGCCACCTGAAGAAGAACCCGTTGAAGTGTGCCTTTAGATTCACCTCTGGGAAATTCCTCAGATTTATTGTTCGGAACCGGGGCATCGAGGTCAAACCAAAGGGGATCAAGGAAATAAGCCAGATGCCTCCCCCAAGAAATATTCGGGAGCTTCGAGGTCATCAAGGCCACTTAGACTATATACGCCGATTCATTGCGAATCTGGCCGGCATGTGTAATCCCTTTTCTCGACTCATGAAAAAGGGCACCTCTTATAAGTGGGATGAGCAGTGCCAGAACGCCTTTGAGGAAATCAAGAAATATTTGATCTAACCTATGGTCTTGATGCCACTCGTCTTCGGGAAGCCACTGATTCTCTATGTCACCACCCTGAAACGATCACTGGGCGCTCTTATCGCCCAGGAGAACAATGAGGGGACGAAGAATAGCCTCTACTACCTGAGCCACATTCTCCTTGATACGTAGACCAGATACTACCCCATCGAGAAAAGATGCCTTGTACTCATATTTTCTGTGCAGAAACTATGGAATTACCTATAGCACCACGAGGTTCTGTTTTTCTCCCGAGTGTACCCACTGAAGTATATTATGAATCGCCCCATGTTGACTGGCCGACTAGCACAGTGGGAGGTGATCCTCCAATAGTTTTACATCAGGTTCATGTCCCAGATGGCTATCAAGGGGTAGGCATTGGAAGAATTCTTAGCTACCCACCCAACCCTGTGGATCATCCATTGGACCTAGGTTTTCCTGATGAGGCAATCCTCTCAGTCGACTATGTCGTCCCATGTTGGGAAATTCACTTCGACGGTGCCTCCCAGAGCCCCACCAGTAGGATACTCAATGATCCTAGGATCAATAGAGTGGGCCAGGGTATCGTCTTTATCACCCCAGCGCAAGCCTTTCTACCATACTCATTCCTGTTGTCAGAAGGCTGCACCAACAACGAGGCATAGTATCAGGCTCTCATTATTGGTCTCGAGCTGGCCCTTGAGATCGATGTACACCATTTGCATGTGAAAGGGGATTCTGAGCTAGTCATCAAGCAGGTCAATGAAGACTATGTTGTCAAAAATCTAGAACTCATGCCATCGTTGGAGTGCACCCTCCATCTAATGGCCTAGTTCCCTTCTCGACCAGAGGTTACCCATGTCCCCCGGTCGCAGAACGATTGAGAAGATGCTTTGGATAGCCTAGCCGCATCAGTTGCAGAGCCCGAACAGGATGACCTGATTATCCACGTGGCACACTAGAGATTAATTGCTCCCGTTACCCCGGAAGATGATCGCGGCCCGTGGATAAACCATCTTATCACTGGTGCCCCTACATCAGGAACCCCGGGTGCTTCAGATGCGGTGATCAAAGTAGTTTCCAATTGGAGGACACCTTTGGTCGAATATGTCCAATACGGTAATCTCCCATCAAACCGGGCCGAGCGCAAGAGAATCCGATGCTGCATGCTACAGTTTACCCTTCAGGGAACTCCCAACCTTTAGCAGATTCTCTATAAATGCGGATTTGAGGGTGTTCTCCTCCATTTCCTTAAAGGAGTCGAGATTCCATAGGTCATGCAAGAGGTTCATGCCAGTTCCTGTGGCACCCATCAGGCTGGGTCAAAACTATCTCACCAGATTCGGAGACTGGAGTACTTATGGCCCTCCATGATCCATGACTTCATTGAGTTCACCAAGAGGTTCCATACGTGCCAAGTTCATGCTAATTTTTTTCATTGTCCACCAGAGCCTCTCCATACCACCAAGTACTCTTGGACCTTTGCAATATGGGGGTTAGATGTCGTGGGGGCCATACCCACCGGCAACAGGTCGCTAGTTCCAGTTTATCCTGACCTCTATGGACTTCTTTTACAAGTGGGTGGAGGAAATTCCACTCAAGGAAGTCAAGGTCCATTCTATCATTGACTTAATGAGTTCCAATATCATCTATCAATTTGGGGAATGTCAAGCTATCCTCATCGATAACGGCACCAAATTCCAAGCAGCCGAGCTAGATAAATTTTACGCCACGTACAACATTCGCTCCAACCATACCTCCCGCTATCACGCGTAGGAAAATGGCCAGATTTAGGAGTTCAACAAAAACCTCTTTAACATTTTTTAGCAAATAGTTGGTCAGAACAAGAAAAGATGGTCGGATAAGCTCCCCAATGCCCTTTGGCTTATCATATGATGACCGGTAATTCCACCCAGGTGACCCCATATTCCCTGGTGTACGAAACGGAGGCCATCCTACCCATTGAGATTCAATTTCCCTCATTGTGCACACTGTTCTATGACCAGCAAATGCCGGATAGGGAGGCTAAAATCCACCTAGTGGAATTGGAATCACTGTACAAGAATATGCTTCATTACCTGCACAACCTAGAGAGGCACCAGAGTAGGATGGCTCAATCTTTTAACAAGAAGGTTCACCTCCTCTATTTCCTGCAAGGTAACTTGGTATTGGCCCTCAGAGCGCCAATGATCCCTAGTAGGAAACCACCCAAGTTGGAGCCCAAATGAGAAGGTCCTTTCATTTTTCATAAGGTTTATCCCAATGGAGCGTACTCCCTGGTGACCATGGATGGTGAGCGTATAAATCCTCCCACCAATGCCAAGATTCTCAAGAAATACTTTTTCTGAGCGTCACGGTCCTACACGACCTTAAACTGTATGGTCCCGCATGACCCTAAACTGCATCTGGTCCTGCATGACCTTAAACTTCACGCTCGTCCCGCATGACGTTAAACTACAAGATGGTCAGGCCTTCCTGACCGAGGCCTAGCCTCAGGCCCCTTGGCCTTCTAGGGACCTAGCCCAAGTTCTTACCCAGATGGTGCGGTGTGGTGTGGGATTATGTCCTCATTCACTTTGGGTTATTCTCTACACCGTACACCTCCTTTATTTGGGGTGTCTTCCTCCTCCCGTCCCCACTGTAATACGTTAAACTGTGAACTGGTCAGGCCTTCCTGACCGAGGCCTAGCCTCAGGACCCTTGGAATTTTCGGGCCTCTGGCCCAGGTTCTCTCTTATGGGATTGTGCGGCGTGGTGTGGAATTATGTCCTCATGCACGTCAGGTTACCCGCCATACCGTGTGCATCCTTGGATGAGATGCCCCTCATCATCCTACATGACGTTAAACTATGCCGCTAGAACTACGTGTGGCTTGATTCCCATCCTTATGGGATACATAGGACCGCCTGGATACCTAGATTTCAGGTCGAGCCCCATCTCTTAAGAGATCCCCCTATCTTTCTTTCACCTTGGCCTCTTGGCCTGTCCCTCTCCGCGCGAAGGATATATAGGTGTGGTCTAGGGTTTTTTGCGCCATGACCCCTCTTCTCCCTTGAATCTTCCATCTTTTGGCCGCTCTCAAATTGAGCCCCTCGACCCTTTTCAGTGGTCCTCTAATGTGTTTAGAGTAATCTGGTCTAGAACATGGAGTGTCAGATTCAACTTAGGTAACTTCAGTTTACTTGTCAAGCTTCATGTTCCCCCTCATTCAGGCCCCCGTTATCTTTCACACCCAGAGGGACCCAAAAAAAATGGCCTGGATACAACGCCTAAGGGATCTCCTACCGTTACGGGACAATGCCCCCTGAGGGTTTCAGACAACAAATTGATACAAATCCCGCATTGTGAACATGGTCATCGGTCGATGCTCATTTGTCTGTCCCCATTTTAGGCTAACACAACAGAATGTTGTGTTGCGAACATGGTCAGCAGTAATCATTCGTCGTCACGCCATCCTCTTCAGGCCCTGAATGTTGGTTGCATGACTCACATTATGTTCCACCCCATCGTGTCAAGGTGGAATGTCAACAACCTTTGCACTAACCCTTAGTGCACCTCTACACATCATGAGGAAAAAGCTGCAATACAGCGCCTCTCGGGGCTCCTGTGATCTAAGTGCTAGGACTATAGGCTGAGACCTTCTCTAAGAGTCATGCGCAGCTTGACCCTCGTCCCCATGGGATATGTGGGGTCACCCAGACATTGCATTTCAGGCCCAGCTCAGCTGAGGCTAGTGTCTCCTGCCCCTTTTTATTTAGACCATCACCAGCCCCTTGGCCCGAGGAAACTTTCCCGGAATCGTGCATGGTGATAGTGTGGGATTATGCCCTCATTCACGTCGGGTATGCTTTATCTCATCATGTGTATTCCCCCAGGTCCAATCCACATGACCTTAAACTGTGCTGGTTGGTCCTACCACATGACCATAAACTATGATGATATCATCCCAGCCGCACGACGAAAAACAACACTGCATTGTGATGACCTCTCCATAGAGGCCATGACATTGGGTATCAGTCATTTACCATACCATTTGTCAACGCCCGTATACATTTTTACTATTTTGGTGATTCCAGGAATTTCTACCCTAGGCCGGTCGCTCCACAAAAGAAAAACCATTCACCTTAAAGGACAAACAAGAAACATCAAATGCCGCTTCTAAAGAACTATGTATGGCTTGATTCCCATCCTTACGAGATACGTAGGAGTGCCTAGGAACTTCCCCATGGGTCCAGCCTAACATTCGTGTTCGGTCCCTTGACCGGAACACTTCCCCATGGAACACATGGTAAATAGGGCTTATACCCTCATTCACATTGGGTTTCGTAATCACCTTATCATGTGTCTCCTGCTCTCCTTACCCCTTGGTCCGAGTTCTAAGACCTTAAACTAAGATCGCTTTCTAGAACTACATGCGGCTTGATTTTCACCCTTATGGGATATGTAGGAACGCCCTGACATTTCGTCTTGGGTCCTACCCCGGGAATCAGAGGTCTATTCCCCCCCTAACTGTCAGTCCTTTGTCCTGACTTCTCAGAGAGTTGTGTAACTGCAACATTAGCCCCGAATGTAGATACCCGAAGCTTGACGTACATTGAAATTACATTACATTTGCAAAATACTTAGTACATAACAAAAACACACACACAAGGATCGTAATAGTTTAGTGTCTTTGGAAACTAGGAATATAATCTTCTAATCCTGGTGAAAGATCTTCAACATCTCCCATAAAGATCTTCCTTTTTTTTATACCTAAAACCTTTCTTTATATCCTGGGGAAAATTAAACATAAAAGGGTGAGCTCAAATGCTCAGTAAGGGTAAACAAAATAAATATCAATCACATCATGTACATAAGCACATAACTTTTGGAAATCTTAACCTGTAAAAGAGATCATAATTTCATAATCTGAGATAACTCATGGTAGTGAAATGTAATCACAATAATCATAACTTAAAACATTAAACTTTGTGTCATGCACACATAATCATAGAGAATCATTTCATGTTAGTCAAGACTCATTGCCAAGACTATCTTAGTGGAAAAAGTCCCTTTCTGAACCGAGTCACCCTCGTTTCAGTCCTGTTTCACTGAACCGGTATAACCTACCATTCCAGCCATGTCTATCTCATGAGATATAAAATCTTTACCCAATGCATTGGAGGGAGATATAGGTCCCACCTATCTCATAATGATACCATTATTATGTGTGCCACAAAATCATAAATCATACATCATTGCATAACCCATGTAATAAAAATGGGAATCTTTAAACATCGTGACATCATAAAACAATTCATATAAGATAAAAGATTTCATAAAAATATTTCCATCACAACATAATCAAATCCATGTAATAATAGGGATATAAACAGAACCCTTTATTATCTTAGATGGAAAATAATTTTGATAAAACACTTGAACTTTATTCTTGAGGAAAATATCCTTTCTACTTCAAAAAAACACTTTTCCTTTCTTAACTTGTCATACAATTCTAAACTAAAATAAGTTGATTAAAAATAAACTTAAAAACTTTTAAAGGATGCCTTTTGGAAATAATGTTTTAAAAATCCATTCATGCCGTATAAGTTAAAAAAAACATTCTTCTCGTACTTTTGTCAGAAAAGTCAAAAAGTACCTCGTACAAAAAAAAGACAAAAGATTCCTTTCATATCTTTTACTAAAATCTCACCGAAGGGTAAAATTGGATTTAAAAAATTGTAGGTGGATGTAAATAATATTACTTATTGAAGAAACAAGGATGTGGATAATAAAATACACCCCAGTAAATACCAAAGTATAAACAATCTCGGATAAAAATGAGATTGTGATAGTTCCCTTACCTTAGGTCCTATTTTCTTCATAGGTGTCCGAACCTCTGGTATAATGATTTAAATAATGTCATTGACTTATTCTAGAATCATACTCATTGTTATGATATCATATATGGTTCACTTATGACTTTATATTACCCTTTCTTTTGTAAATTCTATGTTAAAGAGCATTTTGGGTAAAATTGTTTCATTTGTCGTCCGTGTTTTGACTTGTAATTATTCATATCACTGCTTAGATCATAATTACTTAATTCCAGAATATATAACATGATTTATATATAATATATATTCAGAATATACATATATATAATAAATTAGTGAATGGAAAGAAATACACCGTTCATGGAGACGGTAGGCCGTACGTACGCATGAACGCTGTTTTCGTTTCCTTATTGAGTTGAATGGAATTAAGTAGATGACATACATATATAAATAAATCTAGTATCTTTATAATGTCATATATTTCATTATTATTTATTATATATACTTTATAATCACTCTTAAATGTTTAACATGGAGAATGAATCTCATCGCGTCGTGGAGACGGTAGTCCGTACGTACGCACGAGCGATGATATCGTTTCCATAATTATTGAATTGAATTGGAGTGGATGATACAATATATCAGAATCAATATGATGTTATAATAAATATTTATAGTTATTATTTACACCATTATACCCATCCATGTAAGGTGGTGGTGGAAAATAGATTTCACCACGACGTGGAGACGGTATTCCGTACGTACGCACGCGCGGTGATTTCATTTTCCGTAGGATGGATAGATGGTGAAATAGGGTTGTTTCATAATTATAATAACATATCAGTATATGAGTGATACTGATTTTATTACTTCATAATGAAACAACCTAAGAAGAAGGAGTGGAAGAAGAAATAAAGGTGAAAGAATCGGTAACGGAAATTACCTCTTCTTTGAAGCGCCTCCTTGAGACCTCCTCTTAGGGCACTGAAATTGGTCTTTGAGGAAGACCATAACCTCTAGGATGTTGCTACGGAAGTGGAGAAGAGAATTTGGCATGGGTTGGCCGATCTTGAAGGCTCAAAGTTGTGTGAGGAAGAGAGGGAGGAGGTGTCCTTTTATAAGGGAGGAGAGGGGCACCTTTGGAATAACTAAAAATATTATTTTATTATAAAGTAAAGTTCGGTTTTAAATAGCTCCAAATTGATTTATTTAGAGGATAAGGTGGAGATGGGTAGAAATAATCTCATCCAATAGAATTTATACAAGTTTAGGTTCCTATTTTAACCTTATCATTTATATTTAACATTAAGTTAAATAATTTTACTTTTACCGTGTCTTCTTGTGTTCTTATACTATAAGGTTAATAAACTTACTATATCATGACAAACGAACCCCAAGTTGTTTACTATTAATATATATAACCTTATATAAGTCATTTGGCCGAACCATAGATTTTTAGGAATAAAATAACAATTAATAATATAATATTTGTTTTTAAAAACTATTTCATGTCAATTTTGACACTATTTAGTAATTGATTTTTGTGAAAATTCTAACAGAATGATAAGTTATAACAAAGTTAATTAAATCAATACTAACATGTCATATTAACCTATAAAATTAGTGGAATTCATAAAAAGTCTCAAATTATATTTATTTGAGTATTTATAACATCAATTATGTCAATATTTCATTAATAATATAATTACTCCATCATCGTTGTGTCATAAATAAATTAAATTATTTAATTTATAAAAATTAAAAATAAAATACCATTATGTAGGAAATATTTTTAGCTTTCTAATGAATATTTATAGTCGAATTTATCTTATGTATAACCCTATATTAAAAATGTTTTATTAAATAAACTTTGATTTTAACTCTTTTAACTCTTCTTTGAATTAAATAATAATAAATGTCCTAATCTAATTCAAGTGGGACTAAATGGTCATATTTTATTCCTAAGGTTTTTTTGGTCAAATTACACTTATCCAATAGAATTAGGATATGTGTTAGGGTAATAATAATATCATTTTTACCCTTAATTACCCTATTTACTTTTAACTGTGGTAAATAAAAGTAAAAAGTTACTATTTACCAAAAATTATTTTCATCTCATTGAACCACATTTTACTTACTGACATCAACCGTGTCTCTCAGATTTTTGAAATTACACTCACATAAGTGGTAAAATTAAGTTTTATGAAAAATTCAGTTTTTTTAACTACCACTTAGTTGTTTCACTATTCATCAAAAATTGAAAGTTTTCAGAAAAAAACCAAAAATTAGGCCTAAGCTATATTTGATATTATGAACTCAAAAATGATTTCTATTTTACCAAATTCAAAACATATCAGTTTCATTAATTAATTTAAAAATTAATTCCCGTCGTCAAAATAAAAGGCGTGTTTTTAAGAGATAATAACTATCAAAAGATTGACACTTGTTTATAACTGGTTTAAATGTGAAATTACATCAAATGACCAAAATTGTATTAAATTTTAAATATATATTCTAAATATACTTTAAAACCACTCAAATTAATAATTTATCACTATTAATTATTTCGATTGAAAAAGTTGTTTTTAATTAAAATTTAGTAATTTTCACTATTCATCAAAATATGAAAGTTATCCGAAAATCACCAAAATTTCACCCTAAGCTAATTTCGATATTCCGAATCCATAAATGAAGTCCATTTTGAAAAATAAAATTTACAAAATTTCAAAAAGTGGGTATTACTATTCATAACGGCTAGTTTTAATAATATCTTAATAGCATATCGTTGTTTAGCGAAACTTGGTGTTGCGTACAACACACGCTATTGTGGAAGGTCGCGATTGCGTTTAATTCAAGCCAGGTCAGAGATGTGTGTTGTGAAAGCTCCTTTTGGTGTAGCGTATAACACAATACATTAATGAAATTAAAAACAATATTTTTCATAAAATCTCGGGGTGTTACATTCTACCCCCTTAAAATGAATTTCGCCCTCGAAATTCTTCGGGGTTATAAATGGTTTACTATTCGAAAGTTTGTTTAATCGAAACCCACATCGTAAAAAGGAATACCAAAACTAATCTTTAAAAACAAAATTATGAAACGTAATGGTTACCCAAATAAACTAATCACTGTGTTTCCACATAGGTGAAAATATGGATATGGAAGAGAAATCTAACCATCATGTTCTGATGGAGAGTGGTAGAGAACATGGATATGGAAAAGCTAGCAATCACAAATCCATAAATTTGTGACAATCTAAGGTACCATCTGATTAATCAGATATAAGAGCACTAGGACAACATTTTTGGTTTTCAAGATCGTTTCCCTAAAGTTGAAGAATTTGAATTAGAATAAATACTTACTTTATTTTGGTACAATCTCACTGTTGTTCGTGCCTTGAACAATTTCCACTTCATCTCTTAAATAAATGAAGTTGAATTTGTTATTCGTGAAGTGTTAGTATGACAGGTCATTCCATCTGTCTCAAACAAAAGGTTAACAAAAGTTATTAAATATACATAAGTCATTCTTTAGTGAGATTAATCATATATGGTTCCTAAAATGGACTTATACTTCATATATCATACTGCTTAATATAATAAAACTTGTTTCTACTAAACAGGGACTTCCTGTAGGCTAGTGGTAGGCGATAAAGGCCAGTCGCACTTCGGTTATGGGTTCGATTCCCACAGCCTTGTCCGACGCGATGGGCTATCGCTCGTCCAACAGGTTGTCCTTTTTCTAAAACTATATTACTATAACATCCCATCAATAATATCAAAAAAAAGTTCTATCCTTAAACAATACTAACTTATGTCCAACATAATCCATTCCAATCTTTAGGCTTATCTAAAATACTTTGGTCCACTCTCATAACATAGTGAAAACGATTAACAGAGATTTAATACCATCGTTGATCCCCATATATCGTAATACTGCATTCCTATCTTGTTGGTCACATTCCAATCATTCGAAGGACTTAATCATGTATTCCATTGAACCTTAGTGAAAACATGAATGCAGTTAAAAGTTAACACTTTCCACAAACTAAAATCCTCAAAATTCTTTATAATCAAACCATGATATCACTTAGTCCTTATATCAATCATGAGCTCATGAATACTGTTAAACATTTCATTTTCTCGTTTTCCCTTCATTATGCGCATATCATCTTATTTCCAAAAATATCTCAATCACTTTGAATACCACATTAGACCAATACATAAATATTCCAATACTCCATGATACAACATTATTTTGGAATCCCATTACATAAACACTTAATTATTCCACCACATCGTTGTCATATTCAACATCGCCAATAGTGATCGCATGTGACTTACATTTGTCCTTTGCCTTAAGTGGTTGCTCATGTTGATCATCACTAACCCTTGGATTAGGGCATTTATTAGAATAATGCCCCATTTCCTTGCACTTGAAGCATTGAAGTGTTTGTGGTGCGTTCTCTGCAGTGGTTGCTTTATTCACATCATTAGAAACCCTTTTTCCATTACTTCGACACTCAGCTGCTCGATGACCTTCTTTTCTACACTTAAAAACATTTTCTAGTCCCTTTAAGACAATCTTCACCATGCTTCTTTCCACAATTTGTGCATAAGGAAACATTAATCTTCTTTTCACCATTATTCTGCGATTTCTCCTTGAACTCCATCTTTCGTTTCTTGTCAAAACCATGAGATGGATATGTAACACCAACTTCCATTTCTACCTTGATAGAACAACACACAATTTCTTCATAGCTACTGAAGTCTCTTTTAGATAATGCCCTTCAAAGACTTGGTTTTAAGCCACTGAAAAATAGATCAACTTTACTTTCAGGTTGGATGATAATGCCAGATGCATACCTTGAAAGTCTTGTAAAATTCGCTTCGTATATACCAACAGATTCATCATCCTTCTGCTTCAGCTCAAGAAACACCTTTTCCATCTTTGTTCGAAGAATAAGAGGGAAGTACTTACTAAAAAACAAGTTCTTGAACTCGTCCCATTCCATGGACTCAATTTCATCTCTTGGCCTCGTATTCTTGATAAGATTCCACCATTGATCAGCTTCACCTTCCAAAAGATATACTGCTAAGATGACTTTATCATGTTCAGAACATTAAAGAACTGAAAATATCTTTTCAGTGGTACTGATCCATTGTTCAGCAACAAGTGGATCGGATGTCCCAATGAAAGAAGGTGGACGTTTCCTCATGAAGGACTCAATAGAATATTGTCCCTTCTCTGCTCATTTGGAAGTGCAGAATGATTCATAGATTGTGTAAGTATAGCAATAAGATTTTACACTCCATGTCCCATAACATTTGTTTGTTCAGGAGGACAATCATTGCATTGTCCATTACATTGATCAACACGGTTCCTTCGTGTTCCAGCCATCGTCTAAAACCCAAAAAGAATAGTGTGAGAGGCAAAAATCATGCTAGGGAAAACAATATAATAAAGGGGGAGTACCTTCAACATCTAACATCTTAGGTTTAATTCTCAGATCATTACCGTAGTGCTAGGACTATATCCTATATGTATACTTATCCTTAGGGACATCCCTAGACATACCTTAGAAATATCTCTAGGGATCTCACTAACGTTTTCGTGTCCTAGTTTCCAAAGGATGACTAAACCTTTCCTCTGATACCAACTGTAGAGACCCGAAGCTTGACGTACATTGACATTACATTACATTTTCGGAATACTTAGTACATAACAAAAACACACACACAAGGATCATAATAGTTTAGTGTCTTTGGAAACTCGGAATATAATCTTCTAATCCTGGTGAAAGATCTTCAACATCTCCCATAAAGATCTTCCTTTTTTTATACCTAAAACCTTTCTTTATATCCTGGGGAAAAGTAAACATAAAAGGGTGAGCTCAAATACTCAGTAAGGGTAAACAGAATAAATATCAATCACATCATGTACAAAAGCACATAACTTTTGGAAATCTTAACCTGTAAAAGAGATCATAATTTCATAATCTGGGATAACTCATGGCAGTGAAATGTAATCACAATAATCATAACTTAAAACATTAAACTTTGTGGCATGCACACATAATCATAGATAATCATTTCTTGTTAGTCAAGACTCATTTCCAAGACTATCTTAGTGGAAAAAGTCCCTTTCTGAACCGAGTCACCCTCGTTTCAGTCCTGTTTCACTGAACCGGTATAACCTACCGTTCCATCCATGTCTATCTCATGAGATATAAAATCTTTACCCAATGCATTGGAGGGAGATATAGGTCCCACCCATCTCATAATGATACCATTCTTATGTGTGCCACAAAATCATAAATCATACATCATTGCATAACCCATGTAATAAAAATGGGAATCTTTAAACATCGTGACATCATAAAACAATTCATATAAGATAAAAGATTTCATAAAAATATTTCCATCACAACATAATAAAATCCATGTAATAATAGAGATATAAACAGAACCCTTTATTATCATATATGGAAAATAATTTTGATAAAACACTTGAACTTTATTGTTGAGGAAAATATCCTTTCTACTTCAAAAAAACATTTTTCCTTTCTTAACATGTCATACAATTCTAAACTAAAAGAATTTGATTAAAAATAAACTTAAAAAGTTGTAAAGGAATCCTTTTTTAAATAATGTTTTAAAAATCCATTCATGCCGTATAAGTTAAAAAAACATTCTTCTTGTACTTTTGTCAAAAAAGTCAAAAAGTACCTCGTACGAAAAAATGACAAAAGATTCCTTTCATATCTTTTACTAAAATATCACCGAAGGGTATAATTGGATTTAAACAATTGTAGGTGGATGGAAATAATATTACTTATTGAAGAAACATGGATGTGGATGATAAAATACACCCCAGTAAATATCATAGTATAAACAATCTCGGATAAAAATGAGATTGTGATATTTCCCTTACCTTAGGTCCGATTTTCTTCGTAGGTGTCCGAACCTCCTGTATAATGATTTAAATAATGTCATTGACTTATTCCAGAATCATACTCATTGTTATGATATCATATATGGTTCACTTATGACTTTATATTACCCTTTCTTTTGTAAATTCTATGTTAAAGAGCATTTTGGGTAAAATTGTTTCATTTGTCATCCGTGTTTTGACTTGTAATTATTCATATGATTCCTTAGATCATAATTACTTAATTCCAGAATATAAAACATGATTTATATATAATATATATTCATAATATATATATATATATATAATAAATTAATAAATGGAACGAAATACACCGTTCATGGAGACGGTAGGCCGTACGTACGCATGAACGCTGTTTTCATTTCCTTATTGAGTTGAAGGGAATTAAGTAGATGTCATACATATATACATAAATCCAGTATCTTTATAATGTCATATATTTAATTATTATTTCTTATATATACTTTATAATCACTCTTAAATGGTTAACATGGAGAATGAATCTCATTGCTTCGTGGAGACGGTAGTCCGTATGTACGCACGAGCGATGATATCGTTTCCATAATTATTGAATTGAATTGGAGTGGATGATACAATATATCAGAATCAATATGATGTTCTAATAACTATGTATAGTTATTATTTACACCATTATACCCATCCATGTAAGGTGGTGGTGGAAAATAGATTTCACCACGGCGTGGAGACGGTATTCCGTACGTACGCACGCGGGGTGATTTCGTTTTCCGTAGGATGGATAGATGGTAAAATAGGGTTGTTTAATAATTATAATAACATATAATTATATGAGTGATACTGATGTTATTTCTTCATAATGAAACAACCTAAGAAGAAGGAGTGGAAGAAGAAATAAAGGTGAAAGAATCGGTAACAGAAATTACCTCTTCTTTGAAGCGCCTCCTTGAGACCTCCTCTTAGGGCACTAAAATTGGTCTTTGCGGAAGACCAGAACCTCTAGGATGTTTCTAGGGAAGTGGAGAAGATAATTTTTCATGTGTTGGCAGATATTTAAGGCTCAAAGGTGTGTGAGGAAGAGAGGGAGGAGGTGTCCTTTTATAAGGGAGGAGAGGGGCACCTTTGGAATAACTAAAAATATTATTTTATTATAAAGTCAAGTTCGGTTTTAAATAGCTCCAAATTGATTTATTTCGAGGCTAAGGTGGGGAGGGGTCGAACTCATCTCATACAATAGAATTTAGACAAGTTTAGGTTTCTATTTTAACCTTATCATTTAGATTTAACATTAAGTTAAATAATTTTACTTTTACCGTGTCTTCTTGTGTTCTTATACTATAAGGTTAATAAACTTACTATATCATGCCAAACGAACCCCAAGTTGTTTAGTATTAATATATATAACCTTATCTAAGTCATTTGGACAAACCTTAGATTTTTAGGAATAAAATAACAATTAATAATATAATATTTGTTTTTAAAAACTATTTTATGTCAATTTTGACACTATTTCGTAATTGATTTTTGTGAAAATCCTAACAGAATGATAAGTTCTAAAAAAGTTAATTAAATCAATACTAACATGTCATATTAACCTAGAAAATTATTGGAATTCATAAAAAGTCTCAAATTATATTTATTTGAGTATTTATAACATCAATTATGTCAATATTTCATTAATAATATAATTAATCCATCATCGTTGTGTCATAAATAAATTAAATTATTTAATGTCTAAAAATTACAAATAAAATACCATTATGTATAAAATCTTTTTAGATTTATAATGAATATTTATAGTAGAATTTATCTTATGTATAACCCTATATTAAAAATGTTTTATTAAATAAACATTTTAACTCTTTTAACTCTTCTTTGAATTAAGTAATAATAAATGTCCTAATCTAATTCAAGTGGGCCTAAATGGTCATATTTTATTCCTAAGGTTGTTTTTGGTCGATTTACACTTATCCAATAGAATTATGACACGTTTTAGGGTAATAATAATATCATTTTTACCCTTAATTACCCTATTTACTTTTAACCGTGGTAAATAAAAGTAAAAAGTTACTATTCACCAAAAATTATTTTCATCTCATTGAACCACATTTTACTTAATGACATCAACCGTGTCTCTCAGATTTTTGAAATTCCACTCACAGAAGCGGTAAAATTAAGTTTTATGAAAAATTCAGTTTTTTTAACTACCACTTAGTGGTTTCACTATTCATCAAAAATTGAAAGTTTTCAGAAAAAAACCAAAAATTAGGCCTAAGATATATTTGATATTATGAACTAAAAAATGTTTTCTATTTTACCAAATTCAAAACATATCATTTTCATTAATTAATTTAAAAATTAATTCCCGTCGTCAAAACAAAAGGCGTGTTTTTAAGAGATAATAACTATCAAAAGATTGACACTTGTTTATAACTGGTTTAAATGTGAAATTACATCCAATGACCAACATTGTATTAAATTGTAAAAATATATTCTAAATATACTTTAAAACCACTGAAATTAATAATTTATCACTATTAATTATTTCGATTGAAAAAGTTGTTTTTAATTAAAATTTAGTAATTTTCACTATTCATCAAAATATAAAAGTTATCCGAAAATCACCAAAATTTCACCCTAAGCTAATTTCGATATTCCGAATCCATAAATGAAGTCCATTTTGAAAAATAAAATTTACAAAATTTCAAAAAGTGGTCATTACTATTCATAACGGCTAGCTTTAATAATATCTTAATAGCATATCGTTGTTTAGCGAAACTTGGTGTTGCGTACAACACACGCTATCGTGGAAGGTCGCGATTGTGTGTAATTCAAGCCAGGTCAGAGATGTGTGTTGTGAAATCTCCTTTTGGTGTATTGTATAACACAAGACATTAATGTAATTAAAAAGAATATTTTTCATAAAATCTCGGGGTGTTACACCGAATAAGTTCTGTATTCCCCATAATGATGTAGGGAAGCAACATTTCCCTCACCAGTGAGGTCCTGTCTAAAAGTAGGGATAATCCGTGACTAGATTAATACATCCACCTAATGTGCCTTTCCCATGGTGGCGTAATATTGGGAGTGTTGGATTCCATATTAACAAACCATCACTCCGCTTTCCATTCTTCGCCTGCCCCTTTAAGCGGATCTTCATCATCTTTCATGTTTGATGGGACCCCCTAAAAGTATGGATGCTCGAACTATGGTCCGCCTGCTATCCTGGGCCAACGTTCTGGAAGACTGGTCATGTTTGGAGGGACCACCTAACAGTATGGATGCTCGACCCATGGTCTTCCTGCTGTCCTAGGGCAACGTTCCGGAAGACTGATCAATGATATTTGAGTCGGGCCCCATGTTACGAACATGGTCAGCAGTCAGCCCTCATTTGTTGTCCCCATTTCAGGCTAATATGACATCGATGATGCGTTTCCACTGTGATCAATAGCTATCGTCCATCGCCACACCCCTCCTATAGTGTGCCAAATTTGGGTAACGTGATTCACCTTTTTCATCTCCCTATGTTCAGATTGATTCCTATTCCCCTGGAATTTCCCCGCTCATGCACTAGAGCATGATGAGAAGACGATACATCAATTGGTCTAAGGTCCTATGCCTTTGGTTGGTCCTCCCTCGTCTTCTTGGGAACCCGGGATTGAATTTCGAATTCCCGGAGCCTGGTCGACACTCTCACAATCGAACAAAGTGATAGTACGAGACTCCTTTGTTTCTCACGACCCACATGAGCTTAGGGATGGGTTGATATTTATTTCAGGATTATGGTTGAGCATGTTAAACCACAGGGAAAAGTATGATTAAGCAAAGCGGCAAGTAAATAGGCTTGTCTATACATACAGTTTAGGGAAAAAACAGAAAGCAGCGGAGTGGGAAAAGTGTAGGGTTTTGCCCAAAACAAGGCCCCCTAAGGGTCGACTTCCTGGATGGATCTCTCCAACGCTGCCACCCTTTTGCTGGTGGCCTGAAGAACTGCCTCCCGTCCCATGAGAACTATTTCTTCATCAACAGCCATGGAAGGCAGCTCACCGACCCTGGCCTGTGCCCGTGCCTGTTCGCCTTGGAGCTCGGTAATCTGGCGACTCACTTCTATGAGTTGATCTTGAGAATTCGTCAGTTGGGCCCTCAGCTGCTCTACAAGCTCAGGGCAGTCTACAATGAACACCTCTTGCTCCTTCTCCTATTCCTTGAGGCGTCAGACTTCCTGTTCCGCCCTCAAAATGGCCCGGGTACTCCCTAAGTCCTCCTGGCACCGAATGACATCGGCGCGCCGGCTTCCCTCCCGCATCTTCTCGCCCATGTAATTAGGGAATGTCAGAAGAAGATGTTGAGAATCCACCCCACCAGCACACACGAAGCGTAGCCAGGTGTGGAGAGACTCCATCTGCTTTAGCCATTCCACTTGGGGCTAATTGAGGAAACGTCAGATGCACTTCCATCCCTTGCGTCTCGTCATCCGACTCTCCTCGGCTGCTTCCAAATATGAATCATCAAATTCTTCGGGGTCAGTAGGCTTGTAGATAGGGAAGACAACCAATAGGGAAGTATCAGGTTCTTCCTCAGAGATTCCTCCCAGGGGAATAGGTTCTTCAGCATCTGGATGACCTTCCTCTCTCCCCTCGGTTCCGCTGGCACCCGCATCAGCTTCTGGCCCTGCCCCAACGGTAGCACCACCGATATCCTCCACTCCCTAGTCACCAATCACCAGATCCAACTCAATTTGGGAGGCATGTCCTGGATGGGGTGGCACATGTGTCATTGGCATGCTAACAGATGGCTCGGGCTCAGCAGCCCGACGGGCCTCCAACGCCGTGATCACTGTACAGACAAGGAGCACCCTGATCAGTTGAGACCTCTGACAGTGAGTACCGGTATCAAAGAAAATAACTTATAGGAACCCAAGGCATCAACCTATATTTCTCTAGCCGCTACAGGAGATGTCGTGGCGGGGGATCCCTTAGCACTTGTCAGCTCAATAACGAGCACCGATTCCCCACTTTGCCCTATTGACACCTCCTACTCTCTTTCGGCCGGAGAGGCTTGGTCAGTTCCGATGTGCTCCTGAGTAAGACATGGAATATGGGTTAAGGGTTGCAAAGGAAAAGTAATACATGAGAAGAAGGGTAAGGCTTAGAGCCTACCTCGAGTAGTTCGGTCACGTCCATGTCGGAGCCGATGATCTCACCGCTTTCTCAGAGACTTCCTTGGAGGGACGCCCCTAGATATCCTTCACCTTAAAACTCCCATTCTTCATATTTTTCACCTTTTCCTTCTCCATCGGCCCACTCTCCTATTTCATCACCCTCTGATTCATCCCTGTCATCCTCCCCCGGTGGAATCCTCTCCGGATCATGCTCCCGGTCGAGCAGCACCTTCACCAAGAGAGGTGGCTCTGCACGCCGACCTCACTGGTGTGTGTATGTGTCCATGTTCATTAGGTATGCATGCCACCGGTGGAAGTCCCCTCTATTGGTGACCCGAACAAGCCCGACCTCCGATAGCTGGATCCCTTCCTGCATTATTGTCTGCCAGAGTGATTCAGTACTCATTGATTGCCGCAGGGTTATCCAAGCCAACGACAGTGTGGGGAAAATGGTATCCTGGGAAGGTTAAAGGAAGTATTTTATTTGATTCCAAGGAAGTTCCATGCCCGCTGTGTAAGACCCTCCTCCTGTAGGGAACGAGGGTGCGGCCGCACCATGCGATGCCCCCACCTCTAAAGTCTCAGCTTGCGCATGCCCCCTTTCCTGAGGTGTTGCTGGTCCTCTCCTAGCGGCACCCCGCCTACTCTCTCACCACCGAGGTTCTGCGATGAAAACCTTGAGCTGCCGGACACACTTTCATAGAAGCCCCTCAGGGTATTCTATGGTCCAATGGTCAGTGTTCTCATTTGAGAGGCCCGTATCGGCTCCGGTGGGCGGAAAAGTGATGATGTCACCAGAGACGTAGGTTGTAAACATGTGGCACAACTGGAGAAGAACACATGTATGCATCTCTTCTTAGACATCTGTGTGTACCCTCTTCAGCATTTTCTGGAGGCTTCCAAAATTCCTAGCGAATCGGGACAACATATAAGGCTTGCAGAAAATCTTCCCATCAATCCGAGCCACGAGTACCCCGCCTCTGATGCTTTGGAAGTATTTATTCTACTACAACAAGCCTTGAAATTCATCTACTAGATGACCATTTGGGGTAGGTAATGGGATGAAGGAGAAGTTGGTGTGGTTTCCGATCCTGATCCGTATCCCCTCCTAATTGAGCATCATTGGCGCGGCCCCAACAATGTTCAGCAGAGAGGGTCACAGGCCGTTTCCTGGGGGACGAATGGCATTTGGGAGGGTGTAACAGCCAAAATGAGCCGCAAACCAGCCATGGAAGACCTAGAATAGGCTGCATACTCTCCGAGATGATCGCCCTCTCGAGATCCATCCCAAGATGGCATATAGTCAGGCCAGCACGGGGAACCCAAGATCGAACCTTTTGTTGGAATCCATGATGCCCACCATCACCAAGGTCACAGGGAGGATGTCCATCCTTACTTCCCATACCGGAAAGAGACACCCACTCGGGAACGTGGAAAGGAATCTGGCATACCAGACATTCGGGTCTCGAGCCTCATTGACGTTGTAGCCCCATGATTCGTATCGCCCCGTCTCCAGGATCCTCCAGTAGGATCTGCTCTTGCTCCTCTGAACCGTGGTTGGACATCGCTTTCCCCACCCTGACATCTTGACCTCTGGGTCCTTCTCTAAGAACAGGCTGAACCGGTCCTTGTAGGCAATGTCATTCAGAAAGTCCTTGACCTTCAGCCTCTCCTTGTCCAACTCCAGCAGGTTCCACGTCAGTATGGGGAAAAAAAGGAGAAGCACATGAAAAAATTACATCCTACACAGAAGGCCCTGGGATTCGAGAAAGGTCCTAGCACCGTTGCGAAATAATTTTGCGCATGCGCCCCGCGCGGTTGATATTTCGCGCCGCCGCATCGGTCACACAATTATTTCACGCAAACCTGTCATTCAGTGCCACTAGAGGCCTATAAAAGAAGGTGACCCCCTTCCTTTTCGGGGCTGAAGAATTTGAACCGCCTCTCATGTGTGTAATTGGCATTTCGCGCACATGCAATATGGCCTTCAGGTAGGGTTTTTTTTCGTGCCAAGTCGCCCCGGGATCTGCCTTCACACGAGATCACCCTGTCAAAGACTAAACTCCAACCCCTCAGGTTCTACACCCCTGCACGCAATTCCTTCCATTGCACACATGCCTGTCAGTTGTGCGCAATCTTTGCACGCCCCCTGTCCTTACGCTCGACCCTCGTCACCTGCGCGTAATTCTGCCACCTTGCGCGCAATCCATTCAAGTCATGCAAAGGATCGACCACCCTTATTTCGTGCAACCACTAGGGATTCACATAATCCTATGGTGCTTTTAACCTCGGTGCTCCCTGGGTATTCCCTATGTGCGAGTCTGATGCCCTCCTTCCGGGTGCCATTTGCAGGTGTCCTGTGCACCTCGGGCATTCGTATCATGTATAGTTTTCCCGTACAGCCTTCTTGGCTTGTACGAAGAAATTTCAAAGTCCCATGGACAATCCTTCCCATTTCATTGGTTCACCTCATGCTTCTTCACATAGGCACGCTAACGACTATGGCTTCTTTTCATAGCCACGCTAACGTGGACCCCTCGATGATTCTCCCTACGACACCCCCTCTCTATGGCCTGGACAATTCCTTCCCTTCCACAAGGGGTAGAGGGAACATGTTATGTATGTCCTAGAGGTGTAGAGCCATCCCACCTCGTCTGAGATACATGACTTTAAACTACCGAGGAGCTCGTCCTCAACACGTGACGTTAAACTATGACCCGGCCTCGTGCCTCGCACGCAAGGTCCCCCCACCTTGGACATCCTCTACGCCCGCTCGTCTCCATGGGGATGGTGGGGTCATCCCTCCTAGGGGTGATTTATTAGAGTGGCGTTTATTCGCCGGGAAGGGAAACCACCTTGGTGTAAGCCCCTATCCCTTCTTGCGGAAGGTAGCACCCATGCACCTCCGTACTTCCCCGGTGCCAGGGCCAGCGGAGAGCATGATGGGAAGTGGGACTCTTCCTTTTTTCGGTCCCAAATCCCTCTCCCTTTGCGCTTTGACACCCTTGGGCCTCCATCCTAGAGTAATTCTAGACACCATGGGCCACTCAACACATAAGCCCCAATTTTCTCCCCACGGACGCACCCCTCACGACGTGATCGTCAGGTCCCTGCAACCTCTAGTTTCTCACACTGAGCATGAACCCCGTGATCTTACATTGAGCACCGAACCTGACTACTATCAGTGAACTACAAGGACTTTGATACATGTCAAGTCATGGTACATAGGAAGCCTCCACGAGGTTCAATCCCACCCATCGGACCCTCGGTCCATCATTCACGTCGGTTCTCCGACACCACTATGGGCCGTCTTAGAGCATAAGCCCCATACCACCCCGAACTACGGGGAATTTGATCTATGTCATGGAATGGTATATTGGAAGCCTCCATGAGGTTCAAGGCCCACCACCATGGGACTTCTCAGAGTGTAAGCCCCATTCCATCCCGAACTATAGGGACTTTGATCCATGTCAAGGCATGGTATGTAATAATCCTCCACGATGTTCAAGCCCCACCACCATGGGTCGTCTCAGAGCGTAAGCCCCATACCATCCTGAACCACAGGGAAATTGATCCATGTAAAGGCATGGTACGTTGGAAGCCACCATGAGGTTCAAGCCCCACCATCATGGGCTCCCCCGGAGCATAATCCCGGAAGGCCTCTGTCCCACATGACTTTAAACTGCATTTCATCTAACTACGCGGACTTTGATTCCCCGCCATGGGGATACATAGGAAGCCTCCACGGGGTTCAATCCCAACACCCATTTCTCATCCTGACCTCTCCCTCAAACCCACACACCTCAGTAAGATCATTCCCTCACCCAGTGGTTTTACTCCCTCTGGGTCCCATCCATGCATTCATTCTCACGGGTCACCTCTTTAGGCATCCCACCGTATCATTGAACTACGCAGACTTTGATTCCCTGCCGTAGGGATATGCAGGAAGTCTCCTTGAGACCCAAGAACAAATCCATTATTCATCATGATTCTTACCCAGGCTGCCACATCCTAGTGGGACCATGCCGCTTTGTTCCCCTCCATGGTATCTAGGAAGCCGCCCACGTGCTGGCCCCAACATCATTGTTCCCTCCAGGGGGTTCTTCAATCTGATCCATTCCAGCTAGTGTTCTGATCAGTCTGATCCATCCCCACTGGATGATAAACTTACGGCATACCATGTGTTAAACATGGGAAGCTGAGGAAAACCTTAGATACTTGCATATGGCATACAGTTCTCCTCGTTCGATGTGGGATGCATCGGGCTTCTATGCCCTCGAGAAGCCCTAAAATAAGGGAAACAAGACAGACATGCCAATTCCCCAGCATCAAGAAATTCCAGTGATGCCCCAACATGACTAATATCCTAACTGAAGGTTGTTTCCCTGATAGAACCCCTTGGAAGGTCCTGATAGAAGCGGCGTAATTAACTGGTGTCTATGAAGATATGGCGTCGGGAAGGGATTCACGAACAACGACTTAATCTATGAGGGAGACCTAGACTAGGTGATGAGCTCCGAGGAGGAATCAATGGAAGGAATAACTCACATCCCATCATCCCGGTTTAGATCAAGGAGTAGACGTCCCTGAATAAGGAACGAATGCCGCTCGCCTTTGGAAAGCGGGAATGCGGGACCACAGCAGCACATCCTTTACGTGACGGATGCACGTGCGTCCCAGGAGAAAGTGTCGGAAACAATGTTACAGGGTACATCAACCTTGAAAAATCAGGGACCACCTAGAATTCAATTCGGAATGCTCATCCTGGGTGACTCTGTAGTAGTACATTTCATAGAAAATGGGTGAAAAAGCCTCTGATTTTCATCCAAATCACCCAGTAATGAAATGTCGTCAAATTTATTTCTTTGGGGACTAAAATACCTATGAATTCATATTTAAATAGATAAAATAATGAAAATATGTTCACACAACCACTTTCAATATAATAAAATAAGTGTAAATGTCCTATGCATAACAGTGCATCAAAACTCCCCAACACTTGGTTGATTGTTTTTCCTCAAAAAAATGAATAGACAAATATTTTAGAGGAATTACCAAATAAATAGGTAGAAGTATCAAATATTATATCAATCAAATGAATATGTTATTTGAATTAATTATTTTTAAGAATTACTACATTCATACTTCATGGCTATCTAAATTTGAGAAATTAGCTAACAAGGAATGCTTAATAAAAAAAATCCAACCATTCATTCATAAATCAATTTTTCTTAAAAATGAATTTTCCCTTATTCATTCAAAGAAAGTAAAAAACTCCATTTCTATCTCATCATTCATTTATATTGGTTAAGATACGGTTTCGTCATTGCTAAGTGGTGGGATCGCACTTTTATAGGTCAGCGACCCTCATTGACTTGCATATTTTGGAACACGATGAACGGTCATAAAAAATATTGGGCATACATTTTCATATCTCGAATTTTTTTCATTGGGATGAGATACTAGCATTAAATTGGGAAAAAATATTTAGGTCAACACATGATGAAAATTTGGAGGATGTAAAGAGTTTTTTAAATTAAGACCGTATTATAACCACTAATACAGAAACAATAATTCCCATGCCTCACCTATATCTATGAAAAAATTTAATTCCATTTTAAGGGGTTCCATAATTTAAATTACTCCATCACATAATTCATTTAAAAAAAGGATTCTAAATGAATTAATAAAGGTTCTTATCAAGTGTTATAATGTTCATTCATATCACAAACAAGGTTTTTCAATCTGGAAATATGAGAAGTTTTTAGAAATAATTCCCCAAAATTCATTTTTTATTCAATTGATATAATACGATGGCACCTATAACAACCCTATAGAAAAATCTTATACAAACATGTCATACTAGGTATTTTTTCAAGAATTCAACCTAATTGGGTTCCATATGTGGGTTCCATCCCCCACACCTAAGACTAGCCACAATCCCCCATGAAGGTAGTAAGGCGGAGAAGGGTGGGCAAGGTATGCATGCAATGGGGGGGGGGGATAAAAAGAAATAAAAGAAATGATTGAGAACTGAAAAACGGCCTTGGAAATATGAAAATGAGATGGAAGTAATCAGTGTGGAAGAGCCTTCCCAGAGGAAGAGTGTCCTGAAGATGGAAAGAGTGTGTCACCTACTAACTAAACTAGAAAACTAGAAAAGTGAAGTAAGAAAACCAAAGAAGCAGCAGGGAGAACTAAAAGGATGCCCACAATCACACCATGAACATTAAACAAAACTATGGAAAAGAGATGTTAACAATGTCTCATAAGATAGTTGTACAAAAATAACATAACAAAACATAATTAGTTTCATCCCATGGAGGGAGTATAGGGATCGAAAAATTGTGCACAGAAGACTTAATCACAGGTGGGGTCGATAGTAGGCAGAGTGGTGTCCATACCTTCGGTGGGAGCTAAGGTGGTGGAGGGACCACACATCGGTGAGGATCTACAAGAATGATTAGACAGAAATGGTGCATCTCCCTACATGTAACAGGAGGGAGGATGGCTGGCCATGACCTCATAGAGATCAGGAGGTTGAAGATTGGCCAGGCTGAGCCCTTCCACCTCCATCCTAGTTATCTCAAAATGTATATGGAACATCTAATACTAGTCAAGCTTCCACTTCCAGAAGAGGTCCATGTTGGCATATGGGGTTCACTACAGGTTGGGTTATGAGGGATAGGGTGTGAAATGTGGTGGGGTCATATAAGTTGGGGAAGTGGTGGTGGGTGAAATAGTTTATCTTGGGGAGAGGATTAGTGGGAAGTAGCATGTGAAATGGGAGGTTCCTCTTCCTCAGCAGCCTTATGTTGGGGTTCATCCGGGGGGACCATGGGATGGCTGTGATGCTGATACCTGATGCCATCATACTCAAGAATCCACATACACTGGATGAGGGTAATGTCAATGAAAGGGGATGGTGGAAGCACAATAAATTATGTCTCATCAAATTCAATATCCAATCTATCCATCAAGAGGGCGATAAATGGGCCGACTGAGATATCCCCTTTTGGTTTAGAAAAAATAGTCTTCAAGTATTGTGAAAATAGGAAAACAAGGTTAACCTCATCACTGGTGATCATGGAGTGTGGGATGAAAAAATCCTGATTACTAACATTTCCATCACTATCTGACCAAGCTGTGATGCCTTTGGTGACAATCCGATGCAAAATACGATTAATGAGATTAAGTAGTTAGGATGGCTTGGATTTTTGGGGAACATATGAATCAGCGGGTTGGTTATTGGTGACCTTGATGGATCCGGAATCTATGGGGTCCCATTAAAGGGGTGCCTCAGCATGGGCGACCTTTTCCATATATTCGTGACCACAAATTCCAATTAATGTGGCGAAGTCATTGAGGTGAACTCACTAAGGAGAAAACTGAACTATTTTTTCATCAAGAATAAGGTGGTATCACCTTTGGCCTCACTCAACTAGCCTTGAAAATCTTCATTGTAATGATCACAACACAAGAAGGTTTCCATAAATTCTAAAACTAGCTTCTTGAATGGGGTTTGGTGAATTAGAAGGGATCTAGTAAGGTTTCCTCAGGGTATGAATGATTTTAGTTCTTCTGTTTCAAATTAAGGAGGGGTATTGACCTCCCAAGTTACCAACATCTTATATCTCCAACATTCTTCCTTTTTGCGGAATTTAAAGTGGGGACCAGGGGTGGAGGCATAACCAGAAGCATGATATTGCTTTGAGGAGGACATTATGGGTTTGGGTTTTGGAACCTATAGAAAGTGGAGTACACACAACAAAATTACACAATTTTCAATTATAATATATAGAAAATTTAATAAATAAGATGAAAAAACTTAAAAAAAACCTTAGGAAAATCTCAAATATGGAAAATTAAATACCAGAATTAGGGATTGATGAGAAATAATTCATTGTTCTTGTGTGTGAAAATGAATCAGTGAAAAAACAATGGGAAGAGAGAAGAAAGTAAAGAAAAAAAAGAATTGGAAAAGAAAATAAAATAGGGGAAAATTAAAGGGTTGGATGAACCCTAGGGATAAAAGTGATAGACAAGAAGAAGAGAAAAATAAAAGGATAAGAAAGACGAATAGAAATATTTCCATGGTGGAAGATTCGATCGAAGGGAGAAGAAAGGATTAAAGGAGGTAGAGAGGAGAAGGGGGAGGTAATGGTCCATGGGAAGGATGAAACACATGATTTGGGTAGGGGAGAGATTTTTGGGGTTTTAATACATGTTTGGAGTTTATATGGATTCACAGTTTGAAAAACTATGTGCTAACCGTGAATTTGGATACTGGAATGGGCTCTTCAAGGTTTAGGGTTATGACACATAATTTTTCAAACCATGCACCAAACGATGCCCTTCTTTTCCCTATTGACAAATCCTCCTCTCTTTCGGCAGGAGAGGCTTGGTCAGTGTCGATGTTCTCTTGAGTAAGACATGGAAGATGGGTTAAGGGTTGCAAAGGAAAAGGAATACAGGAGAAGAAGGGTAAGGGTCAGAGCCTACCTCGAGTAGTTCGGTCACGTCCATATCGGAGCCGATGATCTCACCACTTTCTCAGAGACTTCCTTGGAGGGACTCCCCTAGAGATCCTTCACCTTCAAACTCCCATTCTCCATATTTTTCACCTTTTCCTTCTCCATCGGCCCACTCTCCTGTTTCATCACCCTCTGATTCGTCCCTGTCATCCTCCCTCGGCGGAATGCTCTCCGGACCATGCTCCTGGTCGAGCAGCACCTTCACCAAGAGAGGTGGCTCCGCACTCCGACCTCTCTGGTGTGGGTATGTGTCCATGTTCATTAGGTATGCATGCCACCAGTGTAATTCCACTCTATCGGTGACCCGAACAAGACTGACCTCCGGCAGCTCGATCCCTTACCGCATTATTTTCTGCCAGAGGGATTCAGTACTCATTGATTTCCGCAGGGTTATCCAAGCCAACCACAGTGCGGGGAAAATGGTATCCTAGGAAGGTTGAAGCAAGTATTTTATTTTCTTCCTAGGAAGTTCCTTGGCCGCTCTGTAGGACCCTCCTCCTACAGGGAATGAGGGCGCGGCCGCGCCATGCGATGCCCCTGCCTTTGAAGTCTCGGCTTGCGCATTACCCCTTTCCCGAGGTATTGTTGGTCCTCTCCTAGAGGCACCCTGCCTACTCTCTCACCACCGAGGTTCTGCGATTAGAACCTTGAGCTTCCGGACGCGCTTCCATAGAAGCCCCTCAGGGTATTCTATGGTCCAAGGTTCAGTGTACTCATTTGAGAGGCCCGTATTGGCTTCGGTGGGCGAAAAAGTGATGATGTCACCAGAGACGTAGGTTGTAAAATGTTCCACAACAGGAGAAGAACACAGGGATGCATCTCCTCTTGGACATCTGTGTATACCCTCTTCAGCATTTGCTGGAGGCTTACAAAATTCCTAGAGAATTAGGACAACATATAAGTCTTGCAGAAAATCTTCCCATAAATCCGAGCCACGAGTACCCTGCCTCTGATGCTTTGGAAGTTTTTATTCTGCTACAACAAGCCTTGAACTTCATCTACCAGCTGACCATTTGGGGTAGGGAATGGGATGAAGGAGAAGTTGGTGTGGTTACCGATCTTGATCTGTATCCCCTCTTCTTTGAGCGTCATTGGCACGGCCCCGACAATGTTCAACAGAGAGGGTCGCAGGCCGTTTCCTGGGGGAAAAATGGCATTTGGGAGGGTGTAGCAGTCACTATGAGCCGCAAACCAGCCATGGGTGATCTGGAAGGGGCTTCATACTCTCCGAGATGATCGCCCTATCGAGATGCATCCCAAGATGGCATATATTCAGGCCAGCATGGGGAACCCAAGATTGAACCTTTTGTTGGAATCCATGATGCCCACCATCACCAAGGTTGTGGGGAGGATTCCCATCCTTACATCCCGTACTGGAAAGAGCCACCCACTCAGGAATGTGGAAAGGAATCTGGAATACCAGACATTCGGGTCTCGTGCCTCATTGATGTTGTATCCCCATGATTCATATAGCCCCGTCTCCAGGATCCTCCAGTAGGATCCGCTCCTGCTCCTCTGAACCACGGTTGGAAACCGGTTTCCTCACCTTGACATCTTGACCTCTGGGTCCTTCTCCAAGAACAGGCTGAACCGGTCCTTGTATGAAATGTCATTCAGAAAGTCCTTGACCTTCAGCCTCTCCTTGGCCAACTCCAGCAGGTGCCACGTCATTGGCGCGGCCCCGACAATGTTTGCGATGATCAGATTCTGAGGGAAATACCGAAATGCAGGGCCCATGGGCCGCTGTCGCCCATGGATATGTTGCATGAAAAAAGGAGAAGCACACAAAAAAATTACATCCTACACAGAAAGCCCTGGGATTCGAGAAAGGTCCTAGCACCGGTGCGAAATAATTTCACGCATGCGCCCCGCGGGGTTGATATTTCGCGCCGCCGCATCGGTCACACAATTCTTTCATGCAAACCTGTCATTCCACGACACTAGAGGCCTATAAAAAGAAGGAGACCCCCTTCCTTTTCGGGGCTGAAGAATTTGAACCGCCTCTCATGTGTGTAATTGGCATTTCGCGCGCATGCAATATGGCCTTCAGGTAGGGTTCTTTTTCGTTCCAAGTCGCCCCGGGATCTGCCTTCACATGAGATCCCCCCTGGCATAGACTAAAATCCAACCCCTCGGGTTATACACCCCTGCACACAATTCCTGCCATTGCGCACAAGCCTGTCAATTGCGTGCAATCCTTGCATGCCCCCTATCCTTACGCTCGACCCTCGTCACCCGTGCGTAATTATTCCACCTTGAGCGCAATCCATTCAAGTCGTGAAAAGGATCGGCGACCCTTATTTCGTGCAACCACTAGGGATTCACATAATCCTTCGGTGCCTTTCACCTCGGTGCTCCTCGGGTATTCCATATGTGCGAGTCTGATGCCCTCCTTCCATGTGCCATTTGCAGGTGTCCTGTGCACCTCGGGCATTCGTATCATGTATAGTTGTCCCGTACGACCTTCTTGGCTTGTACGAAGAAATTTCAAAGTCCCTTGGACAATCCTTCATGTTTCATTGCTTCACCTCATGATTCTTCACATAGGCATGCTAACGACTATTGCTTCTTTGCATAGCCATGCTAACGTGGACCCCTTGATGATTCTCCCAACGACACCCCCTCGCTACGACCTGACCAATGCCTTCCCTTCAACAAGGGGTAGAGGGAACAAGTTATGTAAGTCCTAGAGGTGTAGAGCCATCCCACCTCGTCCGAGATGCAGGACGTTAAACTGCCAAGAACCTCGTCCTCAACACGTGACATTAAACTATGACCCGGCCTCGTGCCTTGCACGCAAGGTCCCACCACCTCGGACATCCTCTACGACCGCTCGTCTCTATGGGGATGGTGGGGTCATCCCTCCTAGGGGTGATTTATTAGAGTGGCGTTTATTCGCAGGGAAGGAAAACCACCTTGGTGTAAGCCCCTATCCCTTCTTGCGGAAGGTAGCACCCATGCACCTCTATACTTCCCCGGTTCCAGGGCCAGCAGAGAGCATGATGGGATGTGGGACTCCTCCTTTTTTCAGTACCAAATCTGTCTCCCTATACACTTTGAAACACTTGGGCCTCCATCCTAGAGTAATTCTAGACACCATGGGCCGCTCAACACGTAAGCCCCAATTTGCTCCCCACGGACGCACCCCTCACGATGTGATCGTCAGGTCCCTGCAACCTCTAGTTTCTCACACTGAGCATGAACCCCGTGAGCTTACATTGAGCACCAAACCTGACTACTATCTGCGAACTACGAGGACTTTGATTCATGTCAAGGCATGGTACATAGGAAGCCTCCACGAGGTTCAATCCCACCCATCGAATCCTCGGTCCATCATTCATGCCGGTTCTCCAACACCACCATGGGCCGTCTTAGAGCGTAATCCCCATACCATCCCGAACTACGGGGAATTTGATCCATGTCAAGGAATGGTATATTGGAAGCCTCCATGAGGTTCAAGGCCCACCACCATGGGATGTATCAGAGCGTAAGACCCATTCCATCCCAAACAATAGGGACTTTGATCCATTTCAAGGCATGGTACGTAAGAATCCTCCACGAGGTTCAAGGTCCACCACCATGGGCCGTCTCAGAGCTTAAGCCCCATACCATCCTGAACTACAGGGAAATTGATCCATGTCAAGGCATGGTACATAGGAAGCCACCATGAGGTTCAAGCCCCACCATCATGGGCTCCCCCAGAGCGTAATCCCTGAATGCCCCTGTCCCGCATGACGTTAAACTGCATTTCATCTAACTACGCGGACATTGATTCCCCACCATGGGGATACATAGGAAGCCTCCATGAGGTTCAATCACAACACCCATTTCTCATCCTGACCTCTCCCTCGAACCCACACACCTCGGTAAGATCATGCCCTCACCCAGTGGTTTTACTCTCTATGGGTCCCATCCATGCATTCATTCTCACGGGTCACCTCTTTAGGCATCCCACCATATCATTGAACTACGCAGATTTTGGTTCCCTGCCGCAGGGATATGCAAGAAGTATCCTTGAGACCCAAGGCCAAATCCATTATTCATCGTGATTCTTACCCAGGATGCCACATCCCGGTGGGATCATGCCGCTTTGTTCCCCTCCACGGTATCTAGGAAGCCGCCCACGTGCTGGCCCCAACATCAGTGTTCCCTCCAGGGGGTTCTTCAATCTGATCCACTCCAGCTAGTCTTTTGATTAGTCTGATCCATCCCCTCTGGAAGATAAACTTACGGAATACCCTGTGTTAAACATGGGAAGATGAGGAAAACCATAGATAATTGCCTATGGCATACATTTCCCCTCGTTCGATGTGGGCTGCATCGGGATTATGTGCCCTCGAGAAGCCCTATAATAATGGAAACAAGACAGACATGCCAATTCCCCAGCATCAAGACATGCCAGTGATGCCCCAACATGACTAATATTCTAACTGAAGGTTGTTTCCCTGATAGAACCCCTTGGAATGTCCTGATAAAAGCGGCGTAATTAACTGGTGTCTATGAAGATATGGCGTCGGGAAGGGATTCATGAACAACGACTTAATCTATGAGGGAGACCTGGACTAGGTGATGAGCTCCGAGGAGGAATCCATAGAAGGAAGAACCGACATCCCATCATCCCAGTTTCGATCACGGAGCAGACGTCCCTGAATAAGGAACGAATGCCGCTCGCCTTTGGAAAGCGGGAATGCGGGACCACAGCAGCGCGTCCTTTACGTGACAGATGCACGTGCATCCCAGGAAAAAGTGTCGGAAACAATGTTACATGGAACATCTACCTTGAAAAATAAGGGACCACCTAGAATTCAGTTCTGAATACTCATCCTGGGTGACTCTGTAGTAGTATATTTCATAGAAAAAGGGTGCAAAAGCCTCTGATTTTCATCCAAATCACCCAGTAATGAAATTTCTTCAAATTTATTTCTTTGGGGACTAAAATACCTATGAATTCATATTTAAATAGATAAAATAATGAAAATAAATTCACACAACCACTTTCAATATAATAAAATAAGTGTAAATGTCCTATGCATAATAGTGCATCAAAACTCCCCCACACTTGGTTGATTGTTTTTCCTCAAAAAAATGAATAGAAAAATATTTTAGAGGAATTACCAAAGAAATAGGTAGAAGTATCACATATTATATCAATCAAATGAATATGTAATTTGAATGAATTACTTGTAAGAATTACGACATGCATACTTCATGGCTCTCTTAATTTGAGAAATTAGCTAACGAGGAAAGCTTAATAAAAAAAATCCAACCATTCATTCATAAATCAATTTTTCTTAAAAATGAATTTTCCCTTATTCATTCAAAGAAAGTACAAAAATCCATTTCTATCTCATAATTCATTTAGATTGGATAAGATATGGTTTCGTCATTGCTAATTGGTGGGATCCCACTTTTATAGGTCAGAGACCCTCATTGACTTGCATATTTTGGAACATGATGAAGGGTCATCAAAAATATTGGGCATACCTTTTCATATCTTGAATATTTTTTATTGGGATGAGATACTAGCATTAAATTGGGACAAATTATTTAGGTCAACACATGATGAAAATTTGGAGGATGTCAAGAGTTTTTTAAATTAAGACCATATGATAACCACTAATACAAAAACAATAATTCCCATGCCTCACCTATATCTATGCAAAAATTTAATTCCATTTTAAGGGGTTCCATAATTTAAATTAATCCATCACATAATTCATTTAAAAAAAGGTTTCTAAATGAATGACTAAAGGTTCTTCTCAAGTGTTATAATGTTCATTCATATCACAAACAAGGTTTGTCAATCTGAAAATATGAGAAATTTTTAGAAATAATTCCCCAAAATTCATTTTTATCCAATTGATATAATACGGTGGTACCTGTAACAACCCTATAGAAAAATATTATAAAAACATGTCATCCTAGGTATTTTTTAGATAATTCAACTTAATTAGGTTCCATATGTGGGTTCCATCCCCCACACCTAAGACTAGCCACGATCCCCCATGAAGGTAGTAAGGCGGAGAAGGGTGCGCAAGGTATGCTTGCAATGGGGGGGGGGGGGGTAAAAAGAAATAAAAGAAATGATTGAGAACTGAAAAAAGCCCTTGGAAATATGGAAATGAGATGGAAGTAATCAGTGTGAAAGAGCCTTCCCAGAGGAAGAGTGGCTTGAAGATGGAACGAGTGTGTCACCTACTAACTAAACTAGAAAACTAGAAAAGTGAAGTAAGAAAACCAAAGAAGCAGCAGTGAGAACTAAAAGGATGCCCACAATCACACCATGAACATTAAGCAAAACTATGGAAAATAGATGTTAACAAAGTCTCATAAGATATTTGTACAAAACTAACATAAAAAAACATAATTAGTTTCATCCCATGGAGGGAGTATAGGGATCGAAAAATTGTGCACAGAAGACTTAATCCCAGGTGGGGTCGATAGTAGGCATAGTGGCGTCCATACCTTCGGTGGGAGCTAAGGTGGTGGAGGGACCACCCATCAATGAGGATCTACAAGAATGATTAGACTGGAATGGTGCATCTCCCTACATTTAACAGGAGGGAGGATGGTTGGCCATGAAATCATAGAGATCAGGAGGTTGAAGTTTGGCCAGGCTGAGCCCTTCCACCTCCATCCTAGTTATCTCTAAATGCATATGGAACATCTAATACTAGTCAAGATTCCACTTCCAGAAGAGGTCCATGTTGGCATATGGGGTTCACTACAGGTTGGGTTATGAGGGATTGGGTGTGAAATGTGGTGGGCTCATATAAGTTGGGTAAGTGGTGGTGGGTTAAATAGTTTATCTTGGGGAGAGGAGTAGTGGGCAGTAGCATGTGAAATGGGAGGTTCCTCTTCCTCAACAGCCTTATGTTGGGGTTCATCCAGGGCGACCATGGGATGGCTGTGATGCTGATACCTGATGCCATCATACTCAAGAATCCACATACACCGGATGAGGGTAATTTCAATGAAAGGGGATGGTGGAAGCACAATAAATTATGTCTCATCAAATTCAATATCCAATCTATCCATCAAGAGGGCGATAAATGGGCCGACTGAGATATCCCCTTTTGGTATAAAAAAATAGTCTTCAAGTATTCTGAAAATAGGAAAACAAGGTTAACCTCATCACTGGTGATAATGGAGTGTAGGATGAAAAAAATCCTGATTACTAACATTTCCATCACTATCTGACCAAGCTGTGATGCGTTTGGTGACAATCCGATGCAAAATACGATTAACGAGATTAAGTAGTTAGGATGGATTGGATTTTTGGGGAACATATGAATCAGTAGGTTGGGTAATGGTGACCTAGATGGATCCGGAATCTATGGGGTCCCATTCAAGGGGTGCCTCAGCATGGACGACCTTTTCCATATATTCGTGACCATAAATTCCAATTAATGTGGCGAAGTCATTGAGGTGAACTCACTAAGGAGAAAACTGAACTATTTTTTCATCAAGAGGAAGGTGGAATCACCTTCGGCCTCACTCAACTTGCCTTGAAAATCTTAATTGTAATGATCATAACACAAGAATATTTCCATAAATTCTAAAACTAGCTTCTTGAATGGGGTTTGGCGAATTAAAAGGGATCGAGTAAGGTTTCCTCAGGGTATGAATGATTTTAGTTATTCTGTTTCAAATTAAGGAGGGTTATTGACCTATCTAGTTACCAACATCTTATATCTCCAACATTCATCCTTTTTGCGGAATTTAAAGTGGGGACCCTGGGTGGAGGCATAACCAGAAGCATGATATTGCTTTGAGGAGGACATTATGGGTTTGGGTTTTGGAACCTATAGAAAGTGGAGTACACACAACAAAATTGAACACTTTTCAATTAGAATATATAGAAAATTGAATAAATAAGACGAACAAACATAAAAAAACCTTAGGAAAATCCCAAATATGGGAAATTAAATACCAGAATTAGGGATTGATGAGAAATCATTCATTGTGCTTGTGTGTGAAAATGAATCAGTGAAAAAACAATGGGAAGAGTGAAGAAAGTAAAGAAAGAAAAAGAATAGGAAAAGAAAATAAAATAGGGGAAAATGAAAGGGTTGGATGAACCCTAGCGATAAAAGAGAAAGACGAGAAGAAGAGAAAAATAAAAGGATAAGAAAGATGAATAGAAATATTACCTTGGTGGAAGATCCAATCGAAGGGAGAAGAAAGGATTAAAGGAGGTAGAGATGAGAAGGGGGAGGTAATGGTCCATGGGAAGGATGAAACACATGATTTGGGTAGGGGAGAGATTTCTGGGGTTTTAATACATGTTGGGGGTTTATATGGATTCACAATTTGAAAAAATATGTGCTAACTGTGAAGTTGGATACTGGAATGGGCTCTTCAAGGTTTAGGGTTATGACACATAGTTTTTCAAACCATGCACCAACCATGCGGTTGGTTCTGTTTGGAAACTTTTTAAAAATTTCCCTCTTTTGAACTGAAAACACCACTTGAAAATTGAAATCTTTTATTCTCCCATGAATTATAAAAGACAATTTGAGATTTTCGCTAAGATATTTAAGTCTTTTATTATAAAAATTCAATAATATATATATTTTATTGTAGTGATTTTATACAAAAACACACAATCAATGAAAAACACACTATCAGGCATCCATAATAACACCCAAACAAACAACTATTTTTAAGAAAAGTTTTTCAAAATTCTAGTTTACCTCCCGGTCTGTGCTACATTTATAGTCTTGAGATCGACATACGTGGGATTTTTTCTAACTGAATTTCATGGTGGAGACCATGAACACCATGTATTCCATGTAAAGGTAAGGTTTGAGACTCTTCCTATTTTCATTGAATGTTTGATCGTCAGCTCCAGAAATATCCACTACACCATGGTGGAAGACATTGATAACTTTAAAGGGCCCTAACCACTGAGACTTCAGATTCCCTTGAAACAATCTCAATATAGAGTAAAAAAATACCTCATCACCGGGATAGAAGGATTTTCTATATATCTTGTTGCCATGAACCACCTTTTTCTTCTCTTTTTATAGCCTATCATTCTCAAAGGGCTCCCACTGAATTTCATCGAGCTCTATCAATTGAAATTTCTATTTCACTTTTGCGGCCTTTAAATCATAATTCAAGGACTTCATTGACCAATAGGCCTTATGTTAAAGTTACACAAATAAATGATAGGGTTTAACATAGATTAAATGGAATGGGGACATACCAAACAGTATCTTGAAGGTGGTCCTATATGACCATAAATCAGCATCAAGATTCTTTGACCAATCCTTCATTGAAGAGCCCATAGTATTCTCTAGGATCTAATTTGGTTTTCAATTTGAGACCTATACTTGGTCACTAGACTGGGGATGATAAGGTGTCCCCATGCTATACCTCACTCCATATTTTGTGTGCACATTCCAAATCAAGGAATTGTCAAAATGGTTCCCTCTATTACTGACCATAACTCGTGGAACACTGAATCTACTAAAAATATTCTTCTTTAAGAAGGAAATGAAAACCTTCACTATGTTGCGTGACCTGGCAGCATCTTCCACCCATTTGGATACATAATCCACACAAACAAGAATATATGAGTTCCCATAAGATGGGGGAAATAGCCCCATGAAATTAATACCCCAGATGTCAGAGACCTCGACCTCATGGATGGGGTATTTAGGCATTTTAGCACTATGCCCCATGTTAACTGTTTGCTGGAACCTATCAAAATGTGCTACAGAATATCGGTCATCCTTGTGCATGGTGAAATAAACCATATTGTAGAACCTTTTCTATTGTTCGGTCAGGCCCGTGATACCCACCAGCTGGGAAAGAATGAAATAACTCAAGAAGTTCAATAATTTCTTATTCTAGGACACATTGACGAATCAACCCTTCTCTAAATGAGTGGAAGAGTAGTGGGTCCTCCAATAAATATATTTTTATGTTAGAAAGAATTTTTTTTTGTAAAGAAAGATATGGATGAACAACTCCTGTAACCAAGTAGTTGGAAATGTCAGCATACCATGGTTGAGGTGTAACTATGAATAAGAAAAGATGATCATCTAGGAAGTATTCCTTGATTTCTCAATCATACACTCTCTCCAAATGATGAAATTACAAGCAGGATAGATGATCAATGACTACGTTCTCACTTCATTTATTGTCACGAATTTCTAATTCAAATTCTTGGAGTAGAAGTACCCAATGAATGAGCCGCAACTTTTCATCCTTCTTATTCAACAAATATTTATGTGGCACATGATTGGTATAAACAACTACTTTGGATGGAACTAAATACGACCAAAATCTGTCAAATGAAAAGAATGCCGCCAGGATATCCTTCTCAATAGTGGTATCATTAATTTGATTTTAATTCAATACTCATATTTCATAATAAATTGGTCTGAAGATATGATTCAAACGTTGTTTGAGAACTACCCCCACTGCACAATCACTTGCACCACACATAATCTCAAATTGTTCCTCCTAATTCAGGGAAATCATGATAGCATCCGCTAACAATCATTACATGAATAGTTGTAAGGATTCAATACATGTTTCATGAAATTCAAATATAGAATCGTTTAGAAGAATATTCTTCAATGGGTGAGCTATTTTTGAGAACTCGCAATTGAATCGTCTATAAAAACCTATATGTCCCAAAAAACTCCAAATGGATTAGACAGAAGTTGGAATGGGTACCTGTGAAATTTCTTTAATCATGTTTGGGTTAAATTCAATTCCTATCAATAAAATATGGTGGCCTAAGATGATTCCATTTTGACCCATATAGTGACACTTCTCACAATTCAAAACTAGATTGGTGTGATCAGATAATTAAAGAACTAATTCCAAATTTTTCAAACAATTATTGAATGATTTTTCAGGCAATGAGAAATTTTCCCTAAATACTTCTAAAATATGCTCCACTATGTCATGGAATGTTTCCAACATGCATCACTAGAAGGTGGATGGAGTATTTCACATGTCGAAAGACACCTGTTTATAAGAAAACGTTCCATAAGGGAATGTGAAAGTACTCTTCTATTGGTCCTCAAGAGAAATAGAGATTTTGTTATATCTAGAAAAAACATCTAAAAAGTTGGTGAACTTGTTCCCCACTAATTACTCTAAAATATTAACCATTAAGGGACATAAGAAGTGATTATTCCTTGTGGAATCATTGAGCTTCCAGTATTCTACACAAACTCTCTATCCCATAATTGTTATTGTTTGGATGAGTTCATTAATCTCATTGGTAATAACAGTGATTCCCCCCGTTTTTGGAACTACTTGCAATGGACTCTCCCATGAGTTGTCAAAAATTGGGTAGATAATTCTAGCTTCAAAATCTTGATCACTTCCTTCTTCACTGCCTCCTTTATTGGAGGGTTTAGCCATCACTTTAGTTTCCAAGATGGATTTTATCATTCCTCAAGCAAGGCCTTATGTGTGAAAATAGTGGGACTAATTTCCTTAAGATCAGTGACCGCCCAACCAATGGAATGTTTTCCTCTCCTCAAAAATTGCAAGAGGGAATCCTCTTGATCTTTTGTGAGTGATGGATTGAGGATTAACAAAAGAGTGTTCTCATCCCCCATGTACCTATATTTTAAATAAAATGGGATATGCTTCAACTTGATCTATGGGGATTTAATAAATGAATACAAAATCGGTTCAACCTCGTCCCACTCTAGCATATTCAGAATCACTGCTCACTTCCAGTAATGACTGCCTTGGATTGTGATAAATTGAATCTCCTCTAATTCTTCTTCAGGTTGGATATCTGTGAAAAATAGGTCATCAATGATATATAAACACCCCTTTTCACTTTCCATATGGACCATGTGATCATCCACTATCGTCAGTGCATAATATTCCTCATGTTAAACAATTGATTATTTGTAAATATTTTTGAGGACGTTCTGGGATACCTTTTCATATCCTACTTTGAAGATCAATTCTCCTTGGTAAACATCTATTAAAACATTTCCCATAGCTAGGAATGGTCTTCCCAATATAATTGGTGATTCTTAGTCTTCCTCCATGTTGAGTATAATAAAATTTTTAGGAAGAATAAACCTTCCCACTTTAACTAGAACATCCTCATGTACCTTTTATGATATTTAATAGACTGATCTATTAGTTTTAATTCCACTAGGTTATGTTTTAGATCATTCACTCCCAACTTCTTAAAGACTCCAAAGGGAATCATTTCGACACTAGCCCCTAAATCAAAAAGTGCCTTTCCAAAAAAACATGATCCAATTGTGTAAGGGATTGTGAAACTTTAAAGATCATGGAGTTTTGGAGGAAGAGAATGTTGAATCACCACTTAAAATTCCTTGGTGAGTGGAATGGTTCCCAAATCCTCCATATTTCTCTTGTTCAAGAGGATTTCCTTTATGAACTTATTTTAGGTTGGAATTTGAGTTAATACCACTACAAAAGGAATCTTAATGTGAAGTTTCCATAATACCTACATGAATTTTCCAAATTGTTGATCCAACATTCGCTGCTTCATTCAATTGGGAAAAATAAAGGTGGGTTTATAAGGTTTGACCACCTCCTTTCCTTTACCCCCGAGGGGGGGGGGTCATTTCCTTTTGATAATCCTTGTGATGAGGGACTCTCCTCAACATCATATTACATATATGAGGAGGGTGTATGTTGATATAGCTTTTTATATTCACCTGATATGTAGTAACTTTCTAGGGGATCTCCTTACCACTCTGTAAAGTTATATAATTATCGTCCTACCATAGATTGTTTTCAATATTACTTGGTAGTGTACCAGGTTTCCTTGAAGAGAGTTGATTGAAAAGATTCCCAATATGATTTCCAAGGCTTCTAATAGATGCATCCTAATTCTAATTATTTTACTCAAAAGTTGTAATGAATTTTGACATCAGTTATTCTAGCCTTTACGGGGGTTCCATCTAAGGTTTTTGTGTAGTTGGTTGAGGTTATGGCTGCCCTAGCGATTGCACCATATGACAGTTTTGATACCCTTGTTGTTGGAAGGTTCCTTGTTAAAATTTATTTCTCTATTGCTGACTGGGATACAGATTTTGAAATAGTTTCTGACCATAAATAGATATCCTTTTTGGCTGGGGTTGAGTATTTATTTTCTCCTTTCCCTAGCCCATGTTTGTGTTATCTTACCAAGACAGGTTTTGGTATTGATGGTAACTGTTTAACCCTCATATTTTCAAAACCTAATTCACTTCACTATTGGAAGGACCGATACTTGTCCCAGGGAATTCTCCCATAATGTTTTTGTCTCCACATTCTCTACATGCAGGGTGATTAACAACTAGAACTTGTGATGTGGTTTTTAGATTCATGGCATAAATTTTATTTTAAATAATATCAAGTTGGGTGGAAATCATCGTGGTGGAACCAATGTTGTGAATACCTCTCTTCTGAGTTCCCCAACTAGAATTACATTGAAAGCTATTTTTCGACATATCTTCCAACAAGTCAAAGGGTTCCTCCAGTGATTTTCTCATATACATATCTCCACCAACTACATGTAATATGGATTTGGTGTTTTTAGTAAGACCTCCATAAATATTTTGGACTTAAATCCACAATGGAATGCTATGATGAAGGAATTTTCTTAACATTTCCTTGAAGCACTCCAAAAAATCATATAGTGACTCTAACTCAGGTTGCTAGAAGTTGTGAATCTCATTCCTTAATGTGACTATATTTGAGGGAGGAAAATAATTGGAAAAAAATGATTGGGCCAATGCATCCTAGGAGAGGATGGAGCATTTAGGAAATCCTTTAATCCAATCCCTTTATTCACACATTAGTGATAAGGAAAACAAGTAAAGATGAATGGCATCCTCAGACACTCTGTGGTAACGAAATGTCCCACAGATTTCCAGAAAGTTGGATAGATGGGAATTGGGATCTTTACATGGTAAAAATCTAAACTAAACCATATTTTGGTTGATCTGTATGATGGATGGGTTGATCTCAAAATGATGGTCTTGCACTTGTGGTTTGAAAATATCAACATATTTTACATGAATGGAAGGAAACACATACTACATAAGATTATGACATAGAGGTAATTGTACCTGAGGAAATGGAGGTATAAACTGCTGGTCTAGTGAGAGATACCAATACTGATTTAGAGGTATGTATGACTGTGGATCTTTTGGAATGTATTTCCAAGGCTGAGTCTATCCAAACCCTGGCATAAACTTAACTAGTGGTCGTTGCTGGTTCTGTGGCACATACTTGATAAAATTTGCCGGCTGATTCTGGTTTTGCCTATCATCTCCATCCAATTGTTGGTTCCCATCAAGTATAAACAACATCCCAACTCTTTGGATAGTAGCCAGTTCTTTTTCTTCCAAATTCACCATGGGGTCCATTTGGTTGTGCTATCCCATAGGTGACCGACGTCGCCTGGACAAAGTTCATCTGATTTCCAGATCAAGCATGATTATTTATGATGACTTGACACTCTTATAATGCTGACCCAACCACTCATATTCCTATGGTCCTATACAACACCAAATAACACACAACATGTAAAAGGGTAAAAAATAAAAATATAAATGAGGTCAAGAACAAAATTTTCAGAATTTTTGATTTTTGTTTTCACTTAGTTAATACTTCTGAATTTTACAAAACACCATGAACTTAACTCTCCGGAAATGACCCCATAATTTTTTTTCATCCCGGTCAAAGTGTTTATTTAAGAAACCCAAATTGAAATTCTCTTTCTTACTACTTGTATTTCATAAGTATGGGGTTGATCCACAGGGAGAGTTAAGGTGCCGTGCAACTTTATTTTTGATTAATTAATTAAAGGTACTATATTTTAAAATCATTTTTTGTTGTTTGGGGTAATTGTTTTCAAAAGTTCTAGTAATTAAACTATTTCGATTGAAAGATAATTAATCTTATTAACAAAAAAACACTTAAACAAATTTTTAATGCTATATGATAAAAATGCATTTGGGCTATGAATGTTTGTGTAGGACATCAATAATATCTTTGAATATTGTGTTATTTCATTCATAATAACTCTCATTTATGTTTTTCGAACGTTTCGGAACCCCCTTGGCTCGATGAGTACTGATTAAATCAATAGAGACCAATTCCTTGGTCTGAAATTTGATTCTTATTAATTTTTATTAAATACCGGCCCTTTAGAGACGACATGTGCGCCCTATGACCAGGAATTCACTTGTTGTAATTCCCATGAGTATCCCAAGACACTCCGTTCGTGGTCTGATATATGGTTTTCAGTGAGATTTAGTAAAAGTATCAAAAGAATTATTTGAGAACTATGAACTACATGAACATAAGAAAATTGATCGATTAACAAACCCACATTCGTACAAAACCCCCAAACATGGAGTATTTAGCTACAAATAGATTAAATGACTAAAAAAAGACTTTTAATACCTCACGTGTTAATTACTGTAGAAATTAAAAATATAAAACTTACGATTAATAGAGGAAAACTCCAAAATTTGGCCTAGAATGAGTTCCAAGCTATTACTCTCCCAATAATTGTGTCCTCCTCATGATACTCTAGCTCCCAAGTCTCCTCCTCACTATTATTGGCCATCCCCCACTTGTCCTGGGGTGTTTAGGGGTCCACCACCTGGGGTAGTGGTTGGGTAGGAGGGTAAATAAGAGTAGGTAGGTGTTGTTGACTACTGCATAGTTATGGAGCACTGTTAGATTAATCGTGCGCCAACCGTGCATACAGTTCTTTCCACCAAAAAATATAGTGCATGGAAAATGGTCTAGGTCATATGGTGTGGAAAACCACGTGGTTACTTTGCACATGGGCTCAGTCCCAAAAAATCCTTTCCCTGCACAGTGATAGGGTCGAGATGCACAGTTGGACTATCCAAGTGGAGACCATGCTGGGTGCCTCTACCTCCAAAAAATGAACACCCCACATGATTTGATGGAAATCTGCATGATTTTTAAACATGTGGAGACCATGTAGGGTGCCTCTACCATGAAAAATCAGGGACCACATGACCTTCGTGTTAGAATGCTCGGCCTGGGTGACTCCACAGTAGCATACGTCATGGAAAAAGGGTCCAAAAGCCTCCGATTTACATCCAAATCACCCAGTAATTAAATGCCTTCAATGTTCATTCCTTGGTGAATAAAATTCCTATCAATTCATATTTAAATTGTGAAAATCATGAAAATAAATTCACACAACCAGTTTCATGATACGAAAAATAAGTGTAAATGTCATATAGACAGTAGTGCATCTAAACTCCCCCACACTTGGTTGATTTTTGTCCTCAAAAAAATGCCTAGAAATTTATTTCAAAGTAACTACCAAAGAAATAGGTAGAAGTGTCCCAGATTATATCAATCAAATGAATATGGATTTTGAATGAATTTTTGTTAAAAATTAATACATTCATACTTCATGGCTCCCCAAATTTGTGAAATTAGCTAACAAGGTAAGTTTAATCCAAAACATCCTACCATTCATTCATAAATTAAGGTTTCTTAAAATTAAATTTTCCCTTCTTCATTCAAAGAAAGTCCCAACCTCCATTTTTCCGTCATCATACACTTAGATTGGTTAAGATTATGTTTTTTCATCTCTTATTGGTGGGCTACAACTTTTATAGGTCACACACCCTCATTGACTTGCATGTTTTGGAATATGATGAAGGGTTATAAAATATATTGGTTATACCTTTTCATATATCAAATATTTTTCTTTGGGATAAGATACTACCATTAAATTGTGTCCAATTTTTCATGTCTACACAAGATGAAAATATAGACAATGTCAAGAGTTTATGAAATTAAGACTGTGTGATAACTACTAGTGCAACAAAAATAATTACCATGACCCACCTCTCTTTATGAACAAATTGAATTCTATTTTAAGGGGTCCCTTAATTTAAATTACTCCATCAGAAAAGTCATGTATTTTTTTTCTAAATTAATGACTAAATGTTTTTTCTCAAGTGTTTTAATGTTCATTCGTAACAAAAAAAGGATTGTCAATATGGACATATGAGAAATTTTTAGAAATAATTACCCAAAATCCATTTTTATCCAATTGATATAAGCCTTTAGAAACTATAACATCCCTTTAAAAAACTACAATGGAAACATTTCATCCTACATAATTGTTCAAGATTTCATCCAAATGGGGTGCCATATGTGGGCTCTCTCACCCACACTTAAAACTAGCCACAGTCCCCCGTGAAGGTAGTAAGGTGGAGAAGGGTGGGAAAGGTATGCAGGCAAGGGGAGGGGGAAAAAGAAATGAAATCAATGATTGATAACTGAAAAACTACCCTAGAAAGATGGCAATGAGATGGAAGAAGTTAGTGTGCGAGAGAATTCCAAATGGAAGAGTTTATTAATGATGGAACGAGTGATTCACCTACTAACTAAATAAGAAAACTAAAAAAGTGAAGCAATAAAACCAAAGCAGTAGCACGGATAACTAAAAGGAAGCACATAATCACACCATGAACATTAAGAAAAATAGTAGAAAAGATATGCTAAAAAATTCACAAAAGATATGTGGAAAAAATAATAGAAACAAAACATAATCAATTCCATCTCATGGTGGGATCAGAGGGATCAAAAAATGTGCACGGGTGACCACATCTCAGGTGGGGTTGGTAGTAGGTGGAGTGGTGGCCATCCCTTTGGTCGGAGGAGAGGTGGTGGAGGGGCTGCCCATCGATGAGGATCCCCAAGTAGGATCAGAATGGAGTGGTTAATCTCCATTCATGTAATATGAAGGAGGAAAACTGGGAATGACCTCGTAGAGATCGGGAGGTTGAAGATTGGCCAGGCTAGGCCCTTCCACCTCCAGCCTTTTTTTATCTAAATTCTAATGGAACATCTGATACTGGTCCTGCTTCCACTTCTAGAAGAGGTCCGGGTCAGCATATGGGGTTCCCTATAGTTTGGGGTATGAGGTATAGGGTGTGAAATTGGGTGGGTTCATATGAGATGGGGAGGTGGTGGTGGGAAATGCTTCAGCTTGGGGAGAGTATTGGTGGGAGGTAGCTGGTGCAACGGGAAGTTCCTCTTCCTTAGCGGCCTCATGTTGGGGTTCATCTGGGGAGGCAACAGGATGGCCTCAAAACCAATACCAGGTGCAATCATACTCAAGCATCCTCATATTGTGGATGAGAGTAATGTCAAAGAAATGGGCCAGTGGAAGCTCAATATATTATGTCTCATCAAATTCAATATTCAATATATCCATCAATAGGGTGATAAATGGGATGAAAAAGATATCCCCTTTTGTCTTAGAAAACATAGTCTTCAGGTATTGTGAAAAAAAGAATGCAAGGTAAACCCTAACACTAGTGATCATGGAGTGCGGGATAAATAAATCCCAATTGTTAACATTTCCCTCACTATCTGACCGAGATGTGAAGCTTGTGGTAACAATCAGATGCAAAATCTGTTGAATAAGATTATGTAGTTGAGATGCCTGGGATTCTTGGGGGAACATATGAATCTCTAGGTTGGGTAATGGTGACCCAGAAGGCTCGGGCATCGTTGGGATCCCATTCAAGGTGAACCTCAGCATATGCAATAGTTTCCACATATTTGAATTCATAAATTCCAATGAAAGTGGTGAACTCACTAACAAAAACTCACTGAGGTGAAAAATAAATTGATTGTTCATCAAGCAAAAGGTGACATCACCTTTCCCCTAGCACAAATATCCATTTACATCTTCATTTTACTTTCCATGAAACAAGAAGGTTTCTTCGAACTCCAAAACTGGCTCCTTGAATGTGGGTTGGTGAACAACATGGGCTTTGGTAATGATTCCTCAGGGTATGAATTGTTTTATTTCATCTAGTTTAAATTGGCGAGAGGTAGTGAACTCCCTAGTTACCAATGTCTTATATATAAAATTATCTTCCTCTATACTAAATTTCAAGTGGGGACAATGGGTAGAGGCAGAACCGGAAGCACATTCTTACTTTGAGTAGGAAATTATGGTTTTGGGTTTTGGAACCTATAGGAAGAGGATTGGGAACAAAAAAATTGCACAATTTAAAACAAGAAGAGATATAAAATTGAATAAATATGATGAAAAAAAATAAAAAGATAGGTAAAATCTCAAATATGGAAATTAATTACTGGAATTGGGGATTGATGACAAATTATTCATTGCACTTGTCTGTGAAAAGGAATCAATGAAAAAAATGGGAAGATAGAATAAAGTGAATAGAAATAGAAGTGGAAATGAAAAGAAAATGGTGGAAAAGGAAAGGATTGTTTGAAAACTATGTAGAAAAGAGAGAGAGGAGAAGAAGAGGAGAAGAAAAGAATGAGAAACAGGTAGAGAAGGCTTACCTTGGTGAGAGATCCAATGGAAGGGTGAAGGAAGGATTAAAGGATATGGATAGGAGAGGGAATAGGCCACGATGCATGAGAAGGAGGAAACACATGATTTGGGTAGGGGAGGGATTTTTGGGTTTTTAAGAAATTTTAGGGGATTATGTGGCCACAAGGTTTGAAAAACGGTGAGCTAATTGTGTGGTTGGAAACTAGAATAGTCTTTTTAAGGTGAACATTTATGACCTACAGGTTTTCAAACCATGCACCAACCATATAGTTGGTTCTGTATGATAATATTTTGAAAATTTCCCTATTTTGAACTCAAACACCCCTTGAAAATTTAATTCTCTTGTTCCCCCATGAATTATAAAAGATAATTTGAGATTTTTCCAAAGAGATTAAAGTCATTAATTATAAAAAATTCAATAATATATCTCTCTTATTTTAGTTACTTTATACTAAAACACGAAATCAATGAAAAACACACTATCATGCATCCCTAAGAACACCCAAACAAACAACTATTTTTAAGAAACGTTTTTCAAAATTCCAGGTTACCTCCCAGTCAGTTCTATGTTTATAGTCTCGATCTTGACATACCGGGACTTCTTGAAACCCAAATTTCATGGAGGAGACCATTCCGACCATGTATTCCATGTGAATGTTAGGTTTGAGACACTGCCTGTTTACCATGAATATTTGACTGTCGGCTCCAAAAACTTCCCCCGCACCATGGTGGAAGACATTGATAATATTAAAGGGCCTCAAACACTAAGACTTCATCATCCCTGGAAAACATCTCAAGCAAGAGTTAAACAACAATAACACATCACTTGGTTGGAAGGATTTTTTGGGATGTCATGTGGTCATGAACCACCTTTGTATTCTCTATATATAACCTAGAATTCTTATAGTCCTCCCGGAAAATTTCATCAAGCCCCATCAATTGAAATTTCTATTTCACTTCAGCGGCCTTTAGATCATAATTCAAGGACTTCATAGCCCAATAGGCCTTATGTTGAAGTTCCAACAGTAAATGAAACAGTTTTCAATAGATTAAATGGAATGGGGACATAACCAAAAATTTCTTGAAGGTGGTCATATATTCCCATAAAGAATCATCAAGCATATTTAACCAATCCTTCCTTGAAGCGCCTACAGTTTTTTCTAGGATCTTCTTCAGTTCTCGATTCGAGACCTCCACTTGGTCACTGGACTAGGGATGGTAATGTTTACCCATGAAATACCTCACTCTATATTTCATGACACATTCCACATCAAGTCATTGTCAAAATGGTCCCCTCTATCACTAATCAGAACCTGTGGAACACCAAATTTGCTGAAAATATTCTTCTTCAAGAAGGAAATGATGACCTTCACTATGTTGTGTGATATTGAAGAAGATTCCACCCATTTGGATACATAATCCACAAAAACTAGAATATATGATTTCCTATAAGATGGGGAAAACGACCCCATGAAATCAATATCCCACATGTTGAAGACCTCAAACTTAAGGATGGGGTGCTAAGGGATTTCGGCTCAACGCCCCATGTTACCTATTCATTGGTACCTATCACAACGTGCTACAAAATATCGAGAATCCTTATGCATGGTGTAAAAAAAGATTTTAGAACCCTTACTATCATTCGGTCGGGCCTATGAATCTTACCAGTTGGGGTAGAATGACATAACTCAAGAATTATAGTAATTTATACTTCTAGGACACATTGACCAATCACCCCATCTTCGCATGAGCTGAAGATCATAGGGTCCTCCCAGAAATATATTTTTTACTTCAGACAAAAATGATTTTTTTGGAATGAAATATTAAGTTGAACCACTCCCGTAACCAAGTAGTTGGAAATGTCAGCATACCATGTGCGAGGTGTAACTCTAATAGAGAAAATATTCTCATCCAGGAATTATTCCTTGATTTATCAATCATTATCTCTTTCCAAATGAGAAAATTACAAGGAGAGATGATCAATGAGTACATTCTCAAATCCTTTATTGTCATAGGTTTCTAAGTCAAATTCTTGGAGTAGAAGTACCCAATGAATGAGCCATGAATTTGAATCCTTCTTATTCAACAAATATTTAAATTTCACATGATCAGTATAAAAAACTACTTTGGATAGCACCAAAATATAACCAGAACCTATCAAATACAAGGAACACTGCCAACATCTCCTTCTCGAAAGTTGTGTTATTAATTTTAGCTGCATTAAACACTCGACTTACATAATAAATTAGTCTGAAGATATGATTCAGCCTTTTTCTGAGTACTATTCCCACTGCACAATCACTTGAATTGCACATAATCTCAAATTGTTCCTCCCAATTTGGGGAAATCATGATAGGAGACTCAACCAATATTTTCATCAAAAGCCAGAATTATACAATAAATGTTTCATCAAATTCAATGATACCATCATTCAAAAGGAGAATGGTCAATCAATGAGCTATTTTTGAGAAGTCATGATCAAATACTATATAAAATCCTTCATGTCCCAGAAAAATCCGATGGATCGGAAAGAAGTTGGAATAGGCAGTTATGAAATTACTTCAACTTTGTTTGGGTCAACTTCAATTCCATTCAAGGAAGTCCACAGGCCTAATAGGATTCCATTTTTACCATAAAGTGGAACTTTAATAGTTCAAAACTAGATTGGTCTGATCGTAGTGTTTAGGGGCTAATTCCAAAATTCTAAAACAAGTGTTAAATGATTTTCCATACACTGAGAAATCGTACATGAAGACTTCTAAAATCCACTCCACCATGTCATGGAATATTTCCACCATGCATCACAGGAAGGTGGATGGAGCATAGCACTTTCTGAAAGAAAACTATCGATAAGAAAAATATCCATAAGGGAATGTGAGAGTACTCTTATCTTGGTCTTTAAGAGTAATAGATATTTGGTTATATCTAGAATAACCATCTAAAAAGAAGTAGAACTCTTTCCCCACTAATCTCTCCAACATATGATCCATAAAGGGAAGTGGGAAGTGATTATTCCTTATTGCATCATTGAACTTCTAGTATTGTACACAAACTCTCCATTCTGTAACTATTCTTGTTGGGATGAGTTCATTCTCCTCATTGGAAATAACAGTTATTCCCACCTTTTTTTGTACTACTTGAAAATGAATCACCCATTGGCTATCAAAAATTGGGTTGATGAATTTGGCGTCCAATAGCTTGATCACTTCATTCTTCACTACCACCATCATTAGAGGGTTTATTCGTCACTTCGTTGTTGAGAGGGATTTACTCCTTCCTCAAGAAACACCTTATGTGTACAAATAGTGGGGCTAATTTCCCATAAGACCTGTGACCATCCACCGAATGGAATGTTTTCTTCCACTCATAACTTGTAAGAGTGTATCCTCTTGATATTTTTTGAGTGATGCATTCAGGATGATTGGAAGAGTGTTATCATCACCCAAGTACTCATATTTTAAAGAAGACGGGAGATGTTTCCACTCAAGCTATTGGGAATTAAGAACTAAAGTTAAAATCGGTTCAACCTCAACCCACTCTAGCATATCCAGAATCACTGCTCACTGCCAATAATGACTTCCTTGGTTGGGGATAAATTTTAGATCCTCTAGTTCTTATTTAGGTTGGATATCTATGAAAACTAGGTAATCAGTGATAAAGAAACATCCCAGGTCACATTCCATATGGCCCAAGTGATCATCCATTAACATCAGTGCACAACAGTCTTCATGTTCTATAATTTATGCATGCTGAATATCATTGAGGTTGCAGTAGGAAACCTTTTCATGTGCTTCTCTAAAGATCAATTCTCCTTGGAACACATCTATGAAAAAGTTTCTCATAGGTAGGAAGGGTCTTCCCAAGATAAGATGTGCTTCTTGGTCTTCCTCCATGTTAAGTATAACAAAATTAGTAGGAAGAATAAGCATTCCCACTTTAACTAGAACATCCTCAAGTATCCCTTTAGGATATTTAATTGACCGATCTTCTAATTGTAGTGCAACTCAGGTTGGTTTTAGTTCATTCAGCCACATCTTCTTAAAGACACCATCTTCCTATTGTTTGATAGTATTTCTTTCATGAACTTTGTGTAGGTTGGAATTTGAGTTAATACCTCTTTAAAAAGAATATTAATGTGATGTTTTTAGAAAAAATCCATGAATTTTCTAAATTACTGATCCAACTTCCTCTAATTCTTTCATTTGGGAAATTCCAGGGTGGGTGAATAAGGTGTGATCGCAACTTTATCTTTACCCAGTGGGTCTTCCTTTTCTTTTGAGAATCCTTATGATGAGGGAGTCTCCTCAACTATATATTCTCATTCTTAATAGGGTTCTAGTTGATCTTTTTTTAGATTCCCCTTGATTTTTAGTTAATTTCTGGGGGAGCTCCCTCCCACTCGGTAAAGTTATAGCATTAGCCTCATCCCATGGATTCTTTTCAGTATTACCTAGAAGTTTACTGGGTTTCATTTAAGGGAGTTTATTGGAAGGATTCCTAATCTAATTTCCAAGGATTTTAATAGATGTATCCTAATTTTGAAATCTTGTCTCTACAGTTGTAATTAACTTCGACCTAATTTTTTCTATCCCAAATGGGGGTTCTTGTTAAGGTTTTTGTGAAACTGGTTGAGGTTGTGGCTGCCTTGGAAGTTACACTAGATAATGGTTTTGATACCCATTCTGTTGGAATGTTCCTTGCTAAAACTAATTTTCATATTGTTGCAAGGGATAAGGATTTTGAAATTGCTACTGACCATAACTAGAAGGACTCTGTGGTTGGGGTTGAGTATGTTTTGGCTACTGTCCCTAACCCATGTTTGCATTATCTTCAAAAGGTGAGTTTTGTTATTGAGGGTAAATGTTTTGCCCTTAGTTTTTGAAAACATAATTCACTTAACTAATGGAAGGAACAAAACATGTCCTGGGAATTCCGCCATAACATGGTTGTCTCCACATTCGCTAGATGAAGAGTGATTAATACCTTGAACTTGTGATGTTGTTTTTATATTTAATGCATCAATTTCCATTAAAACAACATCAAGTTAGGTGGCAAGTAGCATGGTGAAATCAATGTTGTGGATGCCTCTCTTCTGAGTTACCCACTCAGAATTCCAATGAAATATATTTTCCAACATATCTTCTAACATTTCATAGAGTTCCTCTTGATATTTTCACATAACCGTACCTCCAGCCACTATATCTACCACAGATTTGGTGTTCGTAGTAAGACCTCCATAAAAAGTGTGGACTTTCACCCACAACCGAAGTCCATGATGAGGCTATTTTCTTATAATTTCCTTGAATCTCTCCGAATACACATATAGGGACTTCGAGTCATATTGCTGGAAGTTATGAATTTCATTCCACAATGTTACCATATTTTAGGGAGGAAAATACATGGACAAAAATTATTATGCCAATTCCTCCCAGGTGAGGATAGAGAATTGATGAAATCCTTTAATACAACACCTTACTTTATCCCTTAGTGAGAAGGGAAACAAGTGAATACAATTGACACGCTCAAACACTCCGTGGTAAAAAAATGTATCACAAATTTATAGAAATTTGGATAGATGGGCATTGGGGTCTTCACTTGGTAAACCTCCAAACTGAACCGTATTTTGGATGTGCTACATGATGGATGAGTTGTTCTCAAATTGATGGAATTTCAATGGTGGTCTGACAATACCAGTATATGTTCCATGGATGGATGGAAACCCGTACTCTATTAGATTACGATGTAGAGGTAATTCTTCTTGAGGTAATGGTGGTATAAATTGATGCTCATGTGGAGAGTACCACTACTAATTTGGAGGTAAATATTACCGTGTATCTTGTGGAATTTATTACCATAGATGAGGCCATCCAAACCCTGGTATAAACTGAACCATCAATCATTAGTGGTTCCATGGAACATACTCCATAAAATTGTCCTATTAATTATTGTTTTTCACATCCTTTCCATCCAATTGTTGGTTCCCATCAAGTACAAATAGCTGCCCAACCCTTTTAATAGCAGCCTATTCTTCTTCATCCAAATTTACCATGGAAGTGTTTTGGTTGTGATCTCCCATAAGTGACTGACGTCTCCTGGAAAAAGTTCTCTTGATTTCTGGATCAAGAAGAAGTATTTAAAATGACTCGTCACTCTTGGAATGTGTGACCTGGCCACCTATATACCTATGGTTCTACACAACACCAACAAACACACCATGTATAAAAGGGAAAAACCAAAAATAATTAAAATATAAATGAGGTGAAGAACAAAATTTTAAGTTTTTTTTCACTTAGTTAATAATTATTAATTTGAAAAAACACCATCAACTTAACTCCTTAGCAATGAAAACATAATTTGGTGTCATTCCAGCAGAAGTGTTTATTCAAGAAGCTCAAATTGAAATTCCCATTATTACTAATAGTATAGCATAAGTACTAGGTCGATACATAAAAAGAGTTAAGGTGTCGTTATACTTGATTTGTGATTAATTAAGTGAAAGGTCTGAATTTTAAAAACAATTTTTTTTGTTTGTGGTAATTGTTTTCAAAACAGATAGTAATTAAACTCTTCTAATTTAGAGCTAATTAATCTTATGAAAATAAAAACAATAAAACTAATTTTTGATGATATATGATAAAAACGTGTGAGGGATTTGAATTTTTGTGTAGGTCATCAATAATCACTTTTCCTATTGTGTTGTGTGGTTCATAATAAAACACATTTCTAGGTTTCAAATGTTTTGGATCCCCCTTGGCCTAGTGAGTTCTGATTAAATCAATAGATACCAATTCCTTGTTAGGAAATTTTATTCTTATTAATTTTTATTAAAGACCGACCTTTTCGAGAAGAAAAGTGAACCCAATGATCCGGAATGTACCTATTGTAATTCCCCTAAGGATCCTAAAAACTACATTAATGGTCTGATATGGGGTTTTTAGCAAGATTTATCAAGAAGTATCAAGGGAATTATGTGATAAATATGATCAATAAAAACATAGAAAATTTATCGATTAATGAGACCACATTCGTCCACAACCACAATACATTGAGAATTTAGCTGCACATGGAGTAAACAATGAAAAAAAAAATTTAGTACCTAGAGTGATCATTATAGAGGAAATGAAAAATATAAAACCAATAATTACAAAAGAAAAACTCCAAAATTTTTCCTAGAATGGGTTCTAAGATCTTCCTATCCTAAGAATCGTGTCCTCCGTACTATCCTCTAGCTCCCAAGTTCCCTCCTCACAATTATTGGACATCCCCCACTCATCATAGTGTGGTTAGGGGTCCAAATCCTAGGTTAGAGGCTGGGTAGGAGGGTAGTTAGGAGTATGTAAGGTTCTGTTGACTACCGCATGGTTACGATGCATAGTTAGACTAAACATGTGCCAACCATGCACACAGTTTGGTCCACCAAAAATATAGTGCATGAAAAACTAGGCTCGGTTGCACGATTTGAGTAACCATGCAACACTCGTGCACATGGGATTTGTCACAAAAATTCTGAACCCTACACAGTTACAGGGTCCAGCCACATGGTTGGAATAACCGTACAGAGACTGTGTGGGGTGCCATTTCCTCAAAAAATGCACACCTTGCATGATTTTTTGGAAATCTACATGGATTTTCAAACTGTGCAGAGCCCCTGTGGGGTTCCTCTTCCTTAAAAAATTAGGGAACACAACTCTAAACCTATACTCATAGATGTGTGGCTAAAAAATTAATCTTTACATTTTAATTTTTAATTCAATGAAAAAAAACTAACTTTATCCATATAAAATAGAAAACATCAGACATAAATATTGAATCACTAACATAACCAAGGACCTTTTGGCTTATAGTTTTGTAGGATTAGGGAAACACTAACATAAAAAAACCATTTTAATTATGTCAGATTTTTTACCACTATAACTATATTTTATTTTTTATTTACTAATTATTTTTCATTTTTCATACTCATCCTTAAAACCTTGGATAAAATTAGAAGACATGGGATGAGAATAAAATGATTTGTAAGTTACATATACAAAGAAGAAATGAAACCAGTTAGTCCATTTCAAAACCATGCGATCTTATAAGAGAGTTTTCATTTAACATAATATACTATGAAATCGAATAATAATTTACTTACACATGCAATCATATTTACTTCATAGAGTTCTTCACTAATGATTTTATAAGAAAATCTAAATGAATAATCATAATCATCATGGTTTCCTATAAAAAATGAGAACCCATGAAAAATATTTTCTGAAAAACATACATTTTAACCCTTAAAATGAATAATAATTCCTTTAAAAAAATCAATGGTTTATCTTATGATATAAAAATAATTTCATAAATATTAATTTTAAATTATATAAAATTATTATTGGATCTATGTGACTCCATATTTATAGAACCCTTATAGGAACCCTGATAAATTGAATATCGTTCTTGGTTAATTCCAATATAATTATCCAAAAAACATAATCAATACCCAATTCAATGAAGAGATTTATCAGTCTATACCATTATAATAAAAAATGTATAGGGAACATAATGTACATAAAACAAATGTAATATTTCATTCACATCATAAAATCTCAAAAATTATTCTATTTTACACACATGTAGTATAACTTTATGGAATCTTGTAAAAATAAGGATAAATATCAAATTTCGTTGAAAAATCCATAAAAAAATTCTTATAAGAATGAGAAATATGATATTAATAAAAAAACCTTGAAAATTTTTATAGGAAGATTCTTAAAGAATAATGGTGATGATGACACTAAATTCCAGTCATGTTGTATATGTTAAAAACATTTCTCTCACACTTTAGTAAAAATGTGAAAAATATCCAGTTTAGAAAAAATTTAAAAGTATTCTTTTAAAAATTTCATAAAGAAAGTAATTTTTTTTAAAATTATTTTGAATAGATTTTTTTTATATTAATAAAATAGTGAGAGATTTTTAATGGACATAGATATGGAGTAAAATTAGATAAAAACATTAAAACTTTTAAAATAGGGTTTTAATGAGAAATCCATTATTACTTTTTAACTTTTTAACCTGCAAAAAATTGAAAGGAATAGATTTTAATGGACTTGAAATAAAATTATTTTTTTGATAATAATGAGAAAATACATCTATAAAGTAATTTATATAGCACAAAAATGATAATATGTGGTAGAAATATCTTAATTCTCAACGAAAGGGAATTGAGACCAGAAATCCCTTACCTTAAATACCTCATAACATAATTAATTCACTAACTCATTAATAATAAAATTATATTATTTATTTAATTACTTAAGAAAGTTTATAGTGTTCGTTTAATTATGAGTATTCATTTTATTCCATTTATTATGTCGTTTTTAGTTATCTAATTAGTTAAGTTTACATCAGATGTTTTGATGACGTTCGATTCATAATCCTAAAAATGATTTAGTAGGATGACCATGGTCAAAGGGTACATTATTAAATAATCTCACGAATAAAAACCATGACATAATTATCATTTTTAAACATAAAATATAATTTTTTAATTACCCATGAATTGTGTACATGAAAGATGAATCACATCGCTTCGTGGAGATGGTATTTTACACATATATACAAGTAAAATTATCATTTATTAATGGGTGGATGGGTAAGAAGTAAAGTAATATATTATTTTTTCATAATAATAAATAGGTAATGAATAATATATATATATTTAAGGAATCATAATAACCACACTTGTGAGGTGGTGATGAAAAATGAAACACATCACTTTATGGAGATGAATGTCTACACGTATGAACGAGTGATTATTTCATTACCATAGGATGGAAAATTAAATAAATAATGTTGTAATATTAACATAATAACATATTATTATATGATATATAACTATGTTATTATATTGTATTGGTTTGGATATAACTAAACAACGTAAAAGAATAAGTAAAATGAAATAGAATGGTTAAAATGATTACCACCTATTTGAGAGATATCCTTTCAATTACTTATTAAGGTTCATAAGGTTGTTATTTAGAGGAGGAAATAGAATTAAAAACATGAATAATTATGTTTATAATTCTTTTTGGTTAGTTTTCTTTGAGATAAGTGGATCAATTTGGTTCTATGAATAGAGTATAGTTGGATTTATTTTATAGTGAAAGAAATGACACACTTGGAATTAAATCAAATATTTAAATATAATAATTTTTTTTATTTGAAACTAGAAAAAATGGAAAATATTTTGAATATATGATAGGTTTAGGATTAATTCCTTCCAATTTATAAAATTTGGACAAGTTTATCTATCATTTTAAACCTCATATTTGGGATTAACCTCCACATTAACAAATTTTAACTTTAACCATTTCAATATGTTTTTCAATTCTAAAGAGTAAAAATTTACCTCTAATGTAAACATTGTCCCAAAAATTTACAAGGGATGAAATTTTAAACAATATCCCACCCCTATACCCATTGAAGATATTATTATGTTTAAATCATTAAATAATATAATATATAACACAAAATACCATTAAATTAATTTTAATAACTATTCACATATATTTGATTTTAAAGACATAAATAAAGGTATGAAATTTGAATATAAACTATTTAAAAATAAAATTTATTCTAATTTTAACTATAAAATTCATGAAACACTGTAGTTCATTTGAAAATATTAGTTTTAATTCTTTTAAAATCATCTTACTTTTAGATTTCTAATTCTTTCACAAGTACCGTGTTAGTGTTTTGTAAGAATTTAACTTAATTATGCCATCACTAAAAATTAAAAATAAATAAAAATCAAAAAAATAAATTATTTTTTTCAAAATAAACCTGTATTTTCATTCATAACTTATTCTTATTCCTATGAGAACATATAAGATAATTGAATATCAATGGAGTGATCTTTTGGAATTTTTATTTACTAAAAAATAATATAAAGGTCTTTATCAAAGAGAAATATCACCAAAATTTTATATATTTTAATATATGAAGTTTTGGTTTAACCAAAATCATAAAATATAAATAAGGAAATTATTTTATATATTTCTAAATCTATATCACATTATTTTTAATGTCATGTGTCAGATTTATCCATAAGAAGGTGACACATATTTACCACGATAAATATTCATTATAACTAAAAATAAATGAGATCTATTTAATTTTTTTTACGTAATTATTTAAAACATGGAATACATTTTCTTAAATACAATATATATATTTTTTGTTAATTAAATTTAATATAAGTATACAAAAATATTGCGATAATATTTTTTTTTGAAAATACACAATTTAGGGATAAAAATAATTACACCTTGAATTCAAGTAAGAAGATGATTTCCATGATTTCTTGGTTAAATATATCTTTATAATACATGATCAAGAAAAAACTAAATTTTAACTTACAAAAATGACTTTAAATGAAAGGGCCAAAAAATAATTTCTTATTCGATTGAAATATAATTTATGTTTATAAAAGTTAAAAAAGTGTTCCCACATTCAAAATAATATTTTAAAATAGATAATTTAAATACATTAACATATATTTCATTGATCCAAAGGGATAAAAATTTATTATGTTTTGATCACATCATAATAATATCATAAAAGTAAAGGTATTTGAAAAAACTGTATTTTCATTATTTATCAACACATCAATCTTTTAAGAAAATTTAAAAAATATCATCATAAGATAATTTTGATATGATTATTTAAAATATAATATATTTTTTATAAATTAAAATTTCTAAAATTAGACAAAATTAATTATAATATTCACTCACAAAAATCTATAAAAACCATTTTAGAAGAAGAATAATTTTTGTAGCATAAAATTAATTTTCTAAAAATAATGTTCTTATTTCATAAGAATTTATCAGTGAATTTTATTGTGTAAGAACTTTATATATATATATATTATAATGAAACTACTTATATTGTTTCCTTAAAATTAAAAATCTAGGTTATTTCAAAAATAATATTCAAGGGTTGTTAAAGCTCAGTGTTTATTATCTCACACCCTATTGAACATATTCCTCTTTTAAAATATCAGGGTCTTTGTTCACCTCCCCTTTAATAAATTTTATACCATTAATTTTATCTTAATATCAATAATTATGGGTTTAACATTTTAAAATACCATTTTTTCCAATACACATGAAAAAATGGGTTCATAATATATTATTCTAAAAAGTAGGAAATGGAAATATGGAGGACCTAATGAATAACACATAACTAGGTTTCCATATAGGAGAACATTAGTGGGGAGTAAAAATATGGACATAGAGGAAAAAAGTAATGTCTAAATATTGGTGGAGAGTGATATATATCATTGATCATAAGAAAGTTAATTATCATGAGAAATCAATGACCAAAAAACCACAAACCAATGAGGCATGAAAACGTGGCATTCCATTACTTTTTTTAATTAATAATTGACCATATTTTTATATCCTTTTGGTTGGGTATTTTATTCTGGGTTTTTTTTTGCAATTCAAAAAATTTTGTAGAATATTTGGACAGGGCACAGTTAGGGAACAATTATCCCAAACAGTGCGCCCCTCCAGTGAAAAACACCCAGGCCATGGGAAATAGGGAATTCACAGTTGGTGCATGGTTTCCCAAACGATGTTCCTACCCAGGGAAAGCCACACACTGCAAACAGTAGGGGGTACAGCTGGTACATTGTTTCCCTTAACCATACACCCCTCCAGATAACTGTGTGTGTGAGTTTAAATTATTATGAAAACTAATTTCAATTTATTAAACCCTAGCTTAAGATGAATAACTTAAAAACTTGGCCCTAACCAAATTCCCTGGGTTTTGAAGGCTCTAAAGAAATAGTTTTGGTTTCTCCAAATCTTTTCTTTTTTAGATTAAAGCAGTTTTGATCTCAATCGATATCCCCTAGGAAAGTGGATCTCCTCTCATTTAGTTTCTCCAAATCTCCATTTCTATCTTCATTATAGAGTATTTTATCATCATGTTTTAGATGGATCTATAAGTTTTTTTGATGGATCTAATCCTTTTCATGATAGATCATTTTTCTATAATTTATTCGTATATATTTTTCGAATTCAGCTATCATTAGAATTCCTATTCTGGGTGTTGACCATTTGATTCCTTGATTAATATTATGTGGATCCATTTTATATTTCTCATTTAGTTGAAACCTTTAATTGATTGATTTTTGTGATATATATTTTAATTTATTTATGAAACCTGATTTGATAGGATATGAAATTGGAATTTGAGATGGAGAGAATTTTGAGATAAACCCAATTCTAATGGAATTGGAATTGGAGAAGGTGTTTTGAAAATGTTGGAATTGATAAAATTATTTGAGAATAATTTTTAGAAAAATATATTAAATTGAATTAATGAAAATATTTGATTGGATTTGGATTGAAAATGCATGAAACAATGAAAAACAATGTTTTGGTTTTGAAATTGAATTGGAATATTGAAATTGAAAATTTCTAGATTGAATTGAAAATAACAATTTATTTTAAATGAGATTTTTTACCATTATTTATTGATTAGTTGAGAACATTTGAGCCTGGGTAGTTAGTGTGTTATTTGGGTCAAGCATGCCGAGATCTTGATCCCCCAACAATGGATTGATGATGAAAAATCTAACAAAAACCTAATTATCTGAGAAAGGATATTAATGGGTCATATTTAGCATGATCCTAAGGGATGTGTTGACACATGTTTTTCCATGATCACTAATTTGATAAGTGTGAGGATCTTATTGCAAAAAACTAACATACATCAGGGGAGATGACCATATTTCTTGTTGTGATTGATTTGATTATATATTAAATTTATTATAGAACCATTCTATTCATTACAAATAATTTACATGAATTTATTTATATAATTCTTTCATTTAATAAATATGGGATATGTTTTCTATATTTTTAAAAGAATGTATGCTTTGTTTTAAATATGAAAATGATATATCATTTTAGGCCCTATTTTATTTAAATTGAAATAATTATTTGTTTTATTGTTATTGAATATATTATGGAACACTTGGTGAGACCCAAATGGGATTTATACCTCACACCATTCATTTTAATTATTGAAATTTTATATTTCCTTATGATAGGTCTAATTAAAGGTAATGTTACACTTGGAGGTGGTGGATGTTCTTGATCATTTGGGATTGGAGTGATGTAGGTGACTAGTGGTGATTAGATCCACTTGTTACAACAGATGTTTGACTTTTTTCTTATTATATATTGAGTTCTTAGAGGATGTAATTAATTTATTTTTTTATACTTGTTTGGTTTCTTGTAATTTCTCCCTTTATAGTGCTATGAATAATTACTTCCACTCTTTTATCTTACGATATTTTGTTAAAAAATAATTTCCTATTTTATAGTGTATGATTCCAAGTGATAGTCACAAAATCATGGCGATAGAGAACAAAATTAAAGCCATGTCAGAGCCAGATTAAGTATTAGGGTACCAGGTTATTTGGATTTGTTCATGAAAAAGTGTTATAAAAGGATATAGGTTAAGAATATTGCATTCAGGTCAGTCAGTATTTTGGGATGTCTTTTTTGGGACTGAGGAGGTAGTTATGAGGGAGTTCCTGTACATCTCTCTTCGCAATGAGCCTTATGTCACCATGAATTTTTTGGGAAATAAATCTTGAGGAGTAATTTGATATGAACCTTGTGTTTTTCTTTCTTTTGATTTGGGTATGTTGAAATCCAAATCCTGATATCTTATCTAATGGGATTGATATTATTATTTCTCTTATTTTATTTTCAAATATGAATAATCTTATGATTCCTTTAGTTTTGTCTTTTGGTGTTGTGTAGCATCATGTGTCAGAGAATACATTTGAATATACTCAAGGAAAATGATTTTTTTGTGAAACTATTAGAAAGTAATATTATGGAACAGAATCTTGTTGAGATTATTGTGCTTGTTTCCCAAGTATGGGACAAGAACCTTCACTCGTTCTCATTCAGGCTCCACCTATGGAACCATAGAGGGATAAATCTAAAAATCATTTTCAAGAGTTCCTTCGCTATAAGAAACCAGCATTCCAAGGATCTAATGATTCTGAAGAGGTTAAGGATTGGTTGATAATGATATATAGACTATTTGATTTCATATAAATGACTGATTAAATTAATTTGAAATGTTCCACCATCATGAAAGAAAGTACTAACAGGAGGTGGTGGGATTCAACGATAATGGTGAAATGAGGGTTTATAGTGGATGGACATTAGATTTATTTTAAAAATTTAATTATATCTAAAATCTATGGTGCTGGATTTAGATATAATGTTATTCAACCTCTATTTGGTTGACATGATTATGTTGGAGTATATGAACCACTTTTGCAAGATTTTGTAGTTTTCAAGAGATATTGTATTGAATGAAAATAGGAAGAATATACGGTTTGATATGGGTCACTAAATAAAAATTTATTCATATGTTTTAATTTTGAATCTTTCTTCTTATGCTAATATGAAATATAGGGCGTTGATGGTTTAACTTGACATGACATGTAAGTCAGGATTGATGCAAGTTTGTTTTTTTATCCTAGTATAAGGTATATGAGTTCCTTAAAATGAAATAAGCAGAATGATGTGTCTAAGGGTGGTTCTCGATAGCAGGTTTCCTCTAGACCTCCTATAGTTTTTTGGAAGAGTCTCATTGAAGTGCTTCCAGTGTGAAAATCGTAGATATTCAAAATTTGTTTTCACTAAGGAACCCAAGATCGATAGTTCCTATAGATTCTCATGTCAGTTGCATAATTTTTTTAATACTTTTATACCCTACATAGTGGAATGGGATCATCCAAAACTAAAAGTACTATAGTGAAATCAGATGATTCACATACAAAGGGTTTCTAACCATAGGAATCTAGAATGAATCTTATTCATGTAGTGTAATAGTCTCTAGAGGAAGCAGATTCGGGTCCAGCAACTATTTGAGGTACCCTCGGTATATCTTCATCTTTAGTGATTGTTTTATTTGTTACTGGTGCATCTAACTCATTTATATTGACTCATATTGTGGACTTTCTAAATCTTCCTATAGATATTTTTTCTTATGTGATGGATATTACTATACCCCTCTAAATGAAGAGAGGGTATGGTCTCTATTGTTCTTCTTGTATCTTCTCTTTATTATAGGTTGATATTACACATTATTTTATGGTTCTCAACATGAAACCACATGATTTTATTTTCATCATGGATTGGATCATTATTAATAAGGCCCAAATTGACTGCTACCTTTAATGGGTCCCTTTTACTAATCCTAAGGGGGTCTTCCGTGCCTTTCAGGTAGAATGGGACCCGAGGTCAAGTAGAACCAAAAATTCTTATCCAAATTTGGGGAAAGTAATATCTATTTTTGATTTTGATATGGAGAAAGAGTCTTTGAGTGATGATCTCCCTCTAATTCTCACTAAGTTTCTTGATATGTTTACTTCTGATTTCTCTATTCCACCACAGGTAATAGACATAGAGTTTTATATTGATTTAAGTTTTGGTACTCATTCAATATATACACCTTCTTACCATATGGGAATAACTAAATTAAAACTGTTCAAGACTTAGTGGTATGATTTGTTTGATAAAGGATTTATATACCCAAGTGTGTCACCTTGGGAGACACATATTCTCTTTTATAAATAAGGCTAATGTAACATTTTTCCTAAGTGTTGATTAGAAAAAACTCAATTGAGATACATTAAAAAATAACTATCCATGGAAATGGATTAATGATCTTTTTGACCAATTTAATGGGAAAAAGGGATTATAAGGATTGATATTCTATATGGTTATCATCAGTTGAGAATAAAAGAACCCAATATTCAGAAAACTACATTTTGAAGTTGGTATGGCCATTATGGGTATTTTTTCATGCCATTCAGTCTAACCAATTCTCCTAGAGTATTTATCAATTTTATGAATAGTATCTTCTATGATTATCATGATACATTCATGTTGGTCTTTATGGATGACATCCTAATTTACTCTCAGTCCAAATAGGATCATGTGCATCATCTGAGAGTAGTTTTAGAAATGTTCAGAAATAACCAAATTTATTCCAAACTATCAAAATGATTTTCTAAATTTCGATAGTGAATTACCTGTTACACATGGTCTCATAACATAGTATCTGAGTTTAATATGAAAAGATTAAATTTATTATGACATGGGAATAACCATGTCATGTTTTGGATATTTGTATATACTTGGGTCTAGGGGTGTATTATCAGTAGTAAATAAAGGATTTCTCAAAGTTGTCTTCTCCGATGACCACTCTCACGTAGAAGGGAGTAAATTTTTTGTGTAATGATAAATGTTAGAGAAATTTTATTAAGCTGAAATATCTTTTGATTTCATCACTGGTGTTCAATCTTACAGAGGTTTGGATGGGATATGTGGTATTTTTTAACACATCAATCTTCGGTTTGGGATGTGTTATTATCTAGGGTGATCATGTGTTAGCCTATGGCTCTCAGCAGCTTAGGCCATATGAGAATAACTATATGAACTATTACCTTGAACTCACAATCATGATTCATATTCTTAATATTTGGTAGCATTAACTTATTGATGAAAGGTTTATTATATTTTTTGGCCACAAGATCCTAAGTTATATCTTCTCTCAAAAATATTTGAGCATTCAGAAGAGGAGTTGGGTGGAGTCATAGAAATATTTTAATTTTTATATTTCCTACACCCTGAAGTAGGGAAATGTCATTGAAAATGATTTTGGTGGGAAACATCTAACCCAATCCATAAATGAATCATTAGAAAATTGGAACTTGATGGCACTGTTTTCACAGTTTCATTTTCATGTTTGGGAAGAGGAGGTTGATGTTATCTTGGAAAGTGTTATTTTGACCTCCACTATTCTCGAGATGATTCTCTAGGGACAAAATATTTTTGATGAATTACATGTAATTAGTGACACTATTTATGGTAGGGGGACCATTGAAGAATGGTTGTTCTGTTTTGAGGGTATCCTTTGTTTTAAGAACTTATATATTGATACTTTTCATGTAAGAAATGATATGATGGGAGGTTTCCATAATTCTTTATGGGCAATGCATCATGGAACCAGAAAAACTTTCCATGACATTAAATGATGATTTTGGGGGCTAGGTATGATATAGAACATCACCAAACATGTTTTAAATTGTTATACAAGAAAATAGGTCAAGGAAAAGCACTAGAGACCCTCAGTTTTGTTTGATCCACTTCTACTTTAATCATGGACATGGGATGAGATCTCTATCAAATTTATGGTTGGTTTTACAATTACCCCTAGAAATAAGAATGTGAAATGGGGTTTTTTCAATCGTATTACCAAATAATCTCACTGTATACCAATTTGTGAAACAACCAAATTTTAGGTATTGGGAAATCTCTATGTGAAAGAGATTTTTCATTTTCATGGAGCGTTATATGCTATAGTATCTGATAGATATTTTCATTTCACCTATTATTTTTACCGAGGCCTTCTTCAGGTGATGGGATCTCATATTAATTTGAGTACAACATAAAATTTGATATTATATGGATAGATAGAGATGAACATAAAGATTCTTGAGCATATGCTTCATTCCTGTATCCTCATATTTCATGGAGCTTAGTATTTTCACTTGGAACTAGTTGTGTTTTCATGTAATTATAGGTACCATTACACAATTCTTATGGCTCCATTTGAGTCCTTATATGGCCAGGATTGAAAATATCAATTGTGTTGGTAAGATATTAGTGATAATTCCCTGGTTGGACTAATTTTGGTCCAAGAGAAAAAGAAAAATATTCAGTTAATTTTTCAGATAATGTTGATAGCATATATCTAGTATTAATATAATATTAATGGTCATGTGTGACTATTGGAATTTTCAATTAGTGGATTTGTGTTTTTGAGAGTTTCACTTTGGTTAAGCCACCAATGTATTTAAAGGCAAGGGAAACTTTCTACTCATTTGGTGGGACCTTTTGAGGTTGCTGAGAAGGTTAGGAATGTGGATTACTATTTATCACTTCCACTATAGTTTACTTTGATATAAAATGTGTTTCATGTATCAAAACTATATATGTATCAATTTTACCCATATTATATCTTAATCTAGGAGAATATTGATGTTGATAATGACCTATCCATGAATGAGAATCCAATCTGGATTCTTGATTCTAAGACAAAGGTAGTTCATGGGAAGATGATACCTTTGGTTTGTGTTCTAAGAAATGAAGGTTCTGATTCTCATGAGAATTGGGGGAGGGAAATAATTATGAGAGATTAGTGGACTCATCTCATTGATATGGAAACTTCTTGATAAGATTTCTAGGGGCATCAAGTTTTTGTAGTGGGTAGGTGGTAAAATATCAATTTTTATAAATTAATTGACCCTAGTTTGATCTCCTTTTGGTTGGGTATTTTTCAAAGAGTTTTGGGTTATATATGGAAAAGTTTGGTGAATTTTTGGGCATTTCATAGTTTGCATACAATTTTTACAAAATGTGTTCCCTTCAAATTTAAAATGTGCATCCATTGCACACTAGGGAATTCATAGTTAGTGTATTTTTTCCCAAACCATAAACCCACCAAGAGCAAACCATGCACCCTAAACTATAATTATGTATGGATAGTGCATGATTTCCCCTAACCGTGCACCCCTCCATCTACTCATCCATTCAGGTTAAAATTATTCTGAAAATTTATTTTAATTTTAAAAACACCCAATTAAGATTCCTAACCCACCAACTCGACCTTAACATGATTTTCTAGGTTTTGAAGGCTCTCAAGATGTTTTGGATCCTTTAACACATTTCCCTAGTAGATCAAAGTAGTGTTGATCTCGATTGAAATCTTATAGGTATGTGGGTCCCCTATAGTTTATTTTCTTTCAATCACCCTTTGTCCCCTCTTTAGAGACTTTTAGGTCATTATGTTTATAATGGATCTAAACTCTATTATCGTGGATCTAGTACTTGTCTCAATAGATTTTGATTCTAGATCCGATTTGTAGATCTTCTTCACCTTAGGATATCATTGACATTCTAGTTGTGGGTGTTCATCGTTTGATTTTGTAATTAAATTTTGGTGTTTCCATTTGATATTTTCCAGGAAATTAAATCTTCAAATTTATTAATTTTTTTAAAATAGATTTCTATTGTTCTTTGAGACCCTAATTTGATATGATTTGAAATTTTATTTGAAATGTCATGGATTTTGAGAAAAAAAATCCAATGGAATTGGAATTGGGGAATAAATTTAAAAAATGATGCAGTTTATAAAATGATTTGGTAATCAATTTGATAAAAATTTCTTAAATTGAAATGATAAAATCATATGATTGGTTTTCTATTGAAAATGTAAGAAATTATAAAAAACCCATGTTTTGGTTTTAAAATTTAATTGTAATATTTATATTGAAAATTGCTAAATTTAATAGTAAATTATTATTTATTGGATATGAGATTATTTTCCCGTTGATTATTGATTGATTGATCACATACGATCTTGGTTAATTAATGGGTTAGTTGGGATAAAACACTATGATCATAATCCCCTATCAAGGGATTAAATATGAAAAATATATCAAAAACCTAGTTCTGGATGATTATCCCCAATGGGATATTGATATGTCCTATTCAGCCTCAGCCTGAGGGATCTATGCACACATGTTTAGGAGTGATCATTGTTTCGAGATGTTTGAGTATCCTATATCCCAAAATTAACATCATTTTGGGAAGATAACCGTAATTATTGTTGTGATACATTTTATTATATATGAAATTGATTATTGAACTATTTTATTCATTCTAAATGATTTATATAAATTCTTTTACAAAAAATGTTAATTTTATACATGTTTGAAATGGATTCCATCTATTGACAAGAAAATATGTTCTAATTTAAATGTGAAAATTATGTGTCGTTCCATGAACTTTTTATTTAGATTTAAAATAATGTTTTGATTTATTATTATGGAATCATTATTGGAATTCTCAGTGATACTCTTCTGGGATTTATAGATCACACCCTATCTTTACCTTCGTGCATTTATATATTTCTTTATGCCTATTCCAATCATAGGGAAAACACCACTTGATGGTGGTGGATGTTCTTGATCCTTTGTGATTAGAGTAATGGAGGTGATTAGTGGAGATGTGATCTACTTTTTACATGATTTGATTGAGTTTTTTCTTGTTAGATGTTGATTACTTTGATGATTTAATGATTTGGGTTTTTTATACCTAGTTGGTTTATATTAATTTTTTACCTTTAGTGTGCTTAGAATATAGAATTTTAATCTTTTATCCTCTGCTGTTTTGTTGAAAATTCCTTCCCGCTTTATTCATGTATGATTCTAGGTGCTAGTCTCCAACCCATGGGGATATAGAACGCCCTTTGGGCCAGGTATAATCCATATTGGGTATCAGGGTGCCAAGGTATCAGGGTTGGTTCATGATATAAAAAGACCAATAAGTCGTTATATATAAAGGTAATAAGATAATTCCTTTATTTCAATATCCCTTTCCTAGAGTTGAGTAATTACTATACCATCTAGACTAAAAACATATGGAAATATAATTACTTTATTTTCTTCAAATCCATAAACATAATTTAATCATTTCATTTCATGTTTCATTCATCTTCCACTACTATCTCATATTTTACATCAAATGATAAGTATGAAAATTAATTTCTTAAAGCACTATAATCAACTTCTGATTGACCATAAGATATATAAAATCCTGAAAACATTTATTTATATCTTTTATTAAAAAAATATGGGTTAAAAAAGGTAAGACAATACCCAAAATTAGTAAACCTCTGTATGAATAAATACAATATTAATCTCCAAAGAAAGAAAAATTACAACCAAAGTTCAACTTAAATCATTTGATAAATAACTATCATTAACATTCATCATAATATTCCTAAACAAGTTGAAAACCCAAAAATCAAAAATATTAGATCACATATTCTTCTAAGATAAACTTAGAATTTAGTCCAATAAAGCATCAATGAATCATAATGATTCATTCCAAAATTATATATTTCTTAATAAAATAATCCCTAAAATGTACTAATATTTTCCATAAAAACACAAATTACAATAAATCTAAAATAATAATATATATACTTATAAAATATAATTCTATATTTACTCCTTAAATAAAAACCAATATTATCCAAAAATACTTCCATTTAACTTAGTCATATAATGTTCCCAAAATAGTCAAATTCTTCCAAAATGACACTAATCACATATTCAATAAACCACTCTTCAGTCCCATGGTTATTTATATGAAAAATTTTATATTTCCAACATATACTAACCCTTTTATTCCTATTATCCATAATTACCTCAACATCATATATAATATCAAACCTAAAGGATATCAATTCCTATCAATTGTTTTTCCAAAAAATATAAAACCATTATTCCTCAAATAATCTTTTTACATGTTAATCTATAGGGTTACATATACTTCAAACATATATTAAAACTTAACAAACATCTCTTAATGTACTCATATCACTTGAAAACTAAAAAGGGAAATATAGGCCTTAAAACATATGGCCAACCTTAGAATTATTGTCCAATGATAGTTTCCATAACACTTATGTTAACCTTACATGAAAAATCATAACCTCCAAATTTATCTATACCCTCATTTGATACAAATTATAACAACCCCAATCCCAAACTCTGAGAATCGATGGTAAAAATATAATCTTCACATTTCTAGATTTGATAATAATAAACATGAACTAGTTTTAGCCTTTCAAAACATAAAATATCAAATGGAAATATTGGATAACTTAAATACTTAAGGACATTTTAGGTATAGAGTTTTATAAAATTTGGTAAAACTCTTATATTACAATACCCGTTGTCTTTAAGTGATTATTTTTTCCACTATACCCAACTTTTCGTTTTTTCCTTTATTAATTTTTCATCATTATTCCTACACATCCTTGGAACCTATGAAAAACATTTAAAAACATGGTATGAGAATAGTAATATCAATAAGAGACATATAAAAATAAGAAAAAAAATCTATTAGTCCATTTCAAAACAATGAGATCATATAAGAGAGTTTTCCTTTAATATAACATACTTTAATATAAAATAGCTGTTTAATTACACATGAAATTAGATTTACTGAAACAAATTCATAATTTTTTTTATTATAAAACATAAAGGAAACATTTTAATCATGAGAGTTTCTTTGAGAACATTATAACCAATGAAAAACATTTTATTCACAACATACCTTTCTAACATTAAAGGTAATAATCATTTGTTTAAACAACATGCATTATATTGCATTATGAAATAAAAATATTCCCATAAAAATTCATTTGAATTAATAATATATTAATGTTGGTGAATTGGGATATCAAATTTATATAACCCTTATAATAACACATAAAAATTTAATAACCTACTCTATTAATTCCAACATAATTATCTGAAGAACATAATTATTTACCAATGAATTATAGAGCTACATCAGGATCACTCATTATAATATTCGCTGCACGAGGACCATAACATACAGAAAACACTTATAATCTATAATTTCCATAATAAAATCTCATAAATTAGTTTGTCTAACACATATGTAGATGCCCTTCCAGGTTTCCTGTAAAAATATGGAAAAAATCTTGTTTATTTCAAATAAATGTATATAAAAATTCATAGAAGAATGAGAAATATAATATTATTCTAAAAAACCATGAACACATATAGATTAATATACTTAAAGAAAATTTTTTATGTTAAAGGTAAATTCCACTCTTTCCATATACGGTAAAAAATGATTCCTTTAACACTTTTACAAAAATATCATAAATATATTGTTTGGAAAACATTTAAAAGTATTCTTTTTAAAAGAATCATAAATAAATTCAACCGTAGTTTAAAATTACATTAAACATAAATTTAAATATATTAATAAAATAATATAAAATTTTTAAAGGACAAGGATGTGAATGAAAATTTCAATAAAAACATAAAAATTATTAAAATAATTTTTTAATAAAAAATCCCTTACAACTTGATATCTTTTGAACCAATTAAAAATTGAATAAAAAAACATTGAATATATTATTAAATAATTTATTTCTTATATAATAATGAATATATTCATCCATAAGGTTGTTTATTCACCACATAAAAGAAAACATGTGGTGAAAATAACTTAAGTCTCAATAAAAGGGAATTTAGACCATGTATTGCTCACCATAAATAGCTTATAATGTCATTTGTTCTTTAACTCTTGAATAATAATATAAAGTTATTTTTTAATTCAATAATAAATTTTTTAATTTTCATTCCACTTTCATTATCCTATTTTTTCATTTATGACCTTGTTTTATTCAGTCACTTAATCAGTTAAGTTTACACAGGATGTTTTTTGGGCATTCAGTTCATTATCCCAAATATAACTTTGGTAGTTTTACTATGGTCATATATTTCACTATTACATCATATATAGAATAAAAATAATTAAATAAATATAATTTTTATACATAAAATATGATTTTTTAATTACCTATGAACAAAGGACATGAAAAATAATCATATTTCTTTTTGGAGGCAGCTTTCCACATATACACATGAGAAACATTATCACTTTTAACAGGTGGAAGGGTAAGAATATAGGTAATATAATACCTTTTCTGAATCAAAATTATTTAATGAATATAAATAATATTTATTAAAAATATCATAATAAAAAGCCTTATGAGGTGGTGGTGAAAAATGAAACACGTTGCTTTTTGGAGGTAGTATTCCGCACAAACACAAGAATGATGATTTTGTTCCACATAATATGGAAAATGAGATGGATGCAATTATTGAATTAACATAATAACATATAATTATATGATATATATGTATTTTAGTATATTTTAATGGTTAATATATAGTTTAATGAGGTAAAATAGGACATAAAATGAAAGACATTGGTTAAAATGAAAGCCTCCACTTTTAGATACAACCTTTGGACTTATTTTTAAGGATCATAGGGATGGTCTTTGGAGAAAAAACAAACCTCTAGAACATGGAAAATGATATTTTAATGAGGTTTTATCTTATTTTATTTCTCTAAGTATAGATACCCAATCCTTTTACACATATTTTTACATGATTTTAAGTGTAATTATCCATTAAATATTAACCAAGGATCGAAAAGCCTTGTGTTTTTGTAATCCTAGGTACATAATCACACAACATGAAACTAGAATAAAAAATATATTTATTAATCTACATAATGATCTCATAACTAAATTTTATATACTATAACTACATAAGATAACTTAGGGAATATATAGACAAAAGGGGGAACAAAAAAGTCTAGTAAAGGGATACTCATATAAATAAAACATAAAAAATGAGTTTGAAGGAATAACATGATAACACAAAAAGAATGGATCTTGAATAAAAATGCCGAGGCATAACATATATACCATGGAATAAAAATATCATATGAATATATTAATTTGGTTACAACACATATTATGAAATAAACATGAATCAAGACTAACTTCTATGACATTATCACATGGTTTATAGAGTCCAATAATGGATTAGGTTTACTCTCTAATCCCATAAAAAAATATATTGAGAATAAAAAATAACCCAATAAATTAGAAAAATATCTAGGTTTTCCCATCATAACTTGTTCATGCATATGTGTTCTAGATGAAGAATAAAAAATAAGGAATAAAAAAAAGGGTTACTAATGGAAAGAAATGAGTTTCGTAATCATGTCATAAGGTATAACGAAATGGAATATCATAATGGTATCCATTATAAGGCCCTGGACTTAAACCTTACTTAATATTGAATTAAATGAATAATTCACATTGAGGATCTTTTCAGGTTTAGAGTTTTAGAGAATTAGAACATAACTATTACATCTCAAAAGATTACAAAGTAGACACTTCTACTAAGTTTCCATAGAATAAAAATAACTCTTAAAAAGAAACATGTCTAGTTCCATGTTTTATATAGCATGGAATTACCTAAATCCCATCCTTGACCCTATTTCACAATAGGTCCTGTGAAAAACAATTCAAAAAAAAACATGGGGTGAGCATAAAGAGCTCAGTAAGGGATACACAAAGAATGAAAACTGTTAGTTTATCAAAATAACAAGTAAACCATGTATACTTTATCAAAGTAATAATTTTCACCTTTATGAAGTAGTAAAAACTATTCACTGAATAAAAGATCATTACTTACCCTTTTGTAACCATAAGATTACCATAAAACCCATTAAAAGATCACATAACATATAAAGGTAACTTTGGATATAAACATACATAAGTGGAATAACCATACGGTCGACTTCCACACATATCACTTAATAGAATGGCCATACGACCAACTTCCATACATACTTAATGAAATAGCCATACGGCCGACTTCCATACCCAATGCATTGGAGGTTATAACTTAACCACCCATCCTGGTATTCACAGCACCACCCGTCATATGGTTTATCACGTAACCACCCGTCAAATGTCTGAGTACCATTATAAAATCATAAGACATAAAACAAAAATAATGGAAAGAAAAAATTTCCACACTTTGATCACAATATATCACTCAAATATATTGACATAACAAATACATTATAAAAACCATTTTCAATACCAAAATAAAATAAAGAGTATATGGTATTTATTTCATTTTAAAAACATTACGGCTTGTTGAGGAAACCAAAGACCAAATAATACTCGCGGCGGCAGAAAAATTCGTTGTCACCACGTACGTTAAAAGAAACATTCCTTTTTGTCATTTTGTAAAATGCTTCGTAGAAAAAGATTCCTTTTGTATAAAAGTAAAAGTAAAAGGGGTTTATACACCATATAAAATAAAGTTTTGTATAAAATGAAATATACCTCAATGAAAGGAGATTGAGACGAAGTCCCTTACCTCAGGTCCTACTTGACTCGATCGTTCTTTAACGTCCTGAATAATAAACTTGAGTTAATTTATACTTGATTAAGAACCCTTTTAAAGTTCATTCTTCCTTTTATATCACTTATTTCCATGTTATAAACATTATATAACCATTTAAGTTAATAATTTTGGTTTTGCTGATATTTGGTTCTTAAGTCGAAAGTGGACTTCTTACAATTACATGTTGTTTGTGTGGTCAAAGGTTCTTTATATCCAGAATGACATTCTTGATTTAGATAGAATATATATCATATATATCCAGAATATACATGTATTTATAATATTACATAATCATTTAGAGGTAAGAAATGAAATGCACCATTCATGGAGACGATAAGTCGTACGTACGCATGAACGCTACTTTCATTTATTTGTCATGTTAATGGAATTAAAACTAAATGAGAGGTATGTATATTTTAATTCCAAAATTGTATTCATAATTTAGATGTATAATTCATTAGATATATCCATTATATACATGTACTTTTAATAGTACATTACATTTGGGGATAAGAAATGAAATGCACCGTTCATGGAGACGGTAAGCCGTACGTACGCATGAACGCTACTTTCATTTCTATCTCATACTTTAATTGAAAGAAATAATAATTATATAGAGGTATATTATAATTCCAATATAACATCATATATAATAACTTTAAATCCATCCTTTATACGTCCCATATATGGCATTAACGAATCACATCACTTTGAGGGGGGCGGTAGTCCGCACTTCCTTAAATGAAGATATCACGTTTACCCATAATGGAAACCATAAAGGTATTCCCAAAATGAAAAATACAGGAGCTTAAGGAAAACATAAACATATAATATATCATATATAAATATAGTGTCATCTTAATGTCCACCTTTGAAGGTGTTAAAAGAATGTTGAACAATCATCGTTTCGGGAGGCAGAAATTCGCCATCCACGGAAACAGTATGTTCTTTAACCATTAGATGTAGGTGTGTGTAAGTGTAGCTCGAATACTTATTATAAAAAAATACTAGTATATTGAGGATACTGTAGTTGTTACAAAATAAAATAATAAAAAGAGTTTAGGGGGTTGGAGAAGCAAAATAAAACAAAAGGACTTAAAAGAAGACATTACCTTAAAATCGGGTAACTCTCTTAGATTTGAGCTCAAAGGCTTACTTGGGAAGACTTCTGCCCAATGTGAGGCTTCAAGGAGTAAGCGAGGGATGTGGAGAGACAAAATGGGTAGGGGTTGGCTGAGCCAAAGGCTTTGGAAGTGTGGGTAAGGAGGTAGAGGTGGTGGCCTTTTATAAGAGGAGAGGAGGGGCACTCTTGGAATGTAAAGAAATGTTACTTTATTTTGAAATGAGTTTCAGATTCAGAAGGTCCAAAATTGATATAATTAGAGGGTAAGGTGATAACGTTTTTAAATCCACCTATACAATAGGTTTTTGACATGTGTAGGTCATAGATTGTACATTATCTTTTCATTTTATTTAAATACTTTATTAATGAGGTAATCGCTGCATCATCATGATGTCATAAATAATTTAATATATTTAATGTCTAAAAATTATAAAAAAAAATATCATGATGTAGGAAAGAGTTTTATCTTTCTAATGAATATTTATAGTCAAAAATATGACTTATATAACCCCATGTAAAAATTGTTTTAGTAAAATAACTCATGTTTGTGTCATTTTTACTTTAACATTAAATAAAAAGTTATTTATGTCATTTTCCCAACCAAAGTGGCTCCATGGGGTCCCCAAGTTGACCCATGGCGTTTCTTGATCGGACATGACACATCCAATAAGGGTAGGACATGTGTCAAAGTATTTTCGTTTTATTATAATATCATTTTTTCCTTAAATTGCACTAATTACCTCTAATCGCGATTAAGAACTTAAAAGTTACTATTCACCAAAAAAATATTTTAATCTCATTGTACCACATTTTACTTCTTAATAACAACCATGTATATCGGATTTTTGAAATTCAAAACACAGAAGTGGTAAAATTTTATTTAAACGAAAAATCAGTTTTTATAAGTACCGCTTAGTGGTTTCACTATTCATCAAAAATTGAAGTTTTTCAGAAAAATACCAAAACATCACCCTAATCTATATTTGATATTCCGAATTCAAAAATGAGTTCCATTTTACAAAATTCACAACATAAAATTTTCATTAATTAATTTAATAATTAATTCCCACTGTCAGAGCAAATAGCGTGTTTTTGTGAAACAATAAGTATCAAAAGATTGACACTAGTTTAAGTCCGATTTGAAAGTGAAATTAATTCCAACGACCACTATTGGATTTAATGGTAAAAATATATTCTAATTTCACATTAAAACCAATTCAAAAGATAATCTAATCATCTTAAAAAATTAGATTAAAAAGAGGTTTTGAATTAAAATACAACATTTTACACTATTCATTAAAAAATGAACTTTATCGGAAAGATACCAAAAATTTACACAAAGAAAATTTTGATGTCCCGATTCTAAAGAAGATTTATATTTGGTCCAATAGAACTTATATGATCGATCAAAACTATATTTAATGACGGTTCGCCGTCAAAAGGCGATAAGTGAACCTTTAGTGAAAACTAGGGCATATACGCCTAAAATTGAATTCTTTCCGTATTTTAAGCCTTTATCTTTTATTAGATAAAAGTAAAAACATTTAAAAAACATATATAATAATATTTTAGTTATTTCTATCCATTCCTGCCAATAAAACGGCTATATGTTAACTATCATTTAAAATAATATTATTTTATTACTAGTGTGCAACGTAAGATTTCAAAGAAACTCATCGTTGCGTATCGAGTACGCTATCGAACATAGCAACCCCTTTAAAGTAAAATTAATATTTAATTCAAAAATATTAATAAATATGAAAATTATTTATTCATTATTTACCTGGGATGTTACATCCTTCCCCCCTTTTGGGAATTGCGTCCTCATAATTTTATTCACTTATCAAAATTAGATGGGGTATTTATCCCTCATAGCATTTTTAGATTCCCACATTGCCTCTTCAACAATATGGGTTTTCCACAAAACCTTTACCTGGTGAATTACCTTATTTGGCAACACTTGCTCTCTTCGGTCAAGAATCTGGACTGGTTGTTCTTCATAAGATAGGTTCTCCTACAGTTGAACTACCTCTGGACTGAAAACATGAGATGGATCTGGCATATACTTTCTCAGCATCGAAACATGAAAAACATTGTGTACCTGAGATAAACTCGGAGGTAAATCCACTCTGTATGCAACTGATCCAACTCTCTCCAGAATTTCATATGGCCCAATGAACCTTGGACTCAGCTTTCCTTTCTTACCAAATCTCATCACACTTTTCCATGGAGAAACCTTGAGAAAAACATGATCACCTACCTCGAAAGATAGATCCTTCCTCCGGTTATCCGCATAACTCTTCTGCCTGCTCTGAGCTATTCTCATGTGTTCTTGAATCAACTAAACTTTTTCTGCCATCTCTTCTACCAATTTTGGTCCCATCAGCTTCCTTTCACCCACTTCATCCCAAAATGATGGAGTTCAACACCACTTCCCATATAATGCCTCAAATGGTGCCATCTGTATACTGGAATGAAAACTGTTATTATAAGAATACTCAACCAAAGAAAGATGTTGATCCCAAATTCCCTGATAATCCATCGAACAAGCTCGTTGCATATCCTCCAAGGTCTGAATTGTTCGTTCTGACTGCCCATCTGATTGAGGATGAAAAGCTGTACTAAAATTTAATTCAGTACCCAACGACTTCTGAAGGCCTTTCCAAAAGTTAGAAGTAAACCTCAGATCACGATCGGACACAATGAAGAGAGGAGCTCCATGTAACCTGACTATCTCCTTAAGATACAAATGGGAATGTTGATCTAGGGAAAAAGAATCTCGTATATCAAGGAAATGAGCAGATTTAGTCAAGCGATCAATAATAACCCAGATTGCATTATTAACTCGAGATGTCCTTGGTAATCCCACAACAAAGTCCATGGATATATTTTCCCAGTTCCACTCTGGCACTGGTAAAGGCTGAAGCATCCCCTTTCGGTAACTTCTGCTCTGCTTTAACTTGTTGACATGTCAAACACTTCACAGTAAAATCAGCAATATCCCTTTTCATTCCATCCCACCAGTAATACTCCCACAGATCTCTGTACATCTTAGTAGTGCCTGGATGAACTGAAAACGAGGAACTATGAGCCTCACATAACAACTCATTCTTCAACTATGAATCACAAGGCACACATAATCTCTTCCCAAACCTCAAAACACAATCATTATCAATGTTGAATTCATGCCACTTACCCTTCTGAACCAACTCTACCTTTTTCTGCAACTCACTATTTTGCTTCTGTGCTTGCTTGATTCTATCTGATAGGGATGATCTCACTGATACCTGAAACAAAACAGAAGAACTTCCTGCACCAACAACTTCTATTCCAAAGTTCATCAAATCAAAAACCAATGGACCTCATTCCAAACGTAGCATGGTTAATGGAGCATTACTTTTTTGACTCAAAGCATCGGCCACTTTATTTGCTTTTCCCGGATGGTAGTGAATTGTACAATAACAATCCTTGATTAATTCTAGACATCTCCTCTATCTCATTTTCAATTCTTTCTGAGTGAATGTATACTTTAAACTTTTGTGATCATTATATATTTTACACTTTAATCCATACAAATGATGCCTCCAAATTTTTAAAGAAAAAACAACAGCAGCTAATTCCAAATCATGTGCATAGTAATTTACCTCATGAGTTTTCAACTGACGTGAAGCATAAGCAATTACCAGATCATTCTGCATAAGGACACAGCCAAGTCCCTTCAACGAAGAATCACTGTAAATAACAAACTCACCATTCCTGGAAGGAAGTGCCAGAACTAGAGCATTCACCAATCTTCTTTTCCACTCCTGAAAACAATCATCACATTCCTTTGTCCAGATGAACTTAGCACCCTTACGAGTTAGCTTAGTCATTGGACTAGATAACCATGAAAAAGTTTCAACAAACCTTCGGTAGTGACCTGCCAAACCAAGGAAACTACGGATCTCAGTTACATTTGTGGGTCTTGGCCATTCTTAAAAAACTTTTATTTTAACAGGATCAACAGTTATGCCATCTTTTGAAACAATGTGACCCAGGAATGAAATTTGTTGTAACTAAAACTCACACTTGCTGAATTTTCCATATAGTTTCTTTTCTTTTAAGGTTTGCAAGATAACCCTTAAATGACTTTCATGCTCTTCTTTACTTTTAAAAAAAACCACAATATCATCAATAAAAACAACCTACATTTTTCACCTGAGACAACTGAGCCATCACTGCAACAAACTCTTTAGTTCTGATTCTGACCATCTCAGGATACTGATTTTAAAGGTCATTTCCCTCTTTATGACTTCCCAGAAAATCTGTTCTGTTTCCTCTATGAAAAACTATTCTTAACACAGAAATATCTTAGGTGAACCAACATGGTAATCTTTAAATGCTATATAATTTCAGTCATACCATAAATTAACTTATAATTTAACAATTTTCTAACTCCTAAAGTTGTCTAAACTGACCTCTGATACCAACTATAAGGCCCCGACCTTAAACCTTACTTAATATTAAATTAAATGAATAATTCACATTGAGGATCTTTTTAGGTTTAGTGTTTTAGAGAATTAGAACATAACTATTACATCTCAAAAGATTACAAAGTAGACACTTCTACTAAGTTTCCATAGAATAAAAAAAACTCTTAAAAAGAAACATTTCTAGTTCCATGTTTTATATAGCATGACATTCCCTTGATCACATCCTTGAACCAATTCCACAAAAGGTTCTGTGAAAAACATTTAAAAAAAACTTGGGTTGAGCATAAAGAGCTCAGTAAGGGATACACAAAGAATGAAAACTGTTAGTTTATCAAAACAACAAGTAAACCATGTATACTTTATCAAAGTAATACTTTTCAACTTTATGAAGTAGTAAAAACTATTCACTGAATAAAAGATCATTACTTACCCTTTTGTAACCATACGATTACCATAAAACCCATAAAAAGATCACATAACATATAAAGGTAACTTGGGACATAAACATACTTAAGTGGAATAACCATACGGTTGACTTCCACATATATCACTTAATGGAATAGCCATACGACCAACTTCCATACATACTTAATGGAATAGCCATACGGCCGACTTTCATACCCAATGCATTGGAGGTTATAACGTAACCACCCATACTAGTATTCACGGCACCACCCGTCATATGGTTTATCATGTAACCACCCGTCAAATGTCCAAGTACCATTATAAAATCATAAGACATAAAAAAACATAATGGAAAGAAAATATTTCCACACTTTGATCACAATATATCTCTCAAATATATTGACATAACAAATATATTATAAAAAACATTTCAATACCAAAATACATAAAATAGTATATGGTATTTATTTCATTTTAAAAACATTACGGATTGTTGAGGAAGCCAAAGACCAAATAATACTCGCGGCGGCGGAAAAAGTCGTTGTCACCGTGTACGTTAAAAGAAACATTCATTTTTTTCGTTTTGTAAAACGCTTCATAGAAAAAGATTCCTTTTGTATAAAAGTAAAAGTCAAATGTATTTATACACCGTATAAAATAAAGTTGTGTATACAACTAAATATGCCTCAATGAAAGGAGATTGA